>PUDQ02000102.1:0-576162 GCA_002964805.2 Trametes villosa | reverse complement strand
ATGGCCGGGATGCGATCGCGTTCGCAGCGTCGACGTCGAGGGTCGAGCTCGAGCCGCCGCCTGGGTTCGAGGAGGTCGCGGGGTCGGGCGGGGCTGCGGAGTCTCCTTCCGCTGAGGGGAACGACAGCTCTAGCTCTAGCCTGCCGGCGCACAGTCCGGATGCGGAGGCTGAATCCAGTCCGTCGGACGGCGGCGCGCATTCAGCAACTATGGGGGATGCTTCACCGGCCCTGCCCGAAGTCGCGCATGCCCCAGCATCAAGCGCCGTCCAGGCGACCTCAGACTCCGTTCCCCCGGCGCACCCGACTGAGCCAACGGCAAATACAGAGCAGTCCGCGTCGTCGGCTCCCGTACCCCCAGCTTCCACACCTGCCATGTTGTCGCCTCCCCCGAGCGCAGCGGCAACTTCACCCGCCTCGTCCAATCCCCCTCCGTCCGCGTTCAATCGCGCTTTTCCCAACGGTTCGTTGCCCACCCGTGCCGCCTCGCGAGCGAGTTCATACATGACATTCGCTACCGCGGAGGAGTCCCTGCCCGCGTCAGAACCTCCCACACCCGGCGCGTCGCGCTACGACCTCGCGGACGACGCGTACGAGAGCGCGGCGGAGACGCCCGTGAATGGCTCCGCGCCGACCACACCACGACTCGAGCCACGACACCTGCACGAAAACACAGACACGACTATCACGCCCGAGCGATGAGCCTCTAGCCGGCTCGTCGCACACTATGCACCATTACCTCCCCCTCCCCCGCCTCGGTCGATAGGACTGGCCGGGCCCCTCCACCTGGACTTTCCTTTTTATTCCTTTTGAGATCGGATACTATTCTCTTGTACGTCCCCGGCAGTGTCCCTCACGTCGCTTCTTTTACTCTGCTCCGATCTCGCTACCCCTGCCATGCGATGTGGATACGTCCCCTTCTTGACCTGCTCGTGGACCCGTCGAGCTCGCACGGTCACAGAAAGGGCACGTCCCACCGCCACCCCCGTCGCAGGCAGGGCTTTCCGTCGTATTAGCACCGTCGTCCGCTCCTCGCATCTGCACATTGTCATCTGTACCACCACCATAGGCTCTATCTCCTGCGACACCCCCTGCATCTGCATCTCTACCTCTATCTCGGATCTCTGGCATTATCTATCGTGCTGCTGGTTAATAGACCCCCTCTACCCCTCCCCCTCCCGTTCCCCCTCACTACTGGATAGAGCTTATCCCTGCGTTTACTGTTATCGCGTCGATGCGGCCCCTGCTTGGCTACTGTTCACTATACTATGTTTATGACTTTCAGGATGAGTTTCCCGCCCGACCGGTTGTCAGATGTGTGTATATGAACACATGCACACGCATGTCGTGCAGATGTTCATTTCCATTGGATCTCATGCACAGGACTCAATGGACCAGACTCGATCGACTGACCAGTTAGAGCGCTGCGCTGCCCGCAGTCGCTTGCGGAGTACTGCTACAGTTGGCCGAGGTGTCGTCCGATTTCATGGTGCACAGTATAGTCATTGGTTTACGGCTTGTATTCTTCGTCTGAATATACACTCGGTTTGGTGCATACTGATATACTCACCGAAGTGTTCTGATACTAGACCATACTACGTACGGACGATGGCATCGGAATGTAAGTTTGATGACACCGCATCGGGGGATAGCGCTGGGTGTGCGGGGGACATACCTTGTTCCGCTACCGCCATCTTCCAGTTCCTAGACTCTTCGTCTGTGGTCTGTCCAGGCTCTATCTAAGCTCTTCTGGGGCCCAACCATCATTCCTCGCATTTTCGGAGGCGCACGGGCGACATCCGCAAGTACGCTATAGATTAGGGCCCACCCACTCAAACTCGCATCCTTCGACTCTTTGAATCGGCTGGAACATACGCGCGGTAACCTTGCGTGTTGCCCCTCAACGGCTCTTGCCGTCTGTGCCTTGAATCAACATCGACGTATCTGTTCTCTAGATATCCCCGTATGGACTACGGGGGCGCCATCTCTCAGCTGCTGCGTCGTCCCTGGGATCGCGCCCGCCAGCGCCATGGATCCCCCGCTATCAAGGCTAATCCCGCCAAAACCCTACCCTCGAAACCCTCGTCTCTCTGTCGGGGCTGTTGGGAGGGTCCCTTCGCTGCGCACCTCGGGCTCCTCGGCGAGCAAACATCGCAGCGCGATGAGGGTCTGACAAAACAAGAAGCCGCGGAAGTCCTGAAGACCAGGAAGGAAGGCCTGGACGCCGGAGGGTATAGTTACAAGATAAAACTGAAAAAGCTCAAGCGCCGCGCAGCCGCCGGCTGTGTATGGTGTCGATTCCTGTCCGGTGCAATACCCAATAACCCCGCCTCGGACGTTCTGTCTTCGTATCTTACGGGGTCGCGGGGCAAAAATAGCGGCGTTACAATTGCAGTCGGCCGTTCGACGACCTCGGAAGTCATCGACGTCTACTACAGCACCCCAAGGAATGTCCAAGGGCTTTCAGTAGCCTGCGAAGCGTCCTTGCCGGCTTCCGCTGGATTTGTGTATACTGATGAGAGTGAGTGCGTTCAAGTGGCCCGTAGCGGTCTGTCCACATAAGCCGATCTGATACATTTTCTAAATGAAGATGACCCCGCTGCGCCGTACATCGTCGCGCGCCCTCCCGTCCTAGATGTGGGATCTTCACGCGCGATGTCTCTGGCCCAATCGTGCATCGCCGAGTGTACAGATCGACATGCGACCTGCAAAACAATCTCGGGCCCCGACGATTCTCCCCTCCCCACCCGGCTCATAGACTGCAGCCATCCCCACGCCCCTCGGCTAGTCTTCACCTACGGTCAACGCGGTAGATACCTTGCGCTCAGCTACGTCTGGGGCGAGGATCAGCCGCACAGCACTACTTCATCAAACGTGTCGGCCTATATTGACGGGATCGACCCCACTCGTCTCCCCCAGACCATCCGAGACGCCATCCTCGTCACGCATTCCCTAGGGTTCCAGTTTCTTTGGGCGGATAGCCTGTGCATCATTCAGGACTCAATTAAGGATCAAAGGCATGAGATCGGGCGCATGCATATCATATACCGTCGCGCATACCTAACTATCATTGCTGCGAGCGCGGGGAAAGTCAACGAGGGCTTCCTGCAAGACCGATCGGCCGTACAACCAGACATCACCCTCCCTTTCATCTGTCCTCCCTCCCCTTCTTCATCCGACGCTGGCCACACGGCGGATCGTACGGTGAAATTGAATGTTGGACAGGTGTACGTCTCCCGGGAACAACTCGGCCACAGAACCCCGGAGCCCATTGACGCACGGGCTTGGTGCATGCAAGAGTACCTGATGTCCCCGCGCGCGCTGATCTTCACTTCCAAGACGCTCCAATTTCGGTGTCAAACCGCGACTCGGAACGTCGGCCGGGCGCTCTGCATCCCTCGTGACGAACGACGTCTTCCCGACGTCCTCTTTCTGCCTCACCCACCCGCTCTGCAGTATGGCTCGGCGCAGTGGACGGCCGTGCACGATGACTGGCTCCGCGTCGTGGAAGACTACAGCCAGCGCATGCTTAGCGACCAATCGGACAAGCTGGTCGCATGCGGCGCCATCGCGCGGGAATTCCATCGTCTCCTGGGCTCGGACTACCTAGCAGGCTTGTGGCGTGAAACCATCCTCGTCGACTTGCTGTGGCAGAAGGCAGAGAGTGACAGCCCCTACCTTGAGCGTTCATCGGAACTTCGCGCCCCGTCGTGGTCCTGGGCGTCCGTACAAGGGGGCGTTCGGATGGTCAAGTCGATGTGGCCCAGGGCTCACCCCACCGGGCCCAGTCGCCAGGGAGCGATCACGCGGCTCAAGCTGGTCCGCTGCGAGGTCACTCTTGAGGACGACGCGCTTCCCTTTGGAAGGGTGACAGGTGGATCGCTCCTCTTGCGCACAACGCTGTTACCGTGCATGTTGGACGGTGTCGGGCTTTATCCCCCGTTAACACCGCCGGGTCAGACCCAGCGTGGACTGCATTTGGAGGATGGCGTCGAAGTGGATCACGGCATGCCGCGTTCATACTTTGAAAGGCTCGGATGGGCGTCGATGGACACGGCGGCTGATTCGAAGATACAGAACATGCTGTGGGCCGTTCTGATCTCCTTGGACACTTCGGACCCGTTCAAGGCTCCAGAGGGTCTTCTTGTCGTTCCCTCAGATACCGTTGATACGGGAAGCAGCTTAGAAGCTAACTCGCATATATCCAGGCGGGTCTATCGTAGGGTTGGCTACTTCCGTATGGAAAGGAGAGGCGTATTCGACGATGCGCCGGCGGTAGACATCGAGCTCGTGTAAAATATATGTCGTGAGTTCTGCTCTCTTGAGCCCGTTGCGAACTCCTAGGGATCTTCGTCCATCCTATTCATCCCCTGCAATTTTCGGCATGCCCAACATCGGCAATGGCTCGCAGTTCCTCGGCGTCACATCATGCACATACTAGTAGGGCCTGTCGTGTTTGCGCCGCTTCGCGCAGCCCCGGCCATCCACTCCGACATTCAGGCAAGATCGTCCGGATACGTCTTTCGTTCATCGTCCATCCTGCATCCGGCGAGTACTTATTCTTAGTACGATTCAGGCGTAACTCGAGCGTTAACGATATATTTTCTCCCTTGAGAACACCCCTGGCAAGACGTCGCGCTCTCAAGTCTGCGCTGTCTTGCCAGTGGGGACGGCAGATGCCCCCCCTGGCGTTCTCGCACCGACCACGCCATTCACACAATACCGCCACCGCCGGTCGATACCGGCGCGTGGATGGTGGCCCGTGGTCGGTGCTCCTCATGCATCATACTGGTCTTTCTCCTGTCCTCTGTCACTGTAGTAGGACTTTCGGGGCCTGGCGGCGGACGCAACGCCGCTAGGACCAAGATGAGGATGCGCCACAATATAGTCGTTTTGCACAGAGACTTCGCAGCTTGCTTTTAGCACGCCGTGGCCCCGCTGCACACACAGGTATGCACTTGTGGATCATAGGCTTTACGGCAGGCATCGTCCGGACAAGCGGCTCCGAATGAAGAGCGAGAGACTCACTGGCAGCCGACTGAACCAGACGCACCATACTCTGCACGCCGCCTCCGATGCCAACTGAGCGAAGATGAAGATTGATTCCACCTCGGAAGACAGGACAGCTACGTGCTAGGCGTTTCAAGTTTGGAAGGCCGCCGGGTCGCACCTACTTGTTCAACGCCGGCACTGAATGTGCGCCACATCGGGTCTCGGCGGTCGCAAGGGGCGGAAACAGCAGTTTGACAAAGGGAGTAAAGTCTTGATAACAGAGCATGACGCGGAAATATCCTGAAGGTCATACTTCTGAACGCTTGAGGGGGCTTGTAGCTGGCAAAGGACCGTTGGTTGCTACTGAAGGAAGCGCCGATGAGGATGGTGGCGCAAGGCTGAGGACCGGGATAACGCACCAGCCACGATGACTATAGCAATACCAATGCACACTAACGTCCTGTATACAACGCCTCGTCTTCGTAAACGGCTATCGTCAAAAACGACCATACGCCACCATTCGGTGGTCGCCCGCACCGACCGGCTACCGAGCTGTTCAACATAACTTCATAGCATCGGACATCATGATCGCGCACCTGTGTCGCGTCGATGCGTGCTGGGCCGCCGCCATGGTGGTTTCTGGTACGCCAGGCTCCTGGTGGTTCACCAGTACGACTGGGGCGGGGGAGGGCTCGGAACGCTCGAACCCGCGACAAACCCCCAACGTACGGGCGCCTGGGGTATCGAAGCCAAGCGTCACGGAGGGGCCGGCGAGGCCGTGCACTGCACCCGGGAATGTATGTGCCCTTGCCGGCGTGTGGGTATCCTAGGGTCTGCATTCCGCCTCTGACAATTGCGCACCGCCCGCTCAACCGCAGAGACGGCGCCCGCCTACCTGAGGAGGCAGGCCCGAGGATCAGCCGCTCGTGCTGGAGAAATGGGGTTTCTTCCGGCACGAGGGGAGCCCAAGTACAGCGTGGGCGGGCGCAGCAGTTTATCAGAGCGTTCGCTGGAAGAAAGGGTGCCTCAGGCAAGGAGCACGCGGCCGTGGCGAGAACAAGGGGAGAGCCGCGCGGAACGGGAAGGACCCTACACAGTGCCAAACAGACCCAAACACATCGCCGCCGCTGATGGGCGCTCGCCGCTCGCCTCACCTCAAACTCAGCCTCCATCATCGCTCTTCATCACTCGAAACCGCCAACATAGCTGCGCTGAGCACGCAAAAAATCTAGCGAGCTCCTCTATGTATTGCTGTGCGGAGAGCGCTGTGAATGATATCATGCTAAGTCTTCTCAGGGCATATCGGGCCTGGCCTCGGTGGCAGTTAAACCGGCCGGCGCCCCCGGGCCAGAAGACAACACCCGACTCCGACGAGACGCTTCTTTGTGATCTCCGTCGCGCTTTACTCACAGGAAGCAGGGTGGGATACTCGGGTTTCTGATTATCTCCTAACCCATCGCGGGAGGAGGCGACCCCTCCTTTTGTTTCTGCAACCTTCCAGGCCGCGAAGGGCAAGCCCGAAGCACAAAACGCGCGCCCATCGATCCGCCGAATTGAAACTCAGCCGTCGAAGGCAGAGACACGCTGCGTGAGGCGACCGAATGCGGCGAAGCGTTTGTGGGGGTCCGTGCGGGTGGGGGCGCTCGCCGTTCCGTCAAGGGCCGTGGCGAGCGCCCGCCCCGCCCGGAAAGCTATAAGAAGGGGCCCGGTCGCCCTCTCTTCTCCCCAGAGCCTTCCCGGCCTTCACTCGCCAGCTCAAGTCCCTCCGAGGTCACCACAGCGTGCGCCTTCACAGCGGCGCACGCAGTCCTCGTGAGGGCTTGGAAGGTATGTCGTTCATCTTCGACTGCGGACCGGCACTGAGCGCTGCCTTTGATCTGCTGCTAGCACGCGCCGATGCTGCGCAGTCGAGTACGTCTTCTTTCTCCTCGCTTGAGCTCGACTGCTGACCCAGTGTATGGTTTCATCAGCGTCGCCTCCTCTAACGGTGGCCGACCGCGACGAGCCCACCTGGCGAAGTGGGCAGCGCCATCCACACCACACACAGTACGCACCCTTTCTCTCGACTTGTAGGCCATATGACTGACTGATGGTCTTCCAGCCCACCTATCCGTTTTGATCCCCGCTCGGGCTTGGGAGCCGCGCTCTACGGCGGCACCCAGCCCAGTGGGCTATGTCCGTATGTCTACTCTCTTCCTGAGGTATATGTTAGAGGCAACGGGCCGCGCTGTACCACCAGCGCCGCGCCACCACCGCGATGGCACCGGGATCCACCCCGAGCCTGCGGATGAGCAGATGCCCTTACGGGCTGACGCTCTAAGGACCCCGCTCCCCATCCGGGGCGGTGTTCTGTCTTGCCGAGCCTCGGGAACACGCCCGAGGCTCGCCCAGGTTGGCGGATGTCTTCACCGACAGAAGCCATGCGAGGCTCCACTTGACGCGCGCCCTGTAGGGCGCGCGTCAAACACATGGCGGAGCTTCCTAGCTCGCCGCAGAGCCGTCTCCCCCGCTGCCATATTTCTGTGGTGAACTCGGCATTGTAGCCTTGAGCCGGCGGGCCGAGACGCGCACTGCTAACGTGAGTATCAAAGCTCACGGTCACTGGTCAGCGCGGCCGTCGAGGACCATTATCCCTCTGCGCCACTGGCCAGTGCGACACCGTCAGCCTCTAGGTGTGTGCCTGGAGGCTGGGGCGTCGAGTCCGCGGTCCCGACGGACCTGGACGGCGGGCTCCTCAGCTCCGCCGCAGAGCCGTCTCCGAACGCTGCCACATGTGGTGAACTCGGCATCTGAGCCTTGAGCCGGCGGGAGGAGACGTGCGCTGCCAGCCGCACCTGGACGCGGCATGCCTCGTGAGTTCACCTACCTGCCTTGCTCCGCTCCTATGCTGACGCTGTCTCTCCAGCAGCATGTTCGCGCAGCGTGCGACGATAGTCACGCGCTTGCAAATATGAGGGACGGCAGCCTTAATTGGGCCTTCCCGCGTTCGACCAGGTACGTCTATTCAGTAGACTCTTGCTTGGGGAACCTCCAAGACAGGTGCGGGTTGGAGAGTAAGGCAGAGTTTTCGTACTGCCCCCTCACAGTTAAGAGGAACACTGCCCGATAACAGACCCGCTGTGAGGGAAAGTAAGACAGTCTCCCCGTACCGCCACCTCACAGTCAAGAGGAGCACTGCACGATGACAGACCCGCTGTGAGGGACGGAGTGGTTTCCTCCCCAGGGATAGCGCAGGCCTCTTCGTGGCCCCTGGGACTAGTACCCGCTGCGTTGCGGCGGGGAAGCCAACTGCGCTCGGCGACGGTCGCCGTCCCGCAGGTGAGTGCGCCTCGTTGATCCTCGTCTTGGCGGCGATTGTGCATGCTGACGCCCGCTCTCCGCCAGGGCAATGTTTTGAGCGCGTCTCTGTCGCAGTACCCTTGTACGTCACTCCAATCTGCTGCGCGTCTGGCTCTTTACTGACGCGCACGACAGGTTACTCCGGAGATTGGCTCGCTGCCTGAGCTGGTGCCGACCCTGTCGCCCGAGTGACGACGCCGCGCGCCAGCGCGACACGCGACCGCCCAACGCGGTGTACGACCGCAGCTGGCGCGCGAGGCGGACCGCATCCCCGAGAGCGAAGTCGCTATAACTGCGACATACGACCGGGGCGGTCTCGCGCCGACGGCGCATATCACTCACTACCACTGTATGTGTCCCGCTCGTCGGTGTCTCGGTATGCTGACCGCGCTCGCCGTCTGACAGACCCACCACGCGTGCTTCAAGACGACTTCAACATGTGTGCCTCAAGATTCTCGAGGTACGGGTCGGGTGCGCGTGCGCATATGCGCGCGCCTGGTCCTGGCGCAGGCCTTTCCGCGGCCCTCGGGATAAGTACTCGGCGGTGCGCCTTCGTGGACGCCGCCGGGGAAACCAACATGCGCCGAAGTGAGCAGTTCGCGGCCGGGTTCGAGTACTAAGTACTATGAGTACCTTGTGCGTTCCAGTAGTGCGCGTGTTGCAATGTCATCTGGCTGTTTCCACCTTCACTTTGAATGGATATCGCCCTCATAACTCAACCCACTTTGCATGGATCTTGAGCCGCTATCAAAAACCCTGTTCGATCGTGCAGTCCAAGTCGGAGCCCAGAGCTGCGCGCGATAGCCTAAGTCAAGCGCGCGGTGTGTCTTGGGCGCCTCCGCTCTCTGCTCTCAACGCTCAACCTTCGTGACCTCCTCACCCAAGCTCGCGCTCCTGTTACCCTCGAGGCTTTATCACTCTATTCTCCTGAGGCTTGTCGTCCGAATACATCTGCTTGACCCGGATAGAACTGCTTGTCCGAGTTTTGGTAATCACAACATGGGCTACAGGGACGCCATCTCTCAATTCTTTCGTCATCCTCGGGAACGCGCAGGCCCTCTTCAAGTTGCCTCTACTAGCTCTGCACCTGCTACTTCGAACTTAGATTCCGACATCACCGTGACTACTCTACCACAGAGACCATCCTCCATCTGTCGATTCTGCTGGGAGAACCCCTTCGCTGCACAGCTCGGGCTGTTTGCCAAACCAACGCTGCCAAGTGGGGAAGACCTCTCAAAAGCGGAACTCGCTGATCTCGTAACAACAATGAAATATGACTTGGAAGCCACCGGGTATACTTACACAACAACACTCAAGGGGCTAGAGGACCGCGCGGCCGCCGGTTGTGTCTGGTGTCAATTCCTGTCCGGTACCATACCCGATAATCCCGCCTCGAAAGTGTCATCTCCATACCTTGATGGGCGACGCTTGAACATCAGGATCGCCGTTGGCCGTTCGACAACCTCAGATTTTATCGACATCTCCAGCACGCCACGGAATGTCCAAGGGCTCTCAGTAGCTTGTGAGGGGTCCCAGTCGGCTTCTGCTGGGTTCATCTACACCGACGAGAGTGGGTGCATCCATGTGGTCCGCGTTCAGCCGTCGAAGCCCTTACTGACAGGCCTCATAAGCACAGATGATCCCGCCGCGCCGTATATTGCTGCCCGCCCTCCCGTGCTGGATGTAGGATCTTCGCGCGCGATGGCCCTCGCTCTAGGATGTATCGAGGAGTGTATGGATGGACACAAAACTTGCCAAGTCATCTGGGACACCGCGGACTCTCCCCTTCCCACTCGGCTTATCGACTGCAGTGAACCCCACGCGCCTCGACTGGTCTTTACTAATGGTCAACGCGGCAGATATATCGCACTCAGCTACGTATGGGGCGAGAATCAGCCGCACAGCACTACTACCGCGAACGTATCTACCTATTCCGATGGAATCAACCCCACCCTCCTCCCTCAAACTATTCGCGATGCCATCCGCGTCACGCATGCCCTCGGGTTCCAGTTTCTTTGGGCAGATAGCCTGTGCATTGTCCAGGACTCGGAGAAGGATCAACGACACGAGATTGGGCGTATGCACATGATATATCGCCGCGCGTACCTAACCATCATTGCGGCGAGTGCGCGGAAGGTCAGCGAAGGCTTCCTGCAGGACCGCCCAGCGATACCACCGGACATCGCCCTTCCGTTCATCTGCCCTCCTCCCCCTGCTTCGTCCGATCTGGGTCGTTTGGTGAGCCGCTATGTGAAGCCAAAAGTCGGGAATGTATATATCTCCCGGGAGCCGCTCGACAGAAGGCCTCCGGAGCCCATCGATGCCCGTGCCTGGTGCATGCAAGAGTACCTAATGTCCCCGCGCGCGCTCATCTTCACCTCCAAGACGCTCCAGTACAGGTGCCAAACAGCTATCCAAAACGTCGGCCGGGCGCTCTGTATTCCTCGCGGCGAACGGCGTCTCCCTGACGTGCTCTTCCTCCCTGACCCACCGATAGTGCAGCACGGCTCCGCGCAGTGGACCGCCGTGCACGACGATTGGCTACGCGTCGTGGAGGACTACAGCCAGCGCATGCTGAGCGACCCAGCAGACAAACTGGTCGCCTGCGGCGCTATCGCGCGGGAGTTCCACCGCCTCCTCGGCTCAGACTACCTCGCAGGCCTGTGGCGCGAAACCTTCCTCGTCGACCTCCTGTGGCAGAGGGCAGAGGGCGGCGCCCACCTCGAGCGTCTCCCCGAACCTTGCGCCCCGTCGTGGTCGTGGGCGTCCGTCCAAGGCGGCGTTCGGATGGTGAAGTCGATGTGGCCGCGGGCGCGCACAGCGGGGCGCGGCCGCCAGGGCGCCATCGCGCGGCTCAAGCTGGTCTGCTGCGAGGTCACCCTCGAGGACGAGGCGCTTCCCTTCGGTAGAGTGACCGGTGGGTCACTCATCCTGCACACAACGCTGCTACCGTGCTCGGTGGACGGCGACGAGCTCTATCCCCCACCACCGCCACCAGGTCAACGCCGGGAAGCGTTCGATCTGGATGATAACGCCAACCTGGACCGCATGGCGTGGAGATCCGACATGCCGCCTCCGTACTTGGAACGGCTCGGGAGGGCGTCGATGGACACGGAGGCTGACTCGAAGACACAGGACACGTTGTGGGCCGTCCTGGTTTCCTTGGACACTTCGGACCCGTTCAAGAATCCAGAGGGTCTTCTTGTCGTTCCCGCGGATCCGGTCAGTGGCGTGGGGGCTCGCTCAGACACTGACTCGCAGGCAACCAGGAAAGTATATCGTAGGGTTGGCTACTTCCGGATGGACAAGAAGGGCGTGTTTGACGATGCTCCGGCGGTAGAGATTGAGCTCGTGTAGACGCTACTATGCTGTGAGTTTTTTCTGCGTAACATGCACCTTGTATGACTTCTGAAGTCCCTGCTCAATGTGCCGCTACATCAGTTGTGTACGTTCTCCTCTCTTCAATCCGTAGAATACTACCTCTTCTGCAGCCTGACACGCCTGCGGGCGGGACCACCCACGCTCAAGTTGAGGTCTACGGAGCTTTCGCCGGTCCGAGTTAGGCGAGACTGCTCCCGAGATGTCCCGCCGCTCGTGAGGAGGTATCCGTCCGGAGATTGACCTCAGTCATCCAGAAGACAATCAAACTGTGTGGTCAGTGCTCCGGCGCATCAGTACACTGCATACAAAACAAATGGCAGGCTGATCATCCATTCCCGAAGTTCGCGCTCGTACGACCGTTCCCTATGTTCGGCATAGCCTGAGCGTACCGCCCGCGCTCGAGTCGATCGCCACTGCCTTCTTGACGTCATGAACTTTTGGATAGATGTACGGTGAAACTCGGATTTCCTCTAAGCTTAGGTATGTCGGCGAGCAGTAGACGTCTACCTATATTGTGAATGTTAATCAGATACCGCCAACAGGGTTCTCAGCGAGCCTGGCGCAAGAATCCACTGCGAAGCGTACTACGAGGTGCTGTGGACCGACTTCCTTGCATCAGATCAAGCATGGACAGCAAACGTCCCCTCGCGGCAAGCGACCATGCGTAGACAGAGCGACGGACGCTTCGAATTTCATGGGCGCAACAAATTCGAAGCGGTCCATGTACGATCTACGGAAATCTCTCACACGGTACGTGAGAGGACGATCTATGAATATGTCGAAAGCCGCTCTAAGCTGATGCACTCGCGCTCAGCCAGGCTGAACAATCCTGATTAACCGCTGGGTCTCCCTCCCTCCAAGGACTGTCCCGCACCTCATAAATATCGGTGAAGTTCCCTGTTGCGGGGTATCCCTCGGCTGCGAGCACTCCCATCGTCGCCCCCCGAATCTCTCTAAATTTCCAATAGCGTTCTCAGACTGCAATGCCTGCCGTGCAACCTCCCGCAACCGTGCTCGTCAGCGGAGTCACCGGGTTCTGCGGCATCTGGATCGCTCGTGCCCTTCTCGAGAGCGGTTACACTGTCCGGGGAACTGTACGCTCAGAGAAGAAGGGCGCATACGTGACCGGCGTCTTCAAGGAGTACCACGACCGCTTTCGGACCGTTATAGTCCCCGACATCTCGGAGGTGGTGTATCGACTTCCCGCTGCCGTGCTTGAGATAATCTGACCTCGACCTCGCGTCGTATGTTTCAAGCCCGACGCCTTTGTGAACGCAATTGACGGCTCTATCGATGCCGTAGTACATGTGGTACGTCCTCCCTGTACTCATCACAACACTTTCCCAAGCGATGCTCAATTGCTGTCTACGATGTTCGTGTCATAGGCCGGCGTAACCACGCTTGATGGCACGAGCAAGTCTGGTACGGACTACTCACATAACACGCTGGGTCATTCATACAGATGCGTGTTCGCTTTACTGATCACGTTCTTTTAGAGATTCTCGGGCCCAACACAAACGGTGTCGCGAACCTGCTCGAGAGCACTCTTCGAAACGGGTGAGTCTCTTACGCCCTCCTCTCGACTTCGTACTGACCGGCCTGTCTTCGGGTACTTGTAGTAAGAACGTCAAGCGTTTGTTGTACCTCTCATCTGCGCAGGCCATGCTGGGGCACCAGGACGTCTTCCACGTGTATACTGAGGCGAGTGGCAGCATATCCACCCCTGCCGTGAGGTACTGCCGCTAACGCCACTGGCTGCTCACAGGACGACTGGGCGGACAAGGACCCCTTGCTTGTGGAGGAGAAAGGCGACGATGCGGGCGGCGTGGCGCTGTACCGCGCGAGCAAAGTGCTCGCCGAGCGCGCCATCATTGGCTTCGTGGAGAAGCATCGTGACGAGATTGGCTGGGATGCCACGCGGATTCTGCCTGGCTGGGTGCGTTTGACCTTACACCCTGTGACATCGCGCTTTCCCTTGCTCACCGTAGTGTTCTGTAGATTTTTGGCGTAAGTCTACCCCCTAGTCTTGTTTAACACCATGGTTGAACAATGCACCATATCCTGCAGCCTACTATACACAATGTGAGTTCCCCCTTCCTGCCAAATACGCTCGCTAACAGCCATGACGATGCGCAGTGGTCGAGCATTGAAGAGCTCAACCTGTCCTCCAAGATCCTATACCAGCACCTCACGACGCCGCGCGATGCCGACAAGGTGAACGATTACGCGTCCGAGTATATCGACGTGCGCGACGTCGCGGACGCATTCGTCGCGGCGCTCCAAGTAGACGAAGCCGGGGGCAAGCGCCTCCTCCTTGATGCCGGTGCCTATACCTACCAGAACCTCTGTACGTGACCATGCTCTTGTGTAGCGTTCCCGTTCCCGTGTGCTGACGATGGGACATACGACATGGCAGACGACGTGGTGCAGGAGACCGCACCGGGCCTGGCCGGTGTCGAGCGCGGGAACCCGGACGCGCCGCCTTTCTCCTTCCCGGGACCGTTCGTGAACTCATCAAGCACAGTACGCCTGCTGAGGCTCAAGCCTTTCCGGACCCTCGGCGAGTGCGCGGTGGACACATACAAGAGCATTCGAGGGAAGCTCTGAAGATGGTCGCTGGGCGTGTATGGCTTGGAGCATGAGTCGTGGAAGGAGTGTTAAACTGTGCGGCGGGCAGGCTCAGATATGTGTAAACTTTAGTAGGTCGACTGGAGAGCGTGTCGGTTGGTTTCAACTCGAGTGGGTGGCCGTTGGATGGGAGTGGAGAACAGATCGATAAGAAAGCAATACTACAACACCTACTCAACAGAGCAGAACGGTGGGCATTCTTCGTAGGGATGGTATCCAGCGAAACTACGACCAAGTCAAGCAAGCCTTGAACCCCGCGGGTCACATCGTGCCAATGCAACCGTTGTGCGCGAGGCTCACTCCGCCCCGTCCCGCGCGCGGTTGATCAGCTGAGTCGCCGCGGGAGACCGCGCCGTGATCTTGACCTTGAACGGAGCGGGGTGACTGTAAAACGCCGCAAGATGCATCTTGTTTAGTATCCAAATCGAATAGCGGCCGCTTCCCCGGATTCAATGAAGACGAAGCTCACCTCGTAACACCTGAGGACCACACCATCTCCGGCTCGATGCGGTTGCCTGCGCCGTCCACAGGCATCACGATGTCGAACACCGCGAGGATGCACGCAATCGTACAGAAGAGCGACGCATGCGCGACAGCCTCGCCCGGGCACGCGCGGCGCCCGAAGCCAAACGCGAAGTTCGAGCTGTCCCGCGCGTTCTCCGGCGAAAGGAAGCGCTCGGGCCGGAAGGCGTCCGGGTCGATGTACTGCGTGGAGTCGTGCAGCGCCGCCCTATGTGTGGCGCGCGGATGGTCAGCAAGGAGCAGGAATCCTAGTGTGTGATGCACAACCCACCAGACGTTGGCGACGAGTGCGGTGCCCGCAGGAATGTGGTACCCGCGATATACGTCGTCCTGCGTAACGGTGTGTGATACTGGCAAGAGACAAACAATGACTGGGGGAGTGATACGGGAAGGAAGGGCGGGGCTTACGCATGGGGACGACTGGACGCCAGCGGAGGACCTCCTTCAGCACGGCAGAGACGTACGGCAGAGCGTCGCGATCTTCGATCCGCGGAAGACGGTCGCTCCCGATGACGGCGTCGATCTCCGCTTGCGCTTTCTTCTGCACCTCGGGGAAGAGCATCATGCACAGCAAGAACGTAGACAACGCCGCCACCGTCTAGGCACCACACACTCAGTTGTATGTAGTTGGGACGGCCTGCCAAGGATGCTTACCGTGTCCGACTGCCCAGAGTAGAGCCCCGCAGCAACCCACTTGATGTCTTCGTCCGTGCTGCGCTGCTCCGGGGCTTCGTTGAGAAGGTCGGACACGAAGGAGCGCGGGGCAGAGCCTTCTTCCTGTATGCATGAATGCGTCATTGTAAGGACACGCACAGCTTGGGCGCAGAATGACGTACCACCTGCCGCCGGACCATGCTGAATGGTGTGTCGATCATGGCCTTGATGAGCTTCTGAGTGCGCTTGCCCAGCCGCTTGAACTCCGCCCCGGGAAACCAAGAGGGAATGTGACGTACTGCATGGGAGCGCGTGTGAGTGGATAGTGCGCTGGAATATGCGAAACATGAACGCACGGAAGGGCAAGGTGTCGACGAGAAACACGCCAGGAAGCGCGGCTATGGCGAACATGTGCAGTGCGTCCTCGGTGTCCTTGACGATCTGCTTGAACTCGTTGTTCTCGTTCTGGTATCCATACGCGATCTTCAAAGCGACAGTCCCTGCAGTCCTAGAAAGGATATAGGTGTGGTCAAGATACGTGGAGCGACCTAGGGCGCGATGTGGCGTACCTTCGGAAGTGTTGGACGTAGGCGTCCGGATCATCGAGGAGCCACACGAGCTCGCGCGCGATCTCCTTCTCCATAAGAGGCCAGTAATCGCGGCTGACCTGCGAGTTCAGGCCAACCTTGAGCAGCCGCCGGTAGTTCTTGAACCGTTCGTTGTACGGCATCAGGACGACCGTTTCGCCCCAACCCATCCTATGGCGTAAGTCACAGCAGTTAAGACCCGGTCAGCCTCATAGTGATAGGTATACGCACAGATCGCCCGCCATGGTGAGATGAGGGCGGCTGGAATAGATCGCGGAGCGTGCCTCGAAGAGGTCTATGATAGCTTGAGCAGAGTTGAGGATGATGAGGGGCTTGTTGAATATGCGGATAGTGACGATATCGCCTGGGCGCACCCCGGTGGTGGCGCGGTTAGCTGACCGGCGCACCACGCCATGTAAGTGGGGGCGTACCGTATATCTTGCCCCAGTTCGCGTACTGCAGCCATTCCTGGCGTTGCGAGAGCTGAAAGAGGTTCCCGAAGAGCGGGATAGGTTTGGGGCCCGGCGGGAATCCGTCCCGGGAGAATGTGCGGCGGACGAGAAACCCCAGCAGGGCGATGAAAGACATGAGCGCAGCTACGTCGACGATACTTCCTTGCATCTTGGCGATGAGTTCGATAGGCGAGAGTACAGGGCAGGGGCCTGTCTGGCACTGCAGCAGAATATAAGGCGCGGGAGGTGCGAGGCTGGCGCACCGGGCACACGCATGCTCCGCGGCCCTGAGTGGGCGTCCATGGGAATCGTAGCCGTCCGCGAGGAGGAAGCTGATAGGATTCGACCGCCGGTTACAGAGAGCGGCGACGCTCTTCTTGCGCGCTGTACATAGCTTCTAGGCCGCCGGCGTTCTCAACCTAAGTACGCACGAAACAAGGGGCACTGGCAGGGATATATGATCAATTCATAGCGGTGGCTCCGAGGATCATGATCACGGACCACCTTCCCTTCGAAGTCCCGGTCCGCCGGATATACCGCAGGACTGGGGTTCAGCCAAGGTGGGCGGCTTGCGACGAGTACGGACTAGCAGCGCCAAAGGCATATCACATTCAATCTACGTGGTATCGGAGAGATGTGAGCTGGTGGTGTTCGCACGTTGCCTGGGTGCCTTGTTTTCCACAGGGCGACCCAAGTCGTTGGACAAGCTGAATCATGGGACAACCACGGGAGGGAGCCATGCATATTCACCCACCGTAGATATACCAGCAGGCAGGCACTGATCGTAGTTATCCCCATAGGCCCAAGCTAACTCGAGCCCAACTTGAACGTTGACGGGCCTGTATATATCGTGGTCAGGGCTCATCGGGATATGGCTGCATAAGTTCGAGCATGCCACTCACCCCATTCTTCCCGGAGGCGTGCAAGCGCGCCCTTAGGCCTGCTTCGGCTTCCGATACCCTATGGGCATATAAAACATGCTGGCTAGTACATCCATCACGTCCAACGCCTCGGCATCACCACTGCAGAAAACTTGGCTCATAAGAGAACTTGATCGTAGAACAGCCATTGCCTTCAGTTACTGTCTCATAGTCTTTGAGTTTTGTCTGTTGAACCATAGATTTACGAAATCGCGGCTGGACGAGTGGTGGTACAGGTTTGAGCAACTCCCGCCTCACTCTGCGAGACGAAAGCGTGGCTCTGAGCCAATCACAGACCGTGTGAACTTTGTGTGGACTTGACCTTCCTTGAGCGCTAGCCCTAGGCGCTAACGTTGCGGCAGGCCCGGGAAACTCCCAAGTCGCCTTCATCTCGAGCTGCACGTACTTACGAGACGGCGCGTTCATACAAGTTATAGGGACCCTCCGAACCTGCGTTTGACTGTGAGTCTCGCCCCATCTTAATGTTACACGACAACAGGTCTGGGCGTACAGTACCTACAGAGCCCCACTCACAAGTTGTCCTCTACCTTCCCAAGATACTGCACCCCCGTTGAATCGACACGGTCTACGCACTGCGCATCCTATAGCCCCACTCATAGCTTCGCGCGCACGTTGAGCACGAGCTTCCCGCTCTCGCGCAGCTGCTTTGCGCGGTCGCGCAGGAAGCGCCGGAGCAGCTTCCCGCTCGGGTTCTTCGGGATCGCGTCGATGAACTCGACGCCGACGAGGTGCTTGTAGCTCGTCTTGTGGTCCGCCACGTGCTGTGCCATCGCCCCGTCAGCCTCGCTCATCAATCCGACCCCAGAAGCCGACAGCAGAGGGGAAGGCATTGGAGGATGCAGGAGACAGAGGGAGGAGCATACCTTGATGATCGCCCTCCGCACGTCATCCTGCGCGCGCGGGCTCGCGTCGATGCGCGCCTGCGCATCCGCGCTGGGGACAACGAATGCGAGCGGCAGTTCGCCGCTGTACTCGTCCGGGATGCCGACGACGCACACGTCGCCGACGTCCGGGTGCCCGAGCAGGTGGCCCTCGAGCTCCGCCGGCGGCACTTGGTACCCGCGCACCTTGATCAGCTCCTATGCAGTTCATGGCTTTCAGTTAGCGCGTGCGAGGATGGATGAGAGGGGTAGGGCCTGGGGGGAGACGCACCTTGATGCGATCGACGACGAAGATCTCCTTGCGCTCGTTGAAGTACACCTCGTCCCCGGTGACGACCCAGCCATCTTTAAACGTCTCTGCAGTCCTGCAGGGCGCACACAATCCTATCAGCTCACACGAACAGGCAGCGGAAAGTGGGACGTACGCCTCCGGGTTATTCAAGTACCCGATCGCCATGCTCGGCCCCGTAATCAGCAACTCTCCCGCCTCGCCGAGCGCGGCGAGCGAGCCGTCCGCCTTCACGACGCGCGCCGTGCACCCCGGAAGCAGGAAGCCCCCGCCTCCCAACGTCGCGAGACGCCGGTCGACCTGTGGGTGCGTCACTGCCGTGCACGTTTCCGTCATTCCTGCACGTCGTTCGCGTCAGCCCCAGGAGAGAGGCCGAGGGAAGAGGAGGGAGACCGACCGTACGCCTGGCCGATCCAGCAGTTGGGCAGGCGCGCGGCGAGCTGCTTCACGAGCTCGGCGGTGAGCGGTGCCGCGCCGCTCATGAGCAGGCGTAGCGAGCTCAGGTCGTACTTGGACACCGCGGGGTGTTTGCACAGCAGCACGACCATGGGAGGAACGAGACTGCCGTGCCAGGGTAGTTCGAGGGTCAGAAGAGGGAGTAGACCAAGACCAAGAGGAGTGTGGACTGACCAGAGGTTTGTGATGCGGTATCGCTGGATGCTTTCTAGGAACTGCTCGAATTGGAACTTCTGTACGACCACTAGCGTGATCTGGAGCTCGCGTCAGATTGAGTTTCGTTCAGGATGAATGCAGATGGCTCACGCCGATGAAGCAGTTGAAGTGGAGCACGACGACGAGGCCGTATATGTCTGATGTCAACTTCATGGTTAATCGGCGTAAAGCGAGGAGCTGGCAGTATGAACGTACGGTAGAACGGGAGCACTGGAAAGCTCGTTCAGCATGTCAAGAAAGGTAGGGAATGTCGCGCGGCTCACCAGCCAGATTTCTACTTCCGGGCTTGTAGCGTTGTAAATCGAGAGGCCTGCTCTCGTCCTTCGCCTGCGTATAATGCGCCAGCTGAATCACATTCGCAAGCACCGAGTAATGCGGGATCATAACCGCCTGTCCATCCCCGTCAGCCCCCTTACGCTCGAACCCCTACTCGCAGTCACATTGACACTCACCTTCGGCCTGCCCGTCGTCCCGCTGCTAAAGCTGAGGAACGCGAGCTTCCGCTTCCCCTCGCCCGGCTGCAGCCGCCGCTCGACGAACTGCTGCGTATGCTCGAGGCCCTCCGCGACGAGCGCGTGCACGCTGACGTTGTTGGCGCCGGGCACGGCGTCGAACACGACGACGCGGTCTGCGGGGATGCCTGCGCCCCGCGCGGCTTCGAGCGCGACGGGCAGCGAGCCGGGGTGTGCGATGAGCACGCGCGCTTTCGTGGCGGTTAGCTGGTATAGCAGCTCGTCCGCGGTGTATGCGGGGTTCGCGCCCCTGTGGGAATGGTTAGCATGTCAGTTGCAGGTCACTTGAGGGGAGGTGAGGTGCAGTGAAGGCCGCTGGTGAAGGGGAGGGATATCTCCACGTGCCGCCGTGTATGCACCTTCCAACACGCACTCGCCGTACTTCGCCGTTGCTAGCGAGATAGAACCCATTATTCCGGGGCCAGAAGACGCGGTACTCACGTTACAATGCCCCCTAATCTATGAGTGGCCCTAAAATGTTGAATGTTCGTGAGTAGCGCGAACGCGCATGACGCGCCACATTGAGCCCCTGTGTGGTACGAACCATATGGCGACAGGGTAGTCTGTCGGACAGGCATGCAGTGAGAAGCTTGACTCTGAGAGCATTCGGACGTACCGATATGATTTGGTCCGAATATACAGACTGCGAAGTCGTTCGGGTTGTTGCACGCGTATCCGAGAGACGGCGTGTAAAGACGTACCAACATCATCCTCGCCTACGCGTTACGTGTTAGGAGGGGAATACGATATCCAAAATTGTTCTGTACTCACCAATATTCCAGCGTAGCTTCAGCGCGTTCGCGAGTCCGAATGTCCTCGCGCGCAACTACGCGCCCGGAGTGGCTTCAGGTCAACGACGCGTCGGTGGCGATACACCTTGTATGCACGCACCTCATCCGAGCCGACCTCCCTCCCTGTCGCCTCCTCAATCAGCCACGCCTGGGGTTTCTTCAACACAGGACGCGCGGGGTGGTGCGAATCGAGCAGAAACTGCGGGATGGTGAGGTCATCGGGGATCGGGGGAAGCGGCCCGCCGTCTGCGTGTATCTCCGCCATCCTTCCGTCTGTCCAGTGCGCGTCTGAGCGGGGTCGTCGTGTTCGGTCGGTGAGAGGGGGCGGGCGAGGGGCGGTCGGGGGATGCGGGTGTGGGAGGGAGGTCTATATAGTGCACATAACGTAACGTCTGTAGGCGTTCCGGCGGGATGCACTCTTGTGCCAATCACCTTCGCGCATGTGACCCCGCGGGTAAGCTCGACTGCCCCTCGCCACTGCGCCCGCCGCTGCAGAACATCATGCGCGACTGATCATCTCAGCCGCAGGTGTGCTACACTGTGCGCAGAAGCACTCGACCGCGACAGCCGTTCGCGTGTTCTGGTGGCCCATCGTGCGCCGCGTCGTCGCGAACCGACCGCGGACTGCCATAATTACTCCTCGGGTCCGAGTTCCCCGATGCTCCGAGCGACATGCAGTGAGCGACGCTCGTCGAGTAGCCGGTCGGGAGCAAGGCGAACCCAAGCAATTCCTCGAGACGAGGTCGTCGTAAATGCGAATCCCCGCGGCAGAACGGAGCACCCGAGGCGTGGCACCGATCGCTGCGCTTTCTCCACACTCGTCCTGTTTAGACTCGGCCGATCCGACCTAACCTGGCAGTGGTTGCCCCTGTCCATGTAATTATGGTCCCGTGTTGAAGTGCAGCGCACGCCGTGACGCCGCACGAATGCATGGCAGGTCGCGTGTCGCGTGTGCCTAGGCGCGCGAGGTCATGCATCTTTGAGAGCTCGAGGAGAGTAAAGAGACCTACTTTGGTGCAGACGCGGCGTTGGGGCTTGGCGACGCGTCGAAGTCGGCCGAACTGCAAAGCTTCGCCAACGACCGGCGGCGCGACAGAACGTGCTCTGCTATACGTTTACCTGCAGTGCGCGTCGAGGGGGAGAAACTTCCCGAGGAACACGGATGATCGATGCCCAAATGTGCGGTTACACTACATCATCGCAGTGGGTACGTCAGAGTGGTCTCCAGCGAGGGCAAACAGTGCAGGCTCAAAGTTCGTACGCTAAAAATGAATAAACAGAGAGGGAGTTGTCCAGCCTTCGTCGATGCATCAGTCCCCGGAGGTGAAGTGAGCTAGAGTGAGGCATAGACCAGTTACGCTAGCCAGTAAGTACCAGCTCAACGCTTTCAAGGGAACGAGCCAGAGATCCCATCGTACTAACAGCTAGTAAGAGAGCGTAGATGTGGTTGGGGCGTAGGTCGGTGAGAGTTGACGGCACACGCCCAGCAGGAAGGTCAACGTTTTTCAGTCCAGAAGAAGCATCCCAGGGAGGTGCAGCGGGACTAGTTGTATATAAGATAAGAAAGTTGGTGCCACGCGAGACTGACTGTAGTCGGACATATAGATAGCAGGGCTCGCGCATTTTTTCAGGGGCTATTGAGGACGTGTGTAGCAGGTCGCCGGCGAGATGGTCGTGATGTTTTCTGTCCAGAGGCAGTCCGACGTAGACGCCCATGCGCACTCAGAAGGCGCGCGTCTAGCGTCTATTCGGGTTGCTACTCCCAACTTGCGCATTTCCGCAGACTAATACTATGCAACCACTTGCAAGGTATTATCTGGATCGTACCCCCCTCAAAGAGGCGCATATGAGCAAGTGAGAGCCGGTCTGGCTAGAGACCAAGACCCCTCGAGAGGTTATTTATGCCTTCGAGACCGGGGAACGGTCAGGACGAGGCCGCTGCCGTCCATCGGTACCGCAGTGCGGCCCGGAAAATCGTCTTCCGCTCTCGCCCCCCGGCGGCCATGTAAGTGGCCGCAACCTTCGCCGTGCGAATGCATCCATCCTGACCACTCCTTTCTATCTGCTGTGGCATAGGTCTAATGCTTCCCATGGCCACGTCTACCAATGCCATCTGGACACCATCAATCTATCCCCCTTGCACGGGGGTGCTGTACCTGGAAACTAGAATCTGTCGAACGGCAGGTCTGATCAGCACGTCCTGACATGGGCGCCGCCACCAGTTGTGCTGCGCCCATTCATGGCCGATGTTGCCTGGAGACTGCGCAACGGAAAGGCACGGTATATATGTTCCCTTGCTCGTCGACGGTGTGAGGGAACGTGAACCTTAAATCATGCACGCCGCCGCGTTCAACTTCTGCGGTGTCCTGGCGTTTCTCCTCGCGCCCACTGCAAGTTGGGCCGCAGCTCTGGTTTTGGAGGCTCCGGCGGGGCTGAGCATCCCGTTCAAGCTCGCGCCGCTCCCGGAGCTGCGGAACGAGTCCTCGCTGGCCAAGGACAAGAGGCGGCAGATATACGTCGTCCCGGTGTCCGTCGCAGGCGAAACATTCGAGGTCAGCCTCCTTCCACCCTCATCGGGTACCCGCATATACCCAAACTCGCGTGTTTTGACAACTTCTTATAGCTCATCATGGACACGGGAAGCAGCGAACTCTGGGTAGACACGAGCGTGCTCCCTCCTCCTAACCTAGCCGCGTTCACCTCGGTGGTCGAAGACACAGGCATCCCGATAGAGCTCAACTATGGATTGAACGGGTCGGCTACCTCGGCCAGCGGCGTCGCGCAGCTAGCGGACGTCTACCTGGATGGCATGGGGAGCGAGTTCGCAGTGCGCGGACAAGCGTTCGGTGGGTCCCGCCCGGTTTGATGTGCGAAAGTGGGTGGCGGGTGGCTGAGCGGCGTGTGGCAGGACAGTGAACGTCCCAGGGGCGCCAGAGATCACGCAGTATGGGGACCAGGGCATACTAGGCTTGGGAGCGTGAGTTCGACCACTTTGCAAATCGAAGTGTACTGACTTTTGGCTGGGGCAGTCCACGTCAGTGGAGCGTCGTGCAAGACGCTCTGTCTGGCACACCGCAGAATGGACGGACGTTCCTACACAACGTGAGCGGCGCATTCAGTGCTCAACCGCCACGTCAGATTATCCAAACACCCTTTGCTGAAATGGACTCGTGCCGGTGGCCTAGACATTCCGGCCGCACCCCGCTCTTGGGAACTTCTTCGCCGTCGGGTTTGGAGAACGGGACGCCCGCGGGGTCGCACAAGACGGAACGCTGTCCATAGGTTTGGCTTCTTATCTGCAATTTTTGTGAAGGTTCATCTCACGGACGGCAACCCGAAGGCGAAGTCCTTCCGCCTTTCACGAAAGTCCAGAATATGCCCAAACTCCCGCTGGTCACCGGGAGGTTCTGGGACGTGCCTTCAAGCGGATTTTTCGTGGATGGAGGCCCGCTCGACGTCGAATCCTCGTACGTGCTTGCGCCGGAATTTTTGATCGCTCTCGTTGATGATTCCGTTATGGTTTTGCAGAGTCTCACCAAACCAGGGAATGATACTCGACACCGGCGCGTTCGCAGCGTGCGTCCCCCCAGAGTACCTGCGCGCGATATACAGCCCTGTGCCGGGGTCCTATCTGCTGGAGGACGGCTCGTGGAGCGTGCCGTGCGATGTGAAAATGAACGTGTCTATCATGTTCGGGTGCGTGTCCCTCGTTCTACGCTGTTATGCGAAGGCTCAATATCCGATCCGCATTCAGAGATGTCGCGTACCCCATACACCCGCTGGACATGACCGAAGCGTACGACGTACGCGATGGGAAAGCGCTGTGTAGGAGTTTGTTCCAGCCGAACACTGAGCCGAGAATACGTGCGTACCTCACCGACATCTGTGTGTTACGACGAGGCTGGTAACTTTGGTGTGGGCGCAGCGTTTTTGGTCGGACTCAACGTCTTACGGAACACCTACCTCCTATATAACTACGGCAATCCGGCAGTTCCTATATCTGCGGGTCCATACGTACAGGTCCTTAGCGTGAGTGTGGTACTCCTCGTATCAGGTCACGACATTGCTGACTCTCACCTCGATGCCGCAGACTATAGACATGGAGAAGGCCTTCGAAGACTTCAACGTTATGAATGATGCTCGGATAGAGGCTTTCATAGCGAAGAAAGAGGCAGCTTCAGCGGCACCATCTCTTCCCACTCTGGAGGAGAGCGTGGTAGGAACGCTCGGTGTGCCCAGTCTCTCCCACCGAAATTCCTTTCGAGGGTTGGCGGGAGTTGTCTTCGCGGGGGCAGCATGTTTCGCTGTTGTCCTGTCGATATTCCGTTGTCGCGCTTGCCTCACTGAGAATAAAACTGATCATTGACAACATACCACGTCACAAGAGGGGAACACAAACAAAGACCTGACGCGTCGGGGACAATAAGCCGGAACGCGACGCGACGCACACGTGACCGTGATGCGAGGAAAGGATTGGGGGAAGCCAAACAGACGCAAACGCGGCCGATTTTACATATACCGCGCCACGTCGCGTCGCGCCCGCGATCATCGAACTTCGGCTCGTCGCCCCCGTCCCGCCCCCGCCCCCGCCCCCGACGCAGCAAGCGAGCCTCGCGCTATACCCGCCCGCACGATGTACAAGATCATCCGCCGCATCTCGAGCTCGTTCTTCCCCCGCCCAGACAGGCCCTGGAGCGAAGATGGTGCGTGCTCGGCAGGAATGGACCGATCGCCCAGCGCACGCGTCTGACGCGCGATCTGCTTTTTCTGCCGCATATAGCGACGTCCACGGCTCCCCAGATTGGCCGCAAGCGGAGGCTGAGCACGGACGAGCGCGAGGAGCGCGAGACGACGCCGTCGACGAAGAAGCACCGCACGGAGGTGCAGGCGGAGAGTGAGCGCGACCAGTCGCCCACACAGCCGGCGAAGGAGGAGACGGAGGAGGTCAAGGAAGTGACCGAGGGCGTCCGCGAGGTCGAGCTCGAGGATGGGAAGGCGCCCTCGACATCGCAGGCCATCGAAGGGGAGGCGCCGACCGAGGGAGCCGTCGAGGAAGCGGCTGCTGTCCCTCTCCCCGAGTCCCCCGAGTTGAAGCCGACAGAGGCCTCGAAAGAGCCTGCGAGCGACGCTGCCGCCGAAAGCACGAACGAGACGGAGAGCTCAGCACCTGTGGAAGAAGACGCATCCCCAGAGGGTGCAGAACCGACGACAGCCGAGGACGCCCCCGCATCGCTCGAGGACGATGTACCCGGCCTGACTCTCCCCGCTCACTCCGATGAGGCAACCTCTACGAAAGCGACGCCCAGCATACCCGCCACCCATACCCACACGGACGACATCGTTGCGCCCAGCCAGGAGGCGATCGCAGCTTAATCATCCCCCAGCGGCCGCTCATCTTGGATACTGCATTTTGCCGACGTCCTGACTTATTCCCTTCCCTTTCCCATACCTCTCTGCATATACACATACACCCACACATACCGACCGGCCTCGCACTGCCGCGATACCCTCGCACCCCGCTCGCATCCCACTGCTGCTCCTGCTCCTCGTCCTCGGCCCGGTCGGACGCACCTGCCTAATCTATGGAGATTAATGTATACTGACCGCTGCTGTGTTGTTTGTACGATGCAATCCTTGCGCCGCTCTTTACCATCTATCATTCATCATGCTTTCTCTCCCCGTCGCCCGCGTGCTTTCGTGTTTTCGCGCTTTCCGTTCCAGTCATGAGTTGCGATCTTTTCACATCCCCATGCTCAGACCCGGAGTCGACTTCTCCATCATGCACTTGGAGCCATATACATCTCCTTGCTCTGCTCCCTCTAACAAGCAGCCCTGTCTCCTCTATCCTCGGGAACTGCTACGCTGTTGCCCTGGCTACCTCGTGCTCACGCCTTGTCGACACGCTGGCTACGCTGTGGTCAAACACACTCAGGGTGCCTGTCCCCGGCGGTTACGGGCTATTACTAGGTGGGTAATTCCACTGCTGCAGTCCACCCCGCGTCCAACTGATCAGCGGACAGCGTCTGGACACGGGACCCCGCTCCGTTGCCTCCCACTCAATGTCAAGTCGACGCTTCGCACGTCCGGCACTTTGCCGTGAATAGCTTCATCTAGCAGCGCCGCCTCTCTTATTGCCTGCTATCATGAAGACAGTCAGCTCTCCGTCCCGGATATTCCCCTTCGCACCTGTCGTATACGCTAAAGGGAGGCAACTACGGCTTGGTGGACAACGAGCTTGATGCCATGACCGTACGAACGTTACGCTTGTAATCACGGTCAGTGCTGCATATCTACCTGTGCATCATCGGTCCCCGCTCATCTACCCAAGCCCTAGATATACTTCGCATGGTACTTTTCGAGGAGATGTCCCATCGCAATGCCAGTCCGTCACTCCCTGCTTCCCTTGCCTCTCGCCAGTGCAATACTGGCACTTCCATGTACAATGCACACTCGATTCAGACTTCGTGGGTGAAATGCACTCGGTGTCCTCCTGAAGTCCGGTGCTCTGGGAGCCCGCACCCCACCCTGCGGGCCGCTAAGCAATAAACAGCAAGTGATATGACTTTCATCTTGACGATCCGATACTACCCGCACCAGAGAGGTACGTCGTGTATCACTCGCAAGGATGCTTTTCCTACCTACTCTTGGTCAGCCTCCAGCGTGCCAGCCGCATCGCGCGTTACGATCCCAACCGACGCTTCAGCCAGCCTCGCTGGCGGCGCCTAAGCTGTGTGCCGCTACTTCACAGTGACGACGCGGACGGCCTGACGTATCCAGGCCATACTGAAAGTGCGCCTCGACAGCGTCAGCCTCCCGGCGGAGTGCGCATGGCGTTCATTTGCGCGCCGCACGAGGCGAGGACGCCTGCACTTCCCGCTTCCCGGCCCCTGCCCCGTGGCGCAGCGCGCCCTGCTGTATAACTGCCCATCGTACGTTGCGCCCCCGGGCCTCTCCTTTCCGCTCTCTCCGTCTCGCTGGCTGGCCCGACACTCGTCTTGTCTTCTGAAGATACTAACTAACTTGCGGGCGGACTAGACGAAGATGCTAAGCTCGCTTTCCCGTATGTTCCAGCCTGGTCCTGTCTCCAATTCGGACCGAACGGAGGCGCTCGAAGCGGGAAGAGACGTCAATGCTCCTACTCTCAAAGCCAACGGTCCCAACGAAAACGGCCTCCGCCTCAATCTCGGACTGCAACATTCGGACGGTGCCCCGCTCCTGGGGCGGTACCACAGCTCGCACCTCTCCCTCACGGACTCGCCACGCGCGGGCCCGTCGCACGTCTCCTGGAAGACGCCCACCCCAAGCCAAAGCCAGAGCGGACAGGAAAGCCCCGCGTCCTCGCACACCGCGCAGCCGATGTGGGGCACGCAGGCGATGAGCCGCGCGGCGTCCGCGTCCTCGCCGTCGCTCCTCACGACGCCGCTGTCGACGGCGTCCGCGTCGCAGGCGTTCCGGCCGTCGTCGGTCGGGAAGCGGAGCTCGCGGCTGTCGGTGGGCTTCACCGCGGACGGCTCGGCGCACGCCTCGGAGGACTCGGACGGGGACAGCGTGCATTCCACCCGCAGCCTGGGCAACGTGCCCCCGGGCAAGCCGCTGTCTCCGATCCATGAGCTGCACCACTTCCCGCCGCAGCGGAAGATGTCGATGGAGAGCGGCCCCAGGACGCCGGATTCAACGAGGACGTTCGATAGGCTTGGTGAGTGCCATGTCTACCCTCCCACTGTGCAGGTTTGTTGACGGGTATGGTGTGCAGGTGGAGTATCGCCCGGCGCACACAGCGCGTTCCTCAATCGCCCCCTAAAGCGATCAACAAGCCAAACGTCAAACAGCACATTCCGGTCCAACATCTCCACCGCGGCACCCACGATCCCGCCACTCGACCTCCGCCCCGAGTTCCAGAACGCCTCCGGCGTGCCGCACGGCCCCTACTCCCCGGGACTGCTCGCACCACCCGCCGCCTCCACGCGCAAGTCGCGTCTCCTCCCGCCGCCCGCGCTCCCGACGGTGATCGGCAGCCCCGTGCAGGCGAACAAGGTGTCCGTGATCTACGAGGACGGCGGCCCGTCCGCGCGCACGAGCAGCTTCATCACCGCGCCCTCGCTCAACTCGCCCGATGCCGAGACGGGCCCGCCTATATTCGTCGCGCGCGATTATGCACCCTCCACCGCTACGGACGGGACGGACACGGAGGAGACGGGAGCGACGACGACCCAACGCGGTGCGCGGCCGCTCCCGGAGGGCCTGTTCGACGTCGACCTGCTGAACGCGGAGTTTGGGGTGCGCCCGACGAGCCGCGCGAGCACGCGCTCGAGCCCGCGGCGCTCGCTCGAGACGCGCCCGACGTACACGCGCTCGGCGTCGCCCGCGTCGAGCTCGGAGTCGTTCCTCCAGCGGCGCTGGCTCAAGGGCATGTCCTTCGGCTCGGACCGCTTCGTCCTCCCTCCCGGCGCGCACCAAGCGAAGACGAGGGCGAGCCACGCGTGTATACTGTTTTGGGTGGGCTTCGTAGCGCCGTGGTGCTGGCTCATCGGCGGGTGGCTGCTCACGAACGCGGGCGAGGTGGGCGCGGACGGGCTCTGCGCGGAGACGGGGCCTGTGCTCCCGCTGTGGCATCGCCGCGCACGGAAGAACAGCGGGCCGCCGCCGCCTCAAGACGGCGCGAAGGGCAAGGACGGCAAGATGCAGGACGCGGGGCTGCCTGTGCCGGAAAGGGTGAAGGCGATCAATGGTGCAGCGGAGCGGCGCATCAAGGCGAAGTCGTGGTATCCGCTCATCGCGCCCTCGCTGGAGTCGCTCACGCCGTCGACGGGAAGCGGGACGTCGACGCGGAAGCTGAAGCGGTGTTTGCCGAGTGCGAGCGTGAGAGGCGTCGACCCGTATATTCAGCGGTGCCGCATGGCGGCGGCGGCGAGCGGCGTGCTCATCTTCGCCGCGTTCGTGGTCGCGATTGTGCTTGTTGCTGGGGTCAGGATGTGATGTTGACGATGGTCAGCTACGAGATGAGGTATCGCGCGGGTTTCTGTGATTTATATCCCGATATATATTCCGTTCCGTGTGTAGTTATGTATCGAGGGCGAAGATTTCCTTCCTCGTAGCTTTGGCTGTTACACCGCTGCTCCCAACTTTCAGAGCAGGGCCTTCGGTGCGCCATATCTGCTGTTCAAGAACTGGTGTATCTCCTTGGCTGTGCATCGCGGTCAGCATCTCGCAGCGCTGTCCCACAATTTACCCACTTACCTAGGTCATCGGGAGCCTCTTGGGTGATGAGATGCCCCGCGGAGAACATCCGGACATGCGTCGAGTTCGCCGGCCTCCTCCAAACTAGCTTTCTCCGGACCTCATGGTCACTTCATACGCAATCAGCATCCCCCACAACTTTCAAGAAATTCGGACACTCACGATGCATTGAGCTTCCCCGCGACGAGCCAGCGCAGCTCGACGCGCTCGTCCAGCCCCGCCAGCAGCTCGAAGCACTCCATCGGCGCCCAGTTCTCCGCGAAGCACACCGCCTCCTGGATGCCGGGCATCTTGAGCTTGACCTGCCCGTCCGCGGCGTCGTACAGCCCGCACTCGACGTAGACCCGGAGCACCGCGGGGTCCCATGCCTTGAAGAAGGGGACGGCGGAGAACTGCTGCAGCGCCGACTCGCTGCACTGGCCGTAAGAACGCCGTATCATCGAAGATGGGAGAGAATGAGGAACGGAGAAGGGGGGGACGTACCGAGAGGACCAGCCGTCGCGCCGCTGCACGGCGCCGGCGACGTAGCTGCGCGTCATCTCGGTGCTCGTTGGTTTCGCGTGGGGCGCGGGAAGGATCATGGCGTCGACCAGGATAATCTGCTTGAACAGCACCGGATGGGCTATCGCAGCCCGAACCCTGTGAAACGTTCGGTGAGCATGAGAATGAACGAAAGGTTGGTAGGGCGCTGCACATGAGTAGAGCTGCGGCCGCCGCGGGGGAGGAGCCCATACCGCATTGCGAGTCACCCATACCATGCTTGGAAATGGGAAGGACTTACGTGCTGCATGCACCGAAGGAGTGCGCAATGTATACGATGTTGCGACCCTGCAACCCTTTGACGCGACGCAGCTCGGCCTCGCTGTCAGGAAGACGAAGGAGATGCGTAGGAAGAGTGTCGGGGGACACCGAGGAGGGCAGGTAATGCCAGAGGAAGTTCAAGATATCTCTAGTGTTGTCGCGCCAGTCAACTGCAGCGAGCAGGTTAATGTGAGTGTTTGAGCGAAATATAGTGGCTTGAGATGCCTACAGATTCCATCGAGCTGGTCCCGATTGACAAGTGCAGAGTCGCCGTGATTTCTGGCTTCCCACAACCAGACCTCAGAGACGGTGTATTTGGCTTCGGCCTCGTAAGTGGCGATAAGACGCTGCAGCGCAGGCTCCCAAATCTACAGCCCCATAGAAGAGTCAGCGCTGTATTAGGGGTCACGGTACTAGGCAGCCTACTTCTTTGGGAAACCCGTTTGCGTGGGCGCAGAACAAGGTAAGTCCGTTAGGCAATCTGTTATCCCCATTTCGCGGCCTCCTGACATAACGGTTGATGCAGTTCCACATAGGCTTGCGTCCCAGCGGGAGGTGGTCCAGCTCGCCGCGCCATTGCTTCTCCTTGACGTCGAATATCTCCTCGGTCGTCCTCTGGACGGACGCCTTGAACTCTGCCTTGTTGGGGGACCACTTCGGTAGCTGCGGGAGCGGTATATTCGGCGTCGTACGGGGCGAGGCGCAAGGGATGAGGTGGGTCGAGAGCGTGAACCACGAGTCGAGCAGGGACTGCCTCGAGGGGGACGGTAGATCCGGGGGTTCTACTGGTTCCGGGGCTTCTATGGGCACGAGCTCCTTCGTACCGTGCGATGGAAGCTGATACGGGTCCGGAGGAGGGAAGGTGGGGCTGAGATCCTTCGTGAAATCCATCGCTGCGGGCCGGTCGATAGTTCAGGTAGCGCTACCTCCGGGAGCGTCTACTGTGGTGCAAATAGCTCCGGCGATGCTTGAAGGAAGTTCTGGAGACGTAACAACCTTTAGTATCAGAACATGTGTCCGTGGACGGTAACTTACCGTACCGAACGCGGCGGGGGCCCGCGGTGGGATGACCAGAACTTTCACGAGGCCAGCGTCGCCTCATAAGCACTAGTATGAAAGCGTGGGAAACCTGGCTCCCTTGCCTAATTACAGGACGTTATGCTACTACAGTATCCGCCAGACAGTTACTAGAGCATGTTTGCAGCGCAGTTATAACCGTAAGGCGCCATACTACAGACACGCGTGAGCGAAGCGCTGATTTTTGCGCAAGTGAGAGCTAAGTCCCAAACCGCGGTGTGGGCCATGGCAGTCATAAGTAACCGGTAACCGCTCAACCCGCCTCGGAGTCGCCTAGATCGGCTCTTGTCCCCATGTCCCCGGCCACTCATTCCCTATTCATCTCCTTCCTGATTCGGTGATTTTTGTGGGCGAGGGGCGCTTATGGGCGCTTAGCTATTCCCCAGCCAATGAAAACGCCTTTGCTCCTTGCCCCCGGCCACCCACCGCCTACCTCCTTCCTTCCCACGCCCTGATCTAGGGTTACGTCGCCTCGCCTAACGTCTGGCGGGTACAGTATTTTCCAAATGTTTACAGCTTGTACCACGACCACCACGACGATTACCACTGTCCCTGCGTTCGAGTCGACTTCTTTGAACAGCTCGGCTCTTCTACACCTGCGCTATCTTCTCGATGGCTGTCTGCAATGTGCATGATCTCAGTCGAACCCACCTAAACCTTGTACAAACCCGATCAACACCGGCGACAACAAGCGGAATACGATGCTCCACCTGTCCATCTAACTTCTACGCCATATCCTCAAAATACCATGATCAGGCCTGTCGCGTGAGTTCATCGTGTGGGCAGCCCCGGCAGGGGAGGTACATGCCGCGCTTCTAGGCGGGATGGAGGGGGCATCCTCGTCTCTACAATTCGGTGAGCTGGGCTTGAGCATTGAGCGCCAGGCTTATAGCTATCCCACAACATACATAGGATGCAGATGTAGGGTGCATTCAATCATGAGGTTCTCGACAGCTCAATCACGACTTAGTTCTGACTTCTTCCTCATCACACCCATTCACTGGTTCACCAAAAATGAAATGCGCCGAAGTGGCATCCTCCTGAGCGGGCCGCCGTGCTAGTACAATACACACCCATTCTGTCTTCTGAAGACGCGGGGAAACCCCTCAAAAGAAGGCGAAGCCGTGGACCCTGCGCGGCCGATGTCGTACTAAGGCCGCTTATCGCCCAATGCAAAGGCGCCAACGATCGCGCAGGCCGCGTCGCGCATCTGTCTGTGGGAGAGGAACGCCGCCGGCAACAGTCATCAGCGCGACGCGCACGCGCACATGGTCGCGCAGGGACGCGCGCGGCCGCCCCGGAGAGGCTCGACGCTCGCACTCCCACCCGCTTCCACATGGTCCTGTCCAATCTTCCCTGTCGATGCCCTGTCTGCCGGCACTCGCTGTATCACCGCGCTCTCGTTTGGGCGGGATTCATACGGCGGGCGGTGCGCGCCGGGCGGCGGCTGATGCTCCCCCGGGACCCCAGCGCACTGGATCGCGGGCCAAGGGTCTGGGTGATGCGACGGCCCCGACGAGAAGTGTGGGCAGTCTGATCAATCTGGCAGCATCGTCCTGGAGAGTACGAGTATAAATACGCCGTGGGCCCTGTCGGTGGGAGGACGTGCCCTCACGGTCTGAGGACGCTCGCCGCTCATCCGGGTACTCGTTCGCGCGCCCTCCGTTAACGGCCTCTCGCCCGGCATGTCGCCCTACTTCGGTCGCCTTGCTGTTCTTGCTGCAGCGCTCAGCGCTGTGCCCACGGCCCTCGCAGCCCCGGCATCCGCGGCGGCGGACCCCTGCGTGAAGATCGCGGGGAAGACGTTCGTGCCGCCTGCGGATGCGCTCGCGTGCATGAAGTCGTTCCCGTTCAACGAGACGCTGCGCCAGAACGTGCTGACCGTGATCTCGCGCGTGTTCGACTTCTACACGTTCGAGGACTACTACCTGAACTCGCCGCCGCCGTTCCAGGACTCGACGACGAACATCCGCGCGCAGCTCGCAAGGATCAACCGGACGCACTACCAGGTCCGTAATCGCCGAAGTGATGACGCTGTTGCTACAATTGCTGAATTCGCGCGCAGACGGACTTTGACTTCAACAAGGATGTCTACGACTTCACCACCCAGCTCAACGATGGGCACACCCGTAAGTAGCACCCGCGCTCGTCTGCCCCAATCGCGCTCATCCCGCGCCCGCAGGCTGGTTCCCGGACTGCCAGACGCAGTTCCAGAACATCCTCCCGGCGCCCATCGTGACCTTCGCGGACGCGCACGGCATCCCGGGCGTCTTCGTCGCGCCCGACTCCGTGCAGTTCATCTCGCAGCTCGGCACGAACTACACCTCCTTCTTCGACTCGATTCACTTCGACTGGAAGCGCCTCGCGGGCGCGCGCGTGCTTGCCATCGAGGGCACGGACCCGTTCGCGTACGCGGAGCACATCGCGGAGACACAGTCGGGCAACTATCTCGACCTCGGCGTGCGCGTGAACAGCGCGTTCAGCAGCTACCGCATTTCGGGCACGACGTTCTCGCAGCGCCTCGGCGACATCTCGGGTCCTGCGATCCCGACGCAGAACACGCTCACGTTGACGCTCATCCCCGTGAACTCGACGCGTGTGGAGACGGTGCACGTTCCGTTCCTCGCGAACTACCTTGGCGAGCCGTTCAAGAACGGCGCGGACTTGTAAGACGGTTTGGTAGTTTCGAAACGGTGACGATGCTGATGAACCGGGCGATGCAGCTGGGCACTGAACTGTGCCGCGAAACCGGACACGAACGGCGTCGACTTCAAGAGCTCGTCGCAGCTCGCGAAGCTGTCCGCCAAGAGGTCGCGGAAGCTCTCCAAGGCCGCGATTGTTGACGTCTCGGCCAAGACCGCCATCGGCCTTCCTTCCGAGTTCCAGCCTACGCTCCCGGCGGTGAACGGCAGCGAGGGTGTCGTCAAGTCCTTCATCCTCTCGGACAAGAAGACTGGCGTCGTACGTAGTCACTTGTCTACGTTTCAACGGGAGGATGCTAATCAGGCCCGGTGCTGCAGATGTTCGTGGGTTCCTTCGAGCCTGACGACTTCGACCAGTTCCAGACGGACGTGCAGGCTACGGTGACCCAGTTCCAGCAGGCGGGCGTCAGCCAACTCCTGGTGGACCTCACCAACAACGGTGGTGGATTCGTCTGCCTCGGCCAGTTCCTGCACGCCTTCCTGACGGGCACCAAGAGCCTCGGCAATTTCCCCAACGCGTGAGTCGTCCCTGTGCAATCACCATCGCGTATCTGACACGCCGGACCACAGCGGCTTCCAGTCGACGAACCGCGCGAACCCGCTCGCGCAGAAGATCCTCGACTCGGACATCGCGCTCGGGCTCACCTCCGAAGTCTCGTTCTACGCCGCGGACAACTGGGCGTTCCTGAACAACACGCAGCGGCCCGCGACGGACAACTATCTGACGCCGTCGACGAGCAGGAAGATCAACGGCCAGACGTTCAGCGAGTCCCAGCGCTTCCTCGTGAGTCGATGCATTGTTCGTCTCTGGTTGTGGCAAGCCGTGCTGATGAAGAACGCAGGATGTCTGCCCCTTCAGCGTGGACCTCCCTGAGGACCCTCCGTTCGACCCCAGGTGTGTTTCTTACTACCCCTCTCGCGCGATATTGTTACTGAACCCCGTTTTGCAGCAAGATCGCCATTGGTACGTTCATATCCGCTCCGGAGAACATGATACCAAATACTAACGGGAAACGTAGTGGGCAACGGCAACTGCGCGTCGACGTGCGCGATGTTCAGCACGCTCATGAACGAGCGCCACAACACGAAGGTCGCGATCTTCGGCGGCAAGCCCGGGCTGCAGACCCAGTTCAAGGGTGCGTCCTCCCCCATCCTGTCCTCGCTCTGCCAGTGTGGTTCCTGACTGAGGGTGTTTCATGGTGTGATAGGCATGGCGGGTAACCAGGTGCTGGAGTGGTTCGACATCGACTCGGAGATCAAGACTGCGAATTTGAAAGACGTGAGCTGAAATAGCACTGCGTGTTCCAGAGGCTGTTGCTGACGAGGTTGTTTACAGGATCCCCTGGCGCCGCCGGACTTGTGAGTGGCCCTGTGCTGTTTTGGTTTGTCGATGTGTGATTGACGGATGGACCGGGTGGATAGGCTCGTGTCTGGTGACTTCCGGTACGTGTTTCGTGTTCTCTGGAAGTTTGGAAAACAAAGGCTAACCTTGGCATTACAGTCACAACTGGCGTATCGGTGAGCAACACGCAGAGAGGGACGGCGTCGCAATACTGACATCCCCCGAACAGCCTACAGCTTCTTCGACGAGACGCTCCCCATCGGTCAGTGTCTCAATCCCTTGATCAACAATTCGTTCATGCCTAACGCTTCTATACAGAGTACAAGTCGGAGCTGCCTCACTGTCAGTCTCGCAAGCATACCCTCCACATAATAACCCCTGACCTGTTTTCGCATGTACAGTCCGCTTCCCCTACACGGCCGACACGTACAACAACCCGCAGAACCTCTGGACCTTCGCGTGAGTGTTGGCTGAATGTGCCTTGCCCACTTGGATGCTAACTCTGCTTGCAGGGCGAAGGAGCTCCTTGGGTAAGTTATCGGGTCTGAGAGGCGTCCAGGAGAGTAGGGAGGGTCATCCAATATACGCGATAGACCAAGATGTAATTCAGGAGTCAATGGCATACAGAAGATACACCAACACATGTCGGCGTGCATATGGGGGAGGAAGCTTGCATCAGCTTGAAATCCGCTGTCGTTGTATCGGCGTTCAGTAGAGTGTAGCAGACCGCAGGGCAGCACTTCCTGGCCACATAGCGCTTCGACTTCACCGGCAGCATAGGAAGCTTGCGTATCGGCCGTAGCTGGGGATACTGATAACTTCCCCCTGCAATACGAGTACTAGAGGGGGAGGCTCGCAGTGGCAAACCGCATGTCAATCGACGGTGAGTCAGCCGCCGTCAGTACAACTTATGCGCTACCGCTGCTCGACGCACCGAAGACGGACTGGAGTGTGGGGGAAGAACCATAGTATCCACCGGGACATGTTGGGAAAACGCGTCAAAGCAAGAAGCACGCTGCTCGAAATCGGGGAGGTGAAATGTCATTGAATGCCTCGGGCGAGGGCTCGCATGTGTAATACCAGCGGCGGTGGCCTGGAGTTGCCCGAAGTCTCTGGTCGATGCTTGTGTATATAAGTCGGCGACCAGCTGCAGCCGTCTCTCTGAGCCGTTGCCAATCCCCCCGCAATGAATGTTCACCTGCTGTCCTCTCCCTGCTTGGTACTTCGGCGGTTTAACAGACACACCTGTGCTGCCAATCTGTAGGCACGAACGCTAGTGCGGCTGCCCGAAGATATCTAGGGTCGCCCAGTATACGCTGGGCATGGCTAAAGACCACCAAGCGACGAGCTCCTATCCGCCGTCTTGACAATGCTAGGTGTGTTGCTTGTGGATGTCGCATGATCCAGGAGTCTGTTTGAGGTGACCTCCGTCAGCCTCAGGTATGCATACCATCGCCACTTCGCAATGCATTGCTAGAACCCGCAGCACCGAGGCGTATAACGTTGGTTTCCCGGTCGGCCCCCGCGTGTCCCCGCCCCCACGCATGTTATGATGGATGAAGACGAGGGAGCGAGCCGAGAGATACGCATGTTGCCTGGGAGGCCCGCGTGACCCTCGCCCCCGCCTGCTACAGTCTACCCGCCACCGACCGGTGACCACCACCACTTACCCCTGTACGCCTCCATCCGGCCGTCGCGGTAGCCGTCTCCCGTGTCGCCGTCTCGCGCTCGGGCCCATTTAAGCCGCAGCGCAGCGCGCCCACGTCCCACGTCGAAGAGCTCTCCTATTCTTGTCCACCTCTTCTCAGGCGGCAGTCTTCTCACACACCCAGGACGCTCGCCATACGACGTTCGCTCTCGCAAGCCAGATCCGCGTGCGCAGAAATACCGCCGAGGAGTCCAGAGCCGTAACGCGTTCCGAGAGCCAGAATCCCAGAGGTTGTAGTAGACGAGCAAGATGGCGGGAGAGACGAAGATTCCGACCGTGTACGGCGATGGCGGCGCGCTGGCGCCTATCCCCGACGATGTGACCATTCCGCAGTTCCTCTTCAACGGCCACCACCCCCTCGGCGGACACGCCCTGCATGCGCGTCCACCAGCGTGGTTCATCGAGGATGCGACGGGCCGCGAGGTCACCGGCGACCAAGCGCGCGCACGCGTATGGGGTCTCGCGAACGCCATGAGCATACGCTGGAATATCGGTGAGCGGACATGCCCGATATCCTTACATTCCGAAGGCAACGTTATTGATACTGTGGGGCGCGTATAGGTGACGGTGATGTCGGTATGTATTCTGAATGTTCGAGCTAACCTTGGCGGGTCTGCGGATTCTCATACGTTTCTCGTGTTCAGTCTGCGCATACGGGCCAAATCACGTTGGTGTGTCTTCTCTCAAGTTCACTGCGAGGTTCCGCACGGCTCACTCCAAGTTCTCCAGACTACCCAATTATCATATGGGCCACGCACAGCGTCGGCGGCATCTTCACGGGGGCCAATCCCGCTTACACCACCGACGAGCTCGTGTACCAGATCCGCACCGCGAAGGCGACCGCGCTCTTTATCCACCCAGACTCGCTGCAGGTCGGGCTTGAAGCCGCACGAATTGCTGGCATACCGCAGGACCGCGTCGCTCTCTACGACACATCCGCGGGGGGCAGCGTACTCACAGTAGACGACCTGGTCAAAGAGGGACTCTCGCAGCCGAGGCGCTTCGTCGAGCCTCGTCTAAAGCCCGGTGAGGGCAAGACGAAGCTTGCGCTGCTGTTCTTTTCAAGCGGAACGACTGGCCGACCAAAGGTACGGCGGTGCGTTGCGATGCGTTGCAGAGTTAGTCTCTGACGAGGGTTGCAGGCAGTGATGATCCCGCACTACGCGGTCATCGCGAATGTCGTACAAATGAAGCAGTATGCGGATATGCACGACCAGGACAAGCCCCTCGAGAAGCAGCGATATGCACCAGGCGATCGTGTGCTAGGAGGTGCGCATATAGCCACTGCTTTCATGCTGCATGTACAGCTGCTAACAACTTCTCCTCAGTTTTGCCTTTCTATCGTACGTGTTATCTTGTCTATGACGAGCGCTTCTCTAACGGTGCCTGCAGATATATACGGCGTTGTTGTCAGCCTGCACTACTTCATGCTCTGTGGAGTACGTATGAACAACTGTGTCGCAGAAACATGTATTGACTGTTGTGCAGGCAACTCTTGTCATCGTACAGCGCTTCAACCTCGAGAGGGCACTGAAGAGTATCGTGCGGTACAACGTCTCCCACCTCGCGCTCGTCCCGCCCATGATCGTCCTCCTCTGCAAGGTGCGCCGTCTACCTCTCCCACAAAACCCCTGCTTTCTCGCTGACGTCCACGGGCACACAGGACCCGATCGTGAAGAACTACGACCTGCGCAGCGTGAAGATGACGACGAGCGGCGCGGCGCCGCTCAGCGCGGAGCTCACGAATCAGCTCGCGCGCGTGCTCCCGAACAGCGGCATCGGCCAGGGCTACGGCATGACCGAGACGTGCACGACCGTCTCCTTCCCGCAGCTCACGACGCGCATCGGCACGCCCGGCAGCGCGGGCCTGCTCATCCCCGGCACGCAGGTCCGCATCCTCAAGGCGGACGGGACGTGGGGCGCCGTTGGGGAGACCGGCCAGATCGTCGTCACGGGCCCGAGCATGGCGATTGGGTACCTGGATAACCCGGAGGCGTGAGTTTCTTAGATGTGTCAGGGGGTTGGGGTTGTGCTGACGGGAGTGCAGGACTGCGGAGACGTTCAAGGACGGATGGGTGTATACTGGCGACGAGGGGTACGTGAACGAGAAGAAGGAGCTCTATATTGTCGACCGGATCAAGGAGCTCATCAAGGTCCGCGGCTTCCAAGGTATGCCGCCATAAAATCACCGTGCATGCCGGAGTGAGGCGCTGACATGGTTCTGTGCAGTTGCACCTGCGGAGCTGGAGGGCCTGCTACTGGACCACCCAGACGTCGCAGACGTATGCGTGATCGGCGCGCCCGACGAATATTCGGGCGAGCTCCCGTTCGCGTTCATCACGCCAAACGAAGAGGCGCAGGCGCGCATCTCCCGCGACCCGAAAGAAGAGCAGCGCGTGCGCGACGGAATAATGGAGGTACGATCACCTCCTGCACGCCCTCATCTCCGGATAGCTGCTGACGAGTGCGCCGGTGCAGTACGTGACGAAGCACAAGACGCAGTACAAGTGGCTCGCGGGCGTGATGTTCATCGACGTCGTGCCGAAGAACCCGAGCGGAAAGCTCCTGCGACGCCTCCTGCGCGACAAGCTCAAGGAGCTCCTGAAGGAGGGCAAGGTGACGATCACCCCGCCCGGCGCGAAAGCCCGCGCGAAGCTGTGAGGGTTTGTGGATTTTCGTGTGCCTAAATCTGCGAAGGGGCCGATTTGCATATCCGTGCTCGTGTGCCATCCATGTACATTTGTATTTGTAGCAAGTTTTATGGAAACGTAGAGTCCGTAGAAGATTTTACGAACATACTGGGATCCTGCTTTTCGATCGCTCGTAGATTTCTGAGAGAGGCCGTCGATGAACGCGGCGCCGCGGAGCTAGTGTAAGTTCATATCCTGCCTCTCACCTGGTAGTACCTTATAAGCATTGCCATATCCTCTGCTCTCAGCTCCCGAACGGAAAGATCCTGATGGAAGTAACATGTCTAAATGGTACAATGGGTATACTCCGCGTGCACTAGAAACGCATACACCCTCGTGCACAAATTAACGCCATCGAAGGGTCTACAGCTTCGACTTTGGCGTGAGCTTCAGCTTCCCCTCCGCGAGCATCGTCTTCGCCTGTTCCCTTAGGACGCGCCGCAACAGCTTCCCGCTCGCGTTCTTCGGGATCGCGGGCAGGAACTCGATGCCCGCGAGCCGCTTGTAGTACACCTTGTGGTCCGCGACATGCTGCGTGCTCATGTCAGTGTACTCACCCCACACAAAGAGCCTGACGGAGGCGACGCACCTGAAGAATCGCCGTGCGGACCTGGCCCTCTTCGGCGGGCCCGCGCGCGATGCGCGCCTGCGCGGTGGGGCTGGGCACGATGAACGCGAGCGGGAGCTCGCCGCTGTACGCGTCGGGGATGCCGACGACGCACGCGTCCGCGACGTCCGCGTGGTCGAGCAGGTGGCCCTCGAGCTCGGCGGGCGCGACCTGGAAGCCGCGCACTTTGATGAGCTCCTTGATGCGGTCGACGACGAAGACCTCTTTGAGCTCGTTGATCATCACTTCGTCACCGGTGTGCAGCCATCTGAGACGTCGAAACAATTTGTGGTCAGCCCTGCATAGTACGCGTACATCAGCTCAAGAGGAACGCACCCATCCGTAAATGTTTCCGCTGTCCTATAGGTAGAGAACAGGTTAACGCATGGAAACAACAGTACGATCAGGGTGGCTTACGCAGTCGGGTTATTGAGGTACCCAAGCGACATGGACGGACTCCGGAGGAGGAGCTCGCCCAGCTCGTTGAAGCCCGCGAGGCTCCCGTCCTGCTTCACGACGCGCGCGACGATCCCCGGGAGGAGAACGCCTGAGTTGCCCGGCGTGCCAATCTTCCGGTCTATGTGCAGGTGCGCGACGCTCGTCGCAAGCTCCGTCATGCCTGCAAAACAACAGCGCGATTGGGGCGGGACGTAAGAGACGCGTGGGGCAAAGGAGGGGGGCGCGCACCGTATCCTTGGCCGATGAAGGGTGCGTGCGGTAGGACGCGGACGAGCTGGTCAGTGAGTTCGGCGCTGAGCGGCGCCGCGCCGACCATGAGGAAGTAGACGGAGCTGAGGTCGTACTTCTTCACGATGGGGTTCTGCGAGGGGCAGTCAGCACTGGATGCAGCTATCATCTCCGGATCTAAACACGAGGCCTACCTTGCATAGAAGGACGACCATGGGCGGGACGAGGCTACAATGGATCAGCCTAGCGACTTACCATGTTTGAGTTTGCATACGTACAAGAGGTGGGTGATGCGGTAGCGCTGGATGCTCTTCAGCATTTGCTCGAGGTTGAATCTTTGGGTCACCACAATGGTGCTCTGAAAGGAGGTTTGAGCATGTACGTGGAGAAGGTGGTGGGTATGTGCGCACCCCGAAAAATAAGCTGCCGAAGAGGATTACATGTAGGCCATACACGTCTGTAAATTTGCATGAGAAGCAGCGCCATGCTCGCCACTGTCAGTGCAACTTACGGTAGAATGGCAGGACTGGAATATAATCACTAGCTGTTAGCAACTGCTTGTCCACTCTGCGAGGGCGGGAGGAGCGCACCCGATAATGTTACGGCGCCCGGTCTATACGCCAGATGTTCCCGAGGTAATGTCCTGTCAGTGAGTCGCAAGAACTGTGCGACCTGTACCATGTTGGCGATAATGCTATAATGCGAGATCATCACTGCCTGCGAAGCGTCATCCGACATCAGCGCGACTTCCCAATGACAGTTCAACTCAAACAACCTTCGGCTTGCCCGTGGTTCCGCTGGAGAAGCAGAATAACGCGATCTTCTTCTTCGCCTCTCCCGCTTTGAAGCGCTTCTCGGTGAACCGCTGAGGTTCTCTGAGCCCCTGCGGGACTAGGTCCTGTACGTTGGGATGTGATGATCCTGGGACGGGGTCGAACAGCACGACGCGGTCGGTGGGCAGCTTGACCAGACGCGCTGCTTCTAGTGCGACCGTGAGGTTGAGAGGGTGGACGATGATTAGTTTGGCCTTTGTAGCCTCTACTTGGTATGCAAGCTCTTCCGCGAGGTATGAAGGGTTGGCCGTCCTAACATAAACCAGAGATTTGAGCCAGGGGAGCTATTGCGCCAAGTCGGGTAGGACGTACGTAACGATACCGCCGAGCTGGTGTACCGCCCTTGATCGAGCCATGGTGAGGTTAGGCTCTCTCAATCGAAGCGCGCTGTGAACATACCACAAAGCCGCGCCATAATCTACAAGTGTATTCTGTCAGGTTGGGCATTCCAAACGCGCAAACACCGGCACTTACCGACGTGGTTAGGGCTGAATATACAAACTAACACAACCCAGTCAGTTCAGACAAATGCACAAGCCGCAGAACCCCGCATATATGCACGTACCTACGTCGTCCTCCCCTGCGCACGGCGTTCATCAATTGCAAAGTCAGCCTCGCCCAAAACCGCAGGTATCAGCGCAGTGGCGTCACCTATGTTCCACCGAATCTTCAGCGCGTTAGCGAGCCCCGAGATCCGGGCGCGCAGCTATACATGAGCACGCGGGCCCTGCGCATCAGCACTGCTCGCACTCCCGCCGCGCCAGATGGCCGCGCGTGTCCGACCGGACTGACCTCGTCGAGCCTGATCTCCCGCCCCGTCGTCTCGTCGATGAACCACGGCTGCTGCGGGTCCGGGACGGGGCGCAGGGGGTGGGGCGTGTCGAGGATGAACTGCGAGATGGTCAGGTCGTCGGGGATGGGCGCGAGGGGCGCGTCGCTGCCGTGTATCTCAGCCATCGTGTTCGTCGTGGTCGTCGGGGTGCAAGTCGCGATGGACGGCTCGGAGCTTGCGCGTGTGGTGGTGTAGGCGAGGGTGCTCTATCTGCGCGGGCGCCGGCTCCCTCTCACCGGGGCCTTTTATACGACCCGCTTCCCGCGGCGAGGTTCTGTGCATTACCCAGGCACATGGCCGTTTAGTCCCCCGCGCGCTGGAACCGCTTGTGCAGAAGCAATGTCCGTGCGATGCCCCCGACGCTAGACTACCCAGAAGTCGGGTCCGACCGCCCGATTGACTATCGCGCTGTGGGAAAGCGAATCGAAGGGCAGTATGAGCAGCTCACGCTTACGTGGAGGTGAACCCTCAAGTCAAATTCTCTTCAGGACAGTGTACACCTGCAGTGCCCGACGACAACATCGCGAACGCCCGCCCAACTTACCAATGCACTGCGCGTATACTTTCTCCATTTGGCGGGTCATCTGGCCTGCGTCGCGCGCGTAAACACCAGGAATAGAGGCCCACTTGTCATAGTAGCGCTGCATGTCGGGCGTATGGGTATAGGCCTACCGAGTTTCACAAGGGCGATGTTTCAGGGGCCCAGAGTCAGTCAACTGACTTGACAGAGGATATGGACTGAGGAGCATGATCATGTAACTTCCTCGGCCCAGGACAAGACGTCATTCATAGACAGGGCACTTGGGTGCAATGGCGGTATAACCTAAGATGAAAAGAACCTTCAGCGCCGCCGAAGTGCAATCAAGAGATAGTCGAAGGAGGCCTACCTGGAGCGAACCTGCCACCGGGCCCGAGGCCGACCCAGCAGCGGACGAAGCGTCCGCTTGAGAAGCTGCGCCCTGAGACGCCAGGCGTAACTCGGCCAGTTGCGCCTCGAGCGCGTCGCATTTCCTGGGTTCCATCCATTGCCCGTCAACTCGACTGCAAGTATACGAGGGGGGATGTCGAACGCACGAGTGTATAGCTTGGGTCTCTTCTCTGCGTAATTTGACCTGGCGGTCCATCATGAGCTCGAGGTTGGCCCGCGCTTGCCTCGGCCGGAGGTCATTCGCGGCGGCCATGATGTTCTGCGCGAGCACGTTGATCCACTCGAGGTGGCGCTTCCATTCTGGCTCGATCTGGGAGGAGGCCGTGGGCGGCGGCAGGAGGAGGGCGTTCAACAGCTTGGAGTAGGTCACCAGCAGCGAGCGGAGGATGCTGATGAGTGCCGGTCGGCGGTCTAATACCAGATGCGTGAGTTCACCCCGAGCACAACCAGTTTAGTATGCGGGGCGTACCGACGCTAGGATCCGCGGGATAGAGTTGGTGGCCACCAAGCTCGGCGAGCGAGGGTATCTTCTCCTTGATCTCACGAGCACGAGCAACTCAGAATACCGCAGAGAGGCATCTTCAGAGCATACATACAAACCAAGTGTCCCCGAACACAGTATAATGCCCCTCCTCGAGTATCCAGTCGACCCGCGGCTTCTCGAGCTGCGCGAGCGGCCAGTCCGGTACATCCGTCTGGTCCGACAGCACCTCATACTGGTTGAGCGCATACAGGTCCGCGTCCGCCCCCGCGCGCTCGCGCAGGAGCTCGAGGAGCTTGAGGTTGAGGCCCGTGTAGCGCGTGTAGTGCGAGGGCGGGGACGGGAATGGGTTGCGCAGCTCGGTCTCCTCGTCGTCCATGGCCGATCAGTCTCTCGTCGCGTTCGTGTCTAGCGTAAGTTCGAGGAGGGTCTCAGGCGTGGCTGAGGGAGAGCGTGTGGCCGCGACGGCCAGACTGACATGGGGGTGCGAGGCGAAGCCTGTTGGCGCGCTAGCGCGCGTCGAACAGCGCGACGCGCCTCGAGCGCGCCCGCGAAGTTCACCGCGTCTTTCCTTCCAACCTCCACCACTCTCTCGCTCGCGTCCGCCCTCGCGCATCCACAACCACTCTACGCGTTTACGATGTCTACAAGAAGGAGAGTCGGCTTCAGCACCTCGACGTCGGAGGCCTCGCGGCGGCAGCTCATGCAGCCCGTCCCCTGCTGGGAGAAGGTGTGGGGACCCCCAGACGGCGCGGCCCCAGGCTCGACGCTCCGCGTTTACAAGTGGGTGCGCACCGAGAAAAAGCAGGTGAATACCCCCTCCCGCGCTCCCTCGACGCGCTTTCAGACTGAAACCTTCGCCTCTGGTAGCAATTTAGCGACGACGAGGGCGAGGTCGACCAGCCGCTCGCGCCGCTGCAGCCGGAGGAGATCGAGGTCGTCGACGGGGACGACGACATGGACCAGGACGAGGCCGCGGGCTCGACCGCGCCGGACATGACGCCCGGCCCCATGTCGCGCGACGTCTCCGAGCCCGCGCCCGCGCTGCCGGGCGCGGAGGACGACGCGGGGAAGCCGGCGTCCCCCAAGCCGCACCCGCTCTCCATTTCCTTCCAGCCGCCAACCCCAACTCCTGCGCCGGACGACGACGACGACGTGCTGGACGAGGCGCTGCGCCCGCCGGAGGAGGGCGACTTGGGCGCGAACATGAGTCTGGAGATGGCGGGCATGGGCCCGGATGGGGAGCCGTTTGAGGAGGCGGGGGATTTGTCGCAGCTGCAGCAGACGGACGCGTTGCTCGGTGGGCCTCTGATGGACCAGAGTATGGAGGACGATCCGTTTGCTGTACCGCCGCCATAGCGGGAAGTGCTCGGATGTGGCGGCAGCGGCAGTGGTGTATCAGTATGTCAATGTTCTCTCTTGCTCCCAATTGGAGACTGCTTGTCTCGAACTCGTGAGCACGCTGGCCGAGCATATGTCGACTCAGATGTTCGAACGACCTCACGTCGATTGTCGGTTTGTGCGTATGTGCACTGGAGACGTCTCACCAGTCGCGCACCCCCAACTGTCTACGTACGTATATGTGCGCGGTGCTTCGACTTCACATGTCAGCTCTCCGCTTGAGGCGCGGATACAATGACGCGAATATGCATGGCCTGGGTGGGAGAGGGCAGGCGGTATTCATGGCAGGCGACATGACGCACAGGCGTACAACAACACCCGAGTCATACGTCCGTCAATCCAAGATAAATTACGCGCATGCCTCGAATACATCATAGAGACGGAGGCGGGACCTTCGCCGCAGGCCCAATGAGGATGAGCGGCAAGTACGACGCGATGAGCGCGCCCACACCAAGCCTTGCATATCCGTGGTCAGTCCAGGTAGTCCTAGCGGAGAATGAGCAGAGAAGGGACTCACATGATAACGCTAATGTTGCTCTGGCCGCCCTCCTTCGTGCGCAGGGGGTGCTGGTTGATCACGCTGTTGATAGAGAGCAGGAGCGCGGGCCACGCGAGGTACCTGCGCGATGCGGAGGAGAGGGGTACGTTCGGACTTCAGCAAGCGGGGACGGAAGATAGACATGGACAAGGACGCACCGGTTCCGCGTTACCATAATTAACCCGGACACGAACATCACTGCAGGTAAACCACCGATTTAGCTACCCCGCGCAACCCTTGCCCAAGGTATAATGCGTACTGGAGGATGAGAGGGCATCTGCATCGTGTCAAGCATCCCGGTTAGCACACAACGCATATGTACGCGCGCCAGCCTACGCACCCATAGAGTCAGTCTCCCACTTCTCCGGCAGCGTGAGCGGGGCCTCCGCAGAGGCGTCGCGGGGATCGTCGCCAGGAACGACGGCAGAGGACATGGTGGTTCGCAGCCACCTCGCTTGCGGGGCAGCGCGCTCTACACGCACGTAGGCGCCCATAAGCTCAGGCACCAAGTTCCAGCGCATCCAGTCCCTGAACGTTTGAACTTTTAAACTCACAAAACACAAGTTGAAAACCTGGCGAGGTTTCGGTTGGGATGCGGTTGATATTTCCTATGTATAGTGGTACAGATACAGCCAGGTACAGATCAAAGCGTACACACAACAGTGTCCTGCTTAAATATCAACGAAGGGAGATATGTGCGGCTGACGGTCGTAACAGGAGGGCTCCATGCGTGCGGGGTGAAGACAGGTCAGATGAGTCGAGATGAGGATGGGGATGTGGGTATCGTGTGCGGAATGAGAAACGAGAACGAACTATACACATGGAAAGACAGAGAGGTAATCCAGACTGAGATGATGCGCGACAAATGAACAGGACAGAAGGACAGGATAAACAAGAAGGCGGCAGGGACAGCGTAGATGTGGTAGTGCGAGCGGTGCTGGGGAGGTGCGCTGCTCAGATCCTGGGTATGGTGCGGTGCTGAAGGAGGGTGTGTGTGTCCATTAGGGAGGGGTAGAGTAGGTCCGGGAAGGGGTATCGACGATGCATGGGCCCTCCGCGTTCACGATTAAACAAATAGGCTGGTGTCGAGGCCCTCGGAGAAGTCGAGCACGACGATCTTCCGGTCGTGAGATGTGCTGCACAACATCCTGTCAGCACAACATACTCGCCCTCATAGAACGCAGCACGTACCTGACTATCCGACAGTGGTCGAACTTGACGTCGAAGATGTGGCTCACGTGGCAGCCGCGGAACTCTCGCACGAGCTTCCCCGTATGCAGGTCCCACACCTTCACGGTCTTGTCGTAGCTCCCGCTCACGAGCCGTCCGCTGCGCGGGTCGAACGCGAGCGCGCGTACGAGGTAGTCGTGCCCGACGAGCGTGCGCAAGCAGGTGCCAGTGTTGGCGTCCCAGACCTTGATCTTGCAGTCGTTGGAGCCAGACACGATGAGGTCCTCCTGCATGGATACGGATGAGCTCAGAGCTAAACTTGGGCACGGCAGGGGGCTGTCTAACCTTGAACTCAATGCACGCGAGCCCGCGGTCGTGGCCCTCAAAGGTCCGCAGCCGCTCTCCGTTGGTGACGTCCCACAAGATCATCTTGCCGTCGCCGCTCGCGCTGACGACGCGGTTGCCTTGCAAGCCAACGGCGTTGACGGGGCCCTCGTGCCCGCTCAGGGTGCACCGGAGCTCGAGCGTCTCACGGTCCCAAACGCGGATAAGTGCGTCCTTGGAGCTATACGTCCATCCCGCTGTGAGCACATAGGGCGTCCGCCATAGCAGTGATGCACCCACCAGCTGACAATCCACTTAGCATCTATCCGGAGGTCGAGCACTCCCCCGCTGTGACCTCGCAGGACGGCCTTCACCTCCGCGGTGATCTCCGGCTCCGCGCCCTCCCTCGGGTGCGCGTAGAGATCCCATACGCAGACAGAGCAGTCGCTCGAGCCGCTGACCAAGAAGCCCTTGCGCGGGGCCATAGGGTCGTCGAGCTCCATGCCGTCCGCACCACGGACGTTGTCGCCAATGTCCCAGTCGCGGTCGAACTTCAGGCAAAGCACGCTGCCGCGATGGCCGCTGAACGTCGCGAGGCATCTACCAGTCTTCAGACTCCACACCTTGATAGTGCGGTCGCGCGAGCCCGTGACGATGCGCGACGAGTCAAACTCCAGGCAGTAGACACTGCACCCGATACCCGTCAGAATACTGACCCTGGCATGTGGCTGCTACGAAAACATACCTGTCGCTGTGACCGCTGATGCGCATGACCTTGGGCTCCCAAGCCTTCGTGACCTCCTTCTCCTCCGCGATGGCGTCGTCGCTGAGGTCCGCACTCAACCCGGCGCCAGGGTAGTTCGACCACCGACGCTCGAGCTCCGCGCGTGAGCGGTAGAGGTCGTACCACTTCACCGCTAATGGCGCAGGCACTAATGACCGCGACGCAGACAGCGACATAGTCGACTGCGAAAGAGAGCTAATACGGTTCGCCCGACTGAGGTCGACGCGCCACCCGTCCTGCTCTTTGTGAGAGAAGAGGACTCGCCAGACGGAGTTGTCGCTCGCGAGCTGGTTCCATGTTCTGACATAGGATAAGGATAGGTTGCACAAACAGAAGCAGCCCGACCCACCTTGAGACACGGAGACATGCTAGGATGGACGGAAGGTCGAGATAACTCAGCAGCTCTAGTGAGAGCTCGAGCGGCAGGTGCGAGATCATGTCTGCCGAGTTGCATTAGCCGACGTAGCCCCGCGCACAGCACGGTAGCCAACTTACCCATCCCAGTTATAGCTCTGACGTCAATGAAGCACGCCTCGTCGTCTATGAGCTCGCCCTCCTCGCCGTCCAGTGGCAACAGGTTTGCGTAATCAACAGACCCGTCCGAGTGATACTCGAGATCCGTCCCTGCGTCGCGCCACGCAGGCATCCCAGGCCGGCGCCGCCCTTTCTTCGCCGGGGAGCCCTCGCGCAGAGCATCCCATATCCGGGGCAAGATGCCCATCCCGATCGTGAGACTACGCGAGGACTTCATGGGCGAGGGGGACGATGCATGATGGCGTGACCAGTGCGCGCTCGGGTACCCCGAGACGGTGCGCCGACCGGAGGGTAGGAAGCCCATCGAGCAGTTCGGGGTGCCGTCGGCGTTGGGCAGCATGAGGTTATATAGCTCCGGATTCCAGTTCACGATGGAGAACGTGTCCGTGCGGAAGCTCGGGGTCGGCGAGGGCGGGCGGGTGACGGTGAAAGACCGCGGCACGGAGGCAAACGCACCGTCGACGTCCTCCATATCCGCTGCATTGTCGGCGTCGCCGTCAAGGTCCATCGCATCCATCGGAATGCTTGGCGCGTACGCCGTGTCTGCGTCCCCGGGGAGCTCCGACGTTGTGAGGAATGGAGAACCCAAGACAGACGTCAGCAGGCAGCTGAAGCGCGGAGTCGCAAGGTCCTGGTGCGCGCGCCTGGCGGTTTCCTCATCGTATAGATAGGCCTGCTCGTCGTATATCGGAAAGGGGACTTGGGAGGTGGATGCGGATGCCATAGGTTGCTGTGTGCGCTGTGGGATAGCTCGTTTGCGGGGTGATTAGATCAGGTGGAAGATCCGCAGCCGTTCGAGATGTATCAACGAGCTCGCAGGTACAGGGATCCGCAAGATGGAGACAGACTGGTGCCTTGGTGTCGGGTGTGCGTGAGGAGGTGACGCGAGTGGTTGGATGTGGTCGTGACTCGTTCCTGGATGAGCGTAGGGAGCTGTTCCTGCCGATAGAGGCCCACGGTGCGCACAGCCCAGCAGTATGAGCGCAGACACCAAACAGAGACAGAGACAAACGAGGAGGACGCCGGGCGGGGTGGGGGTAGGAGACAGGGTGTGGTTGTCAACAAGTCCGTTCAACCGACCGGCGTAGACGCCCGTGCCCCACAGGGCGGGCGGTCGGTCCGCCACTGCCACCGGTGGGATGAAGCGCATGAGAAAGTCGTGTGCGGCACGTTCAGCTGCACAGTGCCGGACAAAAGAAGGCGGAACCAAGGCGACGGAAGAGAAAGAATAGAAACATCTTTGTGCTCAATTGCTGAGTTGGGGTAGAGCGGCGGTGGAAGGGCAAGCCAGACCACAGCACCAGCGGAGATCGGGGGACGGAGGCAAAGGACTTCAAGAAAGCTCGGGCGACGGCGTTGGATATAGAAGCATGAGGTACTGCGCAGTTTCACTGCGCAAACATGCTCGAGAGCTGTGTGATGCACACCTCCTACACGCGGAATCCCCTCATATCGGGGTGTGGTACTCGGGCAGGCGCGGACGAAAGCAATCTCCGGACTGTGCAAGCCAATATGCTTGAACAGCTTGCCGTGGACTCCGACACGGCTTTGCCTGGAACGCGGTACGCGCAGGGTTCTGCCAGCGTTGGTGAGAAGGCTCGAGTGCCAGGAGTTCCCTGAAAATAGTCGCCGTGTGTGCAGAGGGTTGGCCATTGGCTGGCCAGCGATAGATTCGCTTGGGAGATTGGTCGGGAGTTGGGCAGCGGTGCGAAGATCGCAATACAGACTTTGTAACCGTGTCCGCTCAGACGGCAGAGATCGCGCCTCGGAGCAGAACTTTCCGGGCGAGCTTCATTTGTACGATCGGCGCAGCCCCAGTCCTTGCCAATCTAACCATCGACACTCGGGTGAGAACTCTGTTCATCTACGCTCGGGTATGAAAACCTCACCTTATAGTAGCGGCGCCGGCGCACGCCGTCTAGCGAACGACTTACAGCATATCCTAGTATCCTGTTGCATACGTATCCCAATACAGTTTGTTTTGTTCTTCTATACACTCCCCCTCGACGCTAGAGCGCCGCATTTTCTTCGCCATGAGCGTGTTCTCCCAGAGATCATACGCTCGCGCCGGTTTCGGCCGCGGGGACGGCATACTTCTCGATCACCTTCTTCACCAGGTCAATCTGGGCCGCCTCCACGTCAATCACGCGGCGTTCGCGCTGCAGGAGGCCCTTGAACTCCTCCGGAAGCACGTCGCGCTCGAAGTCGAACGACGGCGCGCCCTCCAGAGCGCGCGTGACCGCCTCGGAGAACTTCGCGGGGTGCGCGGTGGACAGGACAATCTGGCGTGTTTGCGGCGGGCTAGAAGGCAGCGAAGGTGAGCACGGAACACTTAGGCTATAGAGCGGCGCGGCGTCGTACTTGTGGGGAGCCACGGCACGCGCAGCGCAAAGCCCGACGGCGGTATGGGGGTCCGCAACGTAGTGCGACTCCGACTCGAAGTAGTACTTGATCGTCTCCAGCGTCTGCAGCCTTCCGGTCAGCGCGTGTATGCGAACCCACCCCAAAACACGTACCTGCTGGTCAGACACCCGCTCCGCGAAGAAGTCCCTCCGCGCAAGCTCGAGCACGGACACGGGGACCTGCACGCGGCCGTCGCTCTTCACCTTGCTCATCCAGTCCGCGATCGTCGCGCTCGCGGCCTTCTTCTTCGACGCCTCGTCCGCGCCCTGCGCAGCGCCCTCGTACGCGAGGTACCACAGCAGCCGCTCGAAATTGCTCGACACGAGGATATCCATCGCCGGGCTGAGCGTCTCGCGCACCCCGCTAGCGTCCGCCGCCTGCTTCCCGTCCGACGCGCCGCCCACGGGCTCGGTCGCCCCCGCCCCGCTCGCGCTCGAGTCGACCTTCTCGTACGCGCCGCTCTTCCAGAAGCGCGCGAGAATGTCGTTCGCATTCGTCGCCACGCCGAGGCGACCCATCGGGAGGCCCATGCGTTTCGCGTAGTAGCCCGCGAGGATGTCGCCGAAGTTGCCGGTGGGCACGACGTACTGGATCTCGACCTCGTCTGGGTTGGGAACTTGCCGCCGAAGATGGAAGTAGGAGAGGAAGTAGTAGACAGTCTGCGCGAGAATGCGCGCCCAGTTGATCGAGTTCACCGCACCGAGCCGGTGTGTTGCGTTGAACTCGCGGTCTCCGAAGAGGGATTTAACGATGTCCTATGCGTTGTTAGAGTGAGTAGGCGCAACGCGGAGGGGCGTGCGAGCGCACCTGGCAATCGTCAAACGTGCCATGCACCGCGAGGTTGTGCACATTCGCGTCCGTCACGGTGGTCATCTGTGCTTCCTGGATGGGGGAGACACGACCCTTGGGGTGTAGGATGAAGATGGAGATGTTCGCCTTGTTCCTGAGGCCGTAGATAGCCGCACTAGACATTTGCGGTAGGCACCTAGTCGAAGGTAACTGACGAGAATTACAACGTACCTGCCGGTGTCCCCGCTCGTCGCGCCCACAACCGTCAACTTCTCCGGCTTCTCGCCAGGGCCCTTCCGGGCATTCCTCCGCTTCAGGAAAAACTCGAACAGGTTTCCAAGCAGCTGAAGAGCGACATCCTTGAAGGCAAACGTCGGTCCGTGGAAGAGCTCGAGGATATATGTCTTCTCGTTCAGCTTCTTGAGCGGGGTGATCTCAGGGTGGCGGAAGGTGCTGTACGACTTCTCGACGAGTGTTCGGAGTTCCGCCTTGGAGATCTCTTCAGGAGAGATGTAGAGAGAGAGGACCTCGACAGATATATCGATGAAGGAGTAGTCCTTCCACGCGGTTTGCCAGTTCTCCGGCAGCGAGGGGACGTGCTCCGGGATGTAGAGACCGCCGTCCGGGGCGAGTCCCGCGAGGACCGTCTAGGAAACAGCGTTCAGAATTGAAAAGCAACGCGTTCAGAAACATAGAGACCTCTTCGAAAGACAGAAACTGGTCCGCGCCGCGAGTTGAGAAGTACTTCATGGTGGTTCTATGCACAGGGTACTTAGCACCCCGCGCTTGACTCGACTTGCTCAAAATCTCAGCCACAACGCCCACGTGCGCGCCCGAGGATTATCCGACGCGTCGCGCGCGCGTAAGTGCCGCTCACCGCAACTTGTCTCTGTCCAGTGTCCCCCTTCTGTACTGTTGCGTCTCCGTGTCATTTTTCTGTGGGTCTGTTCACGCTTCAGCAGTGCTAGAACCAAAAAAGCTAATCAAACGGCTCAATCTCGCACCATTTGACACTGTGGATCGGCGCTGACACTAACGGCTCTTTTCCAAAGTCCCCAAGTTTGCGAAAACATCGAGGGTGTACAAATCTCATTCGGTCGCTTTAGAGATGGCGACGTGCTCAAGAGCATCAGGTCACGCCATTCTCAGTGTCGCCGATCAACTCACTCACCTCGTTTCAGTGTCCCGCAGCGATTTTCAGTCACTCGTCTGAGTGCCCGCGCACAGCTATTTCTCGTCGGAGCCATCGGTGCCGTGAAAGCTAGACTTGCCCAGAAGAATCTGCGATTGACTGCTGACATACCTAGCTACTAGATGCATCATTCGAACACTCAACAGATTACAATGTGGCCAGAAAAGCATGCCGGCCCAGCGATCCAGATACTTACCCCGCGCGCTGACCACGAGGCAATTGTCCTCGCGGCCGACTTTCGGCCACATCGATGTCGACACGTTCTCATATTGCTTCTCACTTTCAGGCAGAGCTGTATCTTCCTCCTTCTGGTGGCTTCTCTACCCTCGCGGTAAGATCACTCTAGAGGTTGTCTCAAGTGACTTCATACTGTGGCTTCATCTGGTGGCCCGTGGCTTAGTCGACAAAGCTCTCCTGGTGGCACTCGCTTTGGCTTGACTGCGCACTGACCCAGCCCACTGATCCCGACGCTAGCCTCATGCTGGCCACACTGCGTGCGCTTTCCCTTCCACTGTCGGCGCCGCTTTGCCCGCCACCGCCTACAGTCTGTGGCCCGCACTTGCGCTTTGCTCCTTGCACTGGTACTGTGGCCATGTCCTCCCATAAAGGCGTCGCCATGGCTCTCCTGGCTATCCAAACGCTTACTCTCTTCACATTGTGCCCACCCCCCTCGCACTGTCTACCCATTGTCTCGACTCCTATACATAATGCCTTCCGTCTCTTTCGGACGAGCCCGTGACCGCGATACTTCCAGAGCCGCCGCTACCTCTACGAAGAAGAAACAACCGCTGCTGTCTGCCTTGAAGCCCTCGCGCTCCAAACCGCTACCGTCCATGCCTCTGCCGACGGAACCGAAGTATCGTCCGCCCGTGAGCCCCGTCCGTGCCAGAGCGTTGGTCGCAGACTCGGAGAACGTCCCGCCGCCCGCCTCACCCTGGCGGGAGTCGTTTTCATCGGTCCAAGTGGAAGTCGGCACCGCCTATTCCGACGCGAATTCGCGCCTATCCGGCGCATACAACGCGCGTAACACGTCAACCGTCCGATTCAAGCTTCCCTCCCCAGGCCCGGAGCCTTCGCGCCTTTCTCGAGGGCCGGAATATGTGACCACAACGCGTATCCTCCAGCCGCGCTCCCCGTCTGCTGCGCCGAGCGTGCAGCCGCGACAAGCGAGCCCTGCTGGAAGCATCTCACCGAAGCGCGTCGGGCCGTTCAAGCTGGTCCGTTCGCTCAGCAGCGGGGCTTTCGGATCCGCATATGCTGCGCACGACACCGGTTCTGGTCGGCTCGTGTTTGTGCGCGTCGTGGAGAAGAAGAAGCTGCTGCTGCCTCAATCGTCGTCAATCATGCACGGACTGTTGGGGGAAGGCATCTGCCACAAGGTCATCTCCGCAAGCGAACCCCGGGGCCGCGCGCACCTCATGGAGATACACGGAATTCTCCAGGATGAGGAGCGCATTCTGTATGTTATGGTATGCCACACCCATCCTCTCTCTGGAAGTTTTCGCTAAACCTATTGCACGCGTATAGCCGCTCATGAAATGCGACCTGCTCGCGGTCATCCGTGGGCGGTGTGATCGGGTGCTGACCCGGCGCTGGGTCGCGCAGCTGGTGCGTGCTCCGCCGACGGCGCGTTCCCACCTTCATTTACCGGGCGGGTCACTTACGTTGCGCCCTCTTACCCGCGCAGGCTCTCGGCATTGACGCGCTGCACCGCATGGGCATCATCCACAGGGACATCAAGCCGGAGAACATCCTGCTGGACGCGCCCGACGGCAACGTCCGGATCGCAGACTTCAACGCGGCGTTCGTGAGCCCCTCCCCCGTCCCGCTCGAGGACGGCGCGGTGTACGTGCGCGACAAGGCCGGGAGCGTGCCGTACATGGCCTGGGAGGTCGCGCAGCGCCGGTGGTACGGCAAGATGGTCGACTGGTGGTCGCTCGGGTGCTTGATGTTCGACCTCGTCACGGGCACGGTACGTCCCGCTGTTCTTTGACACGTGCAACGGTTATTCACATCGCACGATAGATCCTCTTCAAGAACGAGGCGAAGAGGGAGAAGTATGTCCAGTGGGATCCCATTACAAGGGGCAAGTCCTACCTCGCGCACGTAGCCGTCATGTCCGAGGAGGAAGAGAGCGTGATTGGCGGGGTGCGTTCCGCTCATCCCCCGTATCGTGCCATCCCGCTGACCCCCGCGCTCCAGCTGATCAAAGTGTCGCCCCACGCCCGCTTCCAGCTGCACTCCCTGCGGCACCACGCCTTCTTCTTCGACGAGCACCGGTGAGCCCGACAATAATCTGCTCCCCGACGCACCCTACTAAGTCGCCGCCATCGCCTTCTAGCGTGAACGTCTTTGACGTGTTGCTTCGCGAAGCGCCGGCAGATCTGCTGACCGGTGAGTTGGACGGGCCACGCGGCTACTGAACGCTTGCGCTGATACGCGATCTTCCCAGCAGCCCGCCCCGCCCGCGCCGAGGATCTCGAGGTGGAAGAGCGGCTGAAGGACGCGCCTCTCTACCACGCGTCGCTCTGGCCATCCGCGGTCGACCCCCGAGACGGGTACGACTTCCACTCGTTCGCGTGGGCGAACCCGCATGGGCCGTGGCGGGTCTGAGCGGGGACGGGCGGACGCGTGCGCCCGCCGCCACCGCAGGCGGGGGCGGTAACTTATTGATTCACATGGCGCTGTATCAGTTCAAGCTCAAGCTCGCGTGTAGCAAATACAATACAATTCCGCATTTCCGACGCGCCGGGCCGTCCCCGCGCGCGGGCTTCCCTGGCGCACGAACAAGATTGCGCGGGCCTTCTAGGGCGCGGCGGTGAGTATCCGCCCTCCTCTTTTGGGGTGTGTGATGCCGGGAACAGTCCCCCAATGGCGTGCTGGGCAGCGCGCCCGCCTTCTTGTTCTCAGCCGAGGTCGACGAACTCTGGGGTTTCCCGTTCCCGTCGCTGACGGAATTAAAGCCGAGCGACGCGTTTCTCCTCGCGCCGCCGCCACTGCCGCCGCTGCCACTACCACCAACAACACCACAGAGTGCGCCACCGCGTGCCACGCTCTCGGTGCGCCTTTGGATGGCAACTACTTATCCAGAACGGTCAGCGCCTTTTGAGGGGGGCCACAGGGCGGCAGCGTCGCCGCCATCGCTGGCTTCGACCTCCAGGGCTGATGACGATGTACAACTCCGCGGCGCGGGACTGTCTGGGATAGGCGGTTATGCGAGCTGTCTAGGCCGCGAGTTCACAGCCTTTCCACAAGGGCACCAAAGAATCGCATCGTCGAGTTGCAGGGGAGCATCAGAGGAGCGCGTCCGCGGAGCTCCGGGCGACTCGCGTACGCGAGATCACTGAGCTCCTGGTCCGATTCGGACTAGAGGGAATCGGACCAGAGCAAGCGCGAGTTGTCGATTGATCAATCTCGCTGGTCACGGTGCGTTCCTTGAACTTGAAGGATGCGAAGACTCGAGGCGCGCGGCGTATAATATACCGTATGTTCAACGCATGGCTGGCTATGCATCACCAACAGTCCAAATTATTCGCCACTACCTGACAGAACCTTCGGTATTCGGAGGTTATGTCGATCTGAAGGGTTGCCACTAGACATGCTTGTACGGTCGCGACACCAGTTCGTGCGGGGAACGCGGCTGAAGAGCCCGTGGGTGAGCGGTAGTGTAACGCATCTCGGCTGCCTGTTTGGCATCGTACACTTCCGCCTATGGAGGATGCGAGGCTGAAAGCACGATAATCAATCTCTGCCACGGCATTCGCCAAGGGCGAGCCGCGAACCCGTCGCCCGACGAACGGCTTGCAGGGGGCAGACGCCTCGGAGCGTTCGTGGTTTAAACACGCCCCTAAGGGGTGTATGTAGACCGCCCGAGGGCCATGCAAGACCCGCTGTCTTACTGATATCCTAGCTAGCGGATACCAGTTCGCCTGGCTGCTAGCCCGAGTGTTGACTGCTAGTCACCCATAGTTCAAGCCAGGTGCAGCTGCTCGATGCCTAGTTATAGTCAGTCATAACTTTATAAGTACGAAGTCAAAATCAAACTTACGATGTTCGATCGGGTTTCACGATATGCAGTCTGTTATACTGGGCCCGAGGAAGTACACCTTTCACTACGAGCTTCGAAGCGTCATTGATAAGTTGTGTAAGGCCCGCCACTGCACATGGGGCGCGGTTAGTCGCGACGCCGCTCCTAGCTGGAGAGTACACCTTGTCTCCCCGGGTGAGCGGCGATAATAGGATCCATTAGTAGGCTATGGGGGAAGTAATCATCGACGCGGCTGTTAATGTCAGGTGAAGGATCTTGTTCACCGTCCGTAGAGGTGTCCACCGCGGCCCTAGTCACCAGTAGCATATCGCGCGCGGCGGGCTTGGCGAATCAAGAGCGTCTCCGCTCCGTCGACTCGTCTTCTCGAGCAGCGCCCACCATCGTAAATTCAGGCCGGAGGGCTTCTTCGTGACCAGTGCGGCTGACGGTTCGCGGAGCTTCGTACCCCATTTCTGGAGGTGGAGGACAGTGATAGGTTGGAGGAAGCGCGGCGGGATTCACATGGGGAAAGACGCAAGCCGCGGCCGAGACTCTGAGCATCGCGAGTGTGTCTGAGCGCGCTTGCCCGCAGCCGCTTCGCGCATCAGACGGTCCTGCAAATTTGCTCCCGCGCACCAATGGACTGGCAAGGAGGGCACTGGCGAACGTTCGCGGGGCCGGGGATTCTTCTTCCCGCGCAAGAACAAGACGGGCGGTCGAGACAAGGCGGTCGGGGAGTGAGAGTAATCTGGCGGGCGTGATGGGACGGTTAATGATCAGGAACACAAGAATGGCAAGACCGGACCCATGCGGGGGAGGGTGATGCTGGTACGATCCGAATCTTGCGGTGGCGATTGGCGACGTACAGGGTCGGATGGGGCTTACGGGACGGTAATTAACTGAGCTGTGGAAGGGGGGCTCGGTGTCGGGCGAGGAGGAGGGATTCCCTTCACATCCCGCAACGCTCGGGCTTGTTCTCGCCAGTCACACTGCCAATGTCCGGCTTTGCTGGCGCCCCCGCTCTAGGTTCCCGCCATAAAAGACTTCAACTCCCTCTCGCCCTCCCCTTCTCGCCTCCCCGTCCCGCCGTCCGTGGAATGTCCGCCGTCTAGCACAGAACACTCTCCTTGACTTCACCTCTACCCACCCCCGCGAACCGCTCCTTTCTCACACCATGCCGCCCGCGCTTTCCCCCGCCGGCCGCCTGCGCTCGCGCACCTCGGACATCTCTGACCTGCTGCGCGGACGCCACGACGCGAAGACGAGCACGGAGTCGCACCTCCCTCTGCCCGTCCCGACGCACCTAGCCGAGCCCGCAACGCCGACGAAAACGAAGGGCAAGTTCTCCTTCCTCGCGAGGAAGCGGAAGCCCAGCGCCGTCTCCCCCGCCTCCGCGCGTACAGCGTCCGAGGCCGCGCAGAAAGCCAAGAACGAGGGCGTGCCCCCCGTCCCCGCCATCGATGCGCCGGCGAGTCACTTGCCCACAGCCAGGTGAGCTCCCGTTCATTTTCGTCCGCGCAGCCGTCGATAGAGCGGTCTTCTCTGGCGCGCCCGCCCATCTTCCTGTCTTCTTCTGGCGCTGTACCGCATGCGCACCGTCATCTAGCCCACCCGTCCGCCCGTCTATCAACTCTTCTCCGTCTGCCTGGACTCTTCCGGCCTGTTGATTGTACTTGCCCAATCTGGCGTAGTCCAGCCAGCGTTGGCGCCCGGCGTTCAACCTTAACGTTCGCGGCAAGCTGCGGATGTGCACCCGCGGTCTACATCGGGAGCTTTATCCTTAGGCGACAGTGTTCAGTCTGGCAGGCAGCTTTGCACGGTCAAATCTTTCATAGCGCACGCGGTGGGTGACCGCCAATCCTCGCACGCTATGAGAGATTATGCTCCAGGCTCTTGGGCTTTTCGGGCGAAACGGGCATTTAGTGTCGGCCTTGGGGCATGCATCATGACAATTTCTTCGCTATGAGCGTATACGGATCTCGAACCCACTGGCATGGACTATGTCAGGCTTGCTACTACTCGCCTCGATCATGCGACTACCATTCGACTGCGGCGCCACGAAGCGCTTGCGCCTGGGATAGGTCAGACGACCCGTCTGCCACGTCTTGGCCCCATCTAGCCTCGGGAACCCATCGATAGCGGATAGTCAACTTGAAGTGTGCATGCGACTACCCTTGGGTTGAAGCCACGACTTGACACTGACCACCTCCCCAGCGCCGGCCCAAGCTCCCCGCCGCAGAAGGCGGTGCCAGCTTCCCTTCCTCCGCTCAGTGTCTCCCCTCCCTCGCTCGGGCTTCCCCAGCTCGAAGGCGAGCCTTCGAACCCAGCGACCCCGCCGCGCACGGGCACGCACCAGCGCATCCCCTCGGGCATCCCGACCGCTACGCTCCGCAACCTCCGCCCGCAAAAGTCGACGTCGTTCGAGCACAGCCGGCGCAGCAACGACAGCCACGGGCGCAAGCAGTCCAGCTCGTCTTCCGCGCGCCCGATCATCACCATATCCCCGCCGCACAGCGTCGCCGGGGGGACGGAGAATTTCCATGCACCGCGCTCGGCCCCGCGTCCCCCTGGACACCTCGGCTCTGTGCGCCGTCCCAGCCAGAGCGGGCTGCCCGCGTCTGCGCCTGCGCCGACGCCTGGCTTGCATGACCGCGCGGGCCCCGACTCGCCTACGTCGGAGGCGCCCTCGGCGACGTCCATTCAGTCGTCCATGCAGTTTCCGATCCCACCGGTCGACGGGCCTCATACGGCGACCTCATACAAGGAAGAGAGCCTGCTCCGGAAGGACCACTTCGAGATCGGGACCGCCGAATCGCCAGCCCCGCGACGAGGCACGGTGTCGGTGTCTGGCGGCACCCAGGGCGCGCTGGGGGGATCCATGGGCCGGAGCGCCATGCAGGAGCGCCAGCAGCGGCGGCACGTCAGCATTCTGCACTTCAGCAAGCCGAAGCAGGAAGCGACCCCTGCAGCGCCTCTGCGCGCGCGGCGCTCCGGAGCGCTAGGCACGGACTCGCCCTCGACGTCGGGGCAGTCGGGCAACGAGAGCACGGCGTCCTCGGGGGGCACCGTCTCCTCCTTGGCACGGAGCAAGTCGACGTCCTCGCCGGGCGCGAAGAAGGTCCCCCCGCCGCTGATGCGGACGTGGCATGCGCACACCCCGCCTAGCACCGGTCCACCGACCGAGCCGCTGCCCTCGCCCCCCGCTAGTGCCTCGCTCCAGCCGCTCCTGCTGTCCTCGATTTCCCGGCCCAACGCCACTTCTACGCCATCGCCTCCTAGCCCGCACAAATCCCTGTCGTCCCCGCCTAGTCCACACAAGACGTTGCCACCCCTCCCACCCAAAGACGCGGCTCCAGGGCCGAAAACCCCGGAGTCGCTTGGCAACCCGCCACCTTCCCCTGCGCGAAGCGAGCGGGAGGGCTCTCCAGCGCGCACCCCGATGCGCCAGGACGCAGTAAAGCGTATACTTGAGGACGAACACGCCTCCCCAGAGGAGCTGCGCGAGGCGCTCCGCACGCAGACCGCGAAGTACGCGCGCCTCATGGCGTACCTGCTCACGCTCACCGAGCGCCACGGGATGGAGAAGCACGAGTTCCTGCGGCGTATCGACGCGCTCGAGCAGGACGCGCACCGCCGCGAGCGCGAGCTCAAGGGCCTCCGCTGGCTCGTCGCGAACGCGAGCCAGAGCGGCGGGGGGCAGGCGCCGCTCGAGAAGCGGGTGGGGGCGCCGCCTGCGCGGGCGGATAGTTCGACACTCCCTGGACGGTCTACGCCGCGCTCGAGGCAGCGGTCGTGCAGCGAGAGCGTGGCGAGCCCGCGGTCGAATCTGAGTCTTGGCTTCTCGGATACGAGCCCGTGCATGGGTGCGCTGGACTCGGTGCGCATGTCGATCGACTCGCCCGCGGGGAGCACCGAAGAGGGCTTGTACGAGATGCAGACGACGATCTCGGAGTTCATCGCGCCGCTTGCGGTCAGCCCACCAACAAGCACCCAGGCATCACCGCCACCGCCCCAGCGCATGTCCGCGACGGCACGCTTGCGGCGGTCGAACACGCTGCCGGACGCCCCTGCACACTTGCTACCCCCGTCGTCGGCACAAAAGCAGAAGCAGGCGCGTCGGACAAGTTCACCGGTGCTTCCTGTGTCGAACGCCGGGTCTCCCGCGCTGGTGGGAACGGCCCGCGCGAGCGCGAGCGTGAAGACGGGGCTGGGCATCGGGATCGACGTGCTGGATGCGCGGGCGGAGTCGCCGAACGCGGAAGGTAGAGGAGAGCGCGAGCGCGACCCGCACGCGCGCTCGGATAGTTCGACGCTCTGTTCGCTGCCTTCGCTCTCCACGCTCTCCTCGACCCTGTCGGTCATCCCCGAGACACCGCGAACCGATGCGGAGTTCCTACCGCCCTCGAGGAAGGGGGAAGAGAGCCCCGACCGCTCGCGTGCGGTCCAACGCAGGCTCTCCGGGTCCTCGCTGTCCTCGTCGACCTCTTCCGGGACGGGCAGCGCGAGCTATACGACGAGCTCGCGTGTGAGCGCGTCGCCGTCGATTGGGCAGATTTTGGACCGGTCGTCGCACCAGCCGGAGATGGACGCGATCCTCCGAAAACTGCGGGCGTTTGGGCACCACGGCACGCCGTGAGTGACGTGAGTGCTGCTCGCCGCTGGTTGAGATTCTTCTTTTTTGATAATGGGATTTGGATTGGACTTCTCACGTTTGGATGGGCGTCGCCCTCACACACACTCGTTCACGATCGTTTCACGCACTTCTTATCCTCTACGTTATTCACTCTCAGGTTCTAATGGCCCCCCGCGGCTCGCTGCCATCCACACCACCCCGCGCCGACTTCCCCCACCCCTCACACCCGCTCAACATCCCTCTCGATTGGCGCGACACCGCGGCGGCAGCCACGATTGCATACATACACGCACACGCATCCCGGCTCTACGCACGATACCTCATTGCCTCTGGCCCTTAAGTCTTGGACATACTAGGAACCGTACCATCTCCCCTCCCCCGCTCCCGCTCCCGCCGCGCTGTTGGGTTATACCGCGTGCGGACGCCGCCGCACCTCTCCATCGCTCATCGTTAATCGCCCTGTCTCGTCTCGTCTTCGCACCTCGCATCTGCATTCGCGTTCGCTAGCTTTGTTCTCTGGCATACACACTCCCTGTCCCTCCCCCTCCCTGTCGTCTCTTCGCGTCTTCCCCACCCCCGTACACCACCCCCCTCATATCCGCCCCCTCCGCGCGTTCGGTGTACGCTGTGTCTCTTCGCTGTGTGGCGCTGTTCCCCGATTCCCGCTAGCATCCCCGCATCCTGATCGTTCGTTAGACAGCAGAAGTTGTATCGTTTACTGTAACATATCATATATGTTCTTCGAGCATCGTCCGCCCCGGAGTGGGCGTGGTCTGCAAGTGAGCGATGCATATCCTGCGTACAGTCTAGACAGCACATTCTTACAGGGTGGAACAAGCGGCATAGCATAACGAGCTAGGCGTAACACCCAGATAAAGGCCGAATGGCGAACGGACCTTGCTCATCCGGTATCCATAGTGGAAAGAGTTGCAACGTAACTGTTGGGCATTGCCCACACTCTTGACGGATGTCTCGCCCAAGTTGTGTAACGGACATCAGTAACATATGTCATTCTACGCGGTACGTACGAGAGCAAACCTGCAGCGAACAGATAGAGCAGGGCGACTATACAACAAGAGGGATATATGTATCTGCCACAAGTGGCAGCGAGGTCCGGATGCAGGGAACATGCGACATGCGACGAGGTATTTGCGTGGGGAGATAAGTAGTGTAAATAGCCAAAGGAACGTGGTGGTGAGGGCGCGGACCGGGGAGCTGTACTGTACTTCATTAGAACGAACGAATGTCTCAGACAATAAATAGGCGTTAAGTCATGAGTATCTGCGCGCATCATGCTGTGAGCAGCCCATAGGAAGTACGAGGGGAGAGAGATGTGACGTACTGCGTGTCCCATGGTAAATTACTACACTTTGAAGGTGCGCTGGTGGTTGGGCGTGACGATGTCGGAGTTGCGCCGCGTCGGCGCAGCAGACGTCGGGCTCTTGAGGCCGGGCAGTGCGGACATGGACTGGCGGCGAGAGGGCTGATGCGTGACCTTGAGTTCTTCCAGAGAAATGCCCAGCATCTCGCACAGCTCCTTCTGCGCCTGCACCATCGCACGAAGCTCGGATGAAGGCGAATCTGTCGTGATGTCAGTCATCTTCATCAAACTGCCGCAACGAGCGGACGTACCCATTGAGCTCCGCGTAGGCAGATCGCCGGACGGGAAGCGGATGAGGTCGCGGCGGATGGGAATAGGCGGGACAGGTGGGATATCCTCCGAGTTGCCTGGAGGCACCCACGCTCCAGGCGACGCCGCGCCGCTGTAGCGGTGGCTGCTCGCCGTCGACGAGCGCTGGCTCCGCCTGTACATCGAGGAGCGCAGGCCCGCCTTGGACGCGCGCTGGCTGTTCTTGCGCGCGATCATGACGCGGCTCGAGCGGCGGCTCGGCGTCGCCGACGACGACGACGGGGCGGGCTCGACCATGATGCGCTCGGTGAAGTCGTCGAACTCCTGTGCGACCTCCTGCGCCTCCTGCCACGCCTCGTCGCGCTCCGCCTCGAGCGTCTCCACCATGTCGCGCAGGCGCTGAACCTCCCCGACCTGCTTCAGGAAGCTGTTGTTCAGCTTCCGCAGCGCCATCGCGAGGGCGCTGCGCTGGTGGAGGTCGCGGAGGCGCGCCAGCTGCCCGAGCTGGTCCGTCACCGTGTACAGCTCCTCGGCGGCCAGGTCGAGATACTCGTTCAGGTCGCTCAGTTCCTCCGCCACACGCGTGGCCGTGCCCGGCTCAACGTGCTCGGTGCCCTCCGCGATGCGCGCCAGCGTCGCGAGCATCGCGTTCCGCCGCCGCACGCTGAGCTTGTAGTTCGTCTTCAGCTCGCCCGCGCGCGCCTCCAGCCGGTCCATCTCCGTCGGCAGCTCGCGCTCCAGCGTGTCCTGCGGGAGGATCCTGATGGCCGAGGCGTCGGCAGACTGCCGGATCGCAGTCGAGACGATGTGTTGCAGCTGCTGCGAGGTCAACGTCCACTGCGCCGCCTCCATCGTCAGCCCGCGGAAGTTGACGCGCGAAGGCTGGAAGCGCGGCGCAGAGTGCGATGTCATCGACATCATGCGTGATGAACCGCCTGCGACGTTGCTGTTCACCGATGAGACAGAGCCCGCGCGCATGCGCGCCGCAGCTGAGCTCTGGCTCGGCTTCCTCGGACCATGCGGGAGGGGCGGGCGTGTCCGGGGGAGACGTTTTGAGGGCGTAGTATCAGGCGTGAACGCGGCGCGCAAGGGAGTGCTTGGAGGTGCTGGTGGGTCCCCGATCACGAACCTCGAGTTGGGCGCAGGAGAGGGTGCGGGAGAGTGAGTCGGCGGGGTTGGCGGGGTAGGCACGGGCGGGACTGGCGGCGTCGAGATGCGAGCCATCTCCATGTAAGGGGGCGGGGGCTGCTCCACGCTGATCGACGATGCATGGGCGTCCATTCTGGAGCGACCAGGAGACGGCGGTAGAGGGATAGAAGACGGCGGAGGCGACGGGAACGGGGAGAGCGAACGCTTCTGCGGGATGGAGCTTTGCGACGAGGATGCCTGCAGGTGCGTCGAGCTGGAGTGGATGCTCGATCGGAATGACTGTTCCGACGAGTCCGCCGTGCCCGCGCGAGGGTGTGTAAGCGTAGTGGGATCGAAGGTAGCTGGGTACGATGGGGGTGGAGACGCGAGCGGCTCGTCCGGGTTCGTGACGGAGCGCATACGGCGGTGGGAAGACGCCTCTGCAGCCTTTGCCTGAGCGGCAGCGGACGGGTTGGACGACAGTTGCGTGGGTGCCTGGCTGTGTGCCTGGCTCGCCGCGACGCTGCCGTCCCTGGAATGAGCAGACACGGATTCAGACCGCTCCCTCCCACCCCGCGGTTTCGCTGCTGGCGGTTGCTGCAGCTGCTGTTGCTGCCGCTGCTCCTGCTGTTGCAGTTGCTGCACCAGGAACGCCTCACCGCCGAACTGTGCACCACTGGTAGGCGGCTCGGGGATTGTCGAGTACTGCGACACGCTCCGAGACGCGACCTGCTCCTCGATAGCGGTGAGGCGCTTAATTGCCAGCGGGACAGGCGCGTCCTCGGTCACAGGGCTGTCAGGCTGGGAACCGTTCGTGCTCTCGCCCGTGAGAGGGGGCGTCGGGGGCACACGCGACGAGCGGGTAGACGGCTTTGCGAAGATGCTGCTCGAGACCCGACCGGCCGCCCCTCGGGGCGCCATGCGCGTCATGTCGATGAAGCCCGGCGCGCGCATCATGCTACCGTTACGGCCCACCAGACTCTGGTCCAGAGAGCTGCGGGGCGCACTAGTGGGAGGAGACGCGAAGGTGCCCGACCAGAGCGGGGAGAATGCGTTCGGTGTCTCGGGGAACGTCTGGCGGTTCATGGATGCGCCCGATATCGACTCGCCGCTCGAGCTCTGGAGGGGGGTCGGGATAACGTTGTTGTCCTCTGAGCGACGCCCCAAAGGGAGGGGAGGTGGGGGTCCGGCTGAACGCTCGCGCGCGATCTGAAGAGGGAAGCTGTCCAAAAGGTCTGGAGAGTCCACGGGTGTCTCGGCGACCGGGGGATTCGGACCGACCCGAGTAGAGGCAATGGATGGCTTGGGAGACGGAGGAACAAGCACCGATGTGGGCCGCTCACCGATGGGAAGGAGCACCGCAGGCCTGGTAGGTCCCGATGTCTGGTTGCGCGGAACGCCGCTCTCGGATATCGTACGCGTCACTGCGAGACGGCCGTTCGTAACTGCGAACGCCCCGGAGGACCGCATCGTGCCCGGCATAGCCGCGGCATTCCTGTCGTATCCCGGCGCCATAGGACCTTTGGGTTTCGTCGCATTGGATGGTCGTCTCTCCCCGGCGCTGCTGTAGGCCATCCCAGGCTCCGTCGCGGCACGCGCATGGTTCGACGACTCCGTGCCGAGCGAGGACAAGCTGGTGTTGCTCTCCGACAGGTTGAGGCCGCGCTGCTGAGCGAGCGGGTTCCCTAGCGATCGACTCGACGCGTTAGAGAGGTTCGTCGTGCCCAGCACGGCCAGCCCTGGTGTTTCAGGTACCGAGGGCGCTGGTGACGAAGCCTCGGAGATGGGAGAAATGGGCGGCATGCTGATCGTCTGTTCCATCCGCAGCCGGCCTGTGCTCTTCGGCCGCTTCAGCTGCGGCGGCGGGACGAGCTGGTTGTTGTCCCCGTTCTCCAGCACCAGCGTGACCGAATTGCGCTGACTCTTCAGTCCGGAAGCTGCGCCGTCGATGCTCAGGCCGAGCTCCGCGCGCGACGGCAGTCGGGGGACTGGGGGGACGGAGGAAGAACGCGCGCTGCCTGGCTCGCCGCTGCTAGCGCGCCGCTCGCGCATATACGGAGAATTGATGAGCGGATGCTCGCCCCGGGGGAGAGTGGCCGAGTCCTGACGCGTCATGCCGGACTTGTACTTGGACGCGCGCGACTCGTTGGACAGCACGAACGATGTCGCGACCAGCGCACGAGCCATGCTCGTGCCGGACACAGCTGACGAGATGTCATCTGTTACGGCGGATGAGGGGCTCGGTGGACGGGTGGGAAGCGGTGGAGGGAGGTTCTTGCCCGTGCCAGCGCTCTCTTCTGCTGAAGATTGTACCCTGATCTTTGCGCTGGTCGAGTTGTTGGGTATCCTGATGGGCGATGGCGTGGGCTTCCGTATGGAGTGCGCGGCGCTCTGTGTATGCGCGTAAGCTTGAGGGGTAGGCGCATATAGTCGGATATACATACACTTTCCGATATATCCTCGAAGCTACGCGAGTTCTGCACGGATGTATCCACCTGGAGGCGATTCGGCTGTAAATGATGTCAGAGACGATGAAGCGTAAGAGACGGGATGCAAATGGTTGGTATCGGAGGCATCATCTCGTCTGAGGCGTGACTGCATGCTATCCTCAAGGCAGCCGGAGGCTGAGCGATTGCGTTTCCTGTAGCTCGCAACCAGTAGCCTCAGCTGTAGGCTGGCTACACCAGGCATTCACAGTGTACTTAGCATCTAGCCATAAGCCAAGCAATCAGGGCCATAGAATAGCTCCGAAAAACCCATATGGCCAAGTCCACGGTCCATGAGGGGGAAGCACGCGGAGACCTTCGTACAGGCCGGGGTTATGTCAGGTCGGTTCGGGCAGCCATTGACCAATTCCAGCCATGTCGACCAAGAACAGCTCCAGTATGTCCAGTGCGAAGCTCTTCATAGCGAACCAAGTGCACTGAAGGTGACTAAGGCAGAACGACTAGCTCAATACGTATGATTGGCAGGGCATTGTTCAAGAGGTTTTACCCCTTATTCATACGTGAACACTGTTCGTCCCGCGAGCAACAAATATCGCAGCCTTCGGCTTCCGTAGTTGATAGCCTTACAATCGGAGGCCTCCCCCATAATGAGTTCATGACAGCCTCATATGATTCAGCAAGGCTATCATGAGTTCATTGTAAGGTACCGCTTGCTAGTAAGGAGAGCGCGAAACATACGACGTGAGGCATTCGTACGTACGAGAGAGGGGCATTCATGGGATGCCCCTCAAGCCAAAGCGGACCACATGCTACACTAACTGGTGCCGCCACGCGTGGATGGATGATCACATACCTGTAAGGGCTCTTCCCAGATCGTATTCTCCTCCCGCACTCGAGTACTGCTCCCATCCGGGACAGCTCGGCCTCCATTGGGAAGAGAGACGTTTCGTTTGGGTGGGGTGCGACTCCCCGGCTGGGCCTGAGACTGTGAGAGGATGCTGGGCGGGAAGAGAGGCTCGCTGGCGTCGAACGAGAGCTTGAGCTGAGGCGATGCGGCGGAGGCGGCGACGGCGGCAGAGCGCTCAAAGCTGGGCGCGCGGTCTTCTGGAAAGCTCCCACCGAACGGGCCCTGCTCATTGATCTCTACAATCTCCGGCGAGACAAACGACGCGGGTGAGGGCGGGGATTGTGCTCGTCGGATGCCCGTAATCGTCGAGAACTTCTTCTTGCTCTGGCTGTAGGTCTTGCTTCGCTTGTTGAACACGGACAGCATCGGGACCTAGAGGTACTGTAGAAGGGGGGCTGTGCAGCAAGAGCAGGTCATAGAACGGCGGAGCTACCTCGCTCGATAGCAAAGGCGTGTTGAAGGGGGACACAAAGCACGACGGCGGGGACGACGACGGCGACAAGCAAAAGGGGGATGAGAGAAAGAGAAGGGAAAGGAAGTAATATTGACTTGGGCCATCAGCGATGTCTTGACGCCGCTGTTGCGACCATCATCGACCGACCCGGCGCCTGCTCCTCCACCGCGTCCATGTTGTTTGGCGCTGTATGGCCCGCTTCCGCATCCGGGCTTTACGGCATCCCGCCCGCTGCGTTCTGCTGCTTCCCCATCTCATCCGACTCAACGCAAGGCCGGAGTTGCCTGCAGATTCGGCCCTTCGCAGTTCAGTATCTTGGGAAAATCCCAAGAGATACCCTCGAAGTCCCCCGACCTGGCAATGCGCCATCAAATCACTCGCACCGTGGCCGGGCCAATTAGACTGAGCCGCTGTCTCTGTACTGCCACCCATGTGCTCTACTCGTCTTCCGCCCCCCAATCACCTGCGTCCTCGAGCGCGCTCCGATTCCTAACAGCCATGAGCGTCAGGAAGCTCCCTGCCAATGGACAATGCATCGCCCGACGCCCAGAGCGACATCGGGCGCGCTGCTCCATACGCACCCTCTGATCCGCCTGTTGCACGAATGTAGCGTAACACCGTATCTCAGGCCCCATCCCTCGCCATCAAATCCGTTCCTTGCCGCTAACCTTTTCGTCATTCGTCGCCGGGATCTTCGCGTTACCGGTGCAGGCCAGCTCGAGGCCAAGCTGGACCTCCAAGCCAGTGGTAAGCAGGTTGATTCGGGCGAACGCGCCGTCTGACCGAGGACTCCGCAGTATCTTCACTAGCTGCTCATCGAGCGTGGCCAAGATATATAACTGTCATCCTCGAGGACGAGAAGCGTCATATCTCGCTTGGACAGGCTGCACGACTGCTACTTCAATTTCACCACCGGTACTTACCCCAGGGATGACGCCGTGTGCGACCGACCGTATTCTATCCAGGGCAATGTCAAGCTTACTCTTCGAATACGCGCCTGTCCGCCGCCCATGCAGTCGAGGATGACCGGTACCTGACGTGAAGCTCGTTTGGTTCACTTGCGCGCCTCAAGAGGACCCCTTCAAACTGCAGATCTTCAAGCTTCAACTTCCGCTCTGTCCGACGCCTTTCGGAAAGACACACGGCCGGGACCGCTCGCCCACCCATGCTGTCCATCGCGCACCTGCGTCAGCCATCACACATAGGCTATATTGCCGAGCCTCCGCACAGGTGCGTCGCGCCATCCCATCTCCCCCAGATTTCAGCATCCCTTGACAGTTGGATCATCCACAACGGACGGCATACATACGCCTTCGCCCGGCCGGCATCCACAGTGCTGCGCCGGCGCGTATGCATCACAGATTATCCCCCGTCCCCGTCGGTGCCCTGGCGTCCATGTTATACACCGGGAGCCTCGTGCAGGACGATAGTTTGACCGAACTCACCCTGCTGCCCTTTGAGGACGCCTCATTGCCCGCACTAGCAGGACCGCACGCGATGGTCCTCGCACGCTGTCGTTGAGGCGACGTCCGCCCAGGAGTTCGGCGGTGGTCGTGGCGTTCGAACTCTGATACCGTCAGGCTCTAGCTTTCCGCGGTCAGGGTGCGCAGCTGCGTGCTACTTTAGGCTGCACGTGCACGTCATTGTGGCTGATAGCAGCGCGGTTTACCGGGTACCTAGGTATGCATGCGCAGGTGCGGCGAAGGGGGCACGTAGCATACGTTCACTAAAAACTATTGGGCGTTCAATATACAACGTTTCGCACAGCAGCCAGTCGCGTGTGCAGTGCAAAGCGGTCCGGCGTCCGAATGTGGAACAGGAGCAGACCCTGAGCAGACCACAGCTTCTATGGGTCTGCGCTAGCGGGTGGCGTCGGGATATCATCCCGTTCGCTGGGTCGGACCGGAGGGTGGATTTTCCGCACACGGTGTCCGTCGTGTAGATGAGCACGGACGGGTGAGTGTGCGAGCACTTGGCGAGATACCACAGCACAATGAAAGCCGCGTGGCACAAGGTGGAAGGGACCCTAGATCTGCCAATCATTGGATGCAATCGGGTACGATTTTCAAACGATGTGCTCCAGCATCTGGCAATGTGGAGACTGTACAGGATGGAGAGTGCGCGGGAACGCCGACCACAAACGTACCGTAACTGTACGTCGCAACCGCCGAGCACGCCGGCCTTGTACCCACGTCCACGACGACGCCATCGCCCCACGCGATGGCGGTCGTCACCCATCGTCCTCGGTACAATGGCAGCATGCCGTAGTTCCGCGTGCTGCCGCTCCGGACTCGTCTGGAGCAACGCGCTGGACCCTTGAGGTGGATGCAATGCGGGTGTCTACGGAGTGAGCATCAGCGACATGCCATCTCGACGGATATGACGGGTAGCAAGGGAAAGTTCAGATAAAGCGAGCGTATCCACCAAAGTGGACCGCCCGAAGGTAGCTGAGATAGGTTTCTGCAACGCAAGGAGACCTTGCTAAAGCCAAATGCCTCAAACATCATAACGGTGCCGTCGCCAAGACGGCAAGTACGCGTTGCAAACAAAAAACTCACCAATATACAGCATATGTACGCCGTGCCGAGTGCTGCTATACAGCTATTGGGACAATCCCGAGGCCCGCATGAATTGTCGCGCTGCCGTTTGATGTGCTGACCACGGATGGTAACGATCCTCAACCTCCCTCTGAACGCTGTCTCTTCACAGAGGTCCCCGGGTCTGGCGACGCTTCACGCTTTTGCGGACCACGCCTCGTTTTCCGCTTAACTAGAGGCATGAACGTGAGATTAGGGAGAACATCATATCTACGTGGAAAGTCCTCTAACCTTCGAACTCAGATGGCATTAGCAATGTCGCATCCAGTTCAGCGAGCCTAGCTGTAAGATTGGCTTTGGTGGCGGACAACCGATCAACGCGGGGAGCAACTGATAGAGTATCAGCGAGTGACCAAGTCATCATAGACGCTACTTACTGCTTGGTTGAGCCGGCGGATACAACCGTACCATCCGTTCGCGGACATGCTCGGCAGTGCTGTGATGGACGTTAGAATACAGTGTTGCATGCACGAAGAAAAATAGCACGCACCCAGGAGAGACGACCCCATGAGCACAAGCAACGTCGATAACTGTTTCCCAGTTGATTGGACGTAATCGGTTTTGCATGCTCTTCTCGGTATTGGGCACATGCGCCGCAAGCAAAGCAAGTATCCGAGTGAGGAACGCAGCAGATTCAGCAGTCATCGCACGGAGAGCAGCAGAAGACAAGGCAGGGTGTTCGTCTTCGTCTTCGTCTTCATCAGGAGGGTGAGGACTGTTGTCGATAGAACGTGCTCGCATCTCTAGAGGAGGGGACTCTGCACGCCGATTCCGGATGGCGGCTAGCCCCTCCTCCGTCGCATGACGGACTTCGTCATGGAGCCCCCACTCCGGAACATGTACATCGCCTGCTAGAAGCGGCCATCGGGTCCAGGTGTCTCTTTGCTTTGCCTTACCGGTTGCGACTCGTGCACGGGGTTGGCTGCTGGTGCGAGACCGAGTAGAGGAGCCAACATCAGAGGTCAAGTCGTGAGAGGCAGATTCGGTCAGAGGAGGGTCATCGACAGCGGCATCTAGGTCCTCGTCAGGTAACGATACGTCGTCCACATCAGAACTTGCACGAGAGCGGGTCGGAGCAGGTTCGGCGAGATGCTGAGCCAAGTCGAGAGTGTTGCTTGTCCGAAGGGCGCGCAGGAGAGACGAATATTCGGTCAGCTCAGAATGGAGAGCGGTTGGGACCTTTGGGCGATGTGCCATCGCGAAGCAGTCCGACGTGGGCAAGACGCGAAGTCTCGAGCGCCCACCTGCCACCTCAGATGAGCCCGTGAGAACTTACATAAGCAGAACTGTACAGCTGCTCAAGCCTGCCATATCCACAGCCTCCGCGGTCGAAGGTTCGGTAGCCCACTCTATCACGAACAACGTACGCCTTCCCGTTGCCCCTGCGCGCGTTCACGACACTGACAATCGGTTCATAGCATGAGAGAGAAGTGGAAGAAAAAGAGGTCTCGCAGACTCCGTCGCAAGCGCAGAAAAATGCGGGCTCGTTCCAGTGCGTACACACCCCATCTGTGATCAAGTCTCGCTCACTAAATCATGTCCTATAGAGTAATCGCCCACTCGGTCGCTAGGCTTGCAAAATAGGAACGTCATGCCACTCTAAGCGGAGGCGCGCTATGGACAGCCATGCCATACTCTTCGACGTCCGGGGAGACATGTCACACTCGTCGCTTCGCCCTGCGTCGCACGCTTCAAGTCCGAGGAGTGTTAGGATCGCGACTAGGTCACCGCGTCGAGATCGCTACGGGGCATTGTATCACTATGTCATGCATGTCACTTGTATTGCAATGATCTATTTGCCGAACCCTTCCGTGCGTGCTTTGGTTTGAACGGTTGGCCGTGTCTCCTGCCTTGCTTCGCGTGTCTGCAATGGCCATTCAAGGTCGTGGACATGTACGAAGATCGGTTCGGTCACGACGTACGCCATCGCAATACCTTCCCATTGCCAACGTCGAGGTGGTCGATGTACGCGTTGGCTGCTCCAGTTAGGCCTTGCGTACGCGCAGGTGAAGGGGAAGATCGTTCAGACTATGAATATCGCCATGGACAACGCAGTGGACAACGTTGAGCTCCCCTGGAAACCCGATGACTACGCGTACTACCCCAGTTCCATCCGATGGTCAAGAGTTCGAGTATGCGCGTATCGACATTCACAGGCCTAGGGACGGCTTAAAAGGCGTATAACGGTACATACCTACAGTCCGTATGATGCTGCAACGTTCAACGATTGTCCTCAAGTCGGAGATGGTGTTCCTCTATGCATACATCGACCCTTCCCCCGGACATTTCGGGTTGAAATTGCACAACGGTGGCTGTCATGAACATCATGACCACGGTAGATCTAGGACTGCGGTAATTCTTCACACAGGGCATATAGCGTAGAGGTAGTAGTACGTGGTAGTACAATATTGCTCGTCTCGTCATAGCAAACTAGCGTGCACCTGCGTGTACGCCGTCATGATGGCTGCGCGTCAATGAGGTCCTGGTATCGCGCCCTCTCCTCCGCCCATGGATCTTCGACGGCATCTAACACCTCCATCGCGGTGTCTACCCACGCGAGGCCCCATGCGCCGCTACCGACCTTGGCGCCTCCAAGCACACGACGCTTCTCTGCATCGTCGGGCAATGCTTCCCAGCGAGCCCTTGTAGGCTGCGTGTCCGAGCGGTCTACACGAAACGTAAACGTGATGCAGTTACAGGTCAGGCGAAACGGAGACTCACAGAAGAGAAGATTCGTCTGAGGCTCGTACACGCCTAGAGGCGCATTGCTTTCGCGCGTGCGTCGCTTCCCGCTGCTCTCTCCATGCGGCGCCTCGGACGCTGCGCGCTTCTCGACGCGCTCTTCCTCGATCACTTCGCCGTAGAGCCCCCTGGCGAGCCTGAGGTTCTCTTGCCGTAGGCGGGCCCAGTCGCTCGTAGCCTCAAGGGTGCGCTCTGCGGCGGCGGACATCCAATTCTCCTCGTTCACGCCTTCGCGCGTGAGGTACGACTTGCGCACAGCGTTGAGAGGGCCGTCGCTGTATGGTCCCCAGCCGGAGCCACCGAAGATCGTCGTAGGCCCACCCGCGCGGTACATTCCGAGGACCGCGCCGCTACGGTCGCCCTTGCCGCCTTGTGCGCCGCCAGAGGTGCCCGCGGCGAGCGCGGCCGCTTCGTTGGCGGCTGCAGAGGGATCTTGGAGCTCGCCGACGAAGTCACCCGGCTTGAGGCCTTTCGCGGTGACCTCCTCCAGGGCCTTGTCCTCGTAGTAGTCGTCCACGACCCACCGACCGTCTGGGGGTAGGCGTCAGGTTTTAGGGGCGCATGCATGACCTTCGAAATCCACTTACCGACCAACATCTTCGCCCCATGCAGCTTGAAGGCACTGCGCGCGGTGACTAGGGTGACGCTACGCGTCTTCAAGTGTGAACCAAGCTTTCCCTGCTCTATGAGGTGCTCCTTCTCCCATTGCGTCGCGTTCTGCTTCAGCGCGAGGGGGTTCCGGCGGAAGTAGTAGAGCGAGTCGCGGAACCCGGACGTGCGGGCTGCGTCGATGGCGAGCATATACTTGCGCTCAGGGTGGCGGTTCGGGAGGATGAACGTTTGTGACTTGAATCTCCTGCCTGCGCTCTGCTTAGTTTGAAATATAGGATAGCTTGTGCGTTGGACTCACCTCCGAGCAGGTTACCCCACTTGTCAATCTTCGTGTCGCCTTTGGGGTCGTCCTCTGTGATATACTCGTCTCCGTCCATGATGTATATCTTCCCCTGTATGCGCTTGAAGGGCTTCCCACCGCCCATGGGGCCCTCGCTATCGTCCTGGATGAACCCTTCCGCGCCCTCTGGCAGCTCAGGCATCTCCACTTCTTCATCCGCGCCGCGCTTCGGGAGCTTGATGGTTATACCTCGTCCGCGCCCACGACCCCTGCCGCGACCTCGACCGCGCGTGCGCGGGGTACCTGCGCCAGAGCCCCGCGGCCGCCCTCGCGGCCTCCCGCGCGGCCGTTTCACTGGCGCGCTATCCTCCCCGGCTTCGTCTCCGTCTTCACCACCCTCTGGGCTGTCTTGGACGCTGGGGTCGACATCCTCGTCGTCGACGTTGTCCACATCTATGGCCTCTTCATCGTCCTCGTCCGGTTGTGGTGTGAGCGGAACTGAGGACGTCGCGCGAGACGGGCCGGCGCCCATGTCGTCCGTCTGGTCCCCAGGCTCGGACGTCTCGTCTCCGTTGTTCGACACATCTTCCTCCTCCTCTTCTCGCAGAGCCGCGACTCGAGTGCGCCGAGGCTTAATAATGATTTTCGCGCTGGAGCGTCTGGTTGGCGTGTTTGGTGCCATTTGAGGGAACCCGAGCAAAACAAGCAGCGAGCAGGGAGCGGAGGAGAGTGATCGCACGCGTTGGTGTCCGCGGCGCGTCGCGCTTGCATGGCGTGACTAAGGTCACACCTCGATCAAGTCACACCTTACTAGCCACCAACGCATTTCATGGTGAGTACCTTCGACATCCACAGAGATTTACAGAGCTTTTAGTATAGATGATTTGAGATGTTCCTCATAAAGCCCTCCGCAAGGCACTTTTTTGGGCCAGTCGGCGAAGAGAAAGAGGATCTGAGTGAGACCGCCTGCGTGACTGTGACACAGTAACACCCCAAATCGGGAGCCACCACGACACGGTCGCGCGCGCGAGCGCGTCTTGTGCAGCCGCAACTTGACCCCGACCACCATCTCTCGCGCTCGTCGACAGGATGGCCGACGCTGCGGAGCCCCGCCGGTCACAGAGAGAGCGAAAGAAGGCTTCACAATTTGTTTCTGGTATGCAATACGCGTCCTACTCACGCTGTGGCCAGTTCTGACACACTTGACAGTCAACAGCTCTCTGCTCAAGAGAAAGCGATCTGACGCGACTTCTGACGAGGAGAACGACGACGACGATGCGCGAAGTGATGTATCGGACCCTTCACCGGCTGACGACGAAGCCGACGCGGAGGAAGGAGGCTATCGCGCTCCTAAGCCACCAGTGAAGACACCTGCGAAGCGGAAGACGAAGGCTGCCCCAGCACCAAAGAAGCCCCGCGCCCCGAAGGGTACTGGCCCTAAGAAGGCCAACGCAAAAGTTCCGGGTCCACCGAAGCCCAAGAAAACCACTTCCCGGAAGGGGAAGCAGGCGGAGACCAATGGAGAGTTTAACGCGAAGGACAGCAAGATATCTGGAGACAACGCGTTATTCAGTGCGTGGACCTGTTTCAGCTCCTCTCCACGTACCTAACCGCGCCATGCCTCAAGACGCTATCATGAATCCCTCTGCCGCGCTACAATCCACTGCCGAGGACTTCTTGGAGTCTCTTGCCAGCTCCTCGGGACCTAGCCTGGCTCTACTCATCAACTGCATATTGCGCTCCTGCGGTTGCAACGACTCCGTCGATGAAGACCGTGTCGTTGACTACGACGGGGTGGTTGACGCACTGGATGACTTCACGGAGGCGCTGAAGAAGGTATGTCACTTAGTACCATAACGTCGAATGCATCTCACACTTCCCACAGGACGACACCCCGATCTACCCACTGACGTCGAAGCTCCCCATGTTCAAGAAGTTCCGCAAATCACTGTCTGAATTCCTGGAGCGCCTCATCATATCCTCGGCTGAACTCGGCTCGCTTTACACCTCGGATCTCATGCCTACATTACAGACATGGGTCATCGCCATGTCCTCCTCCCAGCTCCGTAGCTTCCGACATACCGCCACGGTCATCGCTCTCGAAGTGGAGACTGCTCTGTGCGACGTCGCTGCTTCGGTGGAGAAAGAGGCGGAAGTCGTGAGCCGACAACGCGAAGGCGAGCGCAAGCGGAAAGCCGCAGGCAACAAGGGCAAGGCCGGGAGTGCAAGGGAATCTGAGCTCGAGAAGAAAGCTGCCGAAGTTCGCGACCGCCGCGCCAAGCTCGCTGAGTTCCTTAAGGAGTTTGTCGATGGGTGCGTGGTTTGGCTCTTTCGCCGAGGCTTGGTTTCACACATATATGCAGCGTGTTTGTGCACCGCTATCGCGACCTTGACCCCAATATTCGTGCTGAATGTGTCCGCGCTATGGGGTTATGGTTCAAGAAGTACCCCGGTCACTTCCTGGACGGCGCATATCTCCGCTACGTCGGATGGGTACTCTCAGACGTGCACACCCAAGTGCGCCTGGAAGCCGTGCGCGCGCTCGCATTAGCCTACGAACAGACCGCATACATCGGCGCAGCAGCCCTACAACACTTCACAGAACGCTTCAAGCCGCGGCTGGTGGAGATGGCTGTAGGCGACATCGAACTAAGCGTCAGGGTCGCGGTGGTGCAAGTCCTGCAGACTATAGACGTACACGGTCTTCTCGAGGATGAGCAGCGGCAACAGCTTTGTCTCCTGGTCTTCGACGAGGAGGCCCGCGTGCGCCGTGCTGTGAGCGGATTCGTCAAGGGTGTCTGGGAGGAGACCGTGGAGGAGCGTCTGGTCGGACGACGACCATCAGATTCCGACAAGCACAAGGCCGGCGTTAAGGCGCTTGGGATGCTCCTAGTCAACTGGGGACGCGCGCTGGACAAGACGAATGGCGAGGGCGACGCTGACTCGGAAGACGGCATGGACCTTGGCGAGGGCTCTTCCAAACGGGTCCGCGCTAAGGAAGTCGCTTCTCTGGTGGGCGCGAATCCCAAGGGCCGCACCGCGCTTGTCGTGGAGGCTCTCTGGGACGAAGTCGAACCTGTTCGCGACTGGGAAACCCTTCTGGACGTCTTGCTGCTTGACCACTCTGCTGCTGGGGAAGAGAATAGTCGACCCTCCTCACGGTCTAAGGGCAAGCAAACCGCCAACGACTCTGCGGTCGACGAGGCATGGCGCTTGGAAGAGGTGGAAGAAGCTGTTCTCTTGGAGCTTCTTGTGGCTACTCTTCGGAAGGCGCTCGCGGATGCTGCTAACGCTAAGAAGGTGCGCCCGTCATATACACACCTATCTGGGACGCACGCTGACTGTGATTGACATGCCCTTAGCCTGACGAGGATACGACATCCTCCGACATCACGCGTGCATTGATCAAGGCGCTCCCCCAACTCTTCGTCAAGCACCAGACAGACGAGCGGAGGATCTCCGACGTCCTCCTTGTTCCCCAGCTGATGAACCTGGACATGTATCTGGAGATGAGGATGATGACGGTGTGTGACATACCACTACCTCTAGGGAATATCAAACTTAGAGACATGCCCGCCGCGCTTGTAGGCATACTCCAGTCTATGGGAGGACGTCACGAAGCAGTTCTTGTCGCACTCATCTCCCGTGGTGCTCGCCAACGCCGTCGCAACCATCCGGCGGATGATGGACGCCACGAGCCTGTCGAAGACGAACAGCGCCAAGATCCTGGAGCTGGAGGACGAGCTGTCCACGTCGTTGCGGGATGCTATCGCAGGCCGAGACGAGATCGAGGTCGCGTCCTTCACGGAAGACGAGGTGCTGTCGCTCGGTGCGATCTGTGCCCGCCTGGCTGCGCTCTCGGGCATACGTGACATGACATCTTGGGTGGAGGAAGACGAGGGAGGGAAGCAGAGCAGCGCGTGGGACATAGTTTCTGCGCTTGCGGAACGAGGGAGACTGGGCTACAAGGAAGAAGAGATGGTGAGTGTGTCGCATATCTCGCCCAGGTGACAGCAGCTGACAACGGCTGTGATAGATGGTCGACCGTGCACTGCAGGTGCTTACGCTGCACATCATGTGGAAGGCGCGGGGCCTTCCCGCAGGCGAGGAGCTCTCTCCAGAAGAGATGCAGTTCCGCGACAAGCTGAAAGAGGAGAGGAATTCGCTGCTTGAGAAGCTGGTGGAGTTCGCGGTCGGCACACAGTCAAATACAGTGGAAGGCGTCCGACGAGCGGTATGTCACCCACTAGTCATTCAGAGGCAGGTCCATGCTTACGCATTGCATTACAGGCTTTCCAGAACCTCCTCACACTACACATACTCTTCTGTCCCTCAGAGACTACCGCGCCTGACGGTACCCGCCTCCCCACTGCCGCCCTTCCGTTGTCCCTCGACGACGAAGTACAGTACCGCTGTGCGGGGTTCGTTCAGGCCGAAATCGAACGGTATGCCGAGGAGATCGCAGAGGCTGAACCCGTCGAGGAACCTCGGAGCGACGATGAGAGTGACGAAGACGACGAGGAGGAAGCCCAAGAAGAGCAGCCCAAAGGCAAGAAGGGGCGCGCTGGCAAGGGCAAGGCTGCTGCGAAGGCGGCTTCTCCTGGTAAGTCGGCAATACTCTCAATGTATACCCAGTGACTCACTTGCAGCTCGTGTAGCTCCCCGACCCGAATCGCGCTCGCAGCTGGAGAAGGAGTACGTCTTCATCGGCGTCGTCACCACCTTCCTGCGCGCCATCCGCGCAGGTGTCATCCACTTCAGGCACTCTGCGACCATTCTGGCTCACTATGGTCGACTGGGAGCGACATTCGACTTGTGCTCGAAGGTAATAGTCGAGATCCTCCGCGAGGAGGGCATGTACAAGGAGAACGGCGAAGCCGTTGTCGCCATCATCTCCCAGGCGCTTCAGGAGGTGAGCACAGCGACCATCTGTAGTGTGTCGTGTAATGACCGGTCGTGTGGCAGTCTTTCACGCTCTACCTCGACGCTGTCGCGCACACGGAGGAGCACGCTATCGCCCTCGCGAAGGCGCTGTCCGCGTCCCTCTTGATCCGCGGCGCGCAGCTCTCCATCGTGCGGCGCCTGGACAGCAAGCACGTCGTCAGCATCCACACGACGTCGCTCAACTGGGTCGGCAAGCGGCTCGCGACGTACGAGACGGCGAAGAACAAGAAGGCGCGGAACAAGTGCATCGTGTTCTTCCGCGTCCTCCTCCCCCTCGTGTCGTCCGTCGACAACCGGGATGCGCTGGCGATGTAAGTCTGGTTCCCCCCCTCATGTAGTGACGAGGCTCAATGGTCGGGGAGCAGAAAGGCGCACCTCGACAACATCATCGCCCAGGCGAAGGTGGAGATCTCGCCAACCTCCAAGTTTTGGGAGCCGTATCGCGCATATGAGAAGAGACTGGCGACTGCCGCGTCGAAGGAGAAAGGTGCGTATCCCCCTTATGCAATCCAGAAACATCGACTAAGTGCGCCACCTCAGGTCCTGGCGGCAAGGGGCGGAAACGGAAGGATGCGAAGAGCGCCGAGGTCATCACGACCGACGACGAGGCGGGGGCGTTGAGCGAAGGCGAAGGCCTGGAGGCGCCGGGCGGTGCTGGCCGTGGCGCAGAGGCGAGCGATGGCGAAGGTGGCGCCACGGAAGACGAGCGAGACGCACCAGCTGCCATCGCTCACACGCCTAAGGCGAGGCCCAAGCCGCGCCCAGTGCGCAAGGGCGCGTCGCCACAGAAAGAGACTGCCCAGTCCCCATCGAAGACGCCCTCACGCTCCCCGTCGCCCACTCCAGCCAGGTCGTCCCGTTCGCTCACGCCACTGTCCTCCATCCGAGAGTCCCCCGCGCCCGAAGAGCCAGATGTTCTTGAGACACCCAAGGCGTCGCGCAAGCGCGCTCGATCGGACGATGAGGAGCTCACCGAGGAGGACGCCAACGATACCACCATGAATGGCGCGGAGGACGCCGACGACGCGTCCCCGGCAGGTGGCGCACCAGCCGCCTCTCAGGAAACGGAGGCGTCCGAGCTCCAAATCCGCCGGAAGCGCGTCCGCCACTAGTGATACCCCAGGGGACTGCACGTCTGCCTTATGCTTATTCGTCTCGCACGCACCGTCCGTCCTGTCATATCTTGCTCTCATGTTGTGCTCTGCTTGCCGTGCTGAATGTAATGCATCATGTACCTGTCTTGCGTCGATGCGTGCTGAGGGACTGGGAACAGTATAACCACTGCGATGGACTGTACGAGATGTCCCAGGTAACGTTGGTGGGGGTTACCAAGTACGATTGGGGGCGGGGAGGGGGTCGGAACACTCGAACCAGGGATGGACCCCGAGCAGGCGAGCGCCTGAGGGCGCCGGAGCCACCTTTACGGAGCAGATGGCGAGGCCGTGCAGTGCACCAGAGACTGTATGTGCCTCCGCAGGTGCGTGCGTATGCGTGGGTCTGCATTCCACCGCTGACAATTGCGCGCCGCCCGCTCAACCGCAGAGACGGCGCCCGCCTACTTCAGGAGGCAATCGAGGATCGGCCGTTCATGCTGAAAAACAGGGGTTTCTTCGGGCACGAGGTGAACCCGAGTACAACGTGGGCGGGCGCAGCAATTTATCAGAGCGTTCGCTGGAAGAAAGGGTGCCTGCGAGGAGCATGCGACCACGGCGAGAACAAGGGGAGAGCCGCGCCAAACGGGAAGGACCCTACACAGCGCCAAACAGGCCCAAACACCTCGCCGCCGCTGATGGACGCTCGCCGCACCTCAAACTCAGCCTCTATCATCGCCGTTCGTCGCTCGAAACCACCAGCGCAGCCACGCTGAGCACACAAAAATTCTGCTGGTCCCTACACGTACTCCTCTGTGGGGAGCGCTGTGAATGATCTTATCCAGGGGATTCTCAGGGCATGTCGGGCCAGACCTCGGTGGCAGTTAAACCGGCCGGCGCCCCCGGGCCAGAAGACAACGCTCGACGCCGACGGGAGGCTTCTTCGTGATCTCCGTCGCACTTTACCCACAGGAAGCAGGGTGGGATACTCGGGTTTCTGATTATCTCCTAACCCATCGCGGGAGGAGGCGACCCCTCCTTTTGTTTCTGCTGCATTCCAGGCCGCGAAGGGCAAGCCGGAAGCACGACACGCGCGCCCATCGATACGCCCATTTGAAGCTCAGCCGTCGAAGCCAGGGACACGCTGCGTGGGGCGTCCGAATGCGGCGAAGCGTTTGTTGGGGTCCGTGCGGGAGGGCGCGCTCGCCGTTCCGTCGAGGGCCGTGGCGAGCGCCCAGAAATCTATAAGAAGGGACCCGGATTCCCTCTCCTCTCCTCAGAGCCTCCACGGCCTACATCCGCCAGCTCAAGTCCCTCCGAGGAATCACAGCGCGCGCCTCTACAGCGGCGCGCGCAGCCCTCGTGAGGGCTTGAACGGTACGTCGCTCATCCTCGACTGCGGGCGTTCACTGAGCGCCGCCTATGATCCGTTGATAGCAAGGAACGATGTTGCACAGTCGAGTGCGTCTCGTCTTTCTCGCTTTGAACTTGACTGCTAAACGATATGGTCTCAACAGCGTCGCCCCGACTAACGGTGGCCGACAACGACGAGCCCACTTGGCGAAGTGGGCAGCGTCCTCAACATCCCACACAGTACGTATTCTTGCCCCCGACTTGGCGGCCTTACGACTGACCCCCACGCTTTCAGCCCACCCATGCGTTTTGACCCCCGCTCGGGCTTGGGAGCCGCGCTCTACGGCGGCACCCGGCTCAGTGGACTATGTCCGTATGTTTACCCTTCCCCCTAGGCGTATGCTCGCGGCAACGCGCTGTACCACCAGCGCCGCGCCACTACCGCGATATGCCCGGGAATCCACCTCGAGCCCGCGGATGAGCGGATGCCCTCACGGGCCGACGCTTTGAGGACCCCGCTCCCCATCCGGGGCGGTGTTCTGCCTTGCCGAGCCTCGGGAACACGCCCGAGGGCTCTCGCAGGTGGGCGGATGTCTTCACCGACAGAAGCCGTGCGAGGCATCACTGCCTCGCAGTTGACGCGCGCCCTACAGGGCGCGCTTCGACTCAGCCAGCCCCCGTCTACGTGACCGTGGGTTGTGCAATACGAGCTGAGGCCCTCGCGGGCCGATGCTCATGGCCGCTGATTGGCGCAGAGGTAGACCACCGTCCCTCTGCGCCATGGCAGTCTGACGCAGCTGGCCTCCGGGTGTACGCCCGGGGCCTGCAACGTCGAGGCCGCGGTCCCAATGGACCCAGACGGCGGGGCTCCGGAGCTCCGCCGCAGTGCCGTCTCGCCCTCTGCCATGCGTGGTGAACTCGGCACAGTAGCCTTGAGCCGGCGGGCTGAGACGCGCACTGCTACCGTGAGTACCAATCCTCACGGTCACTGGTCGGCGCGGCGGTTGACCACCGTCCCTCCGCGCCACTAACCAGTGTGACGCGGCCAGCCTTTAGGTGAACGCCTGGAGGCTGGGGCGTTGAGTCCGGGGTCGCAACGGACCCGGACGGCGGAGCTCCTCAGCTCCGCTACAGAGCCGTCTCCCGCCGCTGCCATACGTGGTGAACTCGGCATCTGAGCCTTGAGCCGGCGGGCGGGGACGTGCACTGTTAGCCGAACCGGGAAGCGACATACCTCGTGAGTTCACCTGCCTGCTCCGCGGCCCGCCCCGTCCTTATGCTGACGCCCTGTCTCCAGCGACATGTTCATGCAGCGTGCGACGATAGTCCTGCGCTTGCTAATATGAGGGACGGCACCCTTGACGGGGCCTTCCGCGTTCGACCAGGTGCGTCTATTCAGTAGACTCTTGCTTGGGGAACCTCCAAGACAGGTGCGGGTTGGAGAGTAAGGCAGCGTTTCCGTACTGCCCCCTCACAGTTAAGAGGAACACTGCACGATAACAGACCCGCTGTGAGGGAAAGTAAGACAGTCTCCCCGTACCGCCACCTCACGGTTAAGAGGAACACTGCATGTTAACAGACCCGCCGTGAGGGACGGAGTTGGTTCCTCCCCAGGGATAGCGCAGGCCTCTTCGTGGCCCCTGGGACTAGTACCCGCCGCCTTGCGGCGGGGAAGCCAACTGCGCTCGGCGAAGGCCGACATCCCGCAGGTGAGTGCCCCTCGCTGGCCATGGCGGCGGTGATTCTGAGAACTGACGCCTGATCTCCGCAGGGCAATTGTTTTGAGCGCGTCTCTGTTGCAGTACCCTTGTACGTTGCTTCACTCTACTGCGCGCTCGGCTTTTTACTGATGTGTGCAACAGGTTACTCCGGAGATTGGCTCGCTGCCTTCGCAGGTGTTGACCTGGGCCTAGTGCCACGTCGCCGAGTGACGACGGCGCGCGGCAGCGCGATACGCGACCGCTCAACGCGGTGTACGACCGCAGCTGGCGCGCGAGGCGGACCGCATCCCCGAGAGCGAAGTCGCCGTGACTATCCGCGACATACGACCGGGGCGGTCTCGCGCCGACGGCGTACATCACTCACCACCACTGTAAGCGCCCCGCTCGTCGACGTCTCGGTATGCTGATCACGCTTTCTCTCATACAGACCCACCACGCGTGCCTCAAGACATCAACATGTGTGCCTCAAGATTCTCGAGGTAGGGGTCGGGTGCGCGAGCGCGCGCCCGGCCCTGGCGCAGGCCTTTCCGTGGCCCTCGGGATAAGTACTCGGCGGCACCCCGGGTCCCCCGCGGGCGTCGCTGAGGAAACTAACGTGCGCCGAAGTGAGTACCGCTCTGGTAGTACGATTCTATGGTCCTCCGACATAGTGCAGTCCGCATTGTGCGCATGTATCTTCGCCGTCGTACCGAATAATGATCCTCTGCTCGCCGATAATTTACGTGTTTCGAACGCCAGTGAATGCTCTTGGGCTTCGACTCGACTCAAGTGTCTTCGCGATGAATTGAAGTGCCTTGAAAGGTGTGCGCTCCGACTCGCCGAGACCCAGCAACTTACCGACTGAAGGTACGGGGCGCTAGCGCCAGTACCGACATTTGACTTGCACACGAATTGGCAACTCTCCTGCGTACCATCACCTACTCCATAGCAAATCCTTGCTCTTAGCCGTCGCGTCCATCTGTCCTGCTGGTTTCTCCGGTGGCCTATTCGCTTATTTTGTAGCCTCCCCTCCCCGGGCCTGAACATGAGAACAATGCCGGGGCCATCATTGGACACGGCTCGGACCCCATACCATACGACATCGTGCGGAGGCTGGTCCGGTGACGTTCAGGCGCAAAGACCGAATGTCGGATGCTTCGCTTGTGCTCCATGCTTCTTATCACCACCCCTTGCCGGGCCCAGGACCGCCGCGAAGCATGAAATTCCGAAGGAAAGGTGCTTGAGTACCGAAGTTCTTGCTCACTCCCCCTGCCATGCGGTCGGCCACGGTGCGCTATAAAGCGCGCCACAACCTCGCAGCGATGAGCGGAAACCTTCCGCACCGATGGCTCGCCTATCTACCTCGCTCGTGTTCCTTGGTGTCTACTGCGCGGCGACGCTTGGTGGGTAGCGCACTGACGATCTTCAGTCCCCAGGCACCTGCTAACTTCCTCTTTGCAGCGTTCTCCGTGTCGTCTTCGCCTAGCCAGACGGTGAACGGCATTGGCGCGAGCGGCGCATGGTGGCCGAACGACGTCTTCAAGTTCCCAGAGAGCGTCCGTGAGCAGGTCGCAGAGCAGCTCTTCGGGCAGTCTGGCGCCGGCCTCACGTCGTACCGCTACAACGTCGGTGGAGGCGGCGTCGGGGTCAACAACCCAACGTACGTATCTCTATCCCTAGGACTACTGATCATGCAAACGCACCTTCTACCTCTAGCCGTGCTCCCGAGACGTTCTACGTCTCCCCCGGCGTGTACAACTGGTCCGCCGACGCCGCCGGTGTGTACTTCCTGCAGAAGGCGGCGCAGGCGGGCGTCCCGCAGCTCACCGCGTTCGTGAACTCCGCGCCGACGACGATGACGACGAACGGCCGCTCTTGCGGGGGAAACCTCGCGAACAACCAGATCCAGGCCTACGCACAGTACCTCGCCGACGTCATCGCGCACTTCCGGGACGAAGGCATCCGCTTCACGCACGTATCGCCGATGAACGAGCCCGACGATGTGCGTGACCCGTCCCGTGTGCCCCCGCCCGGCCCGCGCGAGCACCTTCCCCTCAGATGCAGAACCCGTACTCACGCGCGCGGCCCGCGCTTTGCAGACGTTCGGGACGTGCGGCCAGGAGGGCATGCAGGTGACGCCGCAGCAGCGCGCGAACGTCGTGAACACGCTGCGCTCGGCGCTCGACGCCGCGGGGCTGCAGTCCGTGGGCATCATGGCGGACGAGTCGAGCAGCACGGGCAACTTCCTGCCCGAGGCGTCGCAGTGGCTCCCGCAGGTGCGCAAGGGCGCCCTCGCGGCGGTCAGCCACCACCAGTACGGGTTCAACAACGACGCGGCGGTCGCGCAGCTCGGCTCGACGGGGCGCAGCCTGAGCGGCGTCGAGACGTGGTTCACCGAGATTTGCTGCTTTACGGCGGCGAGCTCGAGCCAGAAGGGAAACCCGGCCGCGGCGTTGACCTATGGCTCGGCCTACGAGTGAGTTCCCTGAACATCGTTTGCATTGTGCGTAAGCTGAATGCTTACCTACCGCGAAGGCCGACGATGGTAGGCGCCTTGCAGCTTGGGCAGCTCGTGTATCAGAGCTTCACACAGGCGTGAGTGGGATTTATACTGTGGTTTAGAGGTCAGATATTGACCCGTTAAACAGGCAAGACGCGCACTTTGATTTTTGGACCGCCCTGTCCAACGAGATCGGCTGCTCCCCGCTGAACAACCCGTCTTGCGTGACCACTGCCAACTTGAATGGATGGAATGACGGCCTTGTAAGCTCAACGTCTCTCCTACATATCGCTCTCCACTCACAGTGATTGCGCAACGTTCCAGATCTACTACGACTCTGCCTTCGCCTCCAACCACAACACCGCGATCTACCAGACGAAGCGCCTCTTCCTCATGAAGCACCTCGCGAACTTCATCTGGCTCGGCGCGACGCGCTTCGGCGTGAGCGGCCTCCCCGCGAACGTCGTCGGCATGGCGTTTAAGAGCGCCAGCACGCACTCGACGCCCGTCGGCAGCGCGCGCGCGTCGCTCATCCTCATGAACATGGGAAGCAGCGCGGCGTCCGTGCAGCCCTCGCAGGCGGGCCTCGGCAACTTCGTCGGTGGGGCGGTGACGAGCCCGAGCACGGACTGGCAGACGTTTGGTGCGAGCGGGTCGGTGTCGCTTCCGGGGCTGAGCATCACGACGCTGCTGTTCAATTAGGGTGTGGGCGGCCGCGAGTGCACTCCTGTACTAGTGCAGGCTTGGAGAGTCAGCGATGTTCGGATATCACAGCCATTCTGGATACACACGTTGTGTTGAACCGGACGCTCCTTCGCGGGGCCCTGCATAGAGGACAGAGCGCGTACATGCAGCCAAGCGCGGAGGGGCATTTGCCTTCTGGCGCCTAGCGGGGAGGATCGTCTACTCCTGAGACATCAGTTTGACAGGAAGCTGGATAGAGGTACTGCAGGGCGACTGCGACGTACGGTTGAGGTCGACCTCTCAAATGTTCTCGTCAGGGTCTGTGGGTCTGCGCTGGGCTTCGCTGCGAGCTTGTGCTTTGGATATCCAGCTACAGCACGCGATACTGGCACCTATCAGTGTCGCACCCGTAGGCTCACCGGCATGGGTCATACAACCACGCTCCTGCCGACGCAACTGTCAATCGCTTCCGTGATCAGCAAGCAGGCTTGACCCCTTCTTCAAACTTACCGAGCTTCCCATGGATGCACCTAGCACACAGATGTAGAAGAGCGAGGCTCACACATAGATCAAGACAACACGGCGAAAGCGTAATGTACATTGCGGAGACAAGGCGATGGCGACATGATATACACGATTCGGATAGCGATCTAGCGGCCGTACCTGCATATCTGTCAGCATCGGGCACCACTACTACTAAATAGAGGACGTACTTCTGCAACTCCCACTCCCGGTTGTCCAGCGGGCAGACGTTACGTGTCTTCAGCCAGCGCGAGATGCAGTGAAAGTGGAACGCGTGCTGTCGTAGCGGAGGCGTGTGAGCAGTGCTCGAAGAACGGAGAAGGCTGGGGAAAGGGGAAGGAAGTGGCGTGGACGGGGACTCACGTTACAAATCCCCCAGGCGGCGTTGCACTCCTCGCTGGTGGCGGAGACCTGGTTCGCCTGGCAATCTATGCCTGCAGTGCGGAGACATGGTTAGTGTGCGGCATGAGTTGATAATGGGGGACGTACAGAGGTCCATGATGTGGTTCCTGCAGATCGCGCAGTTCTCGACGACGATATCTGGGTAAGGCGCCTGTAAGTCCCGCCACTCGTGCTTATGAAGTCGGATATCGCGCACCCCACGCCCACAGCGACACGGCGTTCCACTACAAACACACCAGACGAGATATACTGTCAGGATCCGATATAACCAGCATGATACAGAGAGCAAGGGGCACGCACCTTCTTGACCTCGAATCGCTTCTTCTCGGCCTTGCCGTCGTCCTTGGTCTTGCCCTTGGACTCGGTCGCGGGCGGGTCCACGTCCATCGCTGCTGCGTCGGCCATGCTTGCCTCGTGTGTCTATCCGGAGAGAATGGGTCGTGAAAACGAGTCTGAGGGAAGGTGGCAGGCGCGGGGGTGGTGTGGAGGGAGGCAACCTGCTCGAGCACGCACTTCACGCGAGCAATCCGAGGACACCATCGTCACGCCATGTGGTCACTGGTGACTGACTGTGACGGTTCTCGTTCTCTCGCGTCGACCACCACGACTGTTTTCTGGGTTTCTTTGTTCTTGCCCTTGTTTTCTGTGCACTGCTCTAGCTAGCAAGCAAGGCGGCGGGCCCATCGTAATATGTCGGAAACAAACCAGGAGCTCACGCAACAATTCCTCGCGCGCTTTCAGGCCGGTACCTCTGGTCGGCACCTATCTCTCATCCGGTCTGATGTAGGTCTGAACTGCCGCCTGTCGCCACCTTAGAACTCTTGGGCAAGTTAGAGTCCCTGCGGAATGGCACTGCTGCTTCATCTGCTGTGGAGAAGCTCGCAATCGACGCGGCAAAGCTGAGGAAAGACTTGACTGGCGCGCTTGATTTCATCCCGGGCTACGATCAGCGCCAGTGCGAGAACGTAGGTTGCGCGATTGCAAAAGTCCCAGCTTAGGAGAAATAGAAGCCGACGCGTCTTAATGACAGAAACTCAAGGACATAGAGGCTCAGATAGAGACCCTCCGCGTCTCGGCAGCTCCGAAATCGAAGTTCGCGTTCAAGCGCAAGACCGCGAAAGCCGCGTCGACGCCCTCGCCATCCACGTCCACTCCTCCACCCAGCCAGACAAGTGGTCGTAATGCACCATCAAATCCCTCTCAAGACGACTCGCATTCGTCGGGGCTATCGCTGTCGGGTCATTCGCACAGCTATCTAACGGTCTCCTCCCTTTCCGCGCCTTGGTCTGCCGCTTCGGACTTGACGATCTCGGACCTCGACCACTGCGTAGTCAACCTCATCCCTTCACCCGCGAACCCTGACGCTCCAGCCGACCTCTCGTTCAACGCGCTCCATGTGCGGAACATCACGAACAGCGTCCTCATCCTGCCCGTGATCCCGGGCAGTGCCCTGCTGCACGACATGAAGAACTGCGTAATCGCCCTCGGCAGCCGACAGGTAACGCATCTCCTTCCGGGCAGCGATACATCTCCATTCGAGCGCAACACTGACACTGCGTCGTTGAACAGTTCCGGATGCACACCTCTTCGGCGGTGGACGTCTACATCTCCATCGGGTCGAACCCCATCATCGAGCATTGCTCTGCGATCCGGTTTGCGGACTACCCAGCATGTTTGAGACCTCCAACGGATGCTTCACAGGTGGGCGCGCTGCGATGTGTACTGCGATTCTGGGGGCTGATCTTTGTGCCTGGCGTGTAGGAGGCGAAGAGCAATTACCTGGCAGTGCAGGATTTCTCGCACATCCGCGCGACGCCCTCGCCGAACTGGTCCGCTCTTCCTGAGGATCAGGGGATCTCGGATGATAGATGGCCAGTCGCTGTCGCGGACACGAAAGACTCGCTACAGGGGCTCCTACCCGCGCCCTAGACTCGGCGCTCCATCTTCTCATACACGCCCATCCCCGACGCCCTTCCTCTGGGACATACAATGCCATAGCGATAGAAGTACGAATGCCGTGCAGCCACAGCCCCCAAACCCGGATTAAAGCGCTGTTCCATGTGCTTGCCGCTCCTCGCCGCCACGCCACACGTCAAAGGCCTCCGCAGAGTGCGTCTTCGTATACAGTTTGTCCGGTGTTCTCCAGCATGCTGGAGTTGTGCTCCCAGCGTTACCATGTATTCCCTTGTCCTCTGAGGGCGTGGCCGCAACGGGGCATCCACCGCACTTGTCCTTGCACAAAGGTCACGGTTGCGAGGGTCTCCGTAATTCCTCCGCAGGCATTCTGGAAGCAAGAGCGCTAGCAAGTACTCCCTGCCTCGCCGAGAACGCGTGCCCGGCCTCTGTAGTCTCGAGGCGCTGGTGTGCGCATCCTCCGAGACGTCGCGGGATGCACCCTCGCCACCCGCACCGTACGCGTACGACCTCGACGAACTTGAAGGATCTCGACAGATGAGCACAGCCCCGATGAAGATGATCATGAAAACGGGTGCTGCGGAGACCCCCGAGGGACGCTGTTCCTGCCGCCGCTGCACCGCTTCGGGGCGGTTTACGGCCGCTTCAACTAAGAATGGCAGCCTGTAGGCGAAGCGCGGCTGCTGGGCTCCGAGCTCGGAGCAGGGCTGGCCAGTGGCCGCCGTGGGATCCGGGTGCTCGCGTGCCTCGTCGCGAGCGTTGTGGCACTCGCGCGCGAGGCGGTGCGTCGCCTTTGTCTCTTACGCTCACTTTGTCTGTGGTCCGCGTCCTCTGCGCTGCTGCTGCTAGTACTTACCACCAACTACTCGACTTGCAGGCCAGCGCCCGCATTGACTGCGACCGCAACGATTGATCCCTGCCACTTGACTGAGCTACAGGACATCCTCCAAGACTTCAGAGCACACTCACTTCTCTTCCACTCGTGAAACGAGCAGCACGTCCATCGTGCTCCGTACCTCACGCCACCACACCACGCATACTAGCGAGCCATGTCTGGGTTCGACGACCTGTGCGCCTGCTTCGCCGTCTGCTGTAGCTGCTGCTGTGAGTACCACATCCCTGCGTCACCTCCGCATCCCACCCGGCCCAGTCCCCCGTACGATCGGCCTTACTGACCATTTCCCGACCCCGCGCACAGGTGTCTCCTGCAACGAAGCCTCCGGCCTCTTCTGTTTCTACAGTACGTCCCTCCTCCCATTTTCCCCGTAACAACAATGTCCCCACTAACGCCCCCTCCCTCACGCAGAATGCTGCAACTGCCGCCCGCGCCGGACGATGGACGACAACGAGTTCGAGCGCACCGTCGAGCAGCTCTACGCGCACGGCAAGGACGGCAGCCCCGCGGACCCGCACGGCCCCCCGCACACGCACGTCCTCGAGCTCCAGCCCCGCTCCGGCCCCGGCGCGGGAAAGGATGGCAAGGACAGGGCCGTGAGCGCGCAGCCGGCGCCGCGCCCGTCCATGGAGGCGCCCCCGCGGCGTTCGGTCGAGGCAGCAGCGGCAGGGGGGGAGAGGATCCCGGGCGAGCCGCGCTCGGAGCGGCGCGAGCGCACGCGCGAGTGGGTGCATGCGCATAGCGCGTCGGAGCCGGGGTTCGATGCGCCTGCGAGGCCGCGCGACCGTTCGCGCTCGAGGCCGCGGAGTAAGAGCCATGCGGACGGCGGCGAGCGGGGAGAGCGGCCGCCACGGGTGCCCGAACCGGTTGCAGGAGGCTCGATGCGCGGGCGAAAGGAGACGGAGCGTGAGGGGCGGCCGAGCGATGCGCAGGCGTACATGGATGCGTGGAAGCGGTCGCAGGAGGGCGAGCGCGAGGGCGGAGAAGACGCGCGGGGGGAGGGTAGCGCAGCGAAGGAGGAGAGGAAGCTGGAGGAGCGACCAGATGCAATCGCGGCCGCGCCCCCGCGCCTCGACATCCCCGCGAGCCTGCGCCCCGGGCGGCCGTCGTCGTGGACGCCCTCACAGCTACAATTTGAGCCGCAGGCGGCTGGAGAGTCGGGCGGGGTGCCGTAGGGCTGCGCAGGTTCTTGGCTCGTTGGACGGACTATGGCGGCAGGGCACGCCTAGGTTGAGGACTTGGTTCGCATGCATGCATCTGCTGTCGCTGTATAGTGCTACATTCATTTTCGGGTTTACGTCGCTCTCTACTAGTACCGCTCTTTCCGTTGTCGCATATGGGTCCTGAATGGCATACTTAGCTTTCACGCATACGCATCTCGATCGCGGGCGAAGGCAAGAGGGCCATGGAAGGGAATGCGGGGTCGCAATGTGCATTAATCCTGGAGCATCATGTCATTGCGATGGCGTGCATCTACAGCGGCGTAGCGTGTCATTGCTGCTCCTCTCGTATCTTCGCCTGCAGCACCTCGACCAGCCGCGCCATGAGGCCGTCGGTGAGCTGGATCACACCATCCGATGTGCACATGCGATACGACGGCATGGGCTGGTACGTATCCGCGAGTATCTACGAAGAGACATCCCGTTAGCAATGACGAGAATAGCCTTGCGAGGATTTGGGGGACTGACCTCGCCATTCTCGACCCGCACGGACGCGATGATGTCGTCTGGGTCCCCGATCCGCCCTAGCGCAGGGAGGTTCCGGCTGTCTGTTGTTGTCCGCGCGCGTCAGCAGCCAAGCTTCGGTTCGGGTGTGCGGGGCGCTGGGGCGCCTCGCGAGGGGAAGAAAGAAGGAGGAGATGAGGAGCGGGAGAACGTACCGTGTATGTGCATCCAGCCCTCCCGCGTCTGGATCGCGCCGTTCTTCTGCACCTCGTCCGCGCCGTCGCGCAGCGCAGACTGGATCGCGCCATGCAGCACTTCGCGGAACCGCTCTGTGCCGTATTCAGATGTCAGTGCGCGGAAAACATTCGCGGTTCCGGCCGGCGGTAGGCGGTCGGCGTTTCCGCCCGCGCGCTCGCGGTTCGCGCAGACGTACCATTCTCGACGAAGTCGTTCAGCCCCGCTTCCTCTCCAGACCCGCTCGCGGGCAGCCATCCCACAATAGCGGAAGAGAGGATGGAAGGTGGGGGGTCGGGCAGGAAAGAGAGCGCGAAGACGGGTGCGGAGGAGGAGATGGAGGTCGGCGCGGGGAAGAGGTGGTAGAAGAGCTCAGGCCGGTCGGGGTCGGGGAAGGACTGAACGGCTGCGCCTACGCCTGAAGTGTACGAGCGCGTAGGGATGGGTCTTGCTAGTAGTTGTGCTCGCGCTCTCGCGCTGAGGTGTAGTGGTCGAGAAAGAGGTTGCGGGAGGGGAAGTCTTGGTGTCCGGAGCCTAGTAGTGAGGACAGAGGTACTAGGGAGACGTGGTGCGCGGCGGAGTGTGTGGGGAAGCGCAGATTTGACTAGGGATATAGAGCTCATTATATGGTAGCCTTAGAGTACTTTGCTGAGAGTTTTGGCTGTCTAGTCCAAGAAGGAGCTGGTGAGGGTGTAAAGGAAAGCGCGTTCACCGCGCCAGCCTGGAGGAAAGCAGGGATTTCATCCCACGTGACGTAGTACCCCGCGCGTCGTCGCGCCTGTCGCGCCGCTCGATTTCGCGCATCGCGTCAGAAGCTCAAAGAGTCCATTGAACACGTCGGGTTGTGTATGGGACAGTACGCAGCAGGCGTTACGAGCAGGCCCGGCGTTGGTACCGAACGAGAGGGAGGGCGGCGCGCGTTTTGCCGCCGCGTCCATGACCTCATCGCCGTGCCAGTAAATACTTAAAGTTGTGCAAGAAAGTATATACAGCGGATTTCGTCTCGATAGGCCGTTCGTGTTCTGCGCTGCTCATGGAGCTCGGAGCGTTCGAGCGCGCCCTGCGCACACGTACCACGCCGTACCGCGGACGCTGGCCGAACAGTGCTTGCTGCTTGTGCTCGGATTCCAGGGCAATTGAGGCGCGGACATCAACGTTCAACTTCGTCTCGTAGCACTCCCTCGCACCGTCCTGAGCCGTTAATAGCAGCCTCATGGCAATTTACGCGGGGCACGACGGTTGAGGGCGCCAACCCTAACCGACACCCACAACAAATACCGGCGAAACTATGGTGCGCCGTGGTGCGAGGAGGCCCGACCTACCGAAGGGGGTGGTTCGCTCCAAGGATACTTGAGCGGCATGAAAAATGCAGAGCTCCATCGATATTAAAGCCGCTGAAACGTTGGATTCAAGCGGGGTCCATCATGTAGGCACGTATATGTAGGCCCTAGCGCGAGTGGTAGAGCTTCTGAAAGATTGTGATGTCCGGTACTGAGGAGAACTCGTGGAGGGAAAGGTCCGAGTAGTTGCGCGGTGCAGCATGCGATGAGCCTGAGGTGCTACATGGCTATCGGCTGGGTCTAAGGAAGATATGTGAGCTCTACGGTGTAAGCGGTATGTCTATCGCGATCGAACCATACCTCTAGATTAGCTGGTAAAGTAGGGTTCTTCACGTCTTCACGTATTGTGGACATCGTCCGCTGGGGATGTGGTAGGCTTGTCGGACATAGGTTTCTGAGGGGCAGGCTGCGACTCCGTATTGGGCCCGGAGCTACCATTAGGAAAGTCGTCCTCGTCGAAGGAGCCTTTACAGCATGAGGTGCAGCATCCCGCCTGCCTTGTGCTCCCCCCGGCACCATAGGTTTCTGTTGAAGCGGGTCAGCGACGCAAACAGCGTACGCAGTGCGTGTCCCAGTGAGATGTCGCGTACTCGTCATGCACCAGGTGTCGAAGATGGAGGTGCAAGCAATACCTGCGAAGGATTGTCAGTAATCGTCTGAAATTCCCCTAACGTCCGCAAGAAACTTACAACATGCACCGCAGCAGCCATATGCCACTTCGTCGGCGCTAGAGGTCATCGTTGACTTGTCGGATGTAGTTTCGAGCACTCGGCGAAGTGTGCTGCAAGGGTTCGCGGTTGACTCTGGGGGGCAGGGGGGGGGGTGCACGGAGGTTCTTGTATGCAGTGCGGTAGGTGGCGCTGCGTCGATGGTCGTGTAAAGTAACGTCGCACGAACGACAGAACTCTAACCGCAGCACCGCAGTGCGGTAGCACGTGCACATCTGGATGCTCTAGTGGTCTGTCTTTTCCGGGATGACCGTCCCTCCGTTAGCCCCTTCTGTTCATCGGAGTCGCGCTCAACCATACACTCGCATGTCATCGATATCAGCCTCATGCGGGGCTGGTATTTGTGTGGCTGATCTCGGTGATGTTCAACCTGAGGTAGCGCCGAACCGGGGGTGTAACGGGGAGACATGCGGGACCGCCGGTACTCCGTACATGACATAGGACGGCGCAATCCATCCAGCTGGTAGGTTCTGTCAGAACTAGACATATGGGCGGCGGCGGTATTCTCAGCGATGTCAAAGCCATGAGACGTGCACTACGTCACAGCTTCCCACCATCGACACCGCGATCGACACTTTTCTCGAGATTTGTGACATGTTCGTTCTCTTCGGGGCAGGGAGGGTGCGATAGTTTCTTCTGTGAAATGGGCGACGCAACATATATAAGAAGGAGAATCGCGACATACCTCGGCGTGAGCCCGTCTACGGATGACGCGGACGCGCGTCAGACAGGGAGGTAAGCACCAACGACTACTTCGACATCCCGTACGGCATGACAGAGTCACACCATAGAGCATAGTAGTTCGAGAAACGCGTTGTAAGATCATGACTTTGACCTCTGTCCCGCTGCGACGTGAGGGCCTTGAGGATGCCCCCCTCTTTGCATGGAAGAGAATACTCGTGAGCATCGTTGTTTGTTCAGAAGTGGAGCATATACTACGATTGATACCTGTATGCCTTGCCGCTATCCAGGCCTGCGCGTATACCATACGAGTGAGCGAGCAGAGTACACCTGCGAGACGCGCTGCGCGCGCTCGCAGGGGGACACGCGGTCACATGCCGATACACGAGCGCGAGCGGCCCTGCCCTAAAGCCGTGTTGAACAGCGAATCGAACACGACGAGTCCAGCGCCCGCCCCATCAGCGCGTCAGTCCAGGTCCGCGCTCTCCTCCAAAGCACCTCTTTCTCCGTCCGCCTGTCCCTCGGCGCCCTCAAGAGTTTATCAAGCCCGCCCCTCGTGTACCTCCCCTCTGCTTGCTACTATCATCTTCGCCGCCAACACAAGCCAACTATTGCTACTCGATTCGCACCTCTGGGCCATGTTCTGATCTGACCTCCTCAAATGACAAGTTATACCTCGTCCAACCCTTCGAGCGGGGAGCCGAGGTCGCCGCTCTTTGGAACGGCGACTTTCTCCACGCTCTCCCCAACGCAGACCCCCTACTCATCCTCCAGACACCTGTCTGAACGTTCCAGTACGTTTTGTCGTGATGCCTCGAGGCCCGCGTAACTTACCTATTGTCCTTCAACGACCCTTCCCCAGCAACTCCCATTGGTTCTAACTACGGCACCGAACTCTCCTCGCCACGTCCGATGCGTAGGAACATCCGTTCCCCCTCCCCGTCGTCGAGGGATTCCGACACTTACACCTACTCCGACGAAAACTCTATGGACGATGCGGCCGAGGTGGAAGCTGCTCTTAGTATGGTCGACGACGAAATTGCCAACACCGAAGATGCACTTACGGAGTGGTCCCGCGGGTCGTCTTCTGTCATCACGTCTTCTTCGTATACCGGTCAGTACAGCGCCACGACGTCCGCAACCCCGGCAACCTATCTCTCTGGGGACTTCCGCTCGATGGCGGACACTCTCCTCGACCGGGAGCGAAGGGTTCTCAGCACAATCTCCGAGCACACCGAGAATCCCTCCCGCCCAAACTCGTTCGCACAGTCAGGCAGCGGTCAGGGCAGTAGGCCGAATACCCTCTACTCCATTCCAGGTGAGAGCAGGACATCGGTGAACCGCGAGGGTCGCGTCTCTCCCGTACTCCCCTCCCACCACGCTCGTGCCGCTACCGAACCTAGCGGTGCGCCAGGCGCTCACACTCCAGGACGCGTCCTCAACGTCCCCGGTCGTCGTGCTGGGGAACTCATCGCGTTTTTCGAGGAGAAGCAGACGACGACTGGAAGGGACTCGCCGCGTCTTTACGGGCATACTCGTACGCTTTCCGCACCAATGGGCCCGCGTTCTCCCGCCCCTCGTTCCCCCAGCCCGTACACGACGACGATGAGCCCGTCCATGTCGACGTTCGGGCACACCGCGACCACGACCGGCTACGGCTATGGCAGCACAGCTGGTTATGGAACTTCAACTTACGGCTACAGCTCGCGTCCATCGTCGCCCACGAAGAGTAGGTCCGGGTCGACGGTCTCCTCTTCGGGGCCAATCACCACCATGTCCTCCATGCTCTCACCCCCGCCCCGCGGCGCGACATCCCTGTCCACCGACTCGCGATTCCCCCCTACCAGCAGCGGCACGTTCACACAATCGCGCAGCGGCCCGAGTACGTACACGGGAACAGGCCCGACGACGACGGGCTCGTACACCAACACCAACACTTTCACCAGCTCCGGCTTCACCACGACGGCCACCCCGACTGCATCCTCGCTGCGCCGGCCGCAGACCTCCCCGCGGTCGCCGCTCACGTCGGTGCGGAACATCGTCGCGGCATGGAAGGAGCGCACGCCATCGCTAGGGAAGTCGGTGCGCTCGAACAACACGTCGCCGTCCCCGACGCAGGGCGACGGTCTCTTCAGTCTGCGCAGGCGTGCGGAGCGCGGTAATGCCCGCCTGAGAGACCGGGCGTTCGGCGGGATTGACGAGAGCGGAAGGCGAGTCGATGCAGGCTACGACGCGGGTATGAGCACCAGCGGAGATCCTAGTATGAGTGGGAGTGGTGTCCTGCCTCCCGCGTTCGACCTCTCGGAGCTCGGCCAGTACGCCAACACGGGAGACGCCCAAGAGGTAAGTGCGATTAATCTTATCTTATCTACTTCCACTCCCCTCCATACACTCCCTCTTCGAATCATGGTTGTGTTGCAGTGAGCGCGATTCTGACATTATCCTTATGTTCACAGCCGCTAAGGATCGGACTTTTGTGGTACCTCAACGTCCACGCGCCTCCGCCGTACAGATGGCAGCGATGCCAGGCGCTGCTCTACCCGCACATGCTCCTCCTCTCGTGGATCGCCCCGGGAGGAGGCAGAGGTATCGTGACCCTCGACCTCCTGAACTGCATCGAAGTGCGCTCGGTGCCCTCCCCGCTCCACCCGACGGCGCAAGACGATGTCGGCACGATCGCGGCGCGCATGCAGAGCGACACGGCGGAGGCGACGGGTCAAGTTGGTGATCTAGGCTTGATGGAGACGTTGTGCCCTTTCCAGTTGTTGTATGGTGACGGTATTGAGAGGTTGGGCGCGGAGAGTGCGAGAGAACGCGTGCGTTGGGTTAGCGCGATCTGGTACGTCTGTCTACAAATGCCGGTGAGAACACGCACTGACATCGAGTTGCCTACAGGGAAGTCCTGGATCGCGCGGTAACCATCCCCGACCGCTCAAGCACTCGGTCTCCGACGGGCTCCATCCGCACCATCCGCTCGATTTCGAGTACCGCGACGTCGCAGTCCGGCTCGCAGTCCGGCTCGGCGTCCACCGTCTACGTCCCCCCGCTCGACGAGCTCTCGGAGATCCAGTCACTCTCGGGCTCCAGCTCCCTCTCTCGGCGACCCTCTCTCGCTTCCGCTCACCGTACGCGTGCTACGGACGATGCGGCGATCTCGTCGCAGGGATACCTCTACCCCGGCGACCCGCGCGTCATCGCACCGAGTCGTAGCAGCTCTCTGCGCCGCACGAGCTCCCTCACCGATCTCGACGAGGAGTTCGCGTCTGCGGTGCGCAGGGCGCGTGAGGGCCGTCCTGGGCTGGGCTTCGGCCTGGGACTCGCCGGCGGTGTTGCCGTTGGAGATGGATCCCCCGTCACGATATCGAGTGGTCCTAGGTTGGGCGGACCGACGTACTTGTCGCCGCCGCCGAGTGTTGGACGAGGGAGGGGCTCGGAGACGTCGAGCGCAGTGTCGGACGACGCGTTCTTCAGCGCGGGTGGTTCGGTCTCTGGTTCCGCCACGCGCACGCCGACGTCGAGCTTCTACTCGTCGTCGTCCTTCACCCGCGCACTCACCGGGACGGAGACGCGTACCGGGACTGGGACCCTGACCGGCCTGGTCACGGATGAAAGCATCGAGCTGCTGTCCGGTTCTGGGACCGCCGTCGTCCCCTCTACGCTCTCGTACCGCGGCACCACCTCTGCCTCGCTACTTGGGGACTCGCACGACTCAGACACCCTCACGGGAGACCTGTACAGCTCCACGTCGCCCTCCCGCAGCGGCCTCACGCGTTCTGGCGGCATGCGCCGGCGGACTCCCCGCGGCTCCCGCTCCTACACCACCGGCTCGTACCCGACCGACTCCGAGGAGGTGTCTGACAAGGAGAACTCCGCGTCATACTCTGGGACGTACTCCGGGACGTACTCGGGCACGTACTCATATAATACGGAGACGTACGGGAGTACGTCGCTTACGGGCGGCTTGAGTACTCTGGAGAGCTACTCGCGCACGACGGGAACGACACGGACGATGGACACGCGGAGCCGGTCGGTGACGCCGACGAGGTCCTCTGTGTCGTACACCCGCTCTTCTGGAGATGTGCCGACTACGGAGACGGAGGACCTAACGGATGACACGCTGTACTACACCCCCCGGACGCCCGCCCCGAAGTCGCCGTCAACTGCCTCGTTCAAGAGCTTGTCGACGATCCCGTCGCTGTCCGACTACGAGACCGCAATCATCTGCGACACGGAGTACGAGACCGCGAAGGCCCCCAGCGAGTACGCGGAGACCGAGTACAAGACCGCGGCGATCTGCCCGCCGGCCCCCGCGGAGACCGAGTACGTCACGGCGGAGGTGTGCGCGTCGGATGTGTCGACGGAGTTCAAGACGGCGGACTGCCGCTGCAAGGAGCGCGTGCCCGACGCGGACGAGATCAGCATCAACCCGCCCTCGGAGATCCCGACCATACCCTCATCAGCGCCCTCGCCGATCTCGCGGGAGATCGAGCTGGAGGACGAGCCGGAGTTCGAGGTCGACACGGACCCGGCGGATGTCCCGTTGCCACCGTCGACGTATAGTCCCAGCGAGCCGTCCGAGCCTGCGTCGACGGAACGTGCGCCCTCGCCGCCCCCGCTTTCGCCTACGGAGCCGACGGAGTCCTCCCTCGAGCTTACGCCGAGTGCGCCCGCCACGTCTCTCCCCACCCCCACCACGATCGACATCAGTTCGGTGGAGGATACAACGGAGTCCATCCCAGGCCCGTCTCCCATCTTGCCGCTGTCGGACCTGGAGCTCAGTATCTCGCTGACGATCTCCAGCCCGACGGAGTCGTCTGTCACCCCGACTCCATCAAGTCAGCTCACGCCGACTGTGCCGTCGACGATCTCGCAGCCAACGACAGCCTCGAGCCCCGCCATCCCCGAGTCCCAATGGGGTGCGGAGTCGGACGAGTCCTACGAGTCGTCGATGCTCCGCGCGTCGCCGTCGCTCGCGTCCATGGCGCTTCCCGAAGGCCCCGACACGTCGTTCGAGACGTCGTTCCTGCGGCCGAGCGGGACGCCGCAGTCGTCGGAGGAGTCGATGCTCACTCCCATCACAGAAGTTAGTCCGTCGTCGCCGGTGTCGGAGATGTCGAGCGCGTCGCCGGAGCTCACGCCGACGCAGTCGACGATCTCGCTGCTCCCGAGCGTGCCGTCGCCGACGCCGCTCCCGACGGACCTCCCGCGCGGCGTGATGCTGACGCGGACGCCGTCGAGCGTGTCGACGGTGTCGAGCGTGTCGATGAGCTCGTCGCGCATCGCGCCGTCCGAGTTTGAGCTGGACCTTGCGACGGAGCCGTCGCTGCTGTCTGTGCCGACGACGGAGAGGACTATGCGTCCGTCTCAGCCGCCCAAGCGTGCGGACTCGGTAAGCTTGTTTCTAGCACGATCTATCGAGGTGGCAGTTGCTAACACTTTGCTACAGGTGTCGCCGCTAATGATCCCGCTCCCGCCGTCCCCTGCGCCGCCGACTCCTTCGGCATCGTTCCAAGTCAGTTTCACGACGCCTCGCGGAGACATCCCGTCTATCGTCTCGACGATCGAGACGGTGCCTTCGGAAGCCCCGAGCCACATCCTCACACACGACGTGAACCGGCTGCTGCAGTATCTCAACGACGTCAACGATGCGAGAGGCGCCGAAGCGAGGGATATGGCCGACAACATCCAGGACATCAAGAACACGCTGGAGGATCTCGAGGACCTGCTCAGGCAGAGGATGCTCCCTGACATCCCGCCGCCCGTCCCGCACAAGGATATGTCGGTGGGCGGCAGCAGCGTCATCTCCTCGGAGAGGACGTCGCGCTCCGAGCGGGCGACTCCTGCGATCCCTCGCGAAGGCCCGCGGATCGTGCGCGCGATCTCGTTGTCGCCGCCGCCGATTCGCATCCCTTCTCCGGACTCGATGAGCGAGACGATGTCATTCCTGTCGTCCCACCACTCCGACGACCTGAGCTTGATGGAGTCCGAGACGTACCCGATGGCCGAGCCTGCGTCGCCTTCCTGGCCGTCGTCGTCCCCGATCTCGTCGCCAGAGAGCTCGGAGACTTCGTCGCCAACCTCGTACCCGCCGACGTCAGCCACGCCGTCTCAACTGTCTGACATCGGGCTGGCGATCCCGCAGGCGCTTAGTTTGACGCCGACGCCGCCCCCTCTGTCTTCGTCGCCCTCACCATCGTCCCTCTCGAGCGGCACGGCGCGGCCCGCCCCGATGATCAACCTCGGGGACCTGCGCAATGGTCTGGACGCCATCCGGCAGCAGATCGCGGGGATGTTGGATGGGCAGAACGCGACGAACCGGCTTCTGGACGAGCTGCACGACCGCTCGTTCGTGCCGCCCCCTCCCGATAGGTTCGGCGAGTTCGCGGACAGGCTGCGCGGTATCGAGGACACCCTCGGGAGGCTCCTGGATCGCGCCCGTGCGGTACCTCCCCAAGAGGATGAGGGCTCCGCCGTCGAGTCTGTTGGCTCGTCTACTGTTAGACGTCTTCTGAACCAAGCTCGGGCGGATGCGGAGGCTCGCAGTGAAGACCAACCGAGGATCTACGCTCCCACTGCTCATGCCCCGGGGTCGGCCTTCGACCAGGAGCTCATGGAGATCCTGATTTCGGGCCCACCTCCTGCTCAAGCTCCCATTCAAGGTCCTCCGCCTCTCATCCCTCTCATCTACCGGCCTGGCCCTAGACTGCGTCCCCGCAGTACCTCTCCGACGTTCGAAGCCTCGATGCCAGACCGTCCGGGCACGGTTCCGCTCGCCCAGCCGACTATCCCGACGGCGTCGCGACAGTTCCCGTATCGTCCTGCGGCTCCCCCTCGTGTTCATCGCCAGCCTCTCCAGCCCCGGATCATGGAAGACGTTGCGCCCTCAGAAGTGGAGAGCGTCCCTGCCGGACCGCCGCCTGTGGTGCCGGTGCCCCCGATGGGGGTACAACAACCTGTAAGCGGTGCCGATATCGATTTTGACGAGCGTGTCCGACGACTGCGAGCACAACGCCGCCCAGGCACTGACGGGTGGATCGATACTGAGACGGTCTGTCGTTGGAGACGCTTCATTGGCTATCTTTACTGACGACTTGTTTCACAGAACATACCCTCGAGGCCGCAGACTGCACCGGCGCCGGTCGATGCGGGCCCCCCTGGGCCCGAGCAGCAAAGCTGGTACCACCAGCCGGCTGCGCAGGAGGAAGAACCCCAAGCTGCGGTGCCGCCACCAGGGATGACGTTCCCTCCCCCGCCTCCGCAAGCCGTCCCGTATGTTACTGGGCCCGTAAGTGCTACCGGTTTGCGTCGCCGTGGCAGCCTCTAACCTGCATATATAGACTGTTGTACAGATTCCGTCTACGTTCAATGACATCCTGGAGCTACTGAGGGTGAGTTTGGTTCGCGTTGCGTAGCGTCTGACACTGACCTTGTATTTAGGACAACCGCAGTGGACAACTTGCGGGATTGGAGCAGCAAAGCGAGATCATCAACTACCTCGGCCGTCTCAACCAGTGGCTGGAACGGGACGTGCACGACCGCCACGCAGAGATCAACAGTGTCTCGGCACGGCTGGACCAGACGCGCGAAGAGCTCCTGCCGCTATTGGACCAGATCGCCCGTGCGCTGCGACGTGAAGGTATGTTCGCCCAGCTGTCAATGCCGGTGCTCGTGGAATTCACGCGGTTGTTCAGGTCCGGGGGCTCCTGGGCAAGGACCAGAAGGAACGACGACCACTATCATTCCTCCTACGGTGATACCGCCTGGAGGGACCATTCCCTTCCCACCGCCTGTTATTCCTTACGAGCCAGTTCGGTGGCCTCAGGAGCGGACGCCGCCTATGGACGCCCCACCTGTCATTCCACCCCCCCCTCCTCAATGGCCACAGGGACCCCATGCTCCCGTCATTCCTCCTAACACGTATCCTCACCCTATGCCCGTGCCGCAGCCTGGAGTACATCCGCCTCCCGTGGAACAAGATTTCCCCGACGTCGTACCTCCAAGGCCGGGCCGCTCGGACTATAGTGAGAGTCGATCAAGCAGCCCAGGATCTCACGATTCGCATGGATCGCGCGAATCGTATAGAGTTGTCCCTGCTCCTGGAGGGGTTCCGCCAGTCCTGGGTCCCGGGCCCTTCCCTGGAGGCCAGGTGCAGCCAGGGATCACAGTGATCCCACCTCCCGTACAGCAGCAGCCTACTGTCATCCAGGTGCCGCCTTCCGGAGTCCAAACTACCGAACATTCGTCCCCCAGGACCTCGTCTCCCTCCCGAACCCACTATATTCCCGAGCAGGAACATCACGATCGCCCCCATACTCACTCACATGCACCGTCTGCGACTGAGGGTGATGTCGGAGAGCGGCCGACAACCCATTCGGTATCCCATCCGTCCAGACCAGCATCCCCAAGGTCGGACTACCGCGACGCGGATCGTCCCGCCGATGCCCCCCAAACGATCAACATCCACCCGCCGTCGGCCCCATCCGCAGGGGGTCAACCCCCGGTGGGCCAACCCCCAAATATCATCATACAACCGTCCCCGCCCTACCAGCCCTACCCGCCAGGGGGAGTCTATCCGGGTATGCCACTGCCCCAGATGCCACTACCACCCACAGGCGAGACGCGCATCGTGGTCGGTGAAAGTGGCACCCACCGCTCTCGATCGCGGAGCAGGCGCTCTCACTCTTCTGGATCCCGATCCCGGTCTCGCAGTCGATCTCCATCCGAGCGCGATCCTCGAGTTGTGGTTGTTCCAGCGGAATCGCGGCGTCCATCGCAGCGGGGTCGTCGCAGCCATGGGTCCTCACGCACTGCATACGAGGCGCAACCCCATGACCAGGGGCCCTACCCACCGCCTCAGTCGCAGCCGCCTGTTGTAATCGTTCCTCCTTCCCAGTCTGGCCCTGGTCATGTCCCCGAGGTGCAGATCCTTCCCGCCGGATCCCAACACACCGGGCTTCCCCCAGGCCCTCAGACGATCGTTTTAACACGGAGCCCCACAGGAGGCCATTCGGAGGGCGGTTATAGGGACCCAGAGCGCCCGCATCGCACTCATACGCGTCCGCGATCTCACAGCCGTTCGCGTTCGTATTCGCGCTCTCCCCGTGATCGCCATGGTCGCTACTATGGGCATCGGTATCCTCGTGATCGATCATACGACGACCCTCGCTATCCTCGCGACTATAGCAGGAGACATCGTGACTATGCTGAGGGCGACCCTAGGGATGACTATCGAAGGCGGCGGCGGGGATACTCGCCCGCATACTCCGACGACCGAGGTCGACATGGGCATCGCAGACCGAGTTCCGCGAGGAGCCTATCGTATGACGACAGGGATCCTAGGCGCCCACGTCGGCACGGTGATCGCCACACCAGAGTCCCTACGTCCCCTCGGACTCATCCCGAAGGCGATCACGGGGCAAGGACACACCCCAGGTCTAGGTCAAGATCCGGATCCCCTCGTTATTACGACGACCACGATTACGGGTCACCGACTCACAGGCCGTCTCATTTGCGATACCCAGGAAGTGAAGCCGGGCCAAGTCACCCCGCCGGAAGTCATCGCGTCCATAGATCTCCAGAGACGCGCACAGGAACTGTGGTCGGCCGTCCGCACAGTCGGCCGGCTACCGAAAGAGAGGTCCCGGAGCATGAAGGGGCACACCGACGTCCAAGTCATGGTCGCCCACCGAGCCATGGTCGCCCAACGACCCGTTTGCCAAGCGTACCATCTAGTCCAAGAAGTCTTCATCACGATCGTTCCAGGAGTGCTTCTCCGCGTGAGTCTTCTGCGTGTAGAGTATCATCTTCATGCTGACGGCCTCGTAGACGGCGAGTACTATCCAGCTTCGAGAACAAGAACAGCCAGTGGTGGTCATGCTCGTCGTAAGTCAGATTCAAGCATGCTACCTTACATCGGTGCTGACTACTGTAGCCATACCGCACCGTACTGTATCTGCGGATCGTTCGGAGGCGGGTCGTGTTCCAATAGAGCACGATTTTGCCGACCGTATACCACCTGAGCACGATCGCGCCGGCCGTATACCTCCAGGCTATGTGCCTTCAGGAATGACTGCGGCCGATCGCGATCTCCACGACCAGTTGCACCAGCCGGGCGATGTCATCATTCCCATTGACCCCAGCATTGCCCCTCCAGCAACCATCCACGTTCCTGATGCTGAAGAATTCGCGCCTCGACCCGAGCATGCTGTCCCTGCCAGTCAGCGTCCACATACGGAGCGTGCCGTCTCCCCTCCGGTGACGGCCCTTCCGGGTTCGCCTCGCCCGCGGCCCATCCCACCGTCTGGCGCCATGATGCAATACCCCTCGGGTGGCCCTCCGGACCTGCAGCTGGAACATCAGTATGCGGAGGCACGGAAGGACTTCGACGACCTCAATCAACGGATGGAGACGATGCTCGAGGAACTGCAGGAGGAGGAAGTGAAGCGTGACGAGAATTTCAGAGCCAACGAGGTGGAGCGCGAGAAGATGTTCTCGGCGAACGAAGCCCGGCGCGACGAGGAAGCGCAAGCGCGCCGCGACGGGATATGGGACGAACTCGAGCAACGTCTGCGCACCCTGCCTACGTTGACCGAGGGTGCGCTGCCTGTCCCCCCGCCGGGCGCGTCAACGTTCGAAGACGGCGTCTCCATGCCAGTGCCCGAGGTGTCCGCCCCTGTTCCCGATGTCATGCCTCAAGCTGTGGTCTCTGCAGGGACGGCGGAGAGAGAGTCTTTGGCGCAGTCCATGCTCGAGGCCGCTACCCGCCACGCCGAGGACATCCGCGAGGTCGTTGACCGCGAACGCGAAGAGATCAGGCGTGTTCAAGAGGAGGCCCAAGTAGAGCGGGAACGCGCCGAGACGGCCGCGGCCGCGGAGCGTGAGCGGATGCACGAGGAGTACCAGGCCCACATCCGCGCCTTGGAGTCGGAGCTCAGCGCCGTGCGCAAGGAGCTCGAGGACGAGAAGATCTCCCGGGAGGCGGAGGAGGCGGAGCGAAGAGAGACGGAGCGCGCGGAGATGCTCGAACGCGACGACGCCATGCGTGCGCAGCTCGGCGACATCACGAACCTCGTGTCCGAGCAGCGCGACGAGCTGGCGCGGAAGCGCGAGCTCACCGACCAGCGCTGGGAGTTCAAGCAGAACCGCTGGGAGCAGAAGGACGCCGAGGACGCCCAGACCCGCAACATGCTCCAGCAGATCCTGGAGGGTCAATCGGCGATGCTCGCGGCGCAGGAGCAGTCCAAGGCGGATCTCATGGAGGAGATGCGAGCCAGTACGTATTCCCGAGCTCGAGCTGTTACATGTAATCTGACCGCAGTGCCTGCAGATCAACGAGCTGCGCTGGACGCCATCGAGCAGCAGCGAGCGGCTTACGAGGGCACGATCCGAGACATGGCTGAAGGTGAGTACTCCCCGCTTAGACTTTCCACATCGTGCTAACTCTTGACTGTAGCGTGGCGGGCAGACTGCGAACAGAGGAAACAAGAGACTATCGAGGCCGTCAAAGCCACCGCCAACGAGCAAGTGCCGTACAATGTGCAAGGCGTACGTATTTTCCTTCTTCATCCATTACACCGTCGTAACGCCGCTTCCTTAGTACCTCGACGAGTTCAGCCGATCACTGGCTACCGAAGTGCGCATGCTGCTCAGCGAAGTTGGCAAGCTGCGCGAGGACAAGCGTAACCTCGAATAGTAAGTGTCGGTCAATCACGCTGTGCGTGCAAGTACTGACTTTGTGCCACAGCGCCATCGGCGAGCTTCTCCAGTTCAAGTCCAAGTACGGCCCTGGAGGCGAGTTTGACCCCGGATGGTAAGTTCCAACTGAATATAGTGCGCTACATGACGCTGACGTTGCATCCAGGAAACCCGCGATGACCTGCGTTCCTACCGACGGTGCACCGCAGCCTGAGCCGGCACCTCCTGAGCCCGAGCCTGAGATGGCGGCTGGGCCAGCACCCAGCGCTTGGAGGTCGATCCCCACCCGCGGCTCGCGGCGCTCTAGGAGGACGCAGGCGGCTGCTCCTCCCCCTCCCCCTCCGGAGCCTGTACCGCAGACACAATCGTGGGCGACATGGCAACGTATGTGCCTACCTCCAGTGACTGTGATGTGTAACTAACGCTGTTCCTCCATCAGCGAACCCGGCGTTCCAGCCCTCTCCCCCTCCCCAGCAGGTCGAGCACCTGCTGGCACCCCCTCAGGGCAGCCCTGGTCTGTTCGGCCCCCGCTCTCCTCGTGACTCTATGCTCCGCGGTTGATGTTGATGGACTGTGATGGACGTTGTTTGTATTGCTATCCTCTCGAGTGACGACCTGACGACGTGTACGACATGCTACTAACATTTACAACTACTAGTTACGAACCTATTCCATGCAATACTCACGGATCTTGCTACATGTTTCCCTCGCTTCATATACCTTCATGTATGTCTTCACTACTTGCATATGCATCGGTTTTCCTTCAGCCGAAGCAGCGTTGCGTGGCCACAACGCGGGACTCTGGACCCCGAAGACGAGAAGCTGCCGTTTCCAAGCACCTACCCGGAAGAGGTCTCCCGCCACGCCTCCCTCGCGCTGGCGGCATCCATCAAACGGGAGATACGGCGGGCCCGGGCCAGCGACGCTCTTCGAGATGATCGCCACAAGCTCGGCCTCAAGTCTTTTCTCTGGAAGCAGAAGCTTGGTCAGTACGTTCGGTCAGACACGCAACGCACGCGCACAAACGACCGTCAATACGGTCAATGACGAAATCGGCCAGTTGCGAGAGGAGTACAAGCGTGCTCGACTGGCACTCCATCGCGTGCGTGGAAGGAAGAGGAGGACTCAGCGATACTTCGACTTCTTTAGCGCGCTGGTGGGGGGAAGTCACCCAAGCTCGTCTATGCACGAGCGAGGGGCTGCGGCCTTCACAGCGCGAGATGGTGTCATGGATCTGGATAGTTTGGACAAGTACGAGTTAGTACATAGCAGGGGAACTAGACGGCAACTCGTTTGTTGGACTAGTTTCACGGGCCACTGGTTGCACGATGACTATGAAGTCATGGTGAACTAAGTAGATGCCTTGACTGAAACTTGAAAGTATTGCCAGTGGCCGCGGTCGTACAACCCAAGAAAGTTGGAAAGCGAATGAGCAGCAGCCATCAAAGCGGGGTAATAGACGCCGGTCCGGGCCAAGTTGACGTTGAAGGAGCGTCCCGCGGAGTGCCCAGCTTGCTCTTCTCCCTTCGACCTCTACGTCTCGCATAGGTCAGCTACCCGTCGGTCGGGAACAGGAGGATTAGTGGAACAGTCGGTGCTGTGAGTGTGGAGCGGGACACTAGCAGGCGGTACGCTTCCAGCCGTCCCTTTCCTCCTCCCCGACCGAAGGCTTAAAGCCACTACTCTGTGACCTGTTGCAGTTCCCCGTGCTTTCTGAACTCGCGTCAAGACATGGCACTCTCAGCTAGTCTCGTCACGAACGGGACGATGCACCGGCGGAAGTCGAGCAAGGATGAAGATGAGGATAACGTCCTCCGCTTCCCGACCCCCCAATCGCCTCCGGCGACCGCCCCGCTATCCCAGGGATTCACGGTCAACGGATCTACGGCGGACGAGAACAACAGCCTTGCGCCGCCGCAGACTCGCCCCCGCGTTACTTCCACGCCCTCCATACCCATGTCGCAGTCCTTCCCCAGCCAGCCAGCGTCCGCCGGCCCATACCGCACCAACTTCTCGATACCAAGGCAGCCGCCGCTCAACGGCAACGGACCGTCCTATGGGGCCCCCAATGGACGACATCAAGCTTCCCCGATGCGCCAGTCGTTCTCTCTCCCCTCGTCGCATTCGCGTACGCGTTCTGTATCAGGCCCGTTCTCGCCCATCACACCCTCCCCGCTTGCTACGTCCTTCCCCTCTAATCAGCCGGGCGTGCCTCCCGCTCACAAGCTTCCCGCCTCGTCAACTGCGCCGGAGCTGTACCAGCCAAGCTCCTCCCCTCCGGAGAACGGCTTCAAGATATCGCAACCACCAGCAAGTTCCCGGCGGCATTCGCGCCTCCACTCTCGCAACCTCTCCATCTACTTCCCGCGTCCGGGGTCGCTTCCGTCTACTAGCATCGCGGAGGATGGCGCGCAGGAGCTGGACTTTGGGGCGCCGGCGGGCATGGATGAGGGCGTCCCCATCCCCAGCGCGTCTCCCGGGCCTGGCCAGCGTGCGTTCCGCGAAGGCTTCACGTTTGGTGCGCGCCCGCCCTCAGCCGGGGCCCACCCCATGCCCGAGATGTCGCCCGCGTCGAGTGGGCCGTCACGTCGCGGGCATCACCACAAACACTCCCTGTCGCATAATTTCTTCTCCTTCCTCGAACCTGGCGGACAGAGCGACCAGGGAGAGCTACACACGCAACCCACCCCCATGCCGATGAGCCCTTGGGCACCCATATCGCCCTTCCCGAGCAGCAACTCCTTGAACGGCGAGAAACACGAGAACGGACATGCGACGAACGGGCTGGCCGCGAAGACGCGCGCGAAGAGCCCGATAGGCAGGATTCGCGCGTCGCCGGGCTCTTCGACGGTGGCTGCTTGCGCGGCTGCTGGGCAGTTCGTGTTGGGCGCGTGGCTGTGGATCACCGGCCAGCAGGTGGGGTCGCTGTCGTGTACGGGGCTGGGGTACTGGGTGGTGTTTGACGCGATCGGCGTCGCGCTGGGGCATATCCTGCCAAACCGTCTTGTGCAGCCTGACATGCGCGCGCAGATGCGCCGGCCATATGGGTGCGTCACTTTTTGTTTCTTGATAATTACAGCGGCACTAACTGGCGTATACAGCAATGCGCGGATAGAAACGGTCATGACGTTCGCCCAGTCGGTGTACCTGATCTTCACATCTGTCTATGTCTGCAAGGAGACGCTCGAGCACCTGCTGCTCTCGAGCGGTGAGGGACACCACCACCACCACGGTGACGAGGTGTCCTCTGTGTTTGGGTGCGTGGCTCGAAACTTCCTTCGATGTCATGCTGAGATGAGAGCAGGATCGAGTTCCCTGTTCGCCTATTACTTATTACCTTCATTTCGCTCCTCACCACTGCTATCGCATTCAACAACCACTCCAAGCTCGTCAACAGTGCGTTTACCCAACCTGTGCTTGTTCAGTTGTTTCTGGATGACTGACGGCATTTGTTATAGCGGCCGGCAACCACATACCCTCCTTAGCATCCCTGCTCCCCGCACGCTCCCGATACCGCGCGTCCACGCTCGCATACCCTCCTTTGCTGAACAACCTCCTCACCAACCCCTACTCACTTGCCCCGGTATCGTTTGCATCGTGCATTTTGTTTACCGCTGCCTCTATTCCTCCGTACGTCATGCATCCTCGGTTAAGTGACTATATGCTGAACAGCCTTTCCTAGACGTCAGCACCGACCGCTTGATCTACTCTTCGCGGGTGTAGAGACGGTGGTGACGTTCAAATTAGCCTACCGCGCTGCGGTAGCGCTTGGTGCAGTCCTCTTGCAGACATCCCCCGCACGGGGACTTGCAGGCGGGCGAATGGAGGCCTTCCTCCGCGCCATGCGCGAGGTACGTTCTCTTCTCTTCCCTTCCCTGCCCCTAACCCAAACTGACCCTCGCGGCAGATCGAGCGTCATCAGCACGTCCTGCACCTCCCCGCGCCGCACATCTGGCAGCTCACGCCCAGCCTCGCGCTCGCAGACGGAGATGGGGCGTCGCCGTACGCCGCGGCGGGGCCGGCGGCGGCGGACAAGGCGCAGGGCCCCGCGCAGTCGCTCGTGGTGACGCTCGAGCTGCACGTGCGGCACGACGTCGCGGACGCGGAGGTGCTGCAGCTGACGCGCTGGGCGTGGGAGCGGTGCGTGCATGCGCTGCACTTTGGGACGAGAGGAGGGGAGGGGGGCGAGGGCGAGGCGGAGGTCACGGTGGGCATCGTGAAGGGGTAGTAGTAGTTGACAGTCCCAGGGGGTGGGGACACGCCGCTGGCGGATGCGTTGGATATATCCGAGGTTTAGTAGTAGTATACATTTGCTACGATGGTGTGAATAAGATCTGCATGCTGCGTGCTGCGTGGTAGAGGTGGGAGAGGATGGGTGAGCGTAGCAAGTCGGTGGCGGGTAGCGCGCCTTCGCGCGCGCCGCGGTCCCCCGGCGCCACCACTTGCTTTCTCTCCACTCACCGGCTTGACCGCTCCCGACCACTCTCAATCCGTCCGCGGGACGACCTGCTCGCATTTACGACCCTACATCCACACGCCTAAGCCAGACGAGGAACCATGGCGGATGCACCACCGCGGCGGATGACTTGGTGGCTGTATGCGCTCGACAAGGCATGCACGCTCCCGCTTCCCCTCTCCGCCGCACTAATTTCGTAGACGAACGCGATAGTGACCTCGCTCACGGCGGGAGTGCTGCTCTACTCGCGCTCGGCGGGCGTCGCGTACTTCACCGTCGGCGCGGTGCTCTGCTCGCTCACCGTCAAGGTCCTCAAGCGCTGTCTGCGCCAGCCTCGGCCGGTCGTGACAGCCAACGGGAAGCGGAAGAAGACATACGGGTGCGCCCTCAGCCTATATGATCTCGTATACCATAACTGAGTACACGATAGGATGCCGAGCACGCATTCCGCGGTCATCACGTACTTCGCAACGTACATCTGCCTAGCGTGCGCGTATCTCCCCATCCACCCGTCCTTCCCTGCGTCGCCCGCAATCTCGCGCGTCCTGCCCCCGCTGGTGGTGGTGCCGCTCGCGAGCACGATCGCGCTGTCGCGGATATGGCTCGGGCACCATACTTGGCCTCAAGTGACGGTCGGGGTCGCGCATGGGCTGCTGTTCGCGCCGCTGTGGTTCAAGCTGTGGACGAATGGGTTGAACGAGTACGGTCCGGTATTCGAGGAAATGGTGCCGATATGATACTGTGCGCGCATTCACATACTATCTTCCTTTGCCATTCCGCCGGACGCGTGTGCATGCGTGTGCATGAAGAGAGCAGCAAGTGCGATAGCAGGGCAAGAAGGATATAGACAAGTGCAGCACGGTACGGACGCTACTTCTTCCCCCCGGCCTTCCCCTTGTCTTTCCCCTTGCCCTTCCCGAAGGACTTGCCCTCGAACCCTGGCCGGCCCTTGTCCTTGGGCTTCGTCTTGATCCCTTTCCGCTTGTCGTTCCTGCGCTCCGCCCGCCCCGCGATGTTGTCGTTCCGCTTCTTCTGCCGTGCAGCCATCGTCGTCGCGACCTGCTCTTTCCGCTCGTCCCTGCAAGGATCGATCGTGTTAGTATCAGCACGCTGAGAGACTGGCAGTATACGCACCAAGCCTTCTTGCTCTTCAGCTTCGTCTTCTCCTTCCGCTTCACCGCCTTCTTCAGCCGGCCCTCGTCGTCGTGCACCTTCACACCGTCGACACGCGCGCTCGCCTTCTCCCACTTCTCGCGCTCCACCCGCGCTGCGCGCTCCTCCTCTGGTAGTGCTGCGAGCTTCTCCTTGTGTGCGGTGAGCTGCGAGAGCGCTTGGGAGGGATTGGACGCGGTCGTCGGGAGGTTCTTTTTGTGTTTGGGTGCGGACGACCCGGAGGCGAGGGCGGAGAAGGTGACAGAGGTGAACTTGGAAGCGGGGCCGGCCGCCCCTTGCAGCCCCTTCGCGTCGTTATCGGGCACCAGAAGTTGAGGCTACATAGCACATCGCCCACATGTAAGCAACTCCATCGCGAGGATAAAACGAGAGCACGCACCTTCGTCTGCGTCCCCTTCTGCTTCTCCGCCTCCTTCGCCTTGCCCTTGTCCTGGCCCTTGCCCTTCCCCTTGCGCTCCTTCTCGCGCTCGATCTTCTCCCTTGTCTCCTTCCGCCGCCGCTCACGCATGGCCGCGCGCTGCTGCCGGCGCTCCTCCAGCAGCTCGTCCCGCCCGCCGCTCACCTCGCCCGGCAGCCCGCCGAGCGCGCCCCCGTACCCGCTGTCCGCGCGCCGGCCGCCGTTGCGCAGCTGCGCCATGCGCGCGTGCAGCTTGTCGCGCAGCGCCTGGATCCCGCCGCTCTCGGGCATCGGCACCGGCGGCGCGTCGGTGTGCATCGGCTCTCCTGCTTCCTCATCGTCGTCGTCAGAGTCGGAGTCGGACATGGGCGCGTCGAGGTGCACGGCATCGGAGTCGCTGTCGGAGGCGTCGCTGGGGGGCGCTTTCCGCTTGCCCTTGCGAGAGGCTTTCGTGTGTGAGGCGTCTTCTTCGAGCGCGGCGAGGGCCTCGTTCTGGATCTCGAGTACGGTTTTGTTGTTGGCGGGGTCAAGCTGGGGTGCACACGCTGCTTAGATGCTGCGTGAGGAAATTAAAGGAGGACAGGATGTACCTTCTCCTTCTTGGCCTTTTTGGAGGCCTCCTTGATAGCCTGCTTGGGAGCCTTCTGCTTCTTGCTGTTCTTCATGTACTTCGACGCAAGCTAAGTAGCACATGTGTTACCCCACACCACGCAGGTTCATAACCCGACGACATCTACGGACCTGCTCGTCCGCGTCATCTTGCACGAGGTAGTACTTCGCCGGGATGAGCTTGAGGAGGGACTCGAATGCCTCGTTATGCTTCTCGAGCGATTCTTGTAGAACAGCCGCTGGTGTCGGCATTTTGTACTAGTAATTTGTTGACCCAAAGAAGTTTGTAGCCAGGCGGAGGCACAGAGGAGGACAAGCCACGGCGCGGGGGAGGCAGGGCCAGACGAGGGCGCGAACGAAAACAAGTTCAGCAAGCGCCCAATGGCCGATCACATTCACGATGCGGGCGCCTACGCGGTAGCACTGTGGCGGTAGCATCGGGCCAGACGGGTCTGCTCACCCCTGCTCTCCTGCTCTCTCCGCTACCACCACCATGTCAGACACAACGAACGCAACTGCTGAATCTACACCTGCTACACACTCTACCATGGATGCGACATCCAGCACGGGCTTCTTCGCCCCGCGGAAGTTGATCCTGACAAAGGAGCAGCTCGAGGCGTTCCAGCAGTCCAAGACGCACGAGGCGATCGTGGGGTACATCAACGCGCTGAACGAGCGCGTCGTCGGCGTGAAGCTCACCGACGACTGCGCGGTCTCTCCTGTGCGTAAGTCTGTCTGCGGCGGTGCCCGCGCGCGGACGTCTGCTCACCCTGCTTCCGGGCACCATTGGCGCGGGGCATCATGTTGTAGGGCGTGCAAGCGGTACTGGACATCCTGGAGCGCGTCGCGGAGACGGCGCGCGGGATCCCGCCGGTGGATAACAAGGCGTCGCGGTTTGGGAACCCGGCGTTCAGGACGTTCTATGACAAGGTCTCTGAGGTGCGTGCCCGTGATTTCCACAGCTCCCCGCGGAACCGCACCGCGCTCTATGTGCATATGGGTTACTGAGCACCGCTGCCGCTAGCTTGCTCCGGAACTACACCGCACAATCCCCGGGCTGTCCGAGGACGCGATTCCGGAAGTGAGCGTGTACTTCGATGAGGCGTGGGGCAACCGGACGCGCATCGACTACGGGAGTGGTATGGAACTGAACTTCTTGTGTTGGATGTGCGTTTATCTCTCCTTTTCTTAAACGGGGCGCAGCTCATGAAATGGACATGTAGGATATGCTTGGACAAGCTGGGTGTATTCCAGGAGAGCGACCGCGCTGCGTTGGTTACCAAGGCTTTCTGGAGGTAAGCTTATTCTGGTCGGGCAGGCAAGTTCAGGGAGCTGATGTATGCGCTTGACCGGCTCAGATATATTGAGGTTATGCGCGTACTCCAGTCGACCTATTGGCTCGAGCCCGCTGGATCGCATGGTGTCTGGGGTTTGGACGACTACCACTTCTTGCCTTTCTTGTGGGGCGCTGCACAACTACGAGGTACGCCTGTATGCTACCCGTTCACGCTGAGCGCCCCTGATATCCCTACTCAGGCCACAAGTACATCCGACCGAAGTCAATACACGACGCTGACACGGTGGAAGAGTACTCCAAACATTATATGTACCTCGCATGCATCAGGTTTATCAACTCGGTATGGACTCTCCTGGATCCCCAGTCAACACTATCTCATACAATACACAGGTGAAGACAGCGTCATTGCGATGGCACTCACCGATGCTGGACGACATCTCCGCGGTACGCTCCTTTCCGTGCATACCCTATCCGTCCCCCATCTAACCACACTATACAGGTCAAGACCTGGGACAAGGTGAACTCAGGCCTCATCAAGATGTACCTCGCCGAAGTGCTCGGGAAGCTCCCCGTCATGCAGCACTTCCTCTTCGGCTCGCTCCTCGCATGGGACGGGCCCCTCCCCGCGCTGCCCGCCGGCACGCCCGGGCAGGACGACGAGCACTGGGGGCACGCGCACGCGATGGGCGACCTCGGCGGCGTCGGGCAGCGCGAGAACGGGTGGGGCGATTGTTGCGGGATACCCGTGCCGTCGGTGTTCGGGGCGGCGCAGGAGGCGGAGACGAAGAAGCGGATCGCACCTGGGCTGTTGGCTGGGCCGGGCATTCGGCCGGTGCCGTTCGACTGAGAGGATTAAGAGGACAAGGTGAAGCTGTACGTTGAAGTTGCATTGACTCCGAAGTGTATGATTTTGTATCATGGACAACGTCTCCGCTAACCATGCGTTGCAAGTTGTGATATCGTGCGGTCGGGCGTTATGTACCTACCGGCTTGCTGTTCGAGCGTAATATAAATACGCGTTGATCACGACGTTGACCCCCTAGGAGACGACACCGCTGGTCGTGGCAGCTAGCTGATACGCGGTCACGAGGGTGAGGAAGACGCGACGCGACGCGCTCGGGATCGATCCCATGCGCCACCATGACAGCTTCCAGTTGGGTGGCGTCTTATTTTTTGACATACGAATGTTTTACTATGTCATCTTCCGCTTCTTTACCTGCGCCTTCTGTGACTGGGTGGGGCGCCACCGTCAAGAGAGAACGTATAAGTACCGTGGAGGGGATCCAGCTCTCGAACTTCTCCTCCCCCACAAATTCTTCTCCTCCCATCCCACATGTCGCGTCATCGGTTCGCCAACACCCCTCAGCGCGTGCCGCCTAGCTCGGAGTCTCGTCACAAACACGAATGTTCTTCTCTTTGCTCATTGTGGCTCTGACGCTGCCGTTCATCCTCCTCCATCGGGACTCCCTTGCGTCTTGCCTTAGAGTCCATATCGATCCTTGACCGGCGTTAGCTGCTCAAACTCGTGAGTCGATCCTGTATGCTTGGTGGATGTGTGACTCGATGTTTGGTAGAATGTGACAATCAAGGCGAGGGGTCGGGAGGGGCGTGGGAACGCGCTGATGGGGCCTGATCGGGACAACGAGATCGACAAGCGCCGGCCCGATGCTCTATTGTCCCAGCGTGGGAAAAGGCGGGGAGACAATGGCGGGCGTCAAGGTGCGCTATTGTCTGAGCAGCGAGCGAAAGCCGATTGTGTCTGCAACAATTGACAAAAGCCATGGCCCGCCTAGCATGCTCGTCCCCCCTTCCTCTCTCCTCACTCTTTCCTTTCGTCTTCGACACTTGCATCCAAGATGCGTCGCCCGACGGACCTCGCCGTCGACACCGGCATGACGACTTCAACGACTAGCATGACCCCCGACGCATCTTCCCTCAACCTCCCCCCTACCCCCCGTTCCGCTACCACCCTCCACGTTTCTCCGGTCGAGTCGACAACGTCTATCCCGGAATGCCCAACACCTCAGCCATCCCTCAGGCTACTCTTCTCCCTCCTTTCTCGCCGCGACTTCTTCATCCTCATCCTCCCCGCCATCCTCACCTCCATCTTCGCCGGAGGAGTGGCCCCGTTCATGACCTATGTCATCGGCCGCTCCTTCGACTCCTTTGCCGCGTTCCCCACCAGCCCCAACCCCTCCGACGACGCGAAGCACCAGCTTCTCCACGGCGTAGGCCTCGCAGCCATCGAGCTTGTCGGCCTTGCCGTGGCTGCTCTTGCCATCAGCAGCGTCACGTCGAGTCTATGGATCTGGACTGGTGAGCGCAATCTGGTTGCCGTCCGCAAGCGGATATACGCCGCGGTCACCCGCAAGGAGATGGTTTGGTTCGACACCAAGATGGGTTCAGAGGAGTCCGTCCAGGCCGTCGAGGGTGACGGCCCCATCGGCGCTGGTGGCATGATGGCGAACTTTGCTCGGTAAGTCACACCCTCATACCATATACAATAGAGATTGACGCGTCGTAGGGAAACCGACGAGGTTCGCATGGCCTCCTCCCTCGCTGCAGGGATGGTCATCCAGTACACCACCACCTTCATCACGTGCCTCATCCTCGCGTTCATCTGGTCCTGGTCCCTCACCCTTGTCATCCTCTCGGCCGTACCGGTCCTCATGATCATCCAAGCGCTCTCGCAGGGCTTCGTCGGACCCCGACTTGCATCCGAACGCGTCCACAGCGCGTCGGCCGCGACCCTGATCGACCGTGCTGTCGCTGCCATCGCCACCGTGAAGGCTTTCAACGCGGAGGTGCACGAGCAGGAGCAGCTCGATGACATGGTCGAGAAGATTCGTCGCGCCGCTGTCAAGTGCCATGCCGTCTGGGGCGTAAGCTCCGGCGCGTCGCAGTTTGTGATGATGGCCATGTTCGTGCAGGCTTTCTGGTTCGGCGCGAAGCTCGTGCGCGACGGCTCAATCTCCCCCGGCACCGTCATGTCCGTGTTCTGGGCGTGCCTCATCGCGACGAGCAACCTCCAGATGTGCATTCCCCAGCTCATCGTGCTCACGAAGGGCAAGTTCGCGATGGTCGCCCTCCTGACCCTCGCGCAGTCGCAGTCACAGGAGCCCGTCCCCTACGGCACGTCCATGCTCTCTCCGATTGCGAAGTCGCGCCGCCCGGCGATGTTCAGGAAGATCCGGCCCCCTCACTGCCGCGGCCACTTCGAGCTTTCCGAGGTCACGTTCGCGTACCCCTCGCGTCCGACGATGCCCGTTCTCCAGGACATCTCGATCTTCCTCCCCCCAGGCGAGACCTCGTTCATCGTCGGCGGCTCTGGCTCTGGCAAGTCGACGCTCGCACAGCTCCTTCTGCGCATGTACACCCCGCGCGCGGGCTCGATCTTCCTGGACGACCAGGAGCTGTGCTACCTTGACGAGGAGTTCACGCGCGCCCACATCGCGGCGGTGTCCCAGAACTGCATCCTGTTCGACATGAGCGTGCACGACAACGTCGCGATGGGTCTCGCCGGTCCCGGGAGCCTTCGGAAGCCGCAGGACGTGACGCGCGAGGAGGTCATTAGGGTCTGCCGCGCGGCGCTCATGCACGAGTTTGTGCGCGACCTTCCGGACGGCTACGACACCCAGCTCGGCACGAATGGCGCGAACCTGTCTGGTGGACAGAAGCAGCGGCTCGCGATTGCACGCGCACTTTTGCGCAACCCCACGGTCCTTATTCTCGGTACGTCCTCATCAGATGTACACATATGTGGTATGCTGACTTTCGCCTACAGACGAGGCGACGTCCGCGCTGGACGCGACCTCTCGCATCCTCGTATTCGAGGCGATCAAGCGCTGGCGCCGCAACATGACGACGATTGTCATCACGCACGACCTCTCCCAGATCGAATCGGACGACTTTGTTCACGTCCTCAAGGACGGCTGGCTGGTTGAGCAGGGCTTCCGCCACGAGCTCGAAGGATTCCAGAGCGAGTTCCGCCGAATGGCGCGCACTCAAACTGCAGATGGCGGCTTCAAGGAGAAGGAGGTGGTCGACGACGCGACTGAAGAAGTCCCGATCGCCGCTATCCTCGAGCAGCAGCACGAGGAGAAGCAGGAGGAGCTCGAAGCCGTGGGTCTGAGCACCAGCGCGCTGAAGCACCACAGCCTCGCACCTTCCACCTTCCGCCCCCTCGGTCACTGGACGCGCCGGCGACGGGGGCGGCGCGCAGTTCCGGCGCGACGGCCGCATCCGAAGCGGTGCCTGGGTCGGGCGGGGGATCTGTGGACGTATGGAGAGAGAAAGAATACCTTAGGCCGTTTTTTAGGTATGTCCCTGCCGTGGGGTGGGTTTTCAGGTGTGTATCTCCCGTGGTGTGGGTTTCTAGGTATGTATCTGCCGTGGGGTGGTTCTGTTGATTTCGGAGTGGGTGTCGGCTGCTCGGGAGGACCGGTAGCAGTGGCGTGTACATACTGTAGCAGGAGCTCGAATATATTTCGTTCGTGCTAGTACTGGGAGATACACGAGTGGACGCCCCGCCCGAATGGGACGAGTACTAGTATACGCTGTACAAGGGCCTTCCGCGGTCGCCTGTCCAGCACGGAACGCGCTCTCCCGAGCCCCAAGACGCGCTGCGGTCGCCTCGCGAGGCAGGCAGTCCGTAGACGAAGTCGTTCTCCGCCACGCGCGTCGGGGACGTCGCTCGCAGCCAGTGCGATGCTGCTCGATGCGTCGACTTCCCCGAGCGCGCGGACAGCCGTGCGCAGGGCCGCCGCGCCCACGCGTGTAAGGACCACCGCATTCGCGAGGCGGGCACGCGAAAATGTGCTCGCTTTGTCGCGTGTGCCCTGCCGCCGCTCGCGGACAGTCTGACTGCTCCTATCCCGACCTCGTTCGAGCTCTAATGTCATCCCAGGGACAGGTATCTGCGTTTGTACAGGACTGTGCTACACGCCACGCGTTCCGTAAGCAAACGAGCTCAATTCGACACGCCGAACCTTGCGTACCTAGCGACCGGTTCTCGCGAAGTAGTTCACCCCCGCACAGGGCCCGCCCGCGATGCCCGTCTCATCGTTGCTGCGTTGGCGGGTGAACGAGGCAGGCTGGAGGGAATGCCGGCTGGATGCGAGAAGACCCTCGCGTACGTACACCTGGTGGGGCAATCCCGAGCCTCGCTGTGCCGCGAGAAAGTCGTCGTCGCGACGTCCGCGGGCCAGCCGATGTCCGCCTCGCTAGGAGAGGAAGAGGGATGTTAAAGGAATCGCAGTGGCCAGGCGACGCAGTACTTACACCAATGATACAGACATCAGTGTCCGACCAGCCGCCTCGCCGGGTCCTCGACAGGCCGATACCTGCACGCGAGAGCTCTCCGAGGACGGTCGTGCGTTTCCCCGAGGATGGCGGCTTGGTGTTCGCACGACGATGTCGACGAGGCCAGAGCATCGTATGCGCAGCCGGCGCACTTCCCAACAGCCGGCCGGAACCGCCGTACACCTCTAATCCGTGTCTCGCCGCGGTGATCTGCGAGGATTGGTTGAGCTACACGCGCGTCCCGTCACACGAAGATAGCGGACTCACCCTGTTCTAGGTCCTCGCCGGCCCATGTCCTACTCCGCCTTTTCATCCTCCCAAGACCTCCTGCTCAACCTCGAGTGCAGCGGATAGGGCGCCGGGCGCCGAGTTCGGCGACGACTTGGAGCTGCCACCCACTCGTCGCGCGCGGCGGGGCACGGTCAGTCAGCTGCAGAAAAGATGAAGCTACTTACCGTCGCACGACACCCAGGGCACAGATATGGGTCCACGGGGGCATGAGCTAAGCGTCATCCCCGTCGCCGATCTCAAATAGCCTCCAAGTCGCTAGCTGATACTGACGGCGGCGGGTGCCCTGCACTGTGGTGTAGAGAACTTCGCACCGCCTTCCAAGCGTCCCTGCAACGCTATGCGTTAGTGTCAATGATACGGTTCTCGTCGCCTACTTACCTGCGTTAACAGTTAGCCTGAACGCGTGCGCATGAGTCGAGGACTTCTAGACCAGATGAGCAAGCGGAGAGCAGAACGCGGGGCGATGCCAAATAAAGGGCGCAGTTGCGCGAGAGCGAGACGTATGGAGATGGTAGACGCTGCGAACGCGAGGCAGCGCCGATGTCCACCTTCCAGGCATGTCATGCTGAGTGCCGAACATTGGCTCAGAGCGCTCCGTCCTGTACGCATCAGCGGCAGCGCACTGTCTGTGAGCCATAGAGAAATCAAAGGCAACATACAGTTCAGTTCTATCTCCACGCCCTGCGCGAAGACCGCTTGAAGAACCCAATCCGAGAGGCCCAGGGATTGAGAGAGTCCTCTGCTTGAAGTCCGCGAAGCTTCGTACGCGTTCGAATCTCGCATGCTCGCCCTATCACGGAATGCCCAAACCATCAAGCATATCCAGTAGTACCTAGCCCAGGTGTACAGTATGCCAAACGATGTGAATTCTCGGAGCCGCATGGTGCTCGACTCGCGGGAGAGAAACAAGAGGCATGGGCGGCCAAACTTGCAAGCTCAAGCGCCTCGGCCTCCGAAACAGGAAGGTCGCGTGGTTGAGAGCGCGTGCGGTCGATTCTCTGAGCTCTCTCCTCTACCTTCAACACGCCTGGTGGTTGCTGTACAATCTCAAGCATTAAGACACTGCAGTACTCTAGCTACGACTGCTACAAGAAAAACTGAGCGGAAGCAGGAACGAATGGCCAAGAAACACCGCTAACCGCCCTCCCGCTCAATTCCCATCTCAAACACCCTCCGACGCCGGCGCCCCCCACATGAGCGACCCCAGCTCGGAAACGGCATATCCCAGGGGGGCGCAATCCCCTGGAAGGAGAGTGCCAACCCCGATGAGCGCGTTCCACGACGCGAGAGGCCAGATCTCGTCAACCGCGTCCCAGACTTGCCAGAACGCCTCCGGGTCGTGCTCTGCGGCGGAGTCGCTCTCCGAGGTCGGCGACGCCGCGTCGAAGTCGTCGCTGGCGCGGGGTCCGAAGACCCACGGCGAGCTCTTGACGCCCGCCTTCGGAAGCAGGTACGCACGGTTGTACGAGCTCGTGAAGTCGCGGCTGCGGTCCGTTTTCATGTCGATGCGCTGATCGCGTGCGCCCGCGCCGAGAACAGCGGCCGCGGCCGACGGCTGAGTGCAGGACGGGTGGATGCCGAGGACGTCAGAGCCGTTGGGGTGGAGGACGAGGGAGGGGACGATCGTCGCGGAGCGCTGCGCTGGGAACTGTACCGACACCGGGAGCGGTGTCCCGCCTGCCGCGTCGTCGACCGGTTGGTACTTCGGGAGGACGCTCTCTGGATCGCGGATGGCGTTCTCGACGTCCGCCGGTGTAGCGCGCTCGAACCGGATGCCGCCCTCTACGCCCCAGAGCGCAATGAGCCTGCGCAGGACGTCGTTTCCGCCGGGGATATTGTTGAAGCTCATGTATGGGACGTCGGTCGGCCACCCGGCGATCTTGTATCCGTACCGGAGTACGATGACCTTGGCGAAGGGGATGGCAGCATACCGAAGTCTTGCGCGCGGCACGCGAGCGAGCCTGCCTACTCGATCCTGTCAGCGGTAAGTCACTCGGACTGTGGAGGTAAACACTAACGGAGTTTTGTGGTCATCTTCGACCGGAGTCTGTACTCTAGCTCCTGGCGAACGGAAGCCGTGGCGGGCGGGTCGACGACAGGCTGGTACTCGTGGAAGACGGCTGGCGGCGCTGCGGTAGGGAGTAGTCCGAAAGACATCTGAGGGGGTGCGAGGGGATGCATAGGCTAGGAAATGTGCCTCTGCCCTCGCTCTCCGCGAGAGGTTATATGTGCATGTGGCGAGTCCTCTCTCCCACGCGCGTTTGAATATTCGAGGTGCACTCATCGTAATGCGCAGACCCTGTTCTTGCAAAGCGACTGCCTTCTAGGGTGCGGCTGCCGCTCGAGGTCCCATAGCCCGGGGCTCGCGATCTTGACCCGTCGGTGCGCTCAGCAGCGTTCGCACGTGGTGTGCTATTCGCGCGCGATGCCCCACCTGCACTACAGTACTGCAGCGACGCCATGGCGGGAAGCCGCAGCGTTTCACCCGTAATGTCGTTCTGAACTAGGCCACCTCAGCTCAGTTCTGAGCGGTGTGGCGCCCACAACTCCCGCACAGTAGGCCGTCCTTCTACACTGGCTGTATGTTTCGACCACCATGCTTCTTCGTTGCGCAGTGCCACTGATATTCTCTGTAGGTGATTGGATTGTCTTTCTAGGACTGGAGTCCGATCCGTCGGTGGTCTCCTAGCCGAGGATCGTTCCAACTTGGTGAGAAGCTGGGCACACGGGTCGCCGAGCTACCCCGCTCAGTGCCGGCTGTAATTCCAGGCCTGCTAAACCGGCACCTCGGGGACTCGACGACACGACGGAGAGCGTCCCTCTTCCTTCCCTCCCTCGCGACCTCGCTTCATCAAACGGAAGCTCTCATTGTGAGTAGCTACGGCCACGGCAGCGTTCTCGCGCGTTGATTGTGTTCCTTCCCCCCTCCCTCGCCGCACGCCGTGTCCTGGTGGCTGGTGTCTGCCTGCTTCACGCCGCCGCTGACGATCAGGAGAGGCGGGGCAACAGAAGGACACTAAGGGCCGCATTGTAGCAGCAATTGGGTCAGGAGAGCTGTCGTATCGCTGATCGGCTCGCTACGCAGGCTACGCCGAGTACTCTCCGTTTGGTAGGGCCGGGGTTGCACACACGACAACGCTGCGTCTGGCTCGTCGGGTCAGGCATCTCATCGCGTCGTTCCATACCGGCGGCAGCCGTTCGAGGGGACATGCTGCGGTTCTCGTGTGCTCGGCGGCGCTGAAAATGACACTTCTGCATGACCCCACGGCAAATCGTGCCACTGCCGATCCATCTCGGGAACGGGCCTATCGGCGAGGTACGCTGCTCGGGCCCTTTGGCAGATGCTCGAACGGGTGGGTCGTCGTGCTTCCCGTTCTTAGAACCACGTTTCTAATGGCCGGGTAGATCTCGGAGTCGCACCCCTGCGTGCCCCAGTCCCACCGGTGTGGGCGCGAGCAGGGTCTCGCGCCGGCACTGACGGCGTCTCTCCGTCGCCCAGTGAGGCAAAGCAGACGGAGGCGAGTTGCGGGGCTTGAGCGTCCCAGGTCACTGGCCGAGCGCGCGGAAATCGAGCCGGGGATTTGGAGGAAAGTGACCTGCTCGATTTCGCCGGGCCCGAGTCTCTGTCCCCGCACCGTGTCAGGACGCCGGGGGCCGCCACTTGTAGGTCCACCTGGCGAATGTTCCACGGCGCCCTCGTTGATGCACGCCTACATCTCCCTTCAATCGCAGATACGATGTCTGACAGCCAGGTCGCCCTCCCCCGCCGGAGCTTGCATGCTGCAGGCATCCCCGGGCCGTACGTAGCTGTCCCAGGGTCGGACTGACACTTGTGCAACGCAAATTTCGAGCTTCGCGGAGACGTCAGTGTCCCGTTCGCGTCCGAGCCGCGGGGTGGGCGGTACGTCATTTTCGCCCTGCTCACATGCGCGCTGTCCGTTCTCATCGTCCTCGCCGTTTCCTGTTGCAGATTTCGTGCCGCGTGCGGCGGGCAGTGCTGGGATCCGACGCCGGTCGCGTGCATCCGCCGTGAACGGTAGCGACGGCGGAGCGACCGGCGTGTTCCCATGCTGCTACAGGAAGAAAAGAGAGTTTCGCGGGCAGGGTGAGCGCGGGATGGGTGTTACAATCGTCGTGCTTCCCCGCGTGGTGCATGACCTTTGTCATTCGAGTGAGCGGGTTACATTGCACGTACTTGAAGGTAAATCTCGCGGACAGTGCATAGACTGGACGTGCGTGCATCGCGTGTAGACGGTACACAAGATATATTTGGTTCGGAACGGAGACGAGGTACATGGAGCCGGCTGCAAGCCATCAGTGCTTTGTCGCGCTCGCCGCCGCGCTAGTCGTAAGGGCCTAGCTGTCACGAGTGCTATGTAATACAGCGCCCTCCGCGGATGCCAAGCGTCGGTCGACCTGCAGCACGTACTCGGAACCGAACTTGCAGTTACCCTCGATACGTTGCCTGCCTCCGCGCTGTATCGCCGCGCCGAGGTGCAGCACTTACTCGTATGCAAATCTCAGCTACACCCGGTGGGCGCGAACGCGCGCGTCGTTCCTTCAACGAGCTCGAGGCAGCGAGCCATCGAGCGCCGGTAGGGGGGACTCGATGCAAGGGACGTGCGTGCTCTCAAGGATGCGGGCGCGCGGGGACGCGCCCGGACGCGACGGCGACGCAGTGCGCCTTCTAACCGAGAGTCCCCGCTGTCCAGAACCACTCCGTCGTGCGAGGAGCGTGCGATGCGCGCGGGAACGGCGGCGGTCGGGGAGGTGCTTGAAGCGAACACTCACCGCGTCGGCGCGCCCAAACGCGTCCCGTCCTAGCGGTAACGCGGGCGCGATCGCGACCTGTGCGCAGGATCGCGCACCTGCAGCCTGTAAAGGCTGGTCTGTGCTCGCGGGGTGCGCGCTATGTCCCCTCTGCAACCCTGCCTATCTTGACCGTGCCCGCACCCACGCCAACCTACCACGAGCTCAGGTTAGTCTCCCGTATGTTCTCACATGAGTGCCAGTCCTCCCGTCTGCTCACCCACCTTGTGCAGCGACCTACCTCTCTTGTCCTCCGTGTTTGCTCGTCGAAGCACGCCTGCGCCGTCAGCATTGGGAACGCGTGCTGCTCCCGAGTGTATCGCCCGCCCCTTGCCGTCTGTCGTCCTCTGCGCCCGACCCACCTGTCTCGCTTTCCAGGGTTCTGACCTACATAGTTTCCCCGTGCGTCAGTTCCGCGCGAAGCTCCGTCGCCGGCGCGCATGAACGCCTCTACCGCGTTGAAGCGATTAGGTGCGACGGTGAGCGATCACGGACGTACCTCGAGAGTCACTGCTTACCTGGTGCATTACCTAGGAGCCCCGATCGCGCGCTCGCAGAGCTCTGCCGCTAACGCGCACGCACGTATCGGCCGCGAACGACGGTGAGTGCGCAAACCCGCGCTGCGAGTGTGTTTACCTCGTGCATGACCTAGCATCCCGTCCGTCGGCCCCGTGAGGAGCCTCGCCGCCGTCGCCCCTTGTATTCGCCCCTCGCCTCCCAGCGGATGCCTGAGCGTCGTCGACGGGTAATGGACGATGGTGAGTGCTCGGGGCTTCGGGTGTCCGGCAACCTCGCTTACCTGGCGCGCTTTTCCCAGCTCGACATCGTTCGCCCCATTCGCGGTGCATCGGGGGACACGGCTCGCGCGCCATGCGCACGTGAGACGGGCTTGGGGACGAGCTCGAGACCCCGACGCCGCCGCGGGCGGATGGTGGCGGGACGATCCGCTCGTGCGGGCAGGGAGAGTCCGCACCGGGGCGCTGTCGCTGGCCCGAGGCCTTGCGCGCGTACTCGTTCAGCACGGTCGAGAGCGTGCAGGCTCTCCCTGCTGCCATGAAGACTGCCCGCCGCTAGGGCACTTGTCCAAGGAGCCGTCCACGCCTGCGAGCGTGCGGCGGCGCTCGTCGGAGCGCCGTGGTGAGCCTCCCCTGCTCTATCCGCGAATTAGCATGCAACCGGGCAGCTCGCGAGTCGAAAGGTAGGCGTAGTAGCCACGCACCAGTGTTTGGGGCAGCGCGGCCTCCCGGTCGCCGAAGATGCGGCGCCGGGAAGGCCGCCACGCGCCCGGCGACGTCGACCCCCGCGAGATGGCCGGAATTCAAACCGCTCGCACGCGCTTGAATACACTACCATACGATGGGGTATGTTCACGCGCATGCGCGGTCAAGTTTCCGCGGCATGCGGAGGCGGGGATGGGCGGGAACGCGCCCGTCTCTGTTTGCACCCATGAATCGGCCTGAGAATGGCCGATTTCGTTTCTGCGCCGGGCACGACGAGGCTTGGAGGGCCAGTGCGCTGTGTTCAAACGAGGGCGTCCGTGCCTTTTGGGGCGTGTTTGGAGGCGGGACGGGCGCAGGAGGACGATTCTTGGCCGGCGGGCCCCGCGAGGCGGCCGAAATTCAAACCGCCCCCACGCGCTCGAAACCGTCACCGCACGGTCGGATACGTCAAGCCGCATGCGTATACGAGTTTGCGCGCCGTACAGGGGGGAGGGCGGGCGGGAACGGGCCCGTCTCTGTTTGTGCCCATGAATCGGCCTGAAAACGGTCGAATTTCATTCTGCCCCAGGCGCGATGAAACTCACAGGGTATATGCGCCCTGTTCGGGCGCGTGCAGCAGTGCAGTTTGTGTCGCGTTTGGGGGCAGCACGGACGCGGGAGGTCGGTTTTTCGTCCGCAGGCGGTATGGGCCGGGCGATGGGGCGGCGTGCCAGTCACGGCGGATGTCTGCGGCGCTCGAGGGGAGTTGCGCGGGACCTTCTCAGCGTGCTTTACGCTGCCCAGGCTACCCAAACGGGCGCGCTTGCGGGGACGAGCGTGAGCATCCGTTTGAGCAGGCTGAGCGGCGGCGACATACCTGGCCGCGCAGCGTGTGGTGTGTCCTCGCGCATTGCCCAGGCTCTGGCAACGCATCTCGGTGTGTTTGACGTCGAGATGGGTTGTCCGGGCGTGGTTTGCGCTGCTCGGGCGTACGGGCTTGCGGGGAGCCGCGGGCGCGTGCGTGTGGGTGTGGCGTGCGGGGACCGGCGGTGTCCCCTGGGCTGCTGCAGGCATTGGGTCGCCGGGGGCTGGGAGATTCTACTTACGCGGTGATGGGGCTTCGCTACATGCTCAGTGCAGCTCGCGTTCGGAGAAGCGTTGAACGCACCTGCTGTGTATGGGCCTGTTCATGCGCATTCGCATATACTCCCATTCGGATGTCCGGGGCAGAGGACGCTGCAGGGCTCCGTACTCGTGAACGCGCTCGCACGGCTGGGGCACGCTGGACGCGCTGTTGAGGCTGCGGGCGTGCAGATGCTTCGCGTACGGCTGAGGGGTGGACGGGGACGGAACGCACCAGCTGTGCGCGCAGCCTCTGAGCCGACGCGCAAGCGTGAGGGAGCGGCGGCGTCTGGCACGACCGAGGTGCAGCACGGGCGCTGGAAGACGAGGACGTGCTGAGATAGCGGTCACTTGCAGGTCGACCAAGAGTAGAGACGGTCGACTGAGCGGTGCCATGGAGACGGCGAGAGCAGCGAGCGCAAGAGCGTGCAGGCTGCGAGACGCGTCCTGGCGCGCGACGTCATCGCCGCCGGAAGGAGTCGAGGGCGCCGGGGACTCGAGGGCGCAGGGACGCGCTGATGGGGCCTGATCGGGACAGCGGGATCGACAGGCGCCGGCCCGATGCTCTATTGTCCCAGCGTGGGAAAAGGCGGGGAGACAATGGCGGGCGTCAAGGTGCGCTATTGTCTGAGCAGCGAGCGAAAGCCGATTGTGTCTGCAACAATTGACAAAAGCCATGGCCCGCCTAGCATGCTCGCTCCCCCTTCCTCTCTCCTCACTCTTTCCTTTCGTCTTCGACACCTGCATCCACGATGCGTCGCCCGACGGACCTCGCCGTCGACACCGGCATGACGACCTCGACGACTAGCATGACCCCCGACGCATCTTCCCTCAACCTCCCCCCCACCCCCCGTTCCGCTACCACCCTCCACGTTTCTCCGGTCGAGTCGACAACGTCTATCCCGGAATGCCCAACGCCTCAGCCATCCCTCAGGCTGCTCTTCTCCCTCCTTTCTCGCCGCGACTTCTTCATCCTCATCCTCCCCGCCATCCTCACCTCCATCTTCGCCGGAGGCGTGGCCCCGTTCATGACCTATGTCATCGGCCGCTCCTTCGACTCCTTTGCCGCGTTCCCCACCAGCCCCAACCCCTCCGACGACGCGAAGCACCAGCTTCTCCACGGCGTAGGCCTCGCAGCCATCGAGCTTGTCGGCCTTGCCGTGGCTGCCCTTGCCATCAGCAGCGTCACGTCGAGTCTATGGATCTGGACTGGTGAGCGCAATCTGGTTGCCGTCCGCAAGCGGATATACGCCGCGGTCACCCGCAAGGAGATGGTCTGGTTCGATACCAAGATGGGTTCAGAGGAGTCCGTCCAGGCCGTCGAGGGTGACGGCCCCATCGGCGCTGGTGGCATGATGGCGAACTTTGCTCGGTAAGTCACACCCTTATCCCATATACAATAGAGATTGACGCGTCGTAGGGAAACCGACGAGGTTCGCATGGCCTCCTCCCTCGCTGCAGGGATGGTTATCCAGTACACCACCACCTTCATCACGTGCCTCATCCTCGCGTTCATCTGGTCCTGGTCCCTCACCCTCGTCATCCTCTCGGCCGTGCCGGTCCTCATGATCATCCAAGCCCTCTCTCAGGGCTTCGTTGGACCCCGGCTCGCTTCCGAACGCGTACACAGCGCGTCGGCCGCGACCCTGATCGACCGTGCCGTTGCTGCCATCGCCACTGTGAAGGCTTTCAACGCGGAGGTGCACGAGCAGGAGCAGCTGGACGATATGGTGGAGAAGATCCGGCGCGCGGCAGTCAAGTGCCATGCCGTCTGGGGCGTCAGCTCCGGCGCGTCGCAGTTCGTGATGATGGCCATGTTCGTGCAGGCCTTCTGGTTCGGCGCGAAGCTGGTGCGCGACGGCTCCATCTCCCCCGGCACCGTCATGTCCGTCTTCTGGGCGTGCCTCATCGCGGCGAGCAACCTCCAGATGTGCATTCCCCAGCTCATCGTGCTCACCAAGGGCAAGTTCGCGATGGTCGCCCTCCTGACGCTCGCGCAGTCCCAGTCGCAGGAGCCCGTCCCCTACGGCACGTCTATGCTCTCCCCGATCGCGAAGTCCCGTCGTCCTGCGATGTTCAGGAAGATCCGGCCCCCTCACTGCCGCGGCCACTTCGAGCTGTCCGAGGTCACATTCGCGTACCCCTCGCGTCCGACCATCCCCGTCCTCCAGAACATCTCGATCTTCCTCCCCCCAGGCGAGACCTCGTTCATCGTCGGCGGCTCTGGCTCTGGCAAGTCGACGCTCGCACAACTCCTTTTGCGCATGTACACCCCGCGCGCGGGCTCGATTTTCCTCGACGACCAGGAGCTATGCTACCTCGACGAGGAGTTCACGCGCGCCCACATCGCGGCGGTGTCCCAGAACTGCATCCTGTTCGACATGAGCGTGCACGACAACGTCGCGATGGGTCTCGCCGGTCCCGGGAGCCTTCGGAAGCCGCAGGACGTGACGCGCGAGGAGGTCATTAGGGTCTGCCGCGCGGCGCTCATGCACGAGTTTGTGCGCGACCTTCCGGATGGCTACGACACCCAGCTCGGCACGAATGGCGCGAACCTATCTGGTGGACAGAAACAGCGGCTCGCAATTGCTCGCGCACTTTTGCGCAACCCCACGGTCCTTATTCTCGGTACGTTCTCATTAAGCATAATCTCATACGCAGTTTCCTGACTTTCATCTTCAGATGAGGCGACGTCCGCGCTGGACGCGACCTCTCGCATCCTCGTATTCGAGGCGATCAAGCGCTGGCGCCGCAACATGACGACGATTGTCATCACGCACGACCTCTCCCAGATCGAATCGGACGACTTCGTTCACGTTCTCAAGGATGGCTGGCTGGTCGAGCAAGGTTTCCGGCACGAGCTGGAAGGATTCCAGAGCGAGTTCCGCCGCATGGCGCGCACTCAGACGGCGGATGGCGGCTTCAAGGAGAAGGAGGTGCTTGACGAAGCGACTGAGGATGTCCCGATCGCGGCCATCCTCGAGCAGCAGCACGAGGAGAAGCAGGAGGAGCTCGAAGCCGTCGGCCTCAGCACCAGCGCGCTGAAGCACCACAGCCTCGCGCCGTCCACCTTCCGCCCGCTCACCTTCGGACACTGGATGCTCGACGCTATCGCCGAGCTGACCCAGGAGGAGCCCGCCGCACCCGCGGCAGCTCGCCGCCAGACTCAACACCGCATCAGCCGCTTCGTACCCGCGGACGCTTTCCCCCAGGTTGCGCCCAACGACACTGAGATAAAGAAGATTCGGCGCAAGACGCTGCACATCGATATCCCCTCTGTCGCTGTCCCCGCACCCCTGGCGACGGCGGCGAGCAACAGGCTGAGCCTGCAGTTCACGCCGTCCAGCCCTACCCTGTGCATCCACCCCTCCCCCAAGCAATGGCCCACAAGCATGATCGAAGACGACGATGGCTTCGAGGCCGAAAAGGCCGCTCTGGAGCGCAGCGCTACCTCCGCCAACCAGCGTCGCTCTCGCGAGCAGCGCCGTGTACGCCGCGGCCCTGCGCTCTCGACCGTCGTCGTCGCGAAGTCCGAGGTCCCCTCTTCCGAGAACGTGTCTGCGCCCGCGCCGGACGCGGAGGTGCCGTTCTTCAAGCTCGTGCGCGACATCTTCCCCACCATACCGAACAAGTTTGTGCTCTTCCTCGGGCTCGGCATCTGCCTCGCGAGCGGGGCGATGACGCCCGTCTTCTCCTTCCTCCTCTCCCAACTCTTCTACGAGGTCTCGAACGGCGCGCGCGACGTGTCAGTCATCAACACCTACGGCGGCATCGTGCTCGCGATCGCCGCCGCGGACGGCATCTTCCTCGGCCTCAAGGTGCTCGTGATGGAGAACGTCGCGGTCGACTGGGTGACGCGCCTCCGGCGTATGTGCTTCGGGCGCGTGCTCGCGCAGGACAAGAAGTTCTTCGACAGGAGTGAGAACAGCCCGTCGAGCCTCGTGCAGGTCCTGATCAAGGACGGCGACGACGCGCGCGCGCTCATCGCGAGCGTGCTCTGCCAGTTTCTCGTTGTCGTCGCGATGCTCGGCGTCGGCCTCATCTGGGCCCTCGTGCGCGGCTGGCAGCTCACTCTTGTTGGCTTCGCGATCGCGCCTGTGTTCGCGGCGACGATGGCGATCCAGTCGAGCCTGGTCTCGAAGTGCGAGGTCCGCAACAAGCGCGCTCGCGAGGAGGTTGCCAAGCAGTACTACGATGTGAGTACACACTCAACTTTTCTTTTGCCAAAGATCATACTAATAAGACTGTAGGCGATTTCCAACGTTCGCGCTATCCGCTCCATGGGCTTCGAGGACGCCTTCCGCGACAAGTTCGACGTCGCCGTCGACGAGGCGCTCACTACGGGTGTCCGCGGCGCGTTCGTCGAGGGGTGCACGTACGGCGTTGCCAGTGCCCTCATCTACCTCGCGGAGGCGCTCTTGTTCTACGTGGGCGCGGTCCTCATCGCAAACGGCACGTACTCGTACCTGCAGATGATCCAGACTCTCCAGCTGGTCGTCTTCTCCGTCTCCATCGGTTCGCAGCTCATGGCATTCAGTATGTGTTTCATCCCTTTTCGTTATCGCGCATAGAGCTCACCGCATCCTCTAGCTCACCGCATCGCCAAGTCTCTTCGTGCTACGCGCGACTTCCACCGTCTCCTGAATCTCAACACCCTCACCGACGAGTCCCGCGGCGTTCTCCGTCCTGAGATCGCCGGCACCATCTCCTTCAGCAACGTCTCCTTCTCGTACCCCGAGCGCCCCGAAGTCCCCGTCCTCAAGGACCTCTCAGTCGAGATTTCGGAGAACGAGTGTGTCGCGATCGTCGGCTCCTCCGGATGCGGAAAGTCCACCATGGCAGCGCTCCTCCAGCGCCTGTACGAGCCCGAGACCGGCTGCATCTCCGTCGGCCCCTACGCCATCCGGTCCACCGAGGTCCATCACCTGCGCGACCACGTCTCGGTCGTTAGCCAGCAGCCCAACCTGTTCGACGCGACCATCGCGGAGAACATTGCATACGGCAACAAGGCGCTCTCGATGGCGGACATCCAGCGGGCGGCGAAGGCAGCGAACGTGCATGACTTCGTCGAGTCGCTGCCCAAGGGCTACGACACGCTCGTCGGCGAGAACGCGTCGCTGATCTCGGGCGGCCAGGCGCAGAGGCTGCAGATCGCGCGCGCGCTCGCGCGGCCTGCACGGATTCTGATCCTGGACGAGTGCACGTCAGCGCTGGACGGCGCGAACCAGGCGGCGGTGATGGAGACGCTCCGGCACGCGAAGCGGGGGCGGACCACGCTGGTCGTGACGCACAAGCTGCAGATGATGCGCATGTGCGACCGCATCCTCGTCGTGCATGACGGCGTCGTCGCGGAGCAGGGCACGTACGAGCAGCTCATGGAGCAGCGCGGCGTGTTCGCGCAGCTCGCGAGCGGCGGCGAGTGGATGAGCGACTAGACTCTGTCCTTCCCCTTCTCTCTTTTCTTCTGTCTCTCTTTCTGTATCTTTCTCTCGTGTTTTATATTCTCTTTGGATACTGTAGCATTGGATACCTCTCCCCACCACCATCACCCGCACACATCACGACTCCCCTGTTAGCAGATAGCGAAGTATAACTGGCCGTACTACTAGTACCTTCGACCTTCGAATTACTCTCCGACACGTTCACGGCTTGCGACGATTACCCCCTCACTTGTAACATTATCACCTCATTAGCACTACGTACCAGCTGTATCCCTCCGCATGCGATAGAGTTGTCATGGACCGAATGAATTGACGATTGTTTGAACTTACCTCCTCGTGTGCGAACGTGAACGATACACATGGTACCTCGAGCATTGGAACGTACTCGTCGTGCATCCTTTCACCTCGTTCGGCGAGGCCACAACGAGAAGGTTTGGCTGAACAGACCCCTGCCCATGCGGCACAGCCACGTCGTAAAGTCTTTGGCGCCTAGTAGCTCTGCGTAGATGGCTTCACTCGCCTCGTCATATGCTCACTACATGCATTCACTGTCACGGTTGATCTTGCTTGCCAGGGACTCCTGAGTGAGGTGCACACATCTCTGCGACGCGTATGCTCACTACTTGAATGTCTGGCGCGGTAGCTCTGGGACAGGTTACCGAGGCAGATACTATAACCTTCGACACCGTTACAGCTTCGGCACCTAGTCTCCCCGAACTAGCTATATGCATTGATGCTTATGACACGCTGGTATCTCTAGCTCAAGCTCCAACAAAAATCATGCATGAAGGCCTCGATAGCCCAGAAGACGAAGCACGCGACCACAGTTGCCACCGAAGAGGCATATCCGCGGCCGCCCGTAGCCACGGGACGCACGTTCGTGCACCCATTAACGCACGCTTCTCCCGGAGCGCATGGTTCCCTGCCTGCCCGGATCCACGAAAATACACCCCTTCCGTGCCTGGACGCCCGACTCTGATGGGCCTCCGCTCCGAGCCCGGCATTCTGGCCATTCGATCGAGATAGGACGCGCCTGCAGCGCGTAAATGGGCGCGCTGGAGGTCGGGGCGGATGAGTGGCTCCCCGGGCTTCAAGGCAACCTTGCTGCTTACCTCCCTTCAGCGACACCAACAGGCAAAGATGTCGGCCTCTGGCACGAGCTCGCCGGAGCACAAGAACGGGCCACTCGCGAACCACGGTGCGCTCTCGAAGCACGAGGGGGATGCACCAGAGCACCCCCAGACGCGCTCGCGCCGCCCTCTCATTCTTGGCGTCGCGGCGGCGGCGATCGTCGTCTTAGCTCTCGCGCTCGGATTGGGACTCGGCCTTGGCTTGCGACACAAGCACGACAACAGCTCGTCGAGCTCTAGCAGCGCAAGCACGTCCACTGGTAGCAACAGCATCCCTAGCAATCTCGCGGTAGTGAGCACCCCAGATGCGAGTGCGGCGGTATTGTCTATGGACCTCGCGAACGCCGCGCCCACGACGCGCAATTATGACTTCGTCGTGGAGGAGCGCAGGGGCGCGCCCGATGGTGTCGAGAAGCTGATGCTCGTTGTCAACGGTAGGTGCTTGTGTGTCCTGTGTATGCATGGGTACTCATGCGCAACATATTGTAGGTCAATTCCCAGGCCCGACGATCGAGGCCAATGAGGGTGATCGCGTGGTGGTGAATGTTACGAACAAGCTCCCGAATGCGACGTAAGTGCCGCTTCCCTGGAACTCGTGTATGCGTCTGTGCTGATGTGTTACTTCAGTGCGATACATTGGCATGGGTTGTTCCAGTACGTCCGATGCTCAGGCATCCGCTTTCATCTTCTCATGGGAATATGCAGGCGAAACACCAACTTCTACGATGGGACTATGGCCATCACACAGGTAGGCAGCTATGACCATCGTCTTCGGGATGTGCTCGGCGATCTCGTCTTTTAGTGCGGCATTCCTCCCGGCGAGTCGATGGTCTACAACTTCACGGTACGTTCATCCTGTGTTTGTAGTTTGTTCTTGCACCGCAAGCTCATGTGAAATGTTCAGTTCGATGGCTACGTTGGGACTACCTGGTGGCATGCCCGTGAGTGGCGCTTACCCGTTCCTCCACACCATCGCACCCTTCACAGACACTGACCGGCAATCCTTCATGCACGCAGATGCCGGAACTCAGTACACTGACGGGATTACCGGAGCCTGTGAGCTACCACGTCCCATCCAGGAAAATCCTGCCTCTGCTCACCGACTGTTCCCACTTCAGTGATCGTCCACGGGAAGAACGAGTCTGTGTCTGCGTACGACGGCGACCTCGCGATCCAGATGGCGGACCTCTACCACGGCTCCTCGCCTGACCTCCTGAACCTCTACTTCACTGTGCGTCGCATACCCCAGCCCATCCTCCGCCCCCTTTCTTCCACTAACACCCATCTAGCCCGGGGGCATCGACGGCACGCCCGGGAACGAGCCCGTCCCCGACGGCGGCACGATCAACGGCGTCGGGCAGTACGGCTCCTCCAACGGCTCGTTCTTCAACGCCACGCTCGCGCCAAACAAGACGTACCGCCTCCGGCTCATCAACTCGGGCTCCTTCGTCGCGATGAGCTTCTCCGTCGACGGCCACGTGCTCACCGTCGTCGAGGCGGACGGCACCGCGGTCGCGCCCGTCGAGGTCGCGAGCGTGAGCGTCGCGGTCGCGCAGCGGTACAGCGTGCTGCTGCGCACGAACGGGACGGCGGGCGCGTATTGGATGCGCGCGGCGTTGGACCAGGATGCGTTCACGGTGAGTAGTGGGGCTGGCGGCGTCGTTGCAGGGTGTTGACGAGGGGCGTAGTATGACAACCCGGGGGTGCAGACGGAGATTCGTGGGGTCTTGCGCTATGGGGTTGATGATAGTGTCATGCCAGATGTCGCGCTCTTGGACAATCCGCCTAGCCTTCCTAGCGGCTCTCCAGGGGACCTCGACACGGACGGTCTCGTACCCGTTGGCGGGGGCCCTGCGCCTGATGCCACCTTGTACGTCAACCGTTCACCGTGGGGTAGTGAACTCGGAGGCTGACGTCCTATGCAGCAGCGTGTACTTCACCATCTCGATGCAGTACACCGGTGGACCGAACTATCTCTCGCAGTTCCTTTCGTTCATTAACAGTACAGTAAGTTCAGCGTGTTCTTCACAGAATGTAGCAGCTCACGAAACCCCGCATAGTCTTGGGAGCCGCTGCAGGGCACGTCGAGCCTTTTCTCGCATCTCGGGAACACCACAGGGGATGGCTCAGCGACGCTTGCGGACTCGCAGCTCGTCACGACAATTGATGAGGCGCACGTCGTCGAGTTCGTTATCGACAACCTCGACGACGGCGACCACCCGTTCCACCTGCACGGTCACAAGGTGCGCCCCACCCAGCCTTTGTCGTGTTCTTTGGAGCCCGACTGACAGCGGTGGTTGTACCAACACGCGTATGCAGTTCTGGATCGTCGGCACCGGCCCAGGACGGTACCAGCACCAAGCCCTCGACAACAAGGCGCCGATGCTGTAAGCCCCGTCCTCCTCTGCCTTCCCCCTTCCCTCTACGAATAGCATGCTGAACGCGTCCGAACGGGCAGGCGCGACACCCTCGTGATCCCGGCGTACACCTACACGATCCTGCGCTTCGTCGCGGACAACCCGGGCTTCTGGGCCTTCCACTGCCACATCCAGTGGCACATGGTGCGTCGCCCCCCATATCCGCGCGCGCACGTAATAGCAGCATGCTCATTGGCTTGAATCTCTCACGCACGCAGGCCGCGGGCCTGCTCTTCCAGATCAACGTCCTCCCGTCGGAGAGCGCGAAGTTCGACATCCCGCAGTACATGCTCGACCAGTGCGCGCGGTCCGGGGACCAGCAAGGTTAATGTTAAGTCGACCGTGCGCGCGAATGGCGGGTGTCTTGGTCAGATTGTGCAATCGTGCGTTCTTTGTCTGTGGCTTCGACTCGGAAACGGGATAGCTTCGCGCAAGAGGAGCGGGTGGCAACGACTCGCACTCGGAAGGGCGGCGTGCTTGCTGTAAAAATAAACATGGCGATTGATATCGGCGCGATGCTACTCGCGCCTCTGCGGCGCTGTGGATCGATCAGGGACTTGCGCGCGATCGAGGACGAGCTCGGGAGGGCCAGCGTCGGCGGCGCGCCCTGAACGGAGGTGCAACAGCGCAGAACGTGCGCGCATCCCCGCGCGATACCTGCCGCACATCTCGCCACCGCGGCTCGCCTTCCCCGAATATCTGTGCGCGTTCCCCGCCTTTGCCTATTCAAGCACGCACGTTCGTCGCGGACCACATGCCGCCTCTGCGCCCGCACTTCCCCCGGCGCGAAGGATGGCACACGACGCCGACCATCAATCAAGCTCGCTCTGGCTGCACGCAAGCCTGGCTCCGCCCGTACCGCGAATCCCGCAGATATGGACCACGGCGGCGTCCCAGGCACGCTCCATCAGCTTCCCGAAGCGCAGACAATTTCGCGTCGCGCTTCGAACGTTGGCTCGCGGTCACCCGGCTCACGAACCTCGACCCTCGGAGGCGCGCCGGGCATAAAACCCGCGCCAAGACGGACGGAGGGGGTGGTGTCTTCCCTGTGGTCGACTCCGACGTCGCGTCTGCACCGGCACTCCTCGCTCGGGCTCCTCGGCTAGCCGCACGATGCACGCCTCCTCCCCGCTGCTCACGCTCGCGGCCGCCGTCGCGGTCGCGACGCCCGCGTTTGCGGCGATCGCGCAGAGCTTCGCGCCGCCCGCTGCGTCCCCCGAGTCGTCCTCCGCGAACTACACGGGCCAGACGAACGGGACGAACTCGAACTCGCAGCTCGTCAAGGGCAAGGCGTTCGACCGCTTCATCCAGATCTGGATTGAGAACACCGATTGTAAGCAATTAATGTCCGCTTCCTCTGAGTGTCAGACCAGGCTCGCTTACACTTTGTGTGGGCAGACAACACCGCGGCGTCTTCGCCGGTGTTCCAAACTCTCAGCAAGGAGGGCCTGCTGTTCGACCAGTTTTACGCTGTGACGCATCCCTCCGAGCCCAACTACATTGCTGCTGTTGGCGGTGACTTCTTTGGTGCTGGAGATGACGATTTCTGTGAGTTTCTGAACGAAATGGTGGTCGGTTGAAGTTAAACACACGAGCGCGCGCCTTCAGACCATATCCCCCAGAATATCTCTACTATCGTAGACCTGCTGGAGGCCAAGAACATCTCATGGGCTTCCTGTAAGCGCTATCATGGATACTTAGTGGGTACGTTACTCATGTCACGCAGACCAGGAGAACATGCCCTACGATGGCTTCACTGTACGCACTTCTGACACAGGAATGGCTGTAAACATAGCTGACCTTCCGCACAGGGCTTCAACTTCACGCAAAACAACTACCTGAGTGCGTCTCGCACCTCGCTGCCTTTCTGGCAACTAAACAGTATCGCTGATGAAATATGACCTCGTACAGCCAACCAGGGTCAGTATACGTACTACGTGCGCAAGCACAACGGCCTCGTCATCTTCGACTCGGTCGCGAACGTCACCGAGCGCGCCCTCCGCATCCGCAACTGTCAGTCCCACCCATCTATTCCTGGGAATTGCCAACATCCTGACATGCTTGTTGCCAGTCAACGACTTCGCCAACGACGTGAAGGCGGATGACATCCCGCAATGGAGCTTCATCACGCCCAACCTCGTCAACGACGTACGCCCTTTTGATCCCTGGTATCGTTTCGCCGGCTAAGTGGGTGGTAATGCACAGGGGCACGACACGACGATTGACTTCGTCGGTGACTGGCTCAACTACTGGCTCGTCCCGCTCCTCAAGGACCCGCACTTCAACACGAACCGCACCGTCATCCTTCTCACCTTCGACGAGACCGAGAGTGCGTCCTTTCCTCCCCCACCTCACATAACCCTACTGACCTTCTGCCCCCAACCAGCGTACACGATCAACAACCGTATCTACACCCTCGCGCTCGGCGGCGGCGTGCCCGAGTCCCTGCGCGGGAAGACGGACTCGACGTTCTACACGCACTACTCCGCGCTCTCCACCGTCGAGGCGAACTGGGGCCTCGGCGCGCTCGGCCGCGGCGACACGAACGCGACGCTCAACAACGTCTTCGAGTTCGTCGCGAACGCATCTGGCTGGAAGAACAACGGCATCACCGGCGACTCGCCCGCCATCCGTGCGTCGCCCTCCCTCCCTACCTGCCTCCCTTAACGCACACACACTAACGCGCGGGGCTGAACAGCGCTGCTCAACCTGACGGGCACGATCCCGGGCCCGCTGAACACGGAGCTCTACCAGCCCTTCACCGCGCCCAACGCGTCCGGGGTCAGCCCGGGCGGCGGGCCCGTGTTCGTCGCGCCGGGCGTCGACGCGAACCTCACCGCGCACGCGCTCCCCGCGCCCGTCAACCTGACCGCGCAGGGCGCGGCGAACCCGTGGGGCCAGAACCCGGGCATCGACTATGCGAACGGGACGAAGTCGATCAGCCCGCCCGCGCCCTCGGGCACCGGGGCCGCGGGCAGCTCGGGGACGAAGGGCGGGTCGAATGGGGCGCGGGGTTTGGTGGCGGATGGGTCGGTGCTTGCGTGCTTTGTGGTGGGCGTTGTTGCGGGGGTGGGCGTTTTGCTGTAGGGGGTTTGGTGCTTGGGGATTGTTTGAAGTTAGCAGGCGTGTTTATGATATAACCGCACTTACAACGTCAAATACGGGGAGTGCTTGCTCTTCGCTTCACAGCGACGATGCCCTATGGATACATTGATGAGTATATAGTATAGAGACCTTGTGCCAGCCTGTGCCTCGCAGATTTAAGTGGGAGAGTCGGTAAGCAGGTGGATGGGTCTGACTGCGACGTCGACTGCAAAACAACGAACCTACTCACTGCTCAGTCTGTACCTAGCTATCGCGTCATATGTGGTGCAATCATGGCCACGCACCATCGGGTGCCCCTGGTGCCCACGAGGTTCTGTTAGCTCACTCTCACAGGATCCCCAGCTTAAGCGTGCCAGTCAGGAGGCAGGCGTTGCGGAGCGTGCTGACGACATACGAAAACGAAGGGCGTGCAAGAATATGTGGGGCTTACCCAGCCCACGGTGATGCATGCCCGCGAGATGTTCGCCGATACTCGTGAGCCGCCCCTCGCACGGTGAACGGCCCAAGCCGCTGCAATGCGACCAGGGCTCGCCGGGGGCTGCGTATGATATCACCCGCGCATGATTGCGTAGCAGTGGGGCGCTGGCCCGGGGGTGCCAAACGCAGGGTCACCAGTGATCATGGTGCGCGCTGGACGATCAAGCTGGGTGCAGTTTCAGTGGGGTTCAATGATCGTCGAGGTGGTGGAAGAGCTTCATTTTTTGCGAGCTGGGGTCCTCCAGGTTTACTGAAAAGTCTTCTTGTGCTTTGCGGGCGGGGGAGGGATGAAACATGCCTCTGCACCCGGCCGGACAACATGCGAGCAAGCGAGGCGGAGTGTGGGCGGAGTTGTGTATGTATAGAGAGCGGTTTGCGGAGATGGAATTCCCGCACTGCCCACGCGCCCAGGTTCGGTCTCCGCTCCGAGACGGGTGGGAGACGGCCGGGAGACAGGCTGGGCGTCGCTCTCACACTGCTTGCTCACTGCCATACCAACGGCGCCCTTCCTCTCCCTCTTTTCTCTCTTTCTACCGTCTAGGAGGCTCCTCAACTCGCCCGGGGGAGCAGCTCGGTGCTGCAGCACACCACGCCCACCATGAACCGGCAGTCGACCATGCCGCCCCAGCAGCTCGAGTCCGTCACGGACCTCGCGACGCTCTCGCCCGTCTCGGAGGACATCATCGTGTCATGCATCCGCGAGCGGTTCATGACTGACAACATCTACACCGCGATCGGGACGTCCGCGCTCGTCGCGGTGAACCCGCACAAGTACGTGCCGAGCAACTCGGACGCCGTCCTGCACAAGTATGCCGCCGAATACCGCGACACCTCGCCGGAGAAGAGCCGGCTCCCGCCCCACATCTTCCAGCTGGCGAACAATGCGTACTACCACATGCGGAGGACAGCGCAGGACCAGTCGATGCTCTTCACGTACGTGTTCACTCTATTTTCGCCCGGGCACAGGTTTGGGCTGGGTACGAGGGAGGACTTGATTGGAGAGGTGTGATCGCGATGTCAACACAAGGCGCGTATGGGCTGCTGAACGGTTCCGTAGCTGGGGTGTGTCTGCGTGGCAGCATCCCCCAGCTGGCGGGCAGTTCGGAGGTAGTTCTAATTGTGGAGCGCCGTTTGCCCACCGTCCGCCCTTATTTCCGCGAGGCTTGTCCAACAACCTCGTCCAAGAATATCCGCGCAAACCCCCGTACCCGCACTCATCTGCTCGCCTCTTGCCCGGAGCCCGTACTTTTTCTTACTAATCATGTTATTAGTGGCGAGACCGGAAGCGGAAAGTCGGAGAACCGTCGACTAGCAATCAAGACCCTCCTCGAGCTCAGCGTGAGCCAACCAGGCAAGAAGGGGTCGAAGCTCGGCAACCAAGTGCCCGCGGCCGAGTTCGTGCTCGAGACCTTCGGTAACTCTCGCACGCTCTTCAATCCCAATGCGTCGCATTTCGGCAAGTACACCGAGCTGCAGTTCACGGAGCGGGGCCGCATCTGTGGTGTCAAGACGCTGGACTACTACCTGGAGCGGAATCGGGTCGCGGGAGCGCCCTCAGGCGAGCGGAACTTCCACATCTTCTACTACCTCGTTGCGGGCGCGTCGCCAGAGGAGCGGCAACACATGCACTTGACAGACAAGACCCAGTACAGGTATCTGGGTGCTCGAGTGCCTGCAGCGAGCGGTCGGGGAGCGAATGCGAACGAGGATGCAGTACGCTTTGATCAGCTGAAGGTCGCCCTCAAGAACGTTGGGTTCTCGAAGAGGCACGTCGCTCAGACATGTCAGCTGATTGCCGCCATCCTCCACCTCGGCAACCTCGAGTTCACAGTCGACCGTCATCGGAATGAGGACGCCGCCGTAGTACGGAATCTCGACGTCCTGGAGATCGTCTCCGAGTTCCTCGGCGTCCAGGCTGCTGCTCTCGAGGCCACGCTCTCGTACAAGACGAAGCTGGTGAAGAAGGAGCTCTGCACAGTCTTCCTCGACCCAGATGGTGCTTCCGACAACAGGGACGAGCTCGCCAAGACCTTGTACTCCCTTCTCTTCGCATGGCTGAACGAGCACATCAACCAGCGTCTGTGCCGCGATGACTTTGCGACGTTCATCGGCCTCTTCGACCTGCCCGGCCCCCAGAACATGACGAGCCGCCCGAACTCGCTGGACCAGTTCTGCGTCAACTTCGCGAACGAGCGCCTGCTCAACTTCATCCAGAAGCGGCTCTTCGAGGCGCACGTCCAGGAGTACAACAACGAGGGCATCTCGCGGTTCGTCCCCCACGTCCCCTACTTCGACAACTCGGAGTGCCTGCGTCTCCTCCAGCACCGTCCCGGCGGTCTCATCCACATCATGGACGACCAGGGCCGGAGGATGCCCCGCAAGACGGACCACACCATGGTCGAGGCGTTCGTCAAGCGGTGGGGCAACCACTCGTCGTTCAAGTCGGGCGGCATGGATCGCCAGGGCTTCCCTACGTTCACGGTCAACCACTACAGCGGGCCCGTCACCTACTCGGCGAGCGGCTTCCTGGAGAAGAACCTGGACGCGATCAACCCCGACTTCGTGTCGCTGCTCCGTGGCACGAGCGCGGGCACCACCGACGCCCCCGCCGCCGACGGCTCCGGCTCCATGAACCCCTTCGTCCGTGGCCTTTTCTCCGCTAAGGCGATCGCGACCCAGGCGCACCCGCGCAACGAGGACACGATCGTCTCGGCGCAGCAGCCCGTCAAGCCGATGCGCGCCCCGTCGACACGCCGCAAGAACACCATCAAGCGGATGCCGACGCTCAAGGAGGGCGACGTCGACGAGAAGGACCGTGAGGAGGACGAGGGCCCGACCCCCGGCGGTGCGCCCTGCGTCGCGGGCGAGTTCCGCCAGGCGCTCGACGTGCTGTTCGAGACGCTCGAGGACACGCAGTCGTGGTATGTGTTCTGCATCAACCCCAACGACTCCCAGCTCCCGAACCAGATGGAGGGCCGCTCGGTGAAGGCGCAGGTGCGGAGCGTCGGGCTGTCGGAGGTCGCGCGCCGCTGCGTGAACGTGTTCGAGGCGATGATGACGCCCGATGAGTTCACCCAGCGCTATGGCGGTCTGCTGCAGGCTGTTGGCGTCACGGAGGGCGAATCGCGGGAGCAGGTTGAGCAGTCGAGGACTGCCCTTGGCTTGCAGGAGCGCGATATCGTGCTAGGACTGTCTATGGTACGTGCTTCAGCGATCGCCGTAGGTGTTTGCGTACTAACGCCTAGCAGGTCTTCCTCTCTCAAGCTGCCTTCCATCGGCTTGAAGACGATCTCCGCTCCAAGGACACTGAGGAGCAGAAGAGGAATCGCATGCGCGACGCAGAGGCGGAGGCTGGTCTCGACCCTCGTGATATGGCCGACCCCTACGCCCCCTACCAAGTTCCCGGTGCAGAGTCTCCGTACGCCGGGGACTTCGGCGACCCCTTCGCCACCTCCAACCAGGCGCTGCCTCTCGTTCAACATGCCTCTCCTTTCCAGCGTGCCGATATGTATGACGACTATGACGAGCGGAAGTCCTTCCGCGGCGACGACTTCGACGGGCGCAGTGCCTACACGAGCCAGCGCGACGATGCCTCGATGTCCAACTTCGGGACGGAGTCGTACGCGCCCTCGCGCAACATGTTCCAGAACGCGGACGGCAAGGGCCTGCTCGACAAGGAGGCGATCGCTGGGGAGATCCAGGAGGGCGAGACGACCGAGGTGGTCAAGGAGTCCTCTGCCCGCCGGAGATGGGTGCTTCTGTGCTGGATGCTCACGTGGTTCATCCCGAACTTCGTCCTCACGAAGGTCGGGCGCATGAAGCGCGACGACGTGCGGCAGGCGTGGCGCGAGAAGCTGGCGATCAACATGATCATCTGGTTTGTCTGCGCGTGCGCGGTGTTCGTCATCGCGATCATCTCGCCCCTCATCTGCCCGCGCGAGCACATCTTCAACAGCCAGGAGCTCTCGGAGCACTCGCAGGAGAACAACCCGAACAACGTGTACACGTCCATCCGCGGCGAGGTCTTCGACTTGACGCACATCGCGGCGGACCACGCGCGTACCGTCACCGTCGTCCCGGCCAAGTCGATCCTCAAGTATGGTGGTACGTCTGCGGACAACATCTTCCCGGTTCAGGTACGTCTATGAAGCTTTGAAATGGGGCGGCTACTTACTGCCGATGTAGGTCAGCGCGCTTTGCAACGGTATCACCGGCTCGGTCAACCCGTACGTTGTCCTGAGCTCCAGCAACAACACGGACGTCAACGCCCAGTACCACGACTTCCGGTCCTGGACCACGGACCCGCGTCCCGACTGGTACTTCGAGTCGATGACACAAATGCGGTGGCAAGCTCGTGTCGGCTACGTTGCCTACAGTTCCAAGCAGCTCCGGTCCATGGCCTCTTCGGGCAAGTCGGTCGGTATCTACCGCGGCTTCGTCTACGACTTCAGCACCTACACGACGAGCCCTCCGTCCGTTGCGACTCTCCCGAACAACGCTGTCGCGCCAGGAGACATCGACACGCAGTTCATGCACCAGTCTATCGTCGACGTCTTCCGACACAGCGCTGGCTCAGACGTGACGAAGCAGCTTGATGGCCTGAACATCGACTCCGCCGTCCTGGACAGGCAGCGCGTCTGCATGCGTAATCTGTTCATGATCGGCAAGCTCGACACGCGTAACTCCCCCCAGTGCCTCTTCGCGACCTACATCCTGCTCGCGCTCTCAATCATGATGGTCAGCGTCATCGGGTTCAAGTTCATCGCCTCGCTCAACTTCAGCGCCTCGCGCGCGCCGGAGGACCACGACAAGTTCGTCATCTGCCAGGTCCCGTGTTACACGGAGGGCACGCAGTCGCTCAAGCGGACGATCGACTCGCTCGCGCAGATGAAGTACGACGACAAGCGCAAGCTGCTCTTCATCATCTGTGACGGCATGGTCGTCGGTTCCGGCAACGACCAGCCCACGCCGCGTATCGTCCTTGACGTCCTCGGCGCGAACCCGAACGTGGACGCGGAGCCGCTCAGTTTCCTCTCGCTCGGAGAGGGCGCGAAGCAGCACAACATGGGCAAGGTGTTCTCTGGCCTGTACGAGACTGCCGGCCACGTCGTGCCGTACATCGTCGTCGTCAAGTGCGGCAAGCCTGGAGAGAAGTCGCGCCCCGGTAACCGTGGTAAGCGTGACTCGCAGATGGTTATCATGCACTTCTTGAACAAGGTACGTCGTGTGGTTGCTTGTCGACGTGCGTGCAGGGGCTCATGAAGTCATCTATAGGTTCACTACAACACCCCCATGAACCCGCTCGAGCTGGAGATCTACCACCAGATCAAGAACGTCATCGGTGTCAACCCGACCTTCTACGAGTACGTGTTCATGGTGGATGCCGATACAACGGTCGCGCCTCTCTCGTTGAACCGCCTGGTCTCTGCGTAAGTGTCCCGCTCCTTCGTTGCTCGGCTTATCGCTGAGCTTCCGGTGCTGTAGCATGGTCCACGACAAGAAGCTGCTTGGTGTTTGCGGTGAAACGGAACTTGCGAACGCGAAGCAGTCGATCATCACGATGATGCAGGTCTACGAGTACTTCATCTCTCACCACATGGCGAAGGCATTCGAGAGTCTGTTCGGCTCCGTCACCTGTTTGCCCGGTTGCTTCACGCTCTACCGCCTGCGCACTCCGGACGACCACAAGCCCCTGTTCATCAGCAACCAGGTGCTCGAGGACTACTCGGAGAACCGTGTCGACACGCTGCACATGAAGAACCTGCTGCATCTCGGTGAAGATCGTTACCTCACAACACTACTGCTCAAGCACTTCTCGAACTACAAGACCCAGTTCGTTCGGGACGCCCATGCATACACTGTCGCTCCCGATGACTGGCAAGTTCTGCTGTCCCAGCGTCGTCGCTGGATCAACTCGACAGTGCACAACTTGGGCGAGCTTGTCTTCCTGGACCAACTCTGCGGTTTCTGCTGCTTCTCTATGCGCTTCGTCGTCATGATTGATCTGCTGTCTACGATCATCCAACCCGTCACCGTGGCATACGTGAGTATCTGTAATCGTTCGTGCTCGAGCGTCGCTAATCCTTGCGCAGATCGTCTACCTCATCTACCTCGCGGCGGGCGAGCACTCCCAAATCCCTACCCTGTCCATCGTCCTCATCGCCGCCGTCTACGGTATCCAAGCGCTCGTGTTCATCCTGCGTCGCAAGTGGGACATGGTGGGCTGGATGGTCTTCTACATCCTGGCCATTCCTGTGTTCTCGTTCCTCCTGCCGCTGTACTCGTTCTGGCGCATGGACGACTTCTCCTGGGGTCAGACTCGTGTCGTCCTGGGTGAAGCTGGCAAGAAGATCATTGTTCACGTAAGTCGATGCCTGCTCTGTGAAGGTGACGTCATTCTAACCGTTTGCCATAGGACGAGGGCAAGTTCGATGCTCGGTCTATTCCTCTCAAGTCTTGGAATGACTACGTAGGTTATTTGAATCGTAGTTCATGGGCAGTACTCACGCTTCAATCCTACAGGAAAACGAGCTATGGGACAAGGAGTCCAACCACAGCATCGGCTCGTGGGTGCCGCCAACGAAGATGCGCAACGATGGCTACGCCGAGTCTGCAAGCGCGTCCGTCTACGGTCGCGAGACCATGTACGAGCCCGCGATGTCCCGCGCATACTCGCCGTCGCCGTCACAACACCAGATGTACCCCCCACCTGGCTACCAGTCTGGCCGCAACACCCCGCTGTCGCACGTCATGATGCCGGGCGTCCTGCACCAGCCGATGCCCTCGCGCCCCGCAAGCAACTACCTCGACGTCCAGATCCCGGCGACGCGCAGTCCCGAGGACCAGGACTTCATGGGCGGGCCGTCGGACGCGGAGATCGAGCACGCCGTGGAGGAGCACCTGCGCCACGCCGACCTGACGACGGTCACGAAAAGGGAGATCCGGCGGCGGCTCGAGGAGCAGTTCGGCATGGACCTCTCCGCGCGCAAGCGCGTGATCAACGACGCGATCGACCGCGTCCTGCTCGCGCGCGCAGGGTAGTCGCCCCTCCTGTTCTTGTCTTAACGTTCGCCCGCATGTCTTGGCATAGACGCCGCTCATGTCGTGCGGGTGGTCCGCACGCCCGCCGACGTGTCCCGACAGACGCTGCTCAGTAGTTACGCGTTACGCCCCCCCCTCACGTCTTCATCTTCACCTTCGTCTTCGTATCCCCGTACACTTCTCGCCTATTATCTCCCCACTTTCTAGGATCCCATCGCAGTACGGACATCTCGGACTTCCCTCTCTCGTCGTCGCATCTGGCATTCTCTCGCTCGTATAATCCCCAGTCAGCACCATCTGAATCGCCGGCGCCGCTGCCGCCCCTCTGAGGGGGTGGTCGGCGTCGGCACCACCACACGTCCCGGACCCATGTACTTTGCTACGCGTATTACCTATAGTAGAGCATGTTCGCGCCGCGGCTCGCTCGGACGGACGTGAATTGATTCTTAAACCAAATCGAGTGTTGAAGTAGAGAAGCGGCGAAGTGGACAGGATTGATCCTACTATGTAGGGTGGGCTCATTCAAAGAACGCTGCTGACAGCCCCGGTGGACGTGCTACGACGTTCGTGTGAGTCGTCCCACCGACGCCACAGCGCAGTGCAAGTACTGAAGGTACGAGTAAAATGTAGATGCACATGCGGCATGCCCGCAAGTAAATCTCATGATTCAGTGCGGAGCCACACGGTCGCTACGCCAACAAATCAGCGGTGTGTGTAATCTATGTCCGGTATGGAGTTCAAGGGTGCAACGGTATCAGGTCTGAAGCTTGGAAGTACAGCTTCTGAACACAGTGTCCTGTACCCTAGGACGACACAGGAGGAACGACTGCCTTCCACCCCCAAACGTGAGGCTTATTTACGAGCCTAGGACGACACTATTGGTATGCGGCGAGCCGGGTGCACCCCCCGTGGTCGCGCTGTTAACTCAGCCAATTCAACGAGCATCGAATTCATGTGGGATTGAACGAGCTGTGACTAATATTAATCTTCGTCGACCTCTTCTAGACGGAGCCGACTCGCGTTTTCGCGCCCTCGACGAGTGTCGTATGACTAGTGATAGTATCCCGCATCCATCAGGCTGACACCATCCTTCTGATTCAGGCCATCGACCCCTCTTCAGCCGCACTCCCAACACCCGCCAGCCTCGCGCGCGCACGGCCGAAAACCCGCACCTTGAGCCGACGCACCAGTGCCAAGCGGGATCTCCACCTATAAATTGTTCGCGCCCCTCTGCAGCGCGACCTGACATCTCCACGACCGAACGGCGCGTGCTATAACTGCAGCTCGGGGACGAGGAGCACGAGGCACGAAGCACCGGAGTGCGGAAAACAGGCCGCGATTCAGGGCGTGTGCGAAGAGCGCGGTATGCGAGTTGTGGCTTGTGAGTGCGGTAGTCAAGCGCGTAGAGCGGAGGAGGCGGAGATGGAGCGCGGCACAAGCCAGACGCAGGGGATGCAGTCGCTGGTGAGTATGATCGCGCGCGTGGCTCAGAGTCTACTAGGTGAGGCCCTGCAGACTGGCGGCGCCGGAAAGATAGAAGAACAGGGTTATCAAAGATTCCAGACTCGAACACCACTACAGCGGCAGGCGGTGCTGTACTGAGCTCGCCCATCCATGTCAACGTCAACACGGCAAACGAGGTTCCCAAACGTGGGCTGTCAGCGGGATGATTCCCCGGCCAGGTCGAGCTTTAAAATACTCACAGAAGATCTCCAGTCTTAGGCCAACGAGAGGTAGCGACTGATTACGCCACGGGAGGCGGGTAGGATCTCGAGTGTTGGCTGCACTACGGTAGGTGACGGTCGACGAAGGTTGACTATTCGCAAATCACCGAAGGTGACCTTCCGGTCGCCGAAAGTCAAAGGCTCCCCCCTGGTTTCCAGATCCCGCTAGAGCCAGCGAGAAGGAGTGAGTAAGCTCGGTGACAGCTTTGGTTGGAAGGCGTCACTTGCCATGACTATGTATAGCTCTTGAGCGGCTTTCTCGACCAACTCCGCCCGCATGAGAGGGATTACATCTGTATCGTGGCTTCGCAGCTTTCTAGACTGGACCCAATCTGCTGCGACGGGCGCGGAGACCGGGGCGCATTGGCTGGATCTTGGTTTTGATACGGATTCAAGGACTGTGGCCGGCAAGACCCGCTCATAACGATCTACAAACTGCCGCAATGCGAACACTCCCTCAGCAGCTAGTATAACTAACGGATTTGAACGCACAAGAAAACGAAAGGCGAGCTCCTGGTCCCCTTCGAACACGCCCAGCTCTTGAGGAAAGCCCGGATCGAAGGGCGCCTCCAGGACCTCAGCGAGAACAGCAGGCACAACGGCGTCGCTTGCGGCGACACCAACGGCCATCGAAGGGGAAGCTATCCCGTACGGACGGCCGAGGGCCTCGTTTTCTTCAAATTCCTCCTGCGGGACGGTCCATTCGTCTGCCCATAAGATCACTGGGTCTTCGTTTCGCAGCAACAATGATTGCGTGAGATTTCAGCGGAAACCGCCACAGCGAACGTCGCTCACCTATCTCGTGAAGCTCCAAACGCACATCCAATATGGGCAAACCTTTGAGTGAAGTCTCTCCGAGTAGGAATGAAGCGGAAGATGGAGGGACGCCCGGCAAGTCACTGGTAGGCAGCGGCGGTGAGTTGCGCATGATGACGGTGAGGGCCCCGGCCTCCCCGTCCCACCAAGAAGTGCTGTGGAGCGGCGATGACGTGGATTCAGGGATGACGAGTTCAATGAACATTCCGCTGGAGTCGAACCGCAGGTCCCTCCCCGGCTGTAGCGGTTTAGTGAGATTCATGGCACCGCGCAGCAGCGCAAGGAAGGACCTGCGTGAGACAGTGGACAGCCCCCTCCGAGAAGCATCAAAGCGCAACGACACCTTGGGGTAATGGGGCCCGAGACCCGTACAGGCCATCAGCTGCTTCACAAAAATAGTGATGTACGTCCCAAACTGCTCGAGTAGCTGACCGGCAGTACACTGGGTCATGCTCTCAGCAAACCGCCAGGTTACGTGGAAAAGAGGGAATAATGTTATGGCGAGTCCGGGGTGTGAGAAGAGGGACGCTGATGTAAAGTATTAGTCGAATGATATCATTGGGTCAATCTACGACGGATGTCGACTGCATTCAACTCACCTTGGGGCTCGGCACCAAGCTCTCTCCGCCACGAGAGAGAGAGCACACTCATCTGGCCGAAACACATCAAAGGGGGTAATTCCGAGAAACGGGGTGAGTACTACATCAGGTCAAGCGAAATGAGTGTCATGGTGAAATGCATCGATGAGCAAGCTATCACTGGCTTACCGCAGTCACGTCAACTTCGTCCACTCTCCATTGGACCCTACTAGCGGCCTGTCTCCTGTAGATGGCCTGATCCAGCGACGAGTGCAGCGGGTTCCCAACGTTCACGCTGGCTAACGTGATGGCGTGCAGACCAGGTAAAGCCCACACCACTCGAAAGAGGTCCATAGAGGTATTGAAGTATCCCCCGATTATCTTGAGCTGAGTGATTGGATATCGCCCGATCAATATGTGGTACGTCGGAGGCAGGCCACGCCAATTGAAGTGGATGATCGTCAAGACACGTAGGTTTTTCAGGGTGCGGACCAGGATATCTTCGACGAATGTAAGGTATCCGTGGAAGGTTTCCTCCTCTGTTGCAGATCCGACCACCATCTCTTGCACAAGAGCACCAAGGGAAGGGTGGCGGCCGATAGTCTCGGAGAGCCGTTCGAGATGGCGGGGCTTCCCTATCCAGATGCGGCGATAGAGTAGAGAGCGGCTGCGAGGAAGCCAGGCCTGGCACGTCAGAGCACAAGCGTACAGGTCGCTTAGGTATAGAGGGCAGTATGAAGGGGGACCACGGAAGATGTCCAAGACCAGATCGATGACTTGTTCCCAAACTTCGAGGGGCAATCGAGGTAGACCCATCCTGCTCTTGTGGTGCAGATTCGTTTGAGAAACTCGGACAAGTCGGGGAGAGAACTCACAGGAGGTAATTTGTACTGGTACTCGTCCTTGGGGCGGCTGCTTGTGTGTGTGTGTGTGTGGGGGGCCGACGCTCTCTTGCCGTCTCACGAGTCACCTTTAGTGCTGCTGGCGTGCGAGAAGCTGGCTGCGCTATTCATACCATGAGGCCTCGTGGAGACCAGAAGCCGGCCGATCTGTTGAACCTTGACAGTGTCAATGGTATAATTGGCTGCTAGGACTGTATACCGGCCTCACGTTCGGGACTAGGGCCTGGGGATGAAGATGCGAGCTCAAGGCGGGCGCTGGCATGCGGTGATCTCGTAGAGGAGGGCACGCTTTGAGTCTATCCGTATTCAGGGCCTTGCTGCACGCTGTACGTGCTGCGTATCTGGTTTGTGTGCGCCTTGACTGCAGTGAGTCAGTCTGCATATCGCGGTCGACTGTGCAAGGGATGATGATGAACGGGACAAGAGGCCGAGGGAGCGCCGGCACAGCTCTAAACTTTCGGAGGACGTCGACTTGCGCGCGCGGACCCGCGTGCAAGGAGCGGAGATGAAAACGGGGATACGATGTCGTCCAGTGAATGCAGGTTTATCAATCTCTTCTTTACGCGGCGGGTGTTCCTCCAGCTGGGACCCATGCACTCAGCCTTTGCTACGTGTATCACCAACTCATAGTAGAGCATGTTCGCGCCGCAGTGGCTCGGACGGACGGACGTGAATTGATTTGCAAAGCGGTACCTCGGGTGTCGATGGAGGGAAGTAGACAAGTAGACAGGATACAACCCAGGGAGCTGCCCGTAAGCCCATTAGTACCAGAAGCGGCTCCTAGAACACCGCTGACATCCCGCCCGGGCTTCTTGCCTATCGTCGTCCGCGTTCGTCGCACCGGCAGCACAGAGCGGTGCAAGTACGCGTGCACTGCAGCGCCCTGGATGTGCGCACGTCTCCATCTACGATCCGAATCTCCGAGGTATCTACGGAGGAACGCGGTCTGTGCGCAGCAAGAACCACAGCAATGACAATGATATGTCGCGGCTATCATACCCCACAACAAATCCTCCCGAGAAACTTACCAACGACACACCCCAGATGCGGAGTACCGACGGCGACGGACCGTTTATACATTCACAGATCTCGAGCCGCTAGAGCCCAGGGTTCTCGCGGAGGTCTCTGTGGGGCTCGCAGAGAATATCCGTGCCACAACAGCCACGGGCTGAACTAGGAGGCCTAGGGCCTATGGAGATCCGGTGAACGTCGGCGGTGTTGAGGATCTATTTCCGGCCTGGACTGCATGCATGCAGCGGTGGTGAGTCCGACGCTCGCAAGTACAAATCCAAATGGACTAGGCGGCGTGACAGGGGTAGCCGGAGAGATTCCTGGAGAAGGAAAGAGAAAGTGGAGTGAGGCTGGCTGCTTCCAAACGCTTATGAGGTGCTGAGCGATTTATGCCCCCGGGTCAGTAAACGCACTCGGGTGCATAGGTCTGCCAGCAAATTTGGCCGGCCGGTTGGCTTGCGCGTTCCCAGAATTTATATGCTGTCGGGTACGCTTGCAAACGCCAAAGAGGTCCACGCCGTGTGCGCATTGGGGTAAAGCTGTCAAATATCACACGCGGCGGTATTGGGGGTCACAATGTTTATTCCACCGAGACGTGTACGCGAGGGTGGTGCTACACGACCCGAGAGCCTATACATCCTTTCGACACGCGGCGGGGTGGCTGGCGTGTGTGAAGGGTTTGGTGTATCGTGTGACGCTGTAGGAAGCGTCCGGGCAGGGAAGGCATCCACTGGTGGTGGCCCCGTGCAGATGGGGATCGGGACGAGGCTGACGGCGCGGCCGAGCGCTGACGCGGACACACGGCTCCTCAGACGAGGATGCCTGCCCCCAGGGTGATCGTCGGCCTGTGTGAGGACGTATATGGGACGGTCGTCGCATGTCGTAGGCGGTAATATTCAGCCTGCCGATGGCTGGGACCCGTCGCCTTCACGTTCTGATCCATCGGCGCGTTCTGGGACTCGGTAGGAGACTCTAGTCGCTGAGCTTGAATCTAGACGTTCGCAGTGGCGGCCACCAACAAACACGGCGCAAAGGCGGCGGGGAGGCTCACCTCTCATGGCTGTCCAGGCAGACGCGGCTAGACGAACGTGCCGCCGTTGTGAAAGTGGACAACCTTGCCATAGTTGAGGACCGAAGGTATGCGTCTCTGTCACTAAGAGGGATCCGCAAGCTCGCCACGAACTGGCCGCGCCGAGTACGACCTAGCGCTGAAGCATCTCAGTGCTCCCGGCCATCGCCCCATCGGCAGCAGCTGCACGCCCTATCTGACTGCCACAAGACCGTTCGGGACCGCGAACAGAACATTCAGGGGATATCTCCTCCCATCTTCTGCTAGTCAGCCAGTCCCCCGGGTCAGCCGCCATGGCTGACTGCAACGGTACGATCATTCGCAGGTCAGGATGCCAGAGCAGCCACCGTGCCAACCACGCAGCGCCGCTGCACAGACGCTCGCAACAGCGGCTGAACAGGGCGGCTGCCAGGACGAGCACTCAGCCTCCCGTACCCGCGTGAATGACCAGTGCCCTTTTCTACAGCGCCCTGCATGCTGACAATGCCGTGTGACTGAACGGGAGGATAGGCTTGTGATTCTGCTTGTCGGCGGAGGCCCTAGGTCAGTCGCTGTGGCTGACCGCAACGGTACGATCGTTCGCAGGCCAGGACGCCAGAGCAGCCACCGTGCCAGCCACACAGCGGACGCTCATAACGGCGGCTACCACGGCGCCCCGTCGCTGCTTCAAGCTTCCCAGGACGCGGCTGACGAGCAGCCAGCGAGAATGACCAGCGCCCGTTCTACAGCGCCGGATTCAACATCGTACCGCAGCTTCACGGCTTCGTGGTCATGCACTGGCAGTCGGCGTACCTGTCCCGCACGTCGACATGCTCGTGATTCTGCTTATCAGCGGCGACCCTAGGTAAGTCGCCGTGGCTGACCACAGCGATACGATCGTTCTCAGACTAGGGCGCCAGAGCAGCCACTCTGCCAGCCACGCAGCGCCAGACCCTCATAACAGTGGCTGAACAGGGCGGCTGCCAGGGCGCCCCATCCTGCTTCCCAGGGCATGGCTGACGAAAAACCAGCCTCAGCCGCTTTTACCCGCGTGAGTGCCAGTGCCAGCCACCGCGCCAGCCACGCAGCGCTGCTCGCAACGGTGGCTGCACAGAGCGGCTGCCCTGGCGCCTCGTCCTGCTTCCCCCGCTTCCCAGGACGCGGCTGACGAGAAGCCAGCCTCAGCCGCCCTCACCCGCGATAATACCACCACCCAGCGCCCATCCCCCAGCGCCGAATTCGACATGGACAATGATGCACCGCAGCATACCGCAGAACCACGGTCATACAGGAAACGCACCTGTACCGGACACCGACAATGTCGTACGACCGGTTACGACGCGCAGACACGCGGGGCGCCCGCCCAGTGCCACTGCGCAGGATGTTGTTCGTGACAGGCAACGCCGGCCGCGCGAGCGCGCACACCGCCCTCTGCGAACGGGCGGGCGTTCTCCGCGGCTGACGCGCGGGCGACCGGGGATTCGGGCGGGCTTGGTATCGGCGGTAAGGTTGGAAGGTGCCAGAGAACGAGGAATCCTGGAGATACGACTCTGAGCGGCTGGATGACGGGGACTCCGAGGGATCGGAGCTTGAGGGAAGACGGTAGACGGTAGACGTGGAAGGGGAGGATTTGAGCCTGAGCACGCATATATGCCTGCGGATAGCAAGTGTGAGTGTAAGCCTACGTGGTGACGGTCCTGGAGAACACACTAGAAGGACAGAGAAAGACACGCACATACTGTGCAAGGTTGCTCCTCGAGGCTCGCAGCCCGCCCTTGATATTGTTGCGACTTGCGCCCGTAGATGCGAGGCGGGTGCTGCGGTGATGCATACGCTGATCATCTTGTTACTTGTACGGCGCGCCCTGGCTCTATCCGCGTTCAGCGTGCAGCGTCGCGCTGCATGCGTATCTGTTGTGTAGCGCGACTTGGCTGCAGATCGCGGTCGACTCTGCTAGGAACGATGATGGATGGAACGCGAGGCCAAGGGAGCGCCGGCACAGCTCGAAGGACGACGTCAAGTCGCGCGGCCCCGAAGAGCGGAGATGAAAACGGGGACACGACAGTGAGTGGTCCTGTCAATGCGGGTTTGTCGAGTTCTTCTCCGGGCGGCGGGCATTCTGCGCAGCAGGAGCACCAACGCCACGCTGGTCCCCCGTGCGCAAAGCCTAACAACCCGGAAGGGCGCGAGGGAGCGGGAGGAGGTTTGCCAAGCTTGGCTGACCTAGCCGGTACCCGCGCCCGGGGGCGGGGAGGGCCGCGCGGATTGTGTGTCCCCTCGGCTGACCCCTGCCATCAGCCACATCGATGGCCTGGATCTCGATCACCAATTCCTGCTAGCTCGCGCGCTGCAGCCTGTAGATTAGAAAGTGACAGCCACTTCCGCCAGTCCCGACGCCGGAGTTGTTGGGCAGGGCGAGGGGCAGCGGGGGGCTGGCTGCGCGGCTGGGCGTGATTGTGCGAGGGTCGCACCGTACCATAGTGTACCATTGATTGTCAGCCCCTTGGATGGAAATGCGTCGACGTGGACGGTGAACGGCGGCTGTGTTGCGACGGAGACGTTGGGTCGGGTGTGCGATGCCGCTACGAGATGGCGGATGTGTTGATACTTGTCGGCTGTCGGTGCCTGGAGATCCTGGCGAATCACCCATTCGCCTTGATGATTCCCGGCGAACGTCCCAATTCGAGGAGAATTCAGTCCGGGACACGAATAAACAGCCCCTCATAATTCATCGCCTGAGATCTCCGGGAGTGCGGGAAGGAGCGAGTAAGCAGACGAGGGCAAGGTTTTACGCAGGGTGCCCATCGGCGATCGAGCGCCTCGGGTGTCGGGAGCAGTGCCAGTTTGGGTGTGCGTACGCTCTCGGCAGCGCCTGTCCCCCGCCGTAAAGCCGCTGACGCGACCATCATAACCCTACTCCGTCTTTCGCGGAAAGCAGCCCGCCAGCCAATGGGCGGGCGTGGTGGGCCAGGGGCAGGTGACCTTCTTTCTCGCACTGGCAGCTTCTCTCCCGCTTCCGACGCCGATCTGTGTGTATATTCGGGACACTGATGACGGCGTCCCGTCAAACAGCACTCGCGCGCACCATCGCAGTGTGGAGGGCGCGCTGGAGCAGTGCGGGGAAGAGTAAATGAGCGCAAGAGGGGGAGGGTCAGCACACGAAAGTCAGCGGAAAACCGGCGCCGGTATCACATGCGATCAGCGAGCCCTGACGGCCGCGGATGGCGTAACGCCTGCGCGGACGGGGCGGCGGCGTGCAAGGTGGGTCGCCCAGCAGAACGCACTGCACCGCTTGTCCGCTTGTCCGTCGCTGTCGGCGCACCAGATTCGAAGCTCGCGCGCGTCCCGGATTCGGGTTCGGATGGGGGATAACGTTAGCGTTGCGGTGCGATCACTGGAGCCCGGCGCGCGGCTCGCGGCTGGTGCTTATGCATTGCGTCTCCCCCTGGCAGTGGTGTGCCATGGCCAGCCGCCGATGCATTATCCGCCGCGCGCCCGAGGCCTCGACGCCGAACCCGAAACTAGGAATCCGGAGCGAAATCGAAAACTACCTCAGTCCGTCCCGCCGGCTCGCAAGGCGGCCCAGCCTCCACCCACATATATACACCCCGCCGCCGCCGCAGCCAGCCTCCAGTGTCTCGACTTTGTAGCCCCTCCCTAATTCTCCCCTCCCCCCCCTTCCGCCCCCTTCCCCGCCTCCGCCAGCCCCTAAGTTCAAGTTCCCCACACCACCCACCCAACCACCTACCTAACGAACTTGACCTGATCGCCGCTGCGAGCCGCCCCACGACAACCATGGCGGACACCGCGCAGCGCGAGTCCCTCGAGGGCCGGGACAACGTCCCAGAACTTCCTACCGCGTCCCAGATCGCGGCCGCGCACGCCGCGCACACGCCCAGCAGCCCCGTCGAGGCGCACCAGCGCTCCCCGACGCTCTCGCACCACGAGCCCAGCGGCGCGTTCGGGCACCCGCTCGCGCGCACGCAGTCGGGCGCGTCGCACGTCGACATCGGCCACTTCGACCCGCAGGGCGTCGAGCAGCTCCGGCGCACGCTCTCCATGCAGTCGCAGACGCACCAGGACGAGCTGAAGCGCACGCACACGCACCATAACGAGAAGCGGAGCGGGAGCACGCCGTCGCGCTCGTCGGAGGTGACGCTCGCGGGGCCGCTCGACCTCACGGGCGGGCCGGGGTTCGACTTCGAGAAGACGCTGAGGTTGCTGATGAAGAAGAGCGAGGAGGGCGAGATCAAGCGGCGCGAGCTCGGCGTCGTGTTCGAGGACCTGCGCGTCGTCGGCGTCGGCGCGGCCGCGTCGTACCAGCCGACGTTTGGCTCGACGCTCGACCCGCGCAATGCGCTCAAGGGCATCCAGGCGAAGCTGCACCCCGCGACGCGCGATATCCTGAGCGGCTTCAACGGCGTCGTGCGCCCCGGCGAGATGCTCCGTACGTCCCTTTCCTCTCGTCATCCCGTACTTCATGGCCGGCTCTTCGCGCCTGTCCCTATTTCTGTTTCAAAGTTAGCCTTTGCACCGGTCTTGGTACTCACTGACGCCCCTCCGCACAGTCGTCCTCGGGCGCCCCGGCTCCGGCTGCAGCACGCTCCTGAAGACGCTCGCGAACCAGCGCGCGGAGTACCACGCCGTGCACGGCGCGGTGTCGTACGACTCGCTGGCGCCCGACGAGGTCGAGCGCCACTACCGCGGCGACGTGCAGTACTGCCCCGAGGACGACGTGCACTTCCCGACGCTCACCGTCGACCAGACGCTGCGCTTCGCGGCGACGACGCGCACGCCCCGCGCGCGCGTCGCGGCGACGCGCGAGCAGCACGTCACGCAGTTCGTCGAGGTGCTCGAGACGGTGTTTGGGCTGCGGCATGTGAAGGACACGCTCGTGGGCGACGCGTCCGTAAGGGGCGTGTCTGGGGGTGAGAAGAAGCGCGTGTCGATCAGCGAGGCGCTCGCGGCCCGCAGCTTGCTCAACTCGTGGGATAACTCCACGCGTGGTCTCGAGTGCGTTCCTCTTCCTCTCCCCTCTCCCCTCCACTTGTGCGGTTTGCTGACATGATGTGTGGCACAGCGCGTCGACGGCGCTCGAGTTCGTGCAGGCGCTGCGGATCGCGACGGACATCGCGCGGCAGTCGACGATCGTGGCGATCTACCAGGCCGGCGAGTCGCTCTACCAGCACTTCGACAAGGTCTGCGTCATCTACGAGGGCCGCCAGGTGTTCTTTGGCCCCGCGGACCAGGCGCGCCAGTACTTCATCGACATGGGCTACGAGCCCGCCAACCGCCAGACCACCGCCGACTTCCTCGTCGCAGGTGCGCTCCCCCCCTTTCTTCCATTTTTCATCCTTCGCGCATGTATGCTGACTCGCCGCGATAGTGACGGACCCGAACGGACGCATCGTGCGCGAGGGGTACGAGAACCGCGTGCCGCGCACGGCGGCCGAGTTCGCGACCTACTTCGACAAGTCCGAGTTCGCGCGGCTGAACCGCGAGGACATGGACGCGTACCGCGCCGAGTTCGTCGGCAAGCCCGAGCGCGCGGATGCCTACAGGCAAAGCGTGACGGCCGAGCACGCGCGGCACGCGTCCAAGAAGAGCCCGTACATCGCGAGCATCCCGATGCAGGCGCGCGCGCTCATGCGGCGCCGCGTGCAGATCATCCGCGGGGGCGCGGCCGCGCAGGTCATCCAGCTCGCGTCGTTTATCCTCCAGGGCATCATCATGGGCACGGTCTTCCTCCGGCTGAAGAATCGCACGGACACGTTCTTCAGCAGGGGCGGTGTGCTGTTCTTCTCGCTGCTGTTCAGCGCGCTGTCGACGATGGCGGAGATCCCCGCGCTGTTCTCGCAGCGGCCGATCGTGCATCGGCAGAGCCGCGCGGCGATGTACCACCCGTTCGTGGAGGGCCTCGCGCTGACGCTCGTGGACGTGCCGATCACGTTCATTACGATGGTCGTGTTCGGGATCCTGATTTACTTCCTCGTCGGTCTGCAGCAGAGCGCGGCGCAGTTCTTGTGAGTCCCCTATTCTTTCCCTCTAATATCCTCGGTGCTGACGCAGATGACAGCGTGTTCCTGCTGTTCACGTTCACCATGACGGTCACCATGAAGGCGTGGTTCCGCTCGCTCGCGGCGCTGTTCAAGAGCGCCGCGCCCGCGCAGGCCATCGCCGGTCTTACCACCCTCATCCTCGTCCTCTACACCGGTTACTCCATCCCTCAGCCGTACATGATCGGCGCCCTCCGCTGGATCACCTACATCAACGTCAGTATTTCTTCGTTCCACTCAGACTACATGCTTAAATGCTCACCACTATTTTCTACAGCCGCTGAAGTACGGGTTCGAGGCGTTGATGGTCAACGAGTTCCACACGGTGCACGCGGATTGCTCGGTGCTCGTCCCCACGGGCCCGGGCTATGAGAACGCACAGCTCGCGAACCAGGTTTGCACCACGGTCGGCTCGGTCCCTGGCCAGCTTACCGTCTCTGGCACCGACTACATCACCCTGTCCTACGGCTACACCTACAACCATCTCTGGCGGGTACGTGCTCGTCGATTATTTTCCACGCTTTCTCGTACTGACCGGCTGTATGCAGAACTTCGGCGTGCTCTGCGCCTTCGGCATCGGTTTCATCACGATCCTGCTCTTCCTCACGGAGAACAACACCTCCCTGGCGGGCGAGACCGCGGTGATGCTCTTCAAGCGCGGCACGACGTCCGCGGCGATCGACGACGCGGTCGCGGACGAGGAGAAGGGCAGCGCCCCCGGCGCGGGCGCGGCGCACGGCGACGGCGTCGACCAGAAGGCACTGAAGGAGGCGACGCACGCGGTCACGGACGTGTTCTCGTTCCAGCACCTCAACTACGTCGTGCCCGTCGGGCACGGCAAGGAGCGCAAGCTGCTCGACGACGTCTCGGGCTACGTGCCCCCGGGCAAGCTCACCGCGCTCATGGGCGAGTCCGGCGCGGGCAAGACGACGCTCCTCAACGTGCTTGCGGAGCGCACGATCGGCGGCGTGGTCACGGGCGAAAGGCTCATGAACGGACACCCGCTCCCGGCGGACTTCCAGGCGCATACGGGCTACTGCCAGCAGATGGATACCCATTTGCCGACGTCGAGCGTCCGTGAGGCGCTGTTGTTCTCGGCGTGCCTGCGTCAGCCCCAGTCGGTGCCCCTCGAGGAAAAGAAGGCCTAGTACGACTTTTTATCCCGCGTTGCTTCTGTTTGCACCGCTGACCGTTCCGTTACAGCGTCGAAAAAGTTCTCAAGATGTGCGGTCTCGACGCCTACGCGGATGCGATCGTCGGCTCCCTCGGCGTCGAGCACCGCAAGCGTACCACCATCGCCGTCGAGCTCGTCGCGAAGCCGTCCCTCATCTTCCTCGACGAGCCCACGTCCGGTCTTGACTCGCAGAGCGCATGGGCTATCACCAGCTTCCTTCGTGACCTCGCGGACAGCGGCCAGGCGATCGTCTGCACCATCCACCAGCCGAGCGCGGAGCTCTTCCAGGTGTTTGACCGGCTCCTCCTGCTCCGTAAGGGCGGCCAGACGGTATACTTTGGCGACATCGGCAACCGCGCAACCACGCTCATCGACTACTTCGAGCGCAACGGCGCGCGCAAGTGCGAGGACAGCGAGAACCCCGCCGAGTACATCCTCGACGCGATTGGTGCGGGCGCGACGGCTACGACGGACACGGACTGGTACGACACCTGGAAGCGCTCGCCCGAGTTTGCGCGCACGCACGACGACCTGGGCCGCATCCACCAGGAGGGCCGGAGCAAGCCCGCAGTGCAGGCGACGCTGACGAACACGTTCCCAACGACGTGGGGCTTCCAGCTGCGGACGCTGCTCCGGCGCGACGCGCAGGCGCACTGGCGCGACCCGACGTACCTGATCGCGAAGATGGGGCTGAACATCGCGAGCGCGCTCCTCATCGGCTTCACGTTCTTCAAGGCGAAGACGACGATCCAGGGCACGCAGAACCACCTCTTCGCGATCTTCATGTCGACTATCATCTCCGTCCCGCTCTCGAACCAGCTCCAGGTCGCGTTCATCGACATGCGCAACGTGTACGAGGTGCGCGAGCGCCACAGCCGCATGTACTCGTGGACCGCGCTCGTGTCGTCGCAGATCCTGATCGAGATCCCGTGGAACATCCTCGGCTCGAGCATCTACTTCCTGTGCTGGTACTGGACCGTCGGCTTCCCGACCGACCGCGCCGGCTTCACGTACTTCATGATGGGTGTCTGGTTCCCGCTCTACTACACCACGATCGGCCAGGCCGTCGCGGCCATGTCGCCGAACGCGGAGATCGCGGCGCTGCTCTTCAGCTTCCTCTTCTCCTTCGTGCTCACCTTGTAAGTCCCTTCTTCGCGCGCATCTCGACGAGCGGTTGCTAATGTGTCTTGTATAGCGACGGTGTCCTCCAGCCCTACCGCGCTCTCGGATGGTGGCAGTGGATGTACCGCCTGTCCCCCTATACCTACCTCATCGAGGCTCTTCTCGGACAAGGTACGCAGCTCCGCCTTACATCTCCGCGAACCTGCAGCTCACGCGCGTTCTCGCAGCCCTCGGCAAGCAGCCCATCCAGTGCTCCGCCGTCGAGCTCGTCACGATCCAGCCGCCGTCCGGGCAGACGTGCTCGCAGTACATGGGCAACTACCTCTCCTTCGCGGGCGGGTACCTCACCAACCCCGACGCCACCAGCGGGTGCGAGTACTGCTCGTTCAGCTCGACGGACGCGTTCCTCGGCACGAGCTTCAACATCTTCTACTCGAACCACTGGCGCGACCTCGGCATTTTCGTCGCCTTCATCATCTTCAACGTGAGTTCCCCCTCCCCATCCTCACCTTCGACGGATCTTTGCGGAATGCTAACGGCTGGTTTGCGCAGATTTCATGCATTTACACGTTCACGTACTTGTTCCGCGTCCGGAGCGGCAGCCTGTTCGGCTCGCTCAAGAGCCGGATCGCCGCGCGCCGCGCCAAGTCGTCTTAATGGCCTTAATGCCCTTGTCCCCTCGTTCCCATTCCCGTCCCCGTCCCCATTCCCACTGCTGCAGCTACTAGAACCTTGCATCCCCTCCCTACCCCTACTAGACTAGAGTCGCAAATCCATATTACTCGGCCGCGTGTTGCCGCCCCTACCCGCTACGTCTCCACGTTCCCACCACACGACTCGCACCGACAACAACTTGCACGAGAGGGCTGAATCAGAATAGTACTACGGTCAATCAAGAAGAGGGCTTCGTTCCATTGTCTCATTGCTCCCAGATGTCATCACCAATCTACCTACCTGTACGAGTACACTACGATACTGCTGCCACGGGCGACTTGATTATAGAGATGTATTGCGGACGCTGTTAATGCACGGCTCGTTCATTTGTCTTCCCTCCTCGGGCTCGAGTGATGCGGCTCTTCGCGGCGCCGCGTGCGCGTGAGGTCTAAACGACCTTCGTTGCGGTCCAGAAGGCGGCGTGGTACACGTAGCCGAGCATGCTCTGCGCGTTGTTCGTGTACGTCGTGTCGATCGTCCGCTCGTTCTGCCGACATATCGGTCAGCTCCGGCAGCAAGAATATCAAGAGGGGAGGGACCCACGGAGATCTCGAAGCCGATTTTCCGCGCGAGGGCTTTCACTTCCTCGAGCGTGAGCTCGACAGACGGGTCGTTCGTCGCGTTGTTCTCCCAGTGCCACAGCAGCGGGCCTATCCGCCCCGTTTAGCGGTGGGATGCGCCCTTGGTTTGCACGACGACATACCCAGGTTGATCCACACGCCGCCCGGCGCGAGGATGCGGTGGATGATGCGCAGGTAGTTCACGATGTTCTTCGACTATACGCCGGCGTGTGCACCGTTATTATCATGCCGCTCGAGAGCACGAGGGCGGGGGGAATGGAAGGGGGAGAAAGACTGACCGTGTCGATGAAGAAGCAGGTGAGGACGGCGTCCCACTGCCCGACCTGGGACTCGGCGTCGTCCCCCTCCTCCGCGCCGTAGATCTCCTCGAAGTCCCCTACACGCAAACATGGCAGTCAGAACCCGCTCTGATGCGGGAAGAGCGGGGGCGTAGATGCACGCACCGGCTACGAGAGAGAAGTCGGCGCCGGGAGGCAGCGAGGAGGGGAGGACATCCGGTATGCGGATGGGGCGGAGCAGGGCCTCGGTGTTCGCGAGGTTGGAGAACGAGTGGACGTAGGGGTAGATCGTGTGCTTGTCGACCGCGTCTGTCCTGTCGGCGAGCGTGTATGGTCAGCGCGTCAGTTCTCCCGGGTGCGTCTTCGGGAGTGGGCTGTACCTGTTGAGCATGTAGAAGGACGCGAGCAGCATGTAATGCGAGAACTCGTTGCCCTGGCATGCAAAGCCTGAGTGAAGCACGCAGAAAGTGGTTAGAAGATTGCCGCAGACGGTGGTCTTGCACGCCCTTTACCTAGCTTTGCCACGTCCCATGCTAGTCTTCCTAGGCCTGCGCCCGGGACCAGCACGCGGAAGTTACCCCTGCAAAACTGTCGCTGTCAAGCTGCGGAAACGTTTGGTGTGCAAGACGGCTACCTTTCCTGCTCGGGGATGTCGGAAAAGTGCTGCACCAACGCCTCCTTCATAGGCTCGTAGCAGAGGTCTCTCTCTGCCTTTCCCTATGCAGAGAGTCGGCGTGAGCTCATTGAGTAATACATCGTACAGCAGTACCTCGAGACTCCAGTCTCGGACGAGCTGTTTTAGCGTGCTACGCAGCTTCTCCATATCGTGCTCGGTAGGCTTGTACTTGCGCTTCCCGTCTCGTGCTTTACCCAGCCGCGCCGCCGAAGCGTCAAGGGGCGAGCTATGCGAATGCGAGTGTCCCCCGCCGACAGAATGCCCCTCAGACGCATGCGAATGAGAATGACTATGTGAATGCTGCTCTTCGCGAAATGTCAGCCTGCCGTCCTTTGTCCTCATGCGGAACATGCCCGGTACCGTGCGCGGGCGGCCCACTCCTCGGATCGCGGGTTGCGGGGGCTTCCTGGCTGGCCGCAGATTCCTCTGGGGCGTCCGCCTCGATGTCGTGCCCGAATATCTCGGGGTTCGCTATGAGCTGGTTCAGGAACTGCGCGTTCGCGAGGATGGCGTCGTCCGTCGCGGCGATGCGCTGCTTGTAGCCGATCGCCTCGAGGAGCTCCCGGTCCTCGATCGGGATGATGTGGATGTCCTTCCTGCGGCGGTTGTTCGCGTTCAGCTGCGAGCCGCAGATACAACCTCTCAGCGTCGTGTGACATTCGCAGAGAAACGGCGGACGGGCGGTTCTTACGGCATACGGGGCGTACTGCTGGAAGGTCGCGATAACGTTTGCGAAGTGCATCCGCTCCTCTTCGATCTCTGCTTGGCTGAACGGCATCTTTCCTCTGTGCAGGTGAACTGGATGGTTCGTTGTAGGAACAGTGGGTGGCTGCCGCAGCCACCGCGTCAATGACTTGTTGTACCATCCACGTGGCTGTCAAACAAACTTGGGAAAGCAGCTGAAACTGATAGCGGTCACCGCGCTGACCTCGAGCCGGCGACAATGCCGAAGTACTCATGACAATTTACGACCAGAGGTTCATCCTGCCAGCATATAGCTGGCATAAATCTCGCGTTCGTCCGTGAGCAGCAACGTTAACAGCGAGACAATGCTGCTCGTAGCCGTCTGGACTACCTCATATGACCTCGATAACGCGTGTTTGCGCGTGGATTCCTGCACGCTGGAGGAACTTTGGGGGCCCCGGCGACTGTCAAGCGACTGGTTGAATAGACCATTGACTTCCCGCAAGGTTCGCCACCAAGCTTGCTGCACGATTGCAAGATGCTGAGGGATGACTACTGCGACGTATGGACGTAACGAGCGTCATCCTTGCTCGTCGAAATCACCTGAATCAGCACGGGACGTGCGTTCCGCACCTCAGCGTCGTTCTTCTCCCCCGTTTCTCCACCACGATGCTCGTCGAGTCGCGCGTTTGCCCTCCACGGCTGGTCCGGTGACTATCGCAACGCATAGCATGACGGGTTCGCCGTCAAAAGAGAGTTGAGGCGGACCGGAGTCCGACGACTTTCTGATTTGCAGACCGCGAGATATGGAGAGGTAGCATGTCGTCGGCGCAAGCAACCCCCAGCGGTGGGCAGACGATGGACGTCGATGTTTGAGCGACGAGCGCTGAGCAGCGGTGATGACACAAGATGATCGCCACGCGAGCGGGTAAACGATTTTGAGAGACTCAGAGAGGGAGGAAGGAGCTGGAAAGGAGGGGAGAGGGAGTGCCTGCCGGCCGTCCGGGGAAAACCCTTCTCCATCTTCTGATCAGCGTTCACGCGGCCGAGTCCGTCTGGGGTCGTCGCCCGTATTTATTCGTCCGACGGCCTCGGGACGTCCTCTCGTCCTGCTCGACTCCGTCCTCCAACCCACTCTTGCTGCGAAATCGTAACGGCGCGGGCCACCCACCCCGGCCTCCGATCTCCCCACCCGGCGGCGCAACAGCAGAAGGCGTAGCTGGCCATGGATAGCGCATCGAACAGCTCCGAGAAGGGACGGAATACCCAGGTGTGAGTGTCCATCCTGGTTCTGCCACCCCTCTTCCGCGCGGGAAGTGCTCGGAGGTACTCATGCGACTCTGCGTATAGCTACGAAGACCTCGAGGGCATCTCCTCTGCCGTCGCTTCCGGCGAGATCTCCGAAACCCTGGTCATCGCGGAGGGCGAGGAGCGGACAACATGGTTTGTGTGGTTGCTTGTCGCGTGCGCGAGTATATCCGGTCTACTTTTCGGTGCGTGCGAAGGGTCCTCGGAATGACTTCAGAGCCACCATCACTCAATTTCGGGCGCAGGGTATGACACTGGCGTGATCTCTGGGGCGCTGGTGACCATTGGCGGGGACTTGGGCCCCGCAGAGCTCTCGTCAGGCCAGAAGGTGAGTTTCGACACCGCATATAGCCATGGCACACCTTTCTAACTCTGGAACAGGAACTCATCACTTCTTCCACCACCCTGGGAGCGCTCCTCGGAGGACTCGCAGCCGGCATGATGAGCGACTTCCTTGGCCGGAGACCGGTCATGGGCATTGCAGACGTCATCTTTATTGGCGGCGCTATCGGACAAGCCGTATGCCATACCGTCTGGTCCATGGTACGTCCTCCTACCATACATCCTTGTGAAATGCGCGTTAACACGGCGCGCTCGTGGCAGATCGGCTGCCGTTTCCTCATCGGAATCGGCGTAGGCGTCGCAGCCTGCGTCGCGCCCTTGTACATCCAGGAGCTCTCCCCGACGCGCCTGCGCGGGCGCATGGTCGTCGTGAACGTCGTGATGATCACCGGCGGCCAGGTCGTCGCGTACGGCATCGACGCCGCGTTCGCGAACGTGCACGGCGGCTGGCGCTGGATGGTCGGGCTGGGCGCGGTGCCCGCCGCCGCCCAGTTCGTCTTCCTCTTCTTCCTCCCCGAGTCGCGTGAGTGCGCAGTTTGGCGTTGTGTGCGTTGTGTGTGTTGTGTGCGGGGGCTGACGCGGGAGAACATACGTAGCGCGTATCATGATCCGCAGGGACAACGTCGAGGCTGCGCGTGGGACGATGACGAAAATATATGCGTACGCGACGCCGGAGCAAGTGGACCTCAAGGTGCGTGTTTGCCGGAGTCGCGCCCGGCGCGCGCGGGGCGCATATAGCCTTTGCTCACCCGGTGCTTTGCGGACAGGTGCGGGCTTTGGTGGCTGCGGTGAAGATGAGCGTCGAGATCACGAATACCACCACGCTGCTGCAACGCATGCGCCTTATTCTCACCGACCCCATAAACCGCAGAGCGCTCAGTAAGTCGCCTCAAAGCAATTGTGGAGGGTGAAAGCTGAGTATATGCGTGTTCTCTAGTCGTCGGATGTGGCATGCAGGCCTTCCAGCAGCTCTGCGGTTTCAACACTGTAAGTAGTACTTTCGGCATCCTCCCACCCACCCCGCTCACACACCCGCCATAGCTCATGTACTATAGCGGTAAGCGCGTGCCCCTCTGAATCTGGGCACATATATTTGACCAGGTGCTGACTCGGGATGCAGCGACGCTATTCAAGGAGATCGGGTTCGACCAGCCGACCGCCGTCGGGCTCATCGTCTCGGGCACGAACTTCATCTTCACGCTCATCGCGCTCAAGTACATCGACATCATCGGCCGCCGCAAGATCATGCTCTGGTCCGCGCCCGGCATGATCGTCGGCCTCGTCCTCGCGAGCGTTGCTTTCCACTGTGCGTCATTTCCGTTTTCATGCTAACGCGCGAGATGCTGACCAGCGGAGCACGCGCAGTCCTGACAAAGAAGACGGGGGGCAACCTCGTCGACGGCACGCAGTACTCGACGACGTGGTCCGCGATCGTGCTGCTCGCGATGATCCTCTACGTCGCGTCGTACGCGACCGGGCTCGGGAACGTGCCGTGGCAGCAGGGCGAGCTCTTCGGGCTCGAGGTGCGCGGGATCGGGACCTCGCTCGCGACGACGACGAACTGGGCGGGGAACCTGCTCATCGGCGCGACGTACCTCTCGCTCATGGACCGCATCACGCCCGCGGGCGCGTTCGGCTTCTACGCCGGGCTCTGCCTCCTCGGCTGGCTCTTCGTCGTGTGCTGCTTCCCCGAGACCGCGGGGCTGAGCCTCGAGGAGGTCCGCCTCATCTTCCGCCACGGGTTCGGCATCCGCGAGAGCCAGCGCCTGCGCAAGGAGAAGCGCGCGCTGCGCCTGACCGAGAAGCGCAGGCGGCGCGAGGCGCGCGAGCGGAGCGAGAAGGTCTGACGGGTGTGTGTGGTTTTCTGCTGGTTGCTTGCTTAATGCTTTGGTACGACTGGAACGACTGTATTCTTGTATACGAGCGTAATGGATATACTAATGTACGGATGCCAATGAGCGGTGGATACATGCCCCGGCCCCGGCGCGCCGCCATAGAACCCCTGAAATCCCTTCCGAACTCAAGCTGACCGCGGCGCGCGAGGCGGGATAAATAGTGCACTGATGCTGTCGATACAAGGAAGAGCAGTATACAGGAAAGCTTACAGGGATGTTACAGATGGAGAAGATGAGACCATATACCGGGCTGGACGACTCGAGAAGGACCCTACGACCGGAGATCGACGATCTCCAGAGGCATGTCTTTCATCTGCACATGGCAGTTGTCGCAATCCTGGATGATCACGAGCGCTCAGCGTAAGCAAGAAGGAAGTGCGGCGGAAGAACGGGCGGTACGCACGGTGTAGATGGGCACTTCGGGATGCGGGTGGAATGCCTCCTTCGCGGTGCATTCCAGGATGGTTTGCAGGCCGCCGGGATCTGTCAGCCGGAAAATGCCAAACCTTTGCCGATGATTCAGGTTAGTGAGTGCGCGCAAGGGGCGTAAAATGCCACTCACTGTGGTGTTGACGAGGGTGCGCAAACGACTGCAAACGACTCGGGGAGCATCCGCTGGAAGCCGGAGTGGGTATGCAAGTCAACCGAAGACATGAAGCCTGTGGTCGCGATATCAGGATCGTCCCGTACGAGATGCGCGATCGAAAACTTACATGACTGCGTGGGATGGGTGTGTATCTGCGGCGAAGGCAATCGTCAGTACACACTTCACCTGGGCCCCAAACCGCAGTGAACGCACCCAGCCGAGCGTGATGAGATGCCGCTCCTCCGTGAACTGCAGCACGAGCTCCTCCTCGTCCATCATGCACGTGTCGCTCGTCGAGTGCTGCTTCGGGATGAGCAGCGTCGTCACCACGTACTTGCTCCCCCGGTCCTTGCCCAGCAGCAGCCCGCACGTCTCGCGGTTCTGCAGCGTGTTCACGCGCGCGATCGACAGGAAGCGCGACAGGCACTCGCGCGGCAGCTTGATCGTCCGCAGCTCCTGCACCTGCGCGTCGCGCGTGCTCCCGGGCACGATGCGCGCCGAGCTCGACGTTGACGCAGTCGCACGATGGGCCGCGTCCTTCGTTGGCGACGGGGTCGGGTACGGTGACGCACGCGAGCCGTTGGGTGAAGGGCCACGCATGCCGCCGTACGACTGCGACTGCGACTGCTGGTGCTGGTGCGCATACGCGCTGGGTGGTCGGCGGACGTCTGGGATCGGGACGGGCATGTGGGTAGGGTAGGGAGGGATGACCGGTGCGGGCTCGGGCTTGGGCGGGAGAATGTTGGAGTAGAGACCGGTCGTCGCGGCTTCGCGCTTGTGGTCGAACAAGAGGGAGAGGTCCGCTTTCGGCGTCTTGGATATGTGGGTGTTAGCGAACATCGATTGCAGCGAGGGCGCGTAGCCCTGCTTTAGCTGGTGTTGCGACATGAGCGAGGGATACTTGATGCTGCCCAGCTCGGGTGGGGGTGGAGACGTTGTGGTCAACAGCGAATCTGGCATGGCACTGCAACGCGCGTTCAGCATCGGAGTGACAAAAGACAATGGGCCGGCGTACCCGGGCACAATCGGTTTGCCCTTCGGAGTTTGATCGTTCCGCTGTGTCCGCGAAGACGGTTTCCGCTCGACGCCCTCAGCGTCCGTTGATGAGTCGTCGTCGTACTTGTTCGGGCTCTCAAGAGGCATCACCGGAACTGTGCTCCCCGTCCCGTACGGATCGGAGAACGACGACTGCTGTGAGGGTGGCGGTGGTCGCGACGGCTGCGGGGCATACACTTGATGTGGCGGATTGCGTGAGGGAGTATCTGTGTCCGTGGGCCGATACGATGAGCCTCCTGCTGGTGAGGGCGTGAGCCTAGCGATATCCCGTCGAGCCGCCCTCGCTGCCGCCTCTGACTCTTGTTGCCGACGAACAATGCCCTCCTGCTCTTGCCACCGGCGCTCGTCTGCTATCCTCCGCTTGGAACGGTCCTCTTCTCGCCTGCCTTCGTCAGCCTGTATGCGTTTCTGTTCGTCTTCCCGCCGTTGTCGCTCCACCATCGACGCTCGTTCCGTCTCCGCAAGCGCTCTAGCCTCCGCTGCACGTCTTGCGCCCACATCCTCTCTCCTCGCCTCGCCCGAATGCCGCCAGGCCAGTTCCGCGCGCGCCTGCCGCTCCCGCTCCTCCGCCTGGCGTCGGACGTACTCCTCCTGCTTCCAAACCTCCTCTCTCCGTGCCGCCTCCCGTGCTTCGCGCGCGCGCTCCTCTTCGCGACTGGGCGCAGGATCTGTGGAAGGTGCCCGACTGGAGCCAGGTGTATTCCGCTGACTTGATTGCCACTGTTCGTGGCGTTCGACGAGTATGGGTTTCAGCTGGCTCAGGCTGTCCAGTATATCTTGGCCGTTCTGAATACATGAGACGTTATGTGAGTAATGCGCCGCATATATGCTGCAGAATCCGAGGCTGGGTAGCATCATCCGGCGCACAGGCTAACAAAGCCTTGAACCCTTAGCTACGGGTAAATCGGTGCGCTTCAAGCGTTGTGCAGCCCGCGTCACGCACATTTGACAACACCTCGGAACTTCCGCCACCCCCTTAGAAGTCGCGCCTGCATGTTGTTGAAGCGTCGCTGAACAAGAGCCTTCACACATCAGCGTGGTGCCGCCTGAATGCGTGGCTACTTGGTTCAGCAAGCTCTTCTAGCCACTCTGTGAATATCTATAAGCATTCACCGACTACCACGAGCTGTGCAATGGTGCTCTCTAACTTCCGTTCAACCTGAGCTTTGTAGGGATGCATGGAGCAACTTGTTTGGAGTCTAGCATGTCAGCGATGCGGATGAATGGCGAGCGACCGGGACTGGCCGGCGGGATTATTCTGAGTGGTGTCGTTTATCCCGGTGGTAGGCACTCCCATAGCTTTGACGGTTACTCAGTCTTGTAAACCACAACCAACGAGGGCCTGCTACGATCATACGGGAGGGGTATGCGGTAAAGTAACCGATGCACCTACCGACACAAGCCCGATCGTGTGCGTTGCTCTCGTGGTCGTAGGCACAGGCGAGCAGTACAAGGCACAGCTAAGCCAAATATTTTCAAGACGCGTGTCCAGGACACGGCCGCCACATCGATGATGTACTCGGCCGTGCCTCAGACGAGGCCAAAGGTCAAGGATGTGACACAAGGTGTGTAGGTAGGCTGAAACCATGGGTCGCCTGCTTCATGGCCCAACCGCGGTATATTCGCAATACATTGCGTGGGGATGCAACAAGCCTGTTACATAGAAAGAGTGCTCACCATGCCAAGGTTTCCTCGCTGATCGGCGTTGAGTAGCGTCGTGTATTCCCTGTGAGTAGGGAGTTTCTCCAGCACGATCGTGGCGGCTTTCGCGTACTCCACGAATGCAGCTTCATAGTCGTGGGCCTGAATCAGGGTCTCTGCCGTCCTCCGAGCTTTCTCAGCAGTACGCAACCAATGTTTAAGGCCAAGGCTCGGATCCCAGAGATTCTCTTGAGCTTGAGCAGCAAGCTCGGCGATAGTAGCCGGTCGATAGTAAGAGCGTGCGGATGATCGTGGGTTGCTGGGGCCGGCACCAGCGGTAGTATGGGGGTATATCGGAGAGCTCATGGTCGTAAGAAAGAGAAGAGTTATGTTGCAGCGTTAGGGAGCGTACCGCCGCAGTTCACCTCATATAATAGACGCCCGCAGTCAAGGAGACGTGCTTATGGTTTACTAGCTGTTAGAGCTTCTTACTTAGTCATTAGCTCGAGTTGTACTCGGATCAGTATGTACTCGCAACCTTTGTAATAGACCCATACCTCAAGAGCTGACGTAATACTGACTGCCGCCTTTTAGCTCCGCCGAATTAGGTAAATCATAAACTAGTCCAGACTCCAGCGCGCCGAGGATTATAGTGCTGTCTACTTGTTCCTGGCCTCCTTGTCTCCCTCCAACCAGTCCACTCCTTTTACCACGACAATCTTGCCGTAGACCTGGGGCTGGGACCAGCAAAAGGCTTTACAACTCAGCAAAACTACCGCTGAACGGCGAACCGCATAAACTCGAGGCATACTGGAATCCAGCCATGTATGAAGGACTCTCGGGCCAGAAGAGGGGCTTGCTCTTCCTCACGGCAGTCATCATCGCGTTCATGCAAGGGGGTCTCTGGGCGGCGCGTAGACAACAACCCGACAACTTCCCCGACAACTCCTTGGTAGCGTCGACGACTCGTTACCTGCCGTTCACTCGGGGAAATGCCAGGCCGACAATCAAGGAGCACCCAATACCCAAGCTCATGGCCGACGCGGAGGCCAAGTTCAGGGACCTGCTCTCGAGGCAGAGCAGTACGCTCGAGGACGCGGTGAAGGAGTACGAGCGGCGGTACCACCGGAAACCCCCTCGCGGGTTCGACCGCTGGTGGAGGTTCGCCCAGGATAACGGCGTGCTCATGATTGACGAGTACGACAACATTGACGAGGACCTCGCGCCCTTCTGGGAGCTTCCGGGGGAGCAGCTGCGATGGCGCGCTGGCCTGGTGAGTGTCTGCGCTGTGTCTTCGCATATAGCTTCCTGAGCCCTCGTAGGCGGGCCACCTGCCGTTCGTCGACGTAGTACGCGTAAAGTCCGGGAACGCGACTGCGGTGAACATCCTAGATGGGTACGAGACGGAAGACGTGAGCGCGCGCGCGAAGGGCTTCTTGTCCATGATCAAGAAGTTCCAGGAGGAGGTACGTGATGACCGCAGCGTACCTTCGCAGTGTAATTGTTGACTAGTTGGCAGCTTCCGGACCTGCAGTTCCCCGTCAATGGGATGGCTGAGGGACGGATTCTGGTGCCATGGGAGCGCAGGGTAGGCTCCAACCTGACGATGCAGTCCAACCTAGGTGAGTCCATCTTGCTAGGGGTTACATGGCAAGGAGAGACGAGGATGAGGACCACCAATCCCATGTTATCCTCGGAGTCCCTCTCCGTGCGGTCGTAAGGCGGCGTGGAGGGCCGTATCTCTGTGATATCCAAGTAGTAGTCCTCCCGGACGGACCGGTAATAGCTGGGAGAGTCGTCCGCCTCGTGTCTTTGGTTTACAACGATATCCTCGGGTATATGCGCTAAGATGTTATAGCACGCACCCCGTCTTCGCTGTCCTACTGTAGTCATTCTCTGTCGCATCGCTGATTACATCCCCATATCTAGACGCTGTCCGCAATGAGCTCAGCGGTATCCACCACCCTGACTGGCACGGAGAGGGGAACGTCTGGGAGGCGTTCCGACGGACATGCGAGCCTGGCACCGCGGCCCGTCGCTTGTTCAGCTCTTTCCGTGCGTCATCGACGCACAAAACCAGTCAGCTCTCCGCACGCAGCGAGGAGTTCGTCTTCGCCCGCGCTACCGCCGGCAACTACTCGTTCTGCACGAACCCGTGGGCGCACTATAATCAGGGGCACTTCTTCTCCGACTGGCGGACGATCCCGGCCATCTTCCCGATGTTCTCACCCGCGAAGGCGTCTGGATACATGGATATCCGGATTCCGAGCCACTACTACTACGCGCAGACGCGGCGATACACGTACGGGTGGGACTCTGTGAACTTGCAGCTGAAGCCGGTGGACGACATGGAGACGCCGTGGGAGGAAAAGAGCGACAAGATATTCTGGCGGGGTGCGTCCACGGGCGGCGGCAGCTCGCCCCCCGGGTTCGCCGCCCAGTATCAGCGTCATAGGTGCGTCGTGCCGCAGTTCACGGGGTGCCCTCGTGCGAGCTCGCTTCCGTTGCAGATTCGTGCGTCTCGCAAGCGACCGCTCCTCGGTTAACCGCACGGTCGTATTCGCCGATCCGCCCGGGTCCACGAGCTACATCTATGCCGACGTCCCGGCCGCGGCACTCAACGATGAGGTCATGGACGTCGCCTTTGTGAAGGTCGTCGGGGCGGAGAACTTCCCGGGCGGCCACGACACGTTCGTGCAGCAGCACCGCGTCGACGATGGGGGTGTCAATCTGGGTGACCACTGGAAGCACAAGTACATCGTGGACCTCGATGGGATGGGCTACTCGGGCCGGTTCTTCTCGTTCATGGAGTCCGACAGCGCAGTGATGAAGTCAACTGTCTACCGGGAGTTCTTCTCGGACTGGATACAACCCTGGTGCGTCTTGTTCCGTTCCGCCCTTGTCGCGTGACCGCGCCTGACACGTTCAAGGCTGCACTACATCCCCATTTCACAAACATACTCCGAGATCTACAACGTCCACGCGTTCTTCTCCGGCGCGACGGAGTCCACGCTCCGCGCCGCCAACGCGACCGTGCTGGACATGCCCCTCGAGCACCGCAAGACCGTGGACGGCGATCGGAGGCTCCGACGGATCGCCCGCGCGGGCAAGCAGTGGAAGCGCACGATCGGGAGGCGGGTGGATATGGAAGGTGCGTACCTTGCTGTACCTTCTTTGTTGGCGACCCCTTCCGTGCCGCCTCGCGCCATTCATATAAAGATGGCTGCTGACTGCCATGCTTGTCCCCCACAGCCTATGTCTACCGGCTGTGCCTCGAGTATGCGCGCCTGTGGGCGGATGACCGGGACGCTATGAGCTTCTCGCTCTGAGCCCCCAAGCCCCCTCAGCTCTTCACGCCGCACGGTTCCTATGCCGCTGTCGTCGTTGCCTCCACCCTTCTCTGCCTTCCATCTCTGACGCAAGCACTGGTCAGCTGTCGATATTGCTCCTTGGGTCCGCGGGACGTTTCACACACTTAGATTTAGCATAGGATGTAGTACTACCAACTCCCCGCGCTTCTGTCGCCGTAAATAATCGTACAAACCGGGTAATCGCATGCCTCCCATACAATGTCGGATGCTGTCTGCGACGTCGGACTGCGGGGCCCCAAGGCGACCCTGAACGCCGTTCGAAGTCGCGTAGATCGTCCCAAAACGTGCAAACTGTGGCGGCGAACGTCTTCAGCGCTCGATGCCAGCTGAACCCTCTCGCTGAACCACCACTATTGCCCCCATATGACTTTATCGTGTCTCTATATGCCACTGCGTGCTGCTTAATAGTCTTTCAGTCGGGATCCTCTGTGCACCGATCAATGGCCTCCAGATTCGACCAGTTCGGTCCTGGGCGCACCGGCGGAAGACCTGCTAGATGACACGCTCGTCGCTGTACCTGTGGCCAGCGTCCGGCACTTCTGGATATCTTCAAACTTCTTCCGGAAGATGGGAAACCCAAAGGACTTTCTCCGGAGCGAGAACCAAGCTGGAGAGCCTGGGCGACAAGGGAATCACGTCGGTCGCCCAGCTTCTGCGCATGCACGCCTACGCCGCGTGGCCTCCGCGCGAAAACCTGTTGTGGCCCTTCCCTGGGTGGTCCAAGCGTGGAGCATGGACCGGTGCGGTGGACAGAGGTTCTGGACTGCAGCGAATTTGCGAAGGATATCCGGAGTGATTGGCAAGCGGTGTGCTCTCGTTATGTGGACGTACACGCACTACATGTTGACTACCCCCCAGGAACGACAGCGAAGCGGCCCTTGGGCGTCCGCTCGCTGCGCCGGGCGCACCAGGGCCCAGGCGATTCAGTCGCAGCCTCCCAGGACCCGCGCGCATCTGCTATCTCGCGATCACGCCCGCCGTGCCACAGGCTGGGACTGAATGTTCCGGGTGGTGATGTCCCATCTGAGAAAACACGCTGCAGGAGCGTGTCCGAGAAGATGTGATCGCGCACTTTTTATGTTCTGCGGCCTGTCGTCATAAGACCCGCGCACGGCCGCGGGCAGACGCCTTGATACCACGGCCCAGCCGCGCTACCTTCGCTTTGCGGCGGATTATTATCCTTTGCAGCCCGCCGCTCTTGGCCCCTGCGCTCCTCTTTGTCCTCCCCGCTTTCTTCGACGACCATTGCTTGCGCCCTGGCCAAAGCGATGCCTCTCTCAACAATATCTAACATGTCTTCGCCCACTCCCAGCCGCTATCCCGACCTCCCCGTCCCCCGCACACAGAGCGTCTCTGAATTCGTCGTCGAACACACCATGTCTGGCAAGACGGCTTTCTCCCCGAGCAAGCCACGGCGGCGCGGCTCCGACCCAGAGTACGACAGCCAGGCCGCGTATCGCGCGGCCCTCGCTGCGCTCGTGAGCGCAAAAGGACGTCCGTTCGCGGTGGCTGGGCGGGTACCCATGGATCCTACGAACCTCACGCTGTTCTTCCGGTCACAAGTGCGTCCCCCCTACTCTCCTTTGTGCTCGAGCGCGTCTTGCTGACCTTGAGATGTGGTCGATCAGAGCGGAATCAGCCATTCGCTCGATTTCCCTATCGATGTCGATGTCGATATGCCCCCCGCGCTCGACGTGCTCATCGCATCTTGTCTGCCCCATCCATCGGCGCAGGGCTACGCCGAGAACGAAACGCTGTTTTACCCGCCCAGCCTCCCCTTGACCGCAACGCTCGAGCTCGCGAACCACCCAATCCTCGAGGCTGTGCGGAATACCCTTTTCCCAGCGCTACCAGTTGGCCACTACCTCACGGCGGTGCGGGATAAGCTCGAGATCTGGCCAAAGGGCAATGGGATCACCGTCCAGACGCGGCCGCTCGATAATCGAGTGGCCACCGTGCTCGTGACGCTTCCTGTGAAGTTCCGCGGGGGCTCCCTCGTGGTGCGGAGCCTGGACGGGATGGAAGAGAAGTTCTACGGGCGGGGAGGGAAGGGTGGCGACCTGGAGTGGGAGGCGTTCCTCTCGGACTGCGACTACGAGATCCAGCCAGTGCGGAGCGGGTGCCGCATCACGATCGCGTACGCCGTGCAGGTCAAGTCCTTCGGCCCTGCGGGCATCCAGCCGGACCCGCTCATCAACCCCAGCGACCAGTTCCTCGACCTGCTCTCGCCGGTGCTGAACATGTCGCGCGGCCGGCGCATCGCGTTCTACATGACCGGGGAGTACGGCGTGAACCCCGGCGAGGTCCTGGCGGAGTCGCTTGTCCCCAATGTACGTGTGCCTGCTTCTCCGCCGCGCGATCTAGACTGCTTACGTCCTCGCAGCTCAAGGGCGGCGACTCGATCCTCTACCACGCGCTGAAGCTCTACAAGCTCGCGCCAGAACTCCGGTGGACGGCAGGCGGCTACATTTGGGCCGTGGACCAGACCGTGGAGTTTGTCAACGAGGCTGCCGAGAGCCCGACGGCTTCTGTCGCTCGCCAGCCTCTCTCCGTCCTGAGTGGTGCTCGCCTGCCCCCCATCCGCGGTCCTTTCAGCTCAGCCTCAGAGCCTGGCGAGGACGAAGTCGACGACCTCCGGCATCGCGTGGTGAAGAGCGGCGCCGTGCCGATCAACGACACCGACATTGTCATCGTGTCCGACATCGTGACGTTCCCCGGGGTCATCGCGAAGGAGCGTGTGCCGTTCGTGTCTGCGCTGGGCGAGATTGAGAAGCTGGTGGTGAACGTGCTGATGGTTGTGTATGTGCCCTAGGCACGGTGTTGCTTTGCTATTTCCCTGGTCTTTCCCTGTGTACTGCTCTCTCGGTTTGGTATTGCGGACATGCTGTATCAGTAGCAATGTATCATACGTCGATAATATTGCTATGCACCGTTTCACATTTCCCAGAATTACCGTCGTGGACACTGGAACGAGACGTCTGTGGCCTTTGCCCCCAGCAGGAGGCCGCAAGAGAGCGCGGGCCGCGGCCCACGGGGATAAGCCAATAGAGGCGGGGGTATATTCGAGCCAATCAGCGACGCGCGGTTACCGCTCGGTCAAAGCCGGAGTTTGGTCATCGCGTTGGACGACGAGCACGGCGTCTTTCACCCTCTCCTCGTCGTTGCGCACATCGCCGACGTCCGTATTCTCTACCGCCATACCCGTCTAATCCTCTCCCGGCGAAGGCCATGCTGCGGCTCGTTTCGTCGGCCTCCAAGCCCTCGGCGGCGGGCGTGCTCGCCAAGGTCGTCGCACCCTCCGCGTCGACTCGCTCAAGTGCGCCCCGTCCCACCCCCAGCCTGGTTTGCAATCATTGACCGGGCCTCGGCCAAATCTTTCAGGTCGCAGGACGTTCTCTTCGACGCCGGCGAAGAGGGCAGACATCACCCTAACTGTCGACGGGAAGGAGGTGACAGTCCCCCAAGGTACGCGTCTATTGCGGTTCCTTGGGTCAGTGGGCGTCCTTCTGACGAGAATACTGCAGGTTCTGCACTTATTCAGGCTTGCGAGGCCGCCGGTGCAACAATACCAAGGTATGTCCGACTTTCTCTACATCTCGTGCGTTGTGACTGACGTCTTGCAGATTTTGTTACCATGACCGACTAGCTATCGCTGGTAACTGCCGGTAAGTCCTTCCAGTTTTGTGCGTCCTTCTGTGGGCTAATTATCGTCGACAGTATGTGTTTGGTTGAGGTTGAGCGATCCCCAAAACCTGTCGCCTCTTGGTGAGCAAGACCTCTCGACAGGCTTCTCTGCTTTCTCATTTTGTCGCAGTGCCATGCCTGCTATGCCTGGCGCAAAGGTATGGACGAACACTCCTTTGGTCCATGAAGCTCGGTGAGTACACTGTATACATTCTGGCCGAACGACACACTCATAAGGGATGCAGCGAGGGTGTCATGGAGTTCTTGCTGTCCAACCATCCACTCGACTGCCCCATCTGTGATCAGGGTGGCGAGTGTGATCTGCAGGACCAGTCTATGCGTTACGGTGCGGACCGGACACGCTTCCACGAGATTGCTGGAAAGCGCGCTGTCGAGGACAAGGACCTCGGCCCTCTTGTCAAGACCTCGATGAACCGTTGCATTCAGTGCACCCGGTGCGTGCGGTTCGCCAACGAAGTTGCAGGCGTGGAGGAGCTCGGTACGACTGGACGTGGCAACGACATGCAGATCGGCACGTACGTCGCGAAGACGATGGACTCCGAGCTTTCTGGCAACGTCGTCGACCTGTGCCCCGTCGGTGCGCTCACGAGCAAGCCTTACGCCTTCCACGCCCGTTCATGGGAGCTCAAGCACACCGACTCCGTTGACGTCTTCGACGCCGTCGGCTCAAATATCCGTGTAGACTCTCGTGGCGTGGTCGTCATGCGCGTGCAGCCCCGCCCGAACGACGACGTCAACGAGGAGTGGATCAGCGACAAGACCCGCTACGCGTACGACGGCCTTCGATTCCAGCGTCTGACCGTGCCCCTCATCAAGAACGGTGACCGCTTCACCCAGGCCTCATGGGAAGACGCGCTTTCCGCCATCGCCGACGGTCTCGCTCGCTCTGGCGCCAAGGGAGACGAAATCAAGGCCATTGCCGGCCACCTCGCCGACACTGAGTCGCTTGTCGCCCTGAAGGACTTCATCAACCGCCTGGGCTCGGACAACACCGCGCTCGATCACGCTGGCGGCCATGCTGCACCGGTCCACGCTGTCGACGTGCGGTCAAACTACCTCTTCAACTCGACCATCCCCGGTGTCGAGCAGGCGGACGCGATCCTTCTCGTCGGCACTAACCCCCGGCACGAGGCGGCGGTCCTTAACTCGCGCATCCGCAAGAGCTGGCTGCACACCACGCTCGAGGTCGGTCTGATCGGCGAGCGCGTGGACACGACGTACGGCTACGACTACCTCGGCGCTGACGCGAAGGCGGTCGCGGACTTTGTTGCGGGCAAGGGCGAGTTCGCGAAGAAGTTCAAGGACGCAAAGCGGCCCTTGATCATCGTTGGCAGCTCGTTGGTCGAGCATGCAGATGGCGCTGCCATCTACAATGCGCTGGCTAAGTTCGTCGAAGCGAACAAGGAGAAGCTCGTTACCCCCGAGTGGAACGGCTTCAGCGTCCTCCAACGGGTAAGCCCTGCCCGTACTGTGCGTAGTGCGCTTCGACTGACTATCGTGAGTAGGCGGCCTCCCGCGCAGCTGCCTATGACATCGGCTTCGTCCCCTCGAAGAAGGCGTCAGCAGCCAAGCCTAAGTTTGTGTATCTGCTCAACGCCGACGATGTCAACCCGAAGGACATCCCCCAGGACGCCTTTGTCGTCTACCAGGGCCACCACGGTGACCTCGGCGCCCAGCTTGCCGACGTTGTTCTTCCCGGCTCTGCGTACACCGAGAAGAGCACGACATGGGTGAACACCGAGGGCCGTGCACAGGTCGGCCGGGCAGCCGTCCCGCCCCCGGGCGCGTCGCGCGAGGACTGGAAGATCATTCGGTGCGTACTGTCGTCCATCCTACAACGGTAATCCCCCTGACCCCCGTCGAAGTGCCCTGTCTGAGATCACCGGCCGGCCGCTGCCGTACGACGACATCCTCAGCTTGCGGGACCGCATGTGGGAGATCTCGCCCACGCTCCTCCGCTACGACACTTTGGAGCCGACGTCCACTGACGTCGCGCTGACCGGCCTCAAGACGCTCGCCGCGGGCACCGCGAACGCGAAGGTCACCGGCGAGCCCCTGAAGAAGCCGATCGACAACTTCTACCAGACGGATCCCATCTCGCGAGCGTAAGCACACACACCCTCTTACTCGAGTCAGGATGGCGGCTGACGTTTGAGGCACGCATACAGATCGGTCACCATGGCGCAGTGCACGCGCGCGTTTGTGAAGGGCGAGGACTACGGGTTCAGCGAGCTGTCGAATGCTTCGGAGGCTGCGTTTGCATGATGTCTTTAGATCATGGAATGATAAGGCCAGCGTTATTTCTCTCACTACCACGAATGCCCTCAACAAGTCCTTCACTCGATCGGTGCGCTGCAGGCCGTGTAGAGCTGGTTTTTTGGAGCTATGTGTGGCCACGAACTGGCTCGTCGGCCCCAGAGCGCGAGGGGAGGTTGAGTGGTTGACACGCGTTCACACATAGGCTGAAGGAAAAAACCGACGACCGCCAGACGCGCCAGGCAGGTCAACGCGGAGACGGGCAGCGCAGGTCAACAGCCAAGCTGTCCGCGCGGTGTAGGTCTAAGTACCACGAACACGACCAGGACTGGTGAGAGTGAACACCTCACCTAGCCGAGCATCATACGAACTTAATCGTGTGCTTGCTCATCCCTTCCTCACGTCCAATCTCTCTCCCCGCATACGCAGCCACGGAGACCGGCCACTTCACCCAGCGCGACTCGCCGCCGTCGAGAAAGTGTAGCCCATACTCGGGCATGCGCGGGTGCGTGTCGCTCGGTAACATGCTCACCCACTCCTTCCGCGGGCTCCCCGGCTTCGCGCTGCCGGGCCTTCAGACCCGGGGCTCGCGCTGGCGCGAGCGCGAATGAGCATTTATCTAGAAAGCGTGCTGTACTTATGCGCAGTGGCGGACCCGATGCCAGCGCGCGACCGCCCGACGTGAGCGCGGCCTGCAACGCCGCGCAGCGAGGCAATGGTTTCGCTTCAGGGGGCAGGCTCGTACCGTTGGCATGGACGTTGTAGGTGGAGGGAGGAGGATCCGGAGTGCTCTGAACCGAGAGTCGGTCGCACACAGAGGGTCTCCACGGGCAGCGTCCATGGTCGTCCTTGCCCACAACTCTAGTACTCCGAGTCCAGCGGCTACACAATTGATATTGCTCCGCCGCCGTGTATGACAGACAAGCCCGTCGCCGCATTCCCCTATAGCCAAACGTCTACGCGGGTGTCCTACTGGTCTGAGAAAAGGCTTCGTGTCTGAAGATTGTACGGTGGATCTCCCGCTCCTATTGCGCTGAAGTGCGTGCGAGAGCCGGTCAGTTCCGGACGCCTTGGGAGTAGCAGGGTACTCACTCAAGGATATCTTCGACGTTGGGAACTTCGAAAAGCTCGCTATCACCTTCCACAGGGGATGGCTGGTTATTTGACCAGCGATCGTGGACTTCGCGGTTGAAGACTCTGAAAAGCGAAGACCTGATGTTCACCAGGACGGACGTCGGTATGCCAAACAGGGGTGGGAACCAGGGAAAGATGGTCGCATGGGTTCCCGGTAGGACGAAGGCCACCTGGGCCTGCCGCAGAGAGACGAGTTCTTCCGAGAGCATGTCGCAGCATCTGCAGCATTTCTTGCCGGTGCCGATGACCATCTCTCCTTGGATCTGAAACATATGTGAGCAAACGTTGTATAGCAATGACGGCGACTGACCGGGAAGATGTCATCTGGAATTCGACCATCCATCAACTTCTCGGACACCCCGCTGCCGCGGGAATATGCCAGCTCCATTAGAGGAGCCTCTGCGTGCACTACCATCCGGTAGCGCAGCTTTCTACAGAGCTCTTGCAGTTCCGAAGGAGAAGGCGTCGGGTTTTCACTGACAATCCCCCTCCCGACCAGTGTATTCGTGGCGAATTGTGTGTACGCGTCGGCGTGGGCGGGATAACGGGAGTAAAGCGACTTTAACTGCTGCGTGTACGCCTCGACGAAGCTGTTGACGAATTCCGGGGTTATCACGGGATTGGGGATGGTTCTGAGATGGTAGACGTTGAGGGAGCGCACAGTCCCTTTAAAGTGCTCTAGCTGTCTCCGGGCGGCGAGCCACGCTGTGATAGTCTGGAGGTATCGACAAACGCAGGCGGCCATCCCTTCATTGACGATGCCACCAACATGAAGAGACGCTGCATATAGTACTGTTAGTATAGAACACCACGCGACAGGCTTGTGTTAGTCTTCACCTGCGTCGTCATGGAAATCCTGGGCCTCTACTGTTCGACATGCCATTAGTAGTTGTGATTCGCTCACGATTTGAATGACTTACCATCTTCCTCTTTTGGACGCTGCACTTGAAGGCAGAAGGCACCTCCACCGAGCTCGTCGAACCGTTTGAAAAGGTCCGACCGCAGTAGAAGATCGAGGTACATGAGCTTGATGAGGATCTCCACGGTCTGGTCCACGGTCGGCAGTCCTATGTTACGCAGAGGAGTCTGGCCGCCGAGGAGGAGGCTCTTCAGGTCCCGTAGAAGGGCCTCCAAGACATCCACCCACTTCAAGGCGTTGTTGTCCGTGATCGGGAAGACGTGCGGTGTCGCGGGGTCTCTCGGTGTAATGCCATGCTCTGCGGCCAGCCAGGATGCGAAGTCTGGGAGGAGCGGTGATCGCATGAGAGTGACCGCTGCTTCGAAACTGGGCCGATCTTTTCTCCTACAAATCAAGGGCAGGCGCAGAGCCTGCAGGGGAGGATACCTCCATAGTTTGTCCTGACACAGCATGTCGACGCGGGCGGCAAGCTTCCGGTGTGCGCGGCGTACAAAAAACAAGTCCAGAGCTATGAACCAGTGACTCGGATCGGCGGTCCGCTCCTGCGGGGTCATCCGGAGGGCATAGGCCACGATGGAGGTCACCTCGCGCAGATGCTCGTCGAATGTCTTCTCCCTAACACCACGTCAGTTTCGAGCATATGATACGTCTCATAGGGCGAACGTACTCAGAAGTCGCCCGATGCCATTCCTCTACCAATCGTTGCCCTCTCTGATAATCCACGGTCACCTCACTGATCATAGGCCGTGTCGGATTGGTGCCATCTGACGACGCTCTCTCGTTGCTAGAGCAGACAATAGAGACGTAGCCATTGGGCTCGACATGTCCGGTAATCGCAGTGACTGGGGCAGCGGTGGCGTCCCACTTGCTGCCGGTAGAGAGAAGCGTAGATATACGGCCGAAGAAAGCGAACAGGCCCTGGTTGTTCGGAGATGTGTCGCGGGGGATAGCCAGGGTAAGCTCGCCATCCTCAGACTGAGAGGTGGCTATAGAGAGCAGAGCAATGTCTCGACGTAGCTCTTCAGGCGAGGTGCCTTTGAAGACCATATCCGCGGTCAGATTCTTCCATGGGGGCGGCGCGAAGCCCGAGTCACCGGACGACGTAGGCTGGGGTGGATCCTCTGTGGCGGTCATGTCGGCGTTTGAGGACGATCAAAAGCAAGCGCAGACAAGAGAGATCTGGTCGATTTCCAGGCAATGAAGTCGCAATCGGACAGAATGAGTCACGGCCGTGTATGACTCTGAGCGAGTGCAGGGAGAGCGCGGGAATACCAACTCTGCAGTTGCTTGATCGACACGCATGTGGAGCACCTGAAGGATACAAGTATGAGATTATTGAACGAAGTTGCGACTTGCTGTATGTCGTACTACCTACATATATTGCACCGCGCCGCCGTGCTTCGAACCTTGCCGGCGCTGCATCATCATATCAGAACATTGTCGGGCTTTGCCAGGCCTCCTTGACTCTCTTCTGACGGCGAACACGGCATGCTATGCTTTGCGCCAGTCTTAGGACCAGCCGTAGAGGGTAAACGAGCGACTGAACGGACAGCGCGGTGGAGAAGAACGATGTCGAGGCCAGAGACATGCGCGTCTCGTGCTGGCCGCAGTTCGAACGTACGTATGTAGACGCGCGGGAAGGACGCCCTCCTCAGCACCCCACCTGCCCGCAAGTTTGTCAAATTCTGGAGAGCCTTTTGGCCCACGGCTACTTAATGCCACCAGATACAATGGGTCTGCCCCGCAAGTAAAAAGGGAGTGTGGTGGAATATCTCATTATTAACACTGCTTGAAACCCTAGGAATGTCTTGACTGATGATTCGGCACGATGATAATGAACATGACTACTTCTGTGTATGCCAGCCATTAGAAGGTGAGTGTCAGATCGCAGACTGATTAACGTGCACATTTGTCTTACCTGACTGATCGCGAGCACCCAGCGGCCTGTGCGCTTGCCCATTCCCTCCTCGCATTCACTCCGCCGCAGCGGATTTGCGTGCCCGTCTCCTTCTGTTCGCCGCATACCCAGCGGCCGTGTTCGCCTTCACCCAGCGTGGCGTCTCGTCATCGAGGAAGTGCAGCACATACTCCCGCAGCCGCGGATGTCTGTCGCCCGGGTGCACGGGCACCCACTCCTTCAGGCGCGGGCCCTCCGGCCGTACGCCATCGGAGCCGGCGGCTGCACGTACGCATACCCACATCCACGCCTGCACGCCACGTGGATAGCGATGGACGTGCAGTAGCCCGGTGGGGTCGCGGCGTGTGACGAGGTTGCGGATGGCCATTGGGGGCACGCCGCGCTTGCGGTCTCCGTGCGACCAGTACCACTCTGTGTACTCGTCGTCGACGCCGTATATCTTGTGCGTTTCGAGCTGTTTGCGGTAGATTGTCTTGCTGGAGGTGAGAATGGCTTCAGTGCGCTGTTATAATGGAGACAGCCAGGCGAGGCCTACCCCGGCAATGGAAGAGGCCGCTCGTCGGGGCTGCTGGCGTTGGACTGGGACCGTGCGCGCGAGGGCGTGGGTTGTGAGGGTGCTTCAGGAACTTGACTCTCAGCGCTCGTCTCATCGAACGTCGGGCTGCGCGGAGGGTCGCTCGTTGCGGGACGCGGTCCCGTGGGGCTCGGGGGTGCGGCGGCATAGCTAACGCCGCTGCGCACGCTGGTGGTGGGCGATGGCGGACGTTGCGATGGCGAGGCGTCGCCGGCGGTACGATGACCTTCCCCACCGGGATCTCTTGACGAGTCTGGGTGCCCCCGCGGGAGTGTGTGCTCTTGACGCGGGTTGTTCGCGGAGGGCAGACTAGTCCCGGTCCCGGTCAGTGCGTTTGCTGGTGGCGGCACTGGTAGGAGAGGCTGATAGGTGAAACTGAAAGGTTGGGTGCCCGCAGGGATTGCGCTGGAGATGCAGAGTCAACGGGAGTGAGTAATAGTGCACGCATCCAAAGAGGACGGGTGGCCCACAAGAAAATAGGCGGCTGCGCTCCCTGGGTAGCAGTGCCGGGGTTTAGGAAAGCCGTGGCCAGCTGAGAATATTGGAGCTTAGGGAATGTCAGGGTGATTGTGTGCGTGCGTAGTTAGGATGCCGGGGATGTACTCACAGGAGGCTGGCTCTCGGTGTTGTTGGTGCTAATGGTCGGCGGGGACACAAACGAGGGGTATGCCGTCAGGAAGGTGTTCGGATACTCGCACTGCCACATGTTCATAGTGATGTTGGGGGGCAACGCAGACGCACGACGCTGGTAGTAGATCGGTGGCGGCACGCTGATGGCAGCGAGGGTTGGGGAGATGCACCGGAAGACCTCAGAGCATTAAATACCTTCTGCTCCCTGCGAGCTCGCTGGAATGCTGGTGTTTCCATGCTAAGTATGATCTCTCCGAACGCCCGCACATCTGCAATGTTGAGCAGGTGTGAGTGCTGAGGCTCAAAGGCAATTGTCTCCCATCAGCTTCCGCCATGCTAGCGACTTTCAGAGCAAGTCGATTAACGGCCCGCGCGATATGTCGAGCTTCGCGCCTTTGTCCTCGTAGACACGTGTGTTCAATATGCCACTCGGCGAGGCATCCGTGCGGTCTCCTACTTTGTGGGCGGCGCCCTTGTCCTTGACGCGAGATGCCTCATGCCGCCTGTAGATCCTGCGCGTGGGGTGGCGTGGGCAGCACTAGTCAAGATACGAAATTCGAGCGAACAGCCTTGGACGCTTGCATCGAGTGACTCGAGGGCGCGGCGATGGAGCCAAGGATGCTGCCGTAAGCACCGCTGCGTCCATCGTGCACCGTGGGTTCGCAGGCGTAGCGCGGAGGCAGGTCATGGCCGTATGGTCGATACGAATTGCCATCGAGCGCAACGGCGCGAACCGGGACTATGTTGGATGCGGCAGCGCAGCCCTGGGATGATTATGAAAGCATCAATGGGCGTAAGCACGGCTGTGTGGTTACGGTAAGCAGGGTGACCCCGAGACTACGAGAGCTAAACATACCTGGACGAGTCGCTACCACGCAGAACATCATCATAAGGCGTCTCGATGGATCGATCCATGGGAATGGGATCTGGCGGATCTAGCGGTCATGCTGACAAACTCTTTAGCATTTCCGCTTCCCAAAATGCTGCAGCATCTGAGCATTCATGGCAGGAAGACCGCGGCCGCACGTCGCAGGCTCGATGTTCCCTTGTCGAGAAGCTGGCGCTCGAGCTCTCAGGAGATTGCGGGATTAAGCGATGCATTCAGGCCTGGCATGACTTCGTCTAAGCAATCCGCGAAATTCTTGTCCGTAAGCGGGAAGAGGATTGGCTGCCTGGAGTTGGACGGGGAGATGCAAGGAAGATGCAATATTGTTAGCGCTCTGAGGTCCCCCGGGATGAGGTGCGCGGAGATGACGCGCACAGGGTCACTGAGCTCCGCGCGAGAGATACGTTGGGATGTGGCAGCTCGGAGGGGGTCATATTGCAGTGTATGAGGAACCAGAATCATGATAGACAGGGACAAGGAGGAGAAGCGCCGAAATCCGCATGAAGTCAAGGCGGTCAAGACAATTTCGAACTGCAGAACCCGCGATGCAAGCCGTGAGTCAATCATCACCAGCATTGCGTGCACAAAATGCAGACGTCCAGCATATTTGGGCACATACAGTGATCTTCAGAATTTCAGAGGACCCGGGCAGCGGAGTGGCATGTACATATGTAATGCATACAGGCATATGTATAGGGAACGCGGAAGCTTGGTCGCGACTCCATACTCAGACACGGGATCGACATGATATAGCGCGCTCAGCACGCACGCGCCATCCGCTCGCGCGTCCTCTTCCCGCCCGCGTACGTCTGCGCCGACTTCTCCTTCACCCAGTTCGGCTTCCCGTCGTCGCGCACATGCAGCACGTACCCCTCCAGGTCCGGGTGCGCGTATCCCGGGTACACGACCTGCCAGCCCGCCTCCGCCTCGGCATCCCCTTCTGCGCCCTCGGCGGAGAGACGCGAGCGGCGCGGCCCAGCAAACAGCCAGATCTGCTTCTGGCGGCGGCCGTTGAAGAGGTGCACGTAGAGGTAGTTGCGCTTCGGCTTGAGGAGCGAGGGCGGCGCGCGCAACGCGCGCGGCGCCTCCGTCGGGCCGTACCACGTCGTGTACCGCGAGAGCTTCCGGATCTTGTGCCAGTGCTTGTGTGGGTGCAGCCGCTCCTGCGCCCTGCGGCCCAGTCAACGACATAGCGGGAGGGGGAGAGGGGGAGGCACGTACTTCTTGAACTCGAGGGCGTCCTGTTCGGTCTTCACCACCGCGGGGCCGTCGACCTGACGCGCTGTGGGTGGTCGTGAAGCGGTCGCATTCGGGCGCCCGGGCGTCCCGGGCTGCGGCGTCGCCGGCGGGGTAGGCTTGACAGAAGAGCTTGACGACGCGGCGACGGGCCCCTTGGGCCGCGCGGGCGACGCCATGCGGGACTCGTCCTTGCCGCCGTCGGTGGTTGAGCGCGCGATGGGCGTCGGACTCGTCGGGCGTCCGCGGTGGTCGCGGGGCGATACCATGCGGGGCTCGTCCTTGCTATCGTCGACGGTGCGCGCGACAGGTGTTGACGGGCGGCCGCGGCGGTCGCGGGTCATGCTGCCGCGATCGGCGCAGCCGCGGGGGCATGGGGACGCGCTCCGGTCGCGCTGGCGGGCGAGGCTAGCAGGCGCGGCGGCGTCGTTAACGGACCGGAGGTTGCGCGGGATGGGGAGCGTGCGGCGGCTACGGCGTGTATCCTCGGTACTAAAATGCGAACGACTGTAAGGATAAAAGGTTACAGAGAGGATAGTGGGGGACGTACGACGCGGTAAGCCCGGGTAACGGGGCGCCATCGGGGCCGTGGCGGTAGATGAGGGTCACGGCGGTGGTGCGGTTCTCTCGATCCTGTAGATACGTGCGATGGGCACTGAGTACGAGTGCGACAGATGTGCGGGTCGGGGGACTCACGATGCTGATCTCTAGATCGTCAGGCCTAGATGCGAGGCTGCTGAGCCTGAACCTGGACACCCCAGGCGCGTTGCCGGCATCACCAAAGCGGACGGGTGGGCGGGAGGGCCCGTTGTCGGTCTTGCGAGGCAGGTGAATGGCGTCGAGAAGACGATGGGCGAAGGCGACCGTGGGCGATCGCGGTGTAGACGATGAAGGAGCAACGCGTGTTCTGTTGAAGCGAGAAGACTGTTTTACGTGAGAGGGGATTTGCCGGCGTGCGGGTGCGATCGATGGTGGTTTGGGCCGTGGATCGGAGAGACATAGGGGCTCTTATACATTGCAGCACTTCATATATGCGTGCCACTGGACCTAGAGAAAGGTGGGAACTCACAAAGGCGGGGGGAGGGGTGAATCATTCATTGAATGCATGTTCAGCTGAATCGTTGCGTGTGCCACTGAGAACACGAGAGCAAGGCAGTCTTGCTGCAAGGTCGAAAGTCCGGTCCACTGGCGCAGGCGTTCTACGGTACATGTTCTGCGGAACATACGGAGGGTACCGAGCCGCTTGGTCACCTGTATTCGCCAGGTAGAGGTGACGAGGCGTGTTGCCGTTGCCCGACTGGCCCGCGCCTGGAAACGCGCGTAGAGTCCTAAGCACATACCCTAGCTACCCTTTCCCCGACCCAAGCACTCCTTAAGGGTAGGAAGCCCCACAAGTTTCCTTTGTGGTGTCTGAGAGAAGCAGGCTCGCAGGCCGACTGGTCGATACGTGGCTCGAGCACGACTCCGCGGGCGGTGGTCAGCGGCAGCGTTGCGGTCGAGGGCCAGGTTGAGTGGGCCGCGGGGGAAGGTTCAGCCGTTGCGACATCGTCCGCCACGGATGTTGGAGAGTGCGGCGGGTTCGACGAGCGGCAACGCGGGGCTAGTGCCAGACAGACTCTGCATGCAAGTGGAAGCTGAGTGAACGCTGAGCGAGCAAGTACGAGGGGGACTCGGACGCGTTCTCGCGAGGCTCGAGCGATCCTCTGGCAGCGGCACCGGCGCCAAATTGATCGATCTGGCAGACGCCTTGGGTCGCTTCGGCTCATCGATCGATCTCAGATCCTCCTGACCGATGGCGCGATCGGTCGAAACCACATCCTTGGGTCAGCGTCATGGGCGTCTGCACATATCGCAAATGACCGAGGTCGATGCTGGTCGATGATGATTTCACGTCATGACCATTGACCTTGAGATTGATCTCGGCTGGACCTCTTCACGGAGCTTGCGTCAGTGCGCTGTGAGCTCAGTTCGATCGGGTAAGTTCCGGGCTGGAGGAGATGTTCAGTTGTCGACGACAGATCCCAGGTCGCGGGGAGGGATCGACCGCAACGGAACCGAGAACGCCTCCCCCGCACCTTCCGGTCCTTCCATGGACATTTCTTGTCTGCTGCGTCACTCGAAGCTTCGGTTTGTTCTACTCGTCTCAAGAACGCCACTTCATGCGAGTTGACTGGACGCCTTTGGTTAGGAGGCCTAAGTACTGACTTGTGAAATCAATGTATTAATCTTGTGGCGTGTACAACTGTAACGTCTGCGAGCAGCGACAAGATGCGACATTGACCCCGCGCAATGCCTGGGCCAGAATCGACTGTGCCACTCATATCCCACACATGCATCGAGGTCCCCAGCGAACACCCCCGCCTGCAGACGTGCCTCTCGCCGAAAGGATGACTTACAGTACGACGATCGACGGGCTGCGCCGTGCCACCCGATGCACGAGTAGATGAACTGAAGGATCTTGAGGGGCACCGGTTACCCACGCCCGACGAAGATTGCCTGTGCCACCCAGCGCACGCCCACGACAGCGGAAGAAAGGCATGCACACCTGGTTGCCCAACCGGATGATGTCGCAGATCCCGTTTATGCAGCCACGGGAAGAGTTAGAAGCTGTTGCGTTGCCAGCAGGCATACATAACAGCGTCCATGGGGCAAATCTCGAGGGCCAGTGGCACATTCTGAACCTGTTTCAAAACGCAGCGGGGTGGCACAGTGTCGTATGCGGTCCGTCCATAGAGGTGGCGTGGAGAGAGAGCTCTGCAGAGGGATAGGCTGACGAAGAGTTACACAACTCGCCACACACCTTGGCGTAGGTGCATACCGTACAGCAGCCCTGGAGCAGCATGTCTAGAAGGTAGAGTTCCCTCCAAATCACACACCTTCAAGGCGGCCATACATCACTTATTGTGCAGTTAGGCTTGCGTCCCAGGTCGGTCCGAGAGGATGCTCGAGTTTATTGCGCGCAGTGGGGTGTTGGTCGGTATCGTTGTCCCTACAGGAGAGGTCAAGCAGCGAGCCCAGAACACCGGTAGAGGCGTCGCCAGCATCGCTGAGGGTAGAGACAGGCCAGAAAGCTTCATACTGTATGAACCGCTACAGAAAGACAACACACGACGAGCTGGCCCGCGCCGCGCGCCAGAGCCGCGAATATGTGACATGTGTCACTGAGTCACGACGTCACAGGAGGTCACAGACAGCTTGAGGGCGACGGCCAGGAGCGCTTCCAGTCCAACGCCGTTCACCTCCAGCACCTACCGTCGCTCAACCCAGCTCCGTCTGCTACAAAATGGTACGCACCCCACTGAGAAGTGCGCCTGACTTTGCGCTTACCGCTTCCAACGTTCTTGTAGGCTCGTAATGAGGAGAAGGCACAGTCCATGCTCTACCGCTTCCGCGAGGCGCAAGCGGCCGAGCTCGGGCTGGGGACGCGGAGCGACCGCAGGCCGCGCATGGCGAGCGCGTGCAAGAGCCTGCGCGAGTGCGAGCGGTGGCGCGGCGAGATCCTGCGCGAGATCAGCAGGAAGGTGTCCAAGATCCAGGATGGTGCGTCACTCCCCCTTCGCGCCCACTTCTCTGCGCCCTCGCCCTCAAACCCAACCCCTGGCGCAATGACTGACGCCACGCACAGCGGGCCTGACGGACTACGAGGTGCGCGACCTGAACGACGAGATCAACCGGCTCCTGCGCGAGAAGCGGCACTGGGAGAACCAGATCGTCGCGCTCGGCGGCGCGAACTACCGGCGCAACGTCGCGATGCTCGACGACGACGGGAAGGAGGTGCCCGGCACGAAGGGCTACAAGTACTTCGGGCGCGCGAAGGAGCTCCCCGGCGTGAAGGAGCTCTTCGTGAGCAAGAAGACGGAGGAGGACGAGGAGAACAAGGCGCACGCGTACTACCGCCGCTTCGCGAACCAAGGCCCGGGCTACTTCGGCGACCTCGACGAGGCGGACGGGACGCTGCTCGAGTACGAGGCGCGTGCGGAGGAGGAGGGTGCGTGTTACCCGTATCTTGTTGTACGTGGGGGTATGCTAATGACTGGCGGCGTACGTGCAGAGTGGGAAGACGCGTACAAACACATACGGACCGTCCTCGGCTCCTCAACAGACGACCCCGTCCCTCCAATCCCCCGTCCCGTGAAATCTCTCTCCGCCCTCCTCACCGAAGCCAGCCAAGTCGCGCCACCAGAGTCCAAACGAAAGGCCCCAGACGGCGGCACCGACGGAGACGTCGAGATGTCTGCAGACGCGTCTTCGGAGGTCGCAAAACGTCCGCGCAAAGACGGCGCGCAGGCGCCGACGTCGGCGGCGGCGGGGGCAGACGCACCCTCAGACGCGGCGATGCTCGCGCACGCGACACGTACGGCGGCATACATCCCTGTACTGTCTCCGGAGATCCTTCTGCCGCCAAAACTGCCCACTCGGGAAGAGATGGAGCAGTTCCTGCTGGAGCTGAGGAAGAAGGCACTGGTCGAGGAGTACTTTGGAGACGAGGAGAAGTAGCATCGGTGTTGGGTGTGCTCGGTTGCGTCACGTCGGTATACTGTCCTTGCCTTGCCTTTGTACTATTACGTTGTTCTCTATGCTGTAGTTCTGTTAGAGCTGGGAACAACTGTGCGCCGGCGTGAGCTCCGCTACGCTTGCTCTGAAGAAAATGCTTGCGCTCCGCGGTTCAACGTTCATCGACATCGCCGTGAATGACTGAAGCAGCAAAAAGCTGGACGTTAAGGGGTTTGAACCCTTGACCTCACGCATGCAAAGCGTGCGCGCTACCACTGTGCCAAACGCCCGATACACTGTGCGGCTACAGCGGTAATATAATGTTGTCGGTGCAACGTAGTCTACTCAACGTCGAGGGCCAACACATTTTATGCGAAAGTTCGGCCGAATGTGAGGTAGATGACTGTCTGAGCTGAGCAACTTCGGTGCGAGGCGAGACCAGGGGCACGGGGACATCTGCATGCCGTTAAGAACTTTGTGGTCCTCGCCGCCCGGGATATTCAAGGGAGAGGTTCGGGGCATGTGGACATACCGCAGCTTTGCAGATCCTGAGTAGAGTTTCCCTCGTGGTCAGAGCACTCATGGTTCAGAAAGACCAGGGTTGAGCATACGATGCAAGTATGAAATGAGCGCGTGTATACGGTCGTCGCGGTAGATGTATAACGGTGATTGAGGTCGGTGTAGAAGACGGTGAAACGGCTGGAAAGCGAAGGGATGCATGGGACAAACAGGCGTCTGTGCGCATGCCGTACCAATTTTAGCGCGGCACAGAAACCTTAACCCACGCGGCGCGCATCATTTTGACGTCCCGGCGGTAATCCCCGAGCGGTCCAATGGGAGAGCGCTTACGTTAGGCCGTCCGGAGCTCCAGTGGGGGAAATAAGTCGCCCGCCACCGTCCTCAGCCTGCTCACACACCCTTCTCTCTCCTCCCCTCATCCTCAACCATGTCTGGCCAGTCCCCAGCCGCACCGTCCGTCCCCCTTCCCCACCGCAGAGGCTCGAGCACCCTCGCAAACAGCAAGCCGCCCGTCTGGTCGATCAATCAATCCGTCGGCCCGCAACCCGCCCCGCTCCCCGCAAAATGCGACCGGCATGAGCCTGTGCGCTCAGGCGTGTGCTGCAAGGAGCTTAAAGGCGACGATGAACGCACCCTGATTGACCCCGATGTTGTCCGCGACGTGTGAGTGTCTGTTCTCACCAGTCATGCTCTGGAGACGCGTCGTGAGGCAGGCGCCGCGCGTTCCGCACTTCGTGCTCCCGCGCGAGGTTGCACGAGCCCGCGATGCCGTAGAATGGCTAGAGCCTTTAGCTACGCAGCGCACGGACGTTCCAGAAACGCGTAGCTGAAGAGCGACAGCGTGTGCTCGCGCGGCACGGGAGGTCACCCCCCCAGTGGCTCTCCTCCGTTGCTGCGGTATCGCAGAGCTCTTCATACCATGCCAAGTTGCGCAGACCCGGGCCTTTCTTGTATTCTACCCCTGGCCTTCGGGGTGCATCGCGCGTACTCGCGCGAAGCGGGGGGGGGGGGTCTCTTCGCTCGCTTGCAGCTCTCCTTCGTTGCTGCGGCATCGAGAACCTGTTCGTTTTTCTTGACGGGCCCGGGTCAAAGGTCCCAAGAAGCCATCGCAGTACTCCAGGCTCCTGGCCCATCCAATGGTACGCGGCCAGTTAGGCTGCTCGCTCGATAGAGCTCGACTGCGTGCCGATCATATGGTCCCTGGCGCCTCGCGCATCCTGTCATGTCCGATACGGTACTGACTGTGCAACCCCCGCAGTGTGATTGGTCTTTCAGACGGCCTGACGGTACCTTTCGCGCTCACGGCCGGCCTGTCCTCCCTCGGCGAGTCCAAGCTCGTCATCCTCGGCGGTATCGCGGAGCTCATTGCTGGTGCCATCTCCATGGGCATCGGCGGCTTCCTCGCGACTCAGGCTGAACGCGACCACTACCGCTACCTTCGCAAAGTCACCTCTGCGCGTGTCCTGCGTTCATGCGACGGAGAGATGGAGCGCGAGGTACACGCCGTACTCGGACCCGTTGGCGTCGATGAGAAGGTCTCGCGGCAGGTTGCGTCGTGCCTTCGGGAAGTGGAGTTCAGCTCCGGTCCGTCCGACGAGGGCGAGTCGAGCCGTGGAAACCGCGCAAGCACGGCCAGCGACGCGACACTCACCGCGGAGGAGGGCGGCGAGCTGCGGTGGTCGGGTGACGTCGGCCTCACCGCGTTCCTCCTCAAGTTCGGCGAGGGCCTCGCGGACGTGTCGACCGCGCGCATGTACGCGTCCGCGTTCACGATCGGCATGGGCTATCTCGTCGGCGGCCTCATCCCTCTCCTCCCCTACTTCTTCGAGCCCGTCGCGCACATCGCGCTCATCTACTCGTGCATCGTTACCGGCCTCGTCCTCCTCATCTTCGGCGCGGTGAAGGCGCGCGTCACGGGTGCGGGCGCGGGCGCTGGCGGGTACGTCTGGGGTGCGGTCAGCACGCTGCTCGTCGGCGGATGCGCTGCGGCCGCCGCGTATGGCATCGTCGCCGCGCTGGAGGGATAGTGTGGAGCCGGGCTTGGACATTCGTCGTGGGATGTGTACGTTACTGGAAGATTACCGTAGTGCTTGATTCACCTCATCTAGTTACCTCTGAGGCTCTTAGTACATCGTTTTGAGCTGACAGTGAAGGCAGACTGCTTCCTTCAGCCTTTTTTTTTTCTCTTAACTTAGTTCGGTTAAGAGGAGGAAAAAGGTGAGGGAAATCGTCTAAAGGCCTGCTGGTGAAGCTCGCCACGCACAGATCAGCGTCGAAGCGCGCTATTATATCGGGCAATTGGCACAGTGGTAGCGCGCACGCTTCGCATGCGTGAGGTCCAGGGTTCAATCCCCTGATTGTCCACTTTTGTTTTGCGTCTGTGCCCTACCAGCCGCATCTACAGACCGCAGTAGGGTTAGACCGCAGTGAAGTTTAAGCACGAACCCTCCCATATCTGCGGTCCTGCATCGTGGTTCATGAGTGGCCCGACATTTAGACAGTGCGCAGCGGAGTAGCAGAGTGCACTGCCGGCGCGGAGAGACCTCGGGGACGCCGGTCGCAGCAGGGTTCAGTCTCAGGGCGTGCCACAGCTCTGTCTTGTCCTTCTCCTTGTCATTGCCCCCGCCTCGCCTGTACTTATTCTCTCTCTCCTCCCGTGTTCACCTTCTGCTCTGCTCTTGCTTTCCGTGCACCTCGTCGCGCTCGCCCTCGCTTGTCTTAACCGCTCACGACATCCATCACTACTGCCGTCATGAGTACCCGACCACCCCCACTCAGAGGTGAGTCCGACTCGAGTATTACGCGTGCTCCAACACACGCCGGAAAGGCGTGTTCGTATGTCTGGGATATAGGACTGACGAGTGGCTCATGTAGCGGAGGAACGCCCTCCTGCATACAGAATGGTCACCCGCGTGTACAGTAACAGCCTGCGGCCTGTAGTCGTAGTCAGTGAGTGTCGCGCATATATCTTCTGGTCTTTGCCGTTGAGTGCTGACGACGCGAAACAAGTCGGATGCTTGGTAGCCATATGGAGTCTCATTTGGTGAGTGTGCTATCGGGTTGTGGCTGAGCTATTCGCTCATAGTGTCTTGACTGTTTATAGGGCTGTGAGTATCTCCGCGCAGGTAGAGCGAAGCGGCCGTCTCAACAGGACTTGCAGATACCCAGCTTCCAAGATATCAATGAGGACAAAGCGAGTGCGTACCGTTCTTCCTCGTCCTCCCCCATACAGGGCCTCTAATGCGACTGCGTTAGACGGGCAACCCAAGTTTGCTGTGTTCGATATAGTCCTCGGAACAATATACGCTGTAGCGTGCGCCATTGAGGTATTTGGTGTCATTGCCGCTACTATGGTACGTACCCTCGCGCGTTTGCCATTGTATAAGCCTCGTCTCAACGAGCTCGGGATTTAGCAACGACTGGCCTTGGTGCGGATCTACGCGATGCTTTCCCTGGTCGGCTCTCTGGCGGTGATCGCGGCGGGCTTCTTGCGCGTCGTGATTCACTTCGTGTTCAAGGTGCGTGACCGCGAAATGCTACAGCCTGACCCAGATGCTTATCCAGTCTTGTTTCTCAGAGCGGACTCATCGACGAGTGCGAGAAGATCGCGCAAGGCCAGGGTATCGAAATCGTGAGTCTCGACCATGCAGCCGTTCAAAGAAGATGCTGATGATAGTGCAGAGATTTGGCATCTGGTTCCACCACTTCAAGGAGAAGCTCAACGCTCAAGAGGCCCAGGATTGTGCGTTACATAACCTCCACGTCTCGTCCAGTTCGCTCATCACCGATCCACGTAGTCTGCAATAGCGCGTGGAGCCGCGACTCCCTTCGGGAGATCCTCTTCCTCATCTTCGAGATCAGTGAGTGCCTTCTCGCGACTACGACCACGCACTCTCGCTCATAGCCACACGCGTCGCGCACCAGTATTCTCGATCTTCTTCACGATGATCGCCTTCGCATATTATCAACAAGTGCAAGACCCCACCTCGGCCGCGAACGTCTCGCGCACGCCCGCTCCCGCTGCAGCTGGCTACCCAGACCACTACAACCGCCCGTACGACTCCGACCCCTACCATTCCTCCTACGCGCCATATGACGCGGCCGCGGCTGCCGCGCCGAGCTACCAGGCGTACGCCCCGCCCCCGGGGCCGCCGCCGTCGAACTCCGGCTACGGCGTGGGCATGGATGCCGGACGCGACAAGGACGCGAAGGACCGGGAGCTCCAGGACGACGCGAGCGAGGTTACGAAGTTCGACGATCCCTTTGCGGACTTCGATGCCCCGACGCTGCCGAAGCAGCCGGAGGCGCATACGGCGCCGACGCATTGAGGGGAGGCGGACCGATGTGTGGTAACGCTACTTTCTTACTGGTGTATGCTGAGTGTATGCTCATCTGGACGCTGCAGGATACGTGATTGTTTTCGCTAGATCTAACGAACATTGATGTATGGCCCGACGAACTTTGTTACGGACTGTGCAAGGTATTGCCTGCGTCTCTGCATGTTTCTTTCATCACCAGGTAGTCCAGACGTGAGAGGAACAAGAGAAGGCATATGAACAACTCCAAACCCTTCGGCTGATATCGCCCCGCAGCTCAGTACATGTTCTGCGAAAGCGTTACGATCTGACCACAATCACCAGCAGTTGCATTAACAGACTATAGCATACACACTATCCTACAATTCGTTCACCTTCAAGATGACGCTAAGCACTCCTCGACAATGTTCCATCGCATTATGCGCTGCTGGTGCTAGTACTGGCACTGGTGCTGGGCTCAGTGCCGGTCTTGGTGCTGGTGGGAACGGGACCGATGGGGTCGGTTATGGTGACGGTAATGCCCTGTGAGTATCACACTTGAAGTCAGCATCGCGCGCTCACGACGACGACTCCGCAGAACGATGAGACATACATCGGCCTTGCACGCATTGGTCGCCGTTTTCCGAATACTCCCCAATTGGCTCACCCCGCATTTCTTCACGGCGCAATTTATCACGGAGTTGAGGACGACTGCGTTCCCGCACACGCAGCGGTCGGTCAGCACGCCCGCGCATCCTTGGACGGGCAAGAGCTTCGTGGTGCAGGTGAGTGCACACACTGATGTAGGGCGATTACGGTCAGCACAAGGGCGATTGGGCGGGACTGGCGGACGCACAGGGTAAGCGCAAGAGGGGACCGGAGCTGGGAGCTGGCGCTGGGGACGCGGTGGTGAAGGCAGCAAGCGCGACGAGAGGGAGGACGATTGAGATGCGCATGATGCTCTTGTTTGGATGTTCAATGTGCGGTTGCGGAGGAGCGCGTAGGGAAAGGTGAGGCGGGGCTGAGATGTGTTGCGGTGTACCGTTGCTCACCCGCGATTTTATAGCTTTCAACGGGACCGAGTTGTCCACGACCCTCCTGGCCTCCCTTCGACTTAGCATTGTTCTCGCTCATGACTTCATGCCATCGTCGAGCGCCGAGCACCACACGTCGGGCGTCGGGAGCCGTTGAACGTGGAGAAAGTTGGTGCGCACAAATGTACGGGCCGAGCAACCTCGTCGCTGTACCCCCTACAACTGGCGCATAACAGGACATCGTACTTACTTCTCGGGACAAGGGGTGACGTCGTTACGGGCAGTCCGGCGACCAAGGTTCGAATTGTCCGCTCTTCGCGTCCCTGATCGTTCAGGAAACTCATCACGCGCGCTCTAGTGTTCGGCATCTAGCAACTTGTGCGGCCCCAACGGACAACATGGGCATGTCATACATAGGCTAGCTGCAGTTTGTTGGCAGCGTCGACGTCGACTACACCTCCCTGAAAGGCACTGCGCCCAAGTCCAAGGCATGTGTATTTCCCGACTTGGCTCTGAACTGTTATGGAGTATGACCATGTGGTTCGGTAGGGAGTCCACATACAGTGTCTCTCGAACCTGTACATCGGCCGAGCTCTCCGGAAGATCCACCATCAGCGCCCGCTTCCCAGCCTCCTCGACCACATGTGGCTTTCAAAGTGTGCATGGGGCGCACCAGAACGCCTCAGGAGTGGCGAAGCAATGGATCGAACAGATGGACCGATGGCTTCAGCTCGGTCGCTCATCATTTCTGCGCCGGACGACTACACCAGCTACATCGTCTCTGGACGCTTCAGGACGGCGAAATTCCCTATGGACTACCGCTGCTGACGCTGTGGCGAGGCTGCCGGTGCGTTTGGCCTGTTTCGGCTTGTGCTGGACGTGCCTAACCCCGGTAACGCCTAAGTGATGTCATTCGGCTTGTACAGCTGCCCCATGGGGAATCCATGACACCCAACCGGATTCGACTCCAACTCGATGGCCCCCAGTAGGCATCGACATACAGGATTTCTAGTCGCGGATCTGTAGGGGAGGGGGACAACGACCTGCGACTTGGCATGCCCTGAGCTGATTTTTCCTCAGGCCGAGTTAACCCGCTGCTGGAAGTACGGCAGTATATCACCAGGTGGCTTGGCTTCGCGCGTTCAAAGCTGAAGGCAGTGAGTAGCGGTTTCTCAGTTGGGTGGCCCGTTCCTCATATCCTCCAGCGATAAATACGCTGTGGATGAGTCCTGCGGCTGCCAATCCCGCGCACAGCCTATCAAGCCGTCCAACGAACGAACGATAGCTTCGGCCACATCACACGGGATGGACGTGAGTATACCTGGGTGATATTGATGAACTCTACTCGACGTCCACCAGTAATAGGTCACTACGGGCGTGAAGACACCCCTACCCCCTGTCGTCTTGTCCCTGCCGCCTGGGACCGCCTCCTAAAGACTCCACCAACTACTCCCCTAGCTAGGGCCGAGTGGTCATAGAATTCCGGAGTGCTGCCGACGACCCACAATGAAGCTTCGGTGATCAGCGCGGATACGTATGTACCCCTTGCGTATGGAGGCCGTACCTCAGGCAGGTCCGCGAAGCCCGTTCGTGTAGATGCAGCGGCCCGGACACATGCCTATCGCAAGTCATTAATATGTGTTCGTCGCCGTACGTCTAGTCTTCTGGTGAGTATCATGCGCAGCGTCTCATATCCCCACCCTCACAGTACCTAGTGAACTCAATCTGCCATGCGCTGCATGGTGTATATTGTTTGAGTTCAACTGAGAGCGGAGCAACATCCCAAGCTCTACTAAATGATGGACAACTGAGCGCGCCCGCCGTGTCATGGTGCTGTACCAGGAACCCAGTTCCTTCAAATCATATCTCGGTGCGTCTGCATACTTCGTGGCGGTGGCCTCCAACTATTGTTCATTGGGCGCGCACTAACTCAATTCTGTACACACGCCGCAATACATCGCTCGTGGCCTGATATGATGCCGCCGACGATTGCTTGCGCGCTCAACACATCCGAAAGTACCCCACATCATCTCGAAACTGGCCGCTCGAAGCCTCCAGCATCAACCGGGGTTCCACTCCGACTCGACACCGGGAAGCATTTCCTGGCTTCTGAGCCTCTCGGCCAGTTCGCATCAATATGTTGGAGCGATGGGCGGCGGATCTTGGCATGAAGCAGCGTCAGAGCGTTTGCAAGATCTCCTACGTTCGACCGCGTATGCTTACACTCACCGCGGGTCGGAGTTGTATGCCACAGACGAACTCGGCTGTACGACCAGGGACCTCAAGTTTGTCTAGCATCTTCGCTGCCAGCTGGCACCGCCGGCTGCTCGGTCAGGCACTGCCCTGGGAAGTCGAAGAGTGGCCCGGGGCCGCCCCGGCAGCTGCCTGTCAAAATGCGGCGAACAGCAACAATCGAAGTCGAAGGCCGAGGTCCGCGACCCCGTACGGGTGAACGTTCCCTCCACCTCCGCTGAGGAGCCTTCTTCGGCGCCGCAGCTCGACTCGTCCATCTTCGCATGGACGGCGCGTTCGCACCACCCCTCCCCGCCTGGACCCGCGACGGACGATGTGTGGGCATCGCGGGGCGTTTGGCAGTACGCCTGTCCCGCTCGTCTCAGTCCGTGACATCTGGTGGCCACGCATGCCACGGCATGCCAATGTCGGCCTCGAGAATAGCTCTGCTTCTGGTATCCCGCGAGGGCATATCAAACTCTACAACCCGCTTCTGGGAAGCCCTTACACCCTCCGTGCAGCGCACGGAGGCCGCGCACGGGTAGCCATGGTTGCTACAGCTCAGGAAGGACGTCCCCAAAGGCCCCTTGCATACCGCCCGAGCCAATACGTTCCTGGGCACCGATACCGCACCTATTGGTGGAGAAGTCCATCATACATCAAACCCCGGCGTCGCTCAATTGACTGTTGAATGTACCGCAACTGATGATGCCCCCGCACTACTCGCACTGCTATAAAGTCGGCTGTAGCTTCCGCCCTGTCCCCTAGCCGCTCGCCCCTCCCTGCCCCTCCCCTCCATCTTCTTCACCCTCATCAACACCCCCGCCCGCCCGTTCGCTATGCGCTGCTCCGCCATCCTCGCCCTCGTCGCCGCGGTGTCCTCCGTCTCTGCCGCCGAGCTCGGCCGCAGGCAGAGCATCACCGACTACCCACGTACGTCCCTCGCTCCACTGTTTCGTGCATGCCAGTGGCCACCTCGATGTTGAACCTCCGCGGGTACCACAGCCTGCGCCCTGACGTGCCTCGCGACCGCGAACTTCGGGACCTGCAGCGAGACGGACTTCTCCTGCCTCTGCAAGAGCCAGGCGTTCATCGACGGCACGACGAAGTGCATCACCTCCTCGTGCACGGGCGACGACCTCACGAAGGCGGAGGGCCTCGCACAGAGCGCCTGCGCATCGGCGGTACGCTTCCCATCTCCACCCTCGTCCTCGTCTTCTACGGGCGTCGGCTGACGGGGATGTTGTGCAGGGTGTGACCCTCAGCGCACCGGCCGCAACGGGGACCGCGCCGAGCTCGGGGAGCGCTAGCGCGTCCGCGGCTGCACCTTCACAGACGAGCAACGCTGCGCCGGCGCGCGGGGCGAGCGCGTTCGTGGCACTTGCTGCTGTCGGCGCGGCTGCACTTGCGCTCTGAGGCTCGCGCACCTCATCCTCGTGGCGCATACACGCACATCTTGAGCTGCTTTGGTTTCGTTAATGTATTATCCGACCGCATATTCCCGGGACCCGCACTGCAATATACCTGCAACTCTCCTTCTACAGCGTCAGCCTCGTACTCCTCTGTAGGCATCCATCTCCAAGTGTGCCGGATTATGACTCCTGGTGCCTGCTCAGGGTTATCGCGGTGGCATAGCTATAGTATGAGCACTCACAGTGTTGCACGTTCCAGCTCACAACAATATCGGGTCGTACCAAAGTACGTGCGGCGGGCCCCGCCTGGTGCATTGAGATCAACTCGCGCATACTGCAAGTTTAGGTCCACCAACGTACTGCGCTGCGGCCTGTTGCAGCATGCGGGACTACGCCATCAACTCGCCTAGCTTAAGAGACTGAGTACATACATATGTGAATCACAAGGCATTAGCACGCCGCGCTGTGGGATGCCGAAGCTCAAAGGGACATTGCAAACGTTACTTAGGCTTCACGCGCTCGGTGACTGCATGCGCACATGCCATCTCCGGGGGCACATGCCACAGAACCGTCTCAACTCAATGGCGACCTTGCGCGAGCTCTAGGTACCCCGTACCCGCCGCGGGGCCCGTCGCTGAGCGCTGAGACCCAGAGGTTCGGCGAATCCTTCATAGAAGTCAGAGAAGCTCTGCGCGGTGCGTCCATGGGGTCGTAGCGCGTATAGTAAGACCGAATGCGCTGCTGCGCGACTGAATCGAACTTGGGAGGTGTTTGCACAAGCAGACAGATGGAGGTATATTCCGGACCAGTAGATGCTACACGAACGAGCCCAAGCAAAGCAAAGCCAGAGAGGATATAACATGCCCGCACGTGCGGGACCAGCGGGGGGCGGGGACTACTAAAACGCGGGTGTACGTGGGGAATAGCGAACTATATAAATTTAGCGCGTGCCGAAAGTTCGTGCTCGCCAACGAGTGTGGGAGGCGGGCCTCGCCAAGGAGCGTGTGGGTGGGGAGCGGTGCACCAGGCGTGTAGGGGGACCACAGGCGGACGGGACCATGCTCTGAGCGGAGGGCTTAGAGCTTAGAGCGCGAAGGCGGCGGCACCGACGACGGCGAGCGCGGCGAGGGCGTTCGCGCTGCGCGACGACGCCGCGTTGCTGGTCTGCGAGGGCGCGGCCGAGGAGGTGCTGGAGGAGCTGGGGGTGCCGCTCGGCGTGCTGGAGCCGCTGGACGCGGGCGAGGTCTGCGTCGCAGAGGGCGCGGCGCTGCTGCTGCTGAGGTTTACACCCTGCGAGTAGCCAATATCAGCTAGAGCTCCAGCTAGAAACAAAGAAGGAATGCGCACCACTGCGGCGCAGGCGCTCTGGGCGGCGGCGTCGGCCTGCTTGAGGTCGTCGCCGGAGCAGGCGGCGTTGATGCACGTCGTCGTGCTGTCGATGAAAGCCGGGGTCTTGCAGAGGCAGCCGGTGTCCTGCGGGTCGCAGCTACCGAAGTCGGCACCGGCGAGGCAGGAGAGGGAGCACGCTGTGGCGCACAGCTGTCAGGATCGGCGCGATGCAGCGGGCGCTTGTGAAAACGAACCTGGGTACGTGATGTCTTGCCTGCGGATGAGCCCGGCGGCAGAGACGGAGACGGCGGCGGCGAGGATGAGGATGGCGGAGCAGCGCATGGTGGCGGGCTGAGCGGATAAAGGGCGGCGGGTAGAGGAGGGCGGAGGAGGAGGCGCGGGGTGCAGAAGAAACTCGGGTGAGTTGCTGAGGGGACGGCGGGGGACAACGAGGGCTTTATACCGCGCGCGCGTAGCGGGGACGTCCACGGACGCGAACGATCAGCTGTGGGAGATCAGCCCGTTCAGACAAACAATCGGCCCAAAGGAGGGTGCAGTCGGCGGCGCGTCCGCGTGCGCCCGCTGCTTCTCTCGCGTTCCTGATTGCTTGGTGTGCTTGTGGGCGCCGTGTGTTGTAAACAACTTGCGATACGGGACGCTCCCTCGGACAATAGGGCCTTGTACGAAACAAAGGCCTCGTTGGGCGGACGTTCCCCGGCGGACTGCCGTATGCGAGCGTGAAAGGGAGTCCCATTGTGGGCGGCGTGTCCAAACAGCGTTCGCGGACGCAAACAACGCCTGCCCCTTTCGTCCAGGCACCCCAACCCCGCCCATCACCGGCCCGCTCTCGCCCTCCCACGCGCCCACAATCCCCGGACCGCCCAGGCCCCGGCCGGCCGCATACTGCTTTGGGCGCCGCATCTGCCGTGGAACTAGCAAGCACCGGAGCAGCCACCGAACCTTATTCTCGCCGCCACCGCGCGCAAACAACACCAAAGTGCCCGAGTCGCTGCCAGACAGTTGTGCCGTTCCCGAAAGCCCAAGCTCACCGACTCCGACATCCTCAAGACATGGTGCGTCGCCGCCCCGCTCGTCCTTCACGCCGTGCGAAGTGCTGACCGACTCCCCTCAGGCCCCCTCCGCGAAGACCACCAAAAAGGTGCGCATATTGACCGAGCATTCCAGGACGTGAACTCATCATCTGCCTCCCCTTCTGCCTCGCTTGGAAAACTCTGTGCTCTCCCGCCTTGCTCTCTCGTTCTCCCTGCTCCTCCTCTGTGCTCGCGATCTCAGACCGGCGGCAAGCAGCGCTCGGCTCTCCAGGATGTCGTGACCCGCGAATACACCATCCACCTCCACAAGCGCGTCCACGGCCGCTCCTTCAAGAAGCGCGCGCCCTGGGCCGTCAAGTCCGTCGTCGACTTTGCGCAGAAGTCGATGGGCACCTCGGACGTCCGCCTCGACCCCAAGCTCAACCAGGCGCTCTGGGCGCAGGGCATCAAGTCCGTCCCCCACCGGATACGCGTCAAGCTTGAGCGTAAGTGCTATTTTCATCGCAACATTATACTGCCCCTGGGGTAGAATTGGAGGGAGATTGAATGGGAACTGATGGTGCACGCAATACAGGCAAGCGTAACGACGAGGAGAACGCGAAGGAGAAGCTCTACACGTACGCGAGCTACGTCCCTGTAGAGTCCTTCAAGGTGCGTCCCCCACCTCCCCTCAACTCCCCCGTCCTCCCCCTAACGCCGTAGTTTCATCCGCCCAGGGCCTCGAGACGGTCGTCGTCGACGCCGAGTAAACGGCCCGTCTTTTTTCTGCCGCTTTGTGTCGATACTCCCATCCGGGCGAGGTGGCGCCCGGGGCGGAGGGAAGGGAGGGAACGGCCCCGGGGCTGTCTGTCCGCTGTATTATGCCTTGCCATGCACCCACTCGTACGTACGCTCCGCCGCACGCGCTACTGCCCCCATATGCTATGTCGAGCAACCAAAAACCCACCATCGCCCACTCTGTGTGTATCGTCCCTGAGGCTGCTAGGTTGCATCAAGATAGGTAGGATAATTCGAGGCGTCGAAACTGCCGCTACATGTTAGGCTTCACGCGAGACGAAGTACTCCCCGAGATTTACATCTTGGCTGTACCTCCCAGGCGTCATGTTCCTGTGTGAGCTTTGCCCTGCCATCTTCCGCCCTGCTGGATTCGCCGTGCAGTACACCCGCGATCAAGACTACTGAAAGCGAAAGAGCGATGACGATGTGTGGAACGTATCTACAATATTGCGTTCTATGTATGTCTCCTCGCTCTCCAGCGACCGCGTCCTCCACCGAATGCGCCCCTGTCATTGATGCTGAAGTGTAGCATCTCCGTCCAACCCGACCGTGCTTAGACATACAACAGGCTGCGGTCGTGGCGGACGCGGACAGAGTCCGCCCGGGAAGACTTGTTCGGCATGCGCTCCCAGATGGGGTCCACGTCCGGCCCGTCGAGGTCGCCCGCGCCGTCCCAGCCCCAGCACCACACTGCCAGCCAGCGAGGCGAAGTGTCAGCATCATCCTGTATCAATTCAGAAATGGAGACCGGGGGGACGCACCGTACTCGGGGCCGGGCTGGAACGCGAGCGGCTCGCTCTCCTCCTCGGTGAAGAGGCGGTCGTGGGGCCCGAACCAGGCGCGGTCCTGCGGGTCCGTGCGCGGGTTGTCGGGCAGGCCGCCGAGGCGGACGTACCCCCGGATCGCGGTCAGGTTCCGGCGTGCGGGGTGGATGATGTCCCATACTCGCTGCACCACACCATACGTTCCGTCAGCCAGAGAATTCACAACAGGAAGGAGAAGGCAAGCGGCAGAGGGGGGAAAGTGGGAAAGAGGGAAGGAGAGAGGGAAGGGAAAGACGCACGTGGTCGTACGCGAGCTTGACGCGGGGGACCATGAGGATGCGGCCGTAGCCGGCCTCCCAGTAGTCGTTGCAGATGAGCGAGCACTCGCTCGCGGAGCACTCGCCCTCGGTGATGCGCGCCATGCGGAAGCGCACGTGCGGGAGCGCGTAGAACGGCGCGGGGTCGAGCACGGCGATCCCGTTCCAGCACGACTGCACCTGGATCGGCAGGTGCTGCATGAAGCGCTGCTGCGACGGCCCGTGCTGGAAGATGGACTCGAAGGGCGCGTTCTCGAGCGCGGTCCCGTTGATGTCGCGCGCGACCCAGTTGTCGTAAAACACCGGCGAGCCCTGCCAGAGACGTCAGTGGTGAAACAGTGCAAAACGAGGAGCACTTACAAGCTCTTCGTGGTACATGTAGTCGGCGGCGCAGGTGATGCCCGCGTTATTCCGCCGGCTCTGCCAGATGAGCTCGAGGAGGTCGTCGACGCAGGGGAGGATGTCGTTCATGAAGATGATCGAGTCAAAGTACTCGTTCTCCGCGTCGCGCAGCTCGTGCAGCGGCACGAACGCGGCGTTGCGCACCTCCGCGAGGTACTCGATGCGGTGGTTGAACGCGCCGCGCGTGCGCATCGACGTGCGGATCGTGACGCGCATGCCGACGCTGCGGCAGAGCGCGTCGAAGATGCGGAGGAGCGCCTTCGTCTGGTCCGTCGACCCGTTCTCGTAGATCGACACGTACACGTTGTGGTAGCCGAGGATGGCCGCGACGCGGAAGAGCGTCGCGAAGAGGTCCGGGATGATGTCGAACGAGTTGTACAGGTTGATCGCGAAGAAGTACTTGTGCGCGTCCGGCGCGAAGCGCCGCGAGGCGGGCACGTAGTCGCCGTCGACGCTGCTCCCGAGCCCGAGCGAGTCGAGCCAGGAGGAGGACGCGGGGGACTGGTGCCCGATCAGCGACGCGTACCGCTCGACGGCCTGCTCCTTGTACATCGGCTGCGCGGGCCGCGTGCACTCTTTTGTGTAGTGCGGGGAGAGGTGCGTGACGAGGTCGAGGACGCGTCGTCGTTGCTCAAGTGTCGGTAGTGTGAGCGGCGTTCGTGCTGGTGTCCGTGACGAAGGGAGTACTGGGGCATGACGACCTCTCCATGCTGAGCTTCCAGACTGTAAAACCGTCAGCCCAAGCCCTCAAGACATATGATAGACTGTAGTGGAGTGAGGGGTACGCCGCCATCCAACCCAACAAACTAGTGCATGCATTCCACAGGGACTCTGTAGCCAGTCACCTCACGACCACACGGGTCCGGCCTTAAGGAAGCCATTTGCTACACCGGCATACATGTCAGGGAGTAGTATGCCATGGAACACCTCGATGGAGTCTCAGAATGAGTGGGCTAGGAGGCGAAGCCCACACATCATGGGACATACATGCGGTGTAACCAGACATAGACTTTATTTGCATCACGGTCCCGAGGACAGAAGCGCATATATTGCATAGTGGATCTGATGGCCAAGGTATTGCTGTGCCGAGAGACCTCATCCCGCCCCGAGCATGGTAGTGCCGCTGGAGGAGAGGTCTCTGCTACGAGTGAAGCAACGGTGCAACCGGCGCGTTCACGCACGGAAGAGGCAAATAAGCAAGAAACTCACCGAGGAGAACATTTTGGAGATGAATAGGCCGACCATGATCCCGACGGAGAGGGCGACCCAAGTCGGGATACGCTGGAGGGGGTGTTTACTCCTTGGCTGCATGGCGCGCAGGCGAATTCTGAGCTGCCGATAAGAGACCATCGTTGTACAACGCAGAAACGCCGCGTTCGACGTACCTGTGGTCTACTTCCTGTTCTGCGTGTGTTCCCGACGCGCTAGCTCCGACGAGACTGTTCTGCGCGCGTGGTGGCTGGTTCTGGGATGGCGCGACTAGTGCGCGGCGTCAGGGTCCTCGCGCGTTAACCAGATTAAGAGAGAATAAAGATAGCAAGGTCGTAGGGTATACCAGCGCAGCGGCGAGGGGGCGGGCGGAGGAGAGGGGGAGAGGAGAGGAGGACGGCGAACGGGAGCTGCCAGAGAGCAAAGTGCGGAGACGCCCATTTTGTCCCGTTTGGGGTGCCGGATCGGGCTGCCACCTTGATTCTCGACCACGACCTCCTCCCCCTCTCCTCTCCCTCCCGCTCCTTCTCCCCGCCATCCTGCTCTCTCTCGTCGCCGTCTGCGGTGAGTAGCGCGCGGATGCAACGACGCACGAGCAAGACCGTCGCCCACATCTCGATACCCCCCACGCCCGGTCACATGGGCTCCGACTCTGAAAAGGCCCCCTCGCGTCTGCACCAGAAGAGTCTCGGGGTCACGAACCGCATATGGCTCATCCTCGCCGCCTTCGTCGCTCTTATTGTATTCACTCGCTCTATACTCCCTACCGAAACTCCTAATCCGCGGCACCGGCTTCTCCACGCCGACCTGAAGCCCAAGAACTACCTCAACATCTCAGAGGACGCCAACCCCTTTCCCTTCTGCCCAGCACTAGGACCGGGCGATGAGCTCGCGTCAAGATACGACCCTATTGCCCTCTCGCAGACGCGCTTCCACACAGGCAGCGGTGCACGCATACAGCGTGTCATTAACAAGGCCCTCGCAGGGCTCCCAGTGACCATCAGCGTCATTGGCGGTTCAGGTGAGCACCCTGCACTCCGTTATGTCCCTGGCGCAGTACTGTGCACTCCTGCTTCCTCGCCTGAGCCGGCCAGAACAAACCGCGTGGTGATAGCGGCGTCGGTGGTTGATGCTACCATGACGCTCTACGTCAACCATATGGCACATTCGGCGGCACACTTGAGGCCGCCCGTGGCTGGAGGAGTTAAGGCGAGGTTCCTCGTACATCCTTGCCATACATGTCCTTCGACTTGCTTCCTATGGGTTGTACCTGAGGCTATGACGCTCTACGAGGCGCCTTACGTGCACTTCATATTAGTATGGTTCAGGTGCCCTGCGCACTATCTTCGTCGTCGAAACTCTGGAAGTCTTTCTCTTTTCGGCTTATTTGCTAACGCACGTTTACAGTATCGGCATGCCATGGCGCTGGCGATGACCCTCTTGCGCCTAGCTGTTACCCTGCACGCTTTTTCAACTGGTGGAATGGCGTATTCCCCCATCCCGCGTCCGAGCTCACGAACGGCGCTATGCGTCGGACGAGCTCCTCGTATTTCTCGTTCTGTAACGCCCATCACATCCCTGATATCACGGACTTGGTGATAATTGAGCTTGATGTTGATGACGCCAAGTAAGTATCTTCACAATTTGCGATGCATTCATGACACTGTCTGATTGGCGGACGCCATAGCACGGAAGCGTCCATGGATGAGTTCGAACTTTTGGTCCGGTCAATCCTCCTGCGGCCAGACTCCCCGGCGATCCTCATCCTAGGCCACTTCAGTCCCCAAGTCGCTCAGACTAAGGGATTCGCGGGCGCAGATCATTGGCACAGCCTTGTGGCTCAGTTCTACGACATTCCCCACATCAGGTATGGCAATGCTTTCTATAATCCACGCATATAATTTAATCTTAGCACAGCACCAAGCCCATCCTGTACCCGACGTTCATGGACAAGCCCGCGTCCATCGACAAGTACTTCACCGATCCCGTCCTCGCGAACTCTGCCGGTCATGGCGTTCTCGCAGACGTCCTCATCTCCTACTTCCAGACCCAGGTCTGCAACGCATGGGCTGCAGTGATGGGACACTCCGCGGAAGCTATCCCGTCCGCGGCTGCTCCTGTGTATGCGGACGGCCAAGCAAAGCAACCCACGGACGCCCGTGGCCTGTTCGGAGGTGTCGCCCAGCGCAAGGGAGCCGCTGCGGGTGCTGTAGCGGAGGACGGCAAGGACGGCGCCGCTGCGAACCCCGTCCCCATCGCCGACCGCGACTCAACCGGACGCCCGCCCGCGCTCGCAGCGCAAGACCCCCGGCTACGCGTACCCCCGGTGCGCATCAACAGCCGGCCGGCCGACCTCGAGGCCGCGCCGTTCGAGGAGGTCGCGCCGTACTGCGTGTCCGCGAACGACCTGGTGAACCCGCTCCCGCTCTCGATGTTCGCGGGCTCGGGCTGGGCGGCGTACCACCCGCCGCCGGGCTCGGCGGAGCTGTCGTCGCACGCGCACTACTTCTACTCGGCGCTGCCGACGAGCCGGTTCCGGGTGAACGTGCAGGTCGGCGCGGGCGACGTGGGCGTGTACTACGTGCGCGAGCCCGCGGCGCAGGTCGGCGAGGGCAGCGCGGTCGAGTGCTGGGTGGACGACAACTACCCGGGCGCGGTCGTGATCGAGAACGCGGCGCAGGTCGGGGAGCCGACGCCTTCGTGAGTCTCTTTACTATTTTCGCGCACTGTTGTGGTGGCGGTTGCTAACGTCAGCTGGTGGGGCGCGCAGGCTGAAGATGATCGACCACCGGGTGCAGCGCGGGACGCACTACGTCGAGTGCCAGCTGCTGGGCGAGGAGGACGACCGGAACGTGCCGCCATTCAAAATTATCGGCATCTTCTCGACGTGAGCGGTTTGTGGCGCGGTCAGGCGCGGAGTCCGGGGCAGCCACGTCGACGTGGGCGCGAGCCTCGGCGCGTCTGTGATTGTGGGTACTTGTGCATAAACGGTAGAGTAATTGATAGAGCCCAGCGGTAATGGACATACATTCGAGAGGTCTACATCAGCGGGCACAGCAGTAAGTAGGTATCATCTACTGCAGGCTGGTCATTCATGCTGGCTTCTTGTCGTGAGCATATGGAGCGCATATAATGGCGTTTCGGTCTGGTTCGTCAAGTAAGAACGCCTCAAGCGTTTCCATATTCCCTGCACACCGCTACACATGTACACAGTACAATCACCGCAAGAAGCGCACCCCGACACACACACAATATACCCGTCCTACGTGCCTTCGCGGGCGGTAATCTCGTCGCCGCCCCCTGGAAGCTGCACCACTCACTGGCGCGTGCCGACGTCCTTGAAGAAGAAGAGGGCGGAGAGGCCCACTGCTCGGCCCCGCGTCAACAATCAGCATCGATGTTGCAACCGCTCGAACGGCCAGACACGCACGGTGGTCGGTGTTCACCGCGAAGCCGCCAAAGGCGAGCACGTCCGAGCAGTAGAACGGCTTCCCGTGGTTCTCCCCGTCCCCGTTCCCGAACGGCTATCACCCCCAATCTGCGTCAGCCTCCCCTGGCAAGACAAAACACAGCGAAGATGGGAAGGGGAGGGAGGACGCACCCCGACGACGCGCGTAGTCTCCGCGGCGGCGTCGAAGAGGACGAAGCCGAGGTCGACGACGAACTCGCGGTTGTAGTACGGGTGCAGGCCCGCGCGCCCGAACACGCCCACGAGCACCTCGCTCTCGGCGACGTCGACCACGGCGGCGTCCTGGAACTGGCTGCCGTGCCCGAGCGTGGTGACTTCGCCCTTCGCGAGCTTGTACGTCACGGTGAAGCCGTCGATCTGACAAGTGGAAGCGCGGGGAGCCGTGGGTTAGTGTGGGGCTCTGCTCGAGGATGGGTGGGGGGCGGGGCTTACAATCCAGCCGTGGGAGACGGTGATGCGCTGGATGGGGTGGGTCAAGTCGACCTGGTCCTTGTCTAGAATGCGAAGAACGGTTAGAATATACTGAGGAAACTTGGGGCGACGATGCGCGACGCACTGAGGTCATCGACGACGATGCCACCTATAGGGAGCGCAGGGCAGAGTGAGTGAGGTACGCAGGAGGGAGAAGCGGGCGAAGGGCCTACCGGCGCGCATCTGAACATCCTGGAAGATGTGGCCGTCGATGCCGCCGACAGCAGAGGTGGTGATGAAGCTTTGCATTCTAAGAAATAGAGAAGAGTAGCCGGGATGTGCTTGGAGAGCTGTGTAGTCGATTCGAGGAGTCTAAGGCCCTCCGTCCTGCGGTAGCGGTCTTTTATACCGCTCCTACACCAGGGTCCACCAACGTTGTCCCCGACCATAGGTCACCATGTTTGTGGAGGTGCTCCGGGGATGGTGCACCGCCGGATATTCTGTACGACGGTGCCAGAGGACGGAGTGGGAGAGTGCCGGGTAATTTCCCCTAGGTACGCCCTTGTAACAGGGGCAGCGGTGGGCATCGACGTTCGCGTAATGGAGCGGTGGCGAACAGGAAGGACAGTGGCCAGGCAAGGTCCTCAATGCGTCTCAAGTCCGTTCATACTATAGTAGAAGAGGAGCAGTTCTATTAGTTGTCGGAGCAGCGCATACGACGATAGATACGGACTTGTTGTCTTCGGAGAACCAGGTTCTCCGTTTTCGCAGAGTTGAGTACTCTAAGTCCGTCGAGGGACACCCTCCGCGTGCGTTCCCTGGTGCCTTGCAGTCTAGGGAACGCGTACTACCGAACGCCGCTCCTCGGTACTTGCGGAAAGCACAGAGACATCAGCGGACACATACGTGCTAGCGGGGCGAGCGGCCGTCGCTCCGTTGAGCGATCTGCGGGACGCGCAGGTACGCAGCGGGTCCTATATGCACGGACCGGGATGGCCTCTCGCGCACAAAATAGTCTAGCACTGAGCAGACGTCCGAGTCTAGACCGTCAGTCATCACACGGAATGTCCCGTTATTGTCACACCAGACCCGTACCTCGAGATGCCAGCCCCTCGACACCCGGGGATATCGAGGTGCGGTGAAGCAGCCGGACGTACAGCTGCCGTCGCGGGTGTTGTGTTCGGGACGTGTCTGACCTGGCTTAGCGCGAAGGTAATAAGACAAGGTTTGACGGGCGTTCGGTGTCATTCGGTTTATATCGAGCGTTCCCACGGGCCGCTGTCGAGAACTTGGAATAGCGGTACACATGCGAAGGCGGGAGAGAATGTGGGCGGTTCCGACGCGTCACGGAGGAAGGGGTGGGATTGCGGCCTGCTAGGTATATGACACTCCCGGAGGTGAAATGAAGGGCTGGCGTCACTGTGCTGATGCTGGAAAGTCATTAGAACGCGCGAGCCATCCATACAATTGGCGGCAGATGCATTGCGGTTATTGGTTTCATAGTGACCTTGGTGTGATGCTTGAGGTCAATATCGCTTGGGAGACCTAGAGCTTGCATGATTGTAAGAGTTCCCTTACCGCGGTGTGGGGTTCGTGTCACAGAAGCTCGTGTTGGGCACGAGGTCACCGAACTACTTGTCATGGAGCTGGACATCCAGGGCCTGCGGCATTGCGTGATCCCTACTTGTTCATATTCCGTTCAAAACTGGCTTTGTGAGATTGAAAGTGGCGCTACCAGGGAACGTCACTCGAATACACTCACCAAATGCGTAGCATTTCCAAGCGCTGCCTGAATGCAACAAAAAGTCCTGCACAGTGCAGATGATGGGATATTTTACGAGCTCCTGAATACCTTGTATCCGTCTCGTCATACGTACGGACTACACGTAGACTTAGTGTATACAGGTGGCATGCAGAAGCGAAGAGCGGCGATGCGATACGCCGGGTCCGTCTTGGGTCCTGTAATGATGGATAGCACGAGTACTTGTGGTGTTTATCATGCCAGCGCTCCTCGCTTGTGGTCTGTTGTGGGCTCCTGTTGCGGTTTCACTCAGCGGGTGGCCGTGCTCGGACGGCCGGCAAGACTATGTTTGAGCGTGTGTATAGAGTTCGCCGTCGTTGTGGGGGAGCGGGGGAGAGTTGCGTTAGACGCCGTGCTGCGACGCATCTCTTACGGACATCACGACGTCATTTATTGCACTGGCAGCTTTGCAACTCCTTTTCCCGCCAGTACCAGCTAAAATGCTCACGCACGAATGTCGGATGGCTCGACGATGCTTAAACTTGCTGGTATCCCGACCGGACTGAGTGTGGCAGGGATTCGATCGAGGCTCCGGCTAATGGGGCGTAGGTTGCCGGTGCAGGAGTCGTTGCTGAATAAGAACATTTCTTCCGGAAAGCTCTCCATGAGCTCACCAAGCGCAAGCTCGCCTTCCGCCCGCACGTTCTGCCCGCTTCCCGCTCGGGCGCAATGTATATAAACTCACCGAAGCACTGGACAATGTCGCCACAATCCCCCGCTCCAATACACACACCTTCCACACCGCCAACACACATCCCAGCGTAACGCAATGGCCCCCATCACCAACGGACGCCTGCTTTTCAAGGAGCCCCCGACCGGTACGAAACCAGCCTTCGTTTGACTGCGCACGAGCAGCGTATCTCAAGGCGGCCATTTTTCGCGCAGGTTACCCCGTTCCGGGCAAGACGACTGTCTACGACGACTCGGAGAAGATCGACCTGGACACCGTCCCCCTCAATGGCGGCTTCCTCATCAAGACCCTCGTTCTCTCCATCGACCCCTACCTGCGGGGAAAGATGCGCGACGCGAGCATTAAGAGCTACGCTGTACGTATCCACCTCATATTTCCTACACAGCTCATGCTAACCCATGTGCGCCCAGCCCCCGTTCGCTATTGACCAGCCGTACGCACACGTTTCGACGAAGCAGTCCATTGATCTGAACTATATGTGCCAGGATTGACAACTTTGGTGTCGGCGTCGTGGTCCGCTCCGAGAACCCCGCGCTCAAGGCCGGTGACCACGTCTACGGCTTCTTCAGTACGCCGCTCTGCGCTTTGTACGCCGCCCGCACGCGCTGACAGGAGAGTCCGTTCGCAGAGTTCCAGCACTACTTCGTCTCGAACAGCCCCGAGCACTTCAAGGTGATCGAGAACAAGGAGGGCCTCCCGTGGTCCGCCTACGTCGGCGTCATCGGCATGCCCGGCGAGACCGCCGTGTACGCCTGGAAGGAGTTCTCCAAGGCGAAGAAGGGGGAGACCGTCTTCGTCACCGCTGCTTCTGGCCCTGTCGGCGCGTGAGTGCTTTTCTCACTCCGCTACATCCGGAATGGCCTCTGACGCGCTCGACAGTACCGTGGTGCAGCTCGCGAAGGCTGAAGGGCTCAAGGTCATCGCGTCCGCGGGCTCCGACGACAAGGTCGAGTACATCAAGTCGCTCGGCGCGGACGTCGCGTTCAACTACAAGACGAGCAACACCCGCGAGGTCCTCGAGAAGGAGGGCCCCATTGACGTGTATGTCAAGCGTTCGTCCATACTGCTGCTATGGGTATCGTGCTGAATGATTGGGATGTCGATAGGTACTGGGATAACGTCGGAGGCGAGACCCTCGAGGCTGCGATCGACCACGCCGCGCGCTACGCCCGCTTCATCGTACGTCCCCTCCCCTCCCCTCCCCTAACCCCGAACACGTACTCACACCTATCTCGCCCCACGTAGGAATGCGGCATGATCTCGCAGTACAACACCGCGCCGTACGCGTTCAAGAACCTCATGCAGGTCGTCGCGAAGGAGCTCTCGATCCACGGCTTCATCGTCGGCTCGCTGCGCGCGAAGTACGCCGCGGACTTCTACGCGACGTTCCCCGCGCGCGTCGCGAGCGGCGAGATCAAGTTCAAGGAGCACCGCGTGCAGGGCCTCGAGAACGCGGGCGAGGCGCTCCTCGACGTGCTCAAGGGCAACAACTTCGGGAAGTCGGTGGTTGTCGTCGCGGACGAGTGAGCGCGTGGCGGATGAGGGTCGTGTAGTCGGTGTATAGGTAGTCAAAAATGCACGTGTACAATATGATAGTACTTGTTAAACATACCTTCAACGTCAACCTGAGCGTGCGTATTGAGTCGCGTCGAGATGCTAGGAAGCCGATCAAAGTACAAACGACTCTGTCAGTGTATGCATGCAACAGAGCGGCCATTAATCAGGGGATGGTCGAATTCGCTGTCTAACCCTACTGCCATCTGTAGAGCTAGTAGATGCGACTGTGCTTATTATACCACTGGAACGCAAAACAAAACTGGACAATCAGGGGATTGAACCCTGGACCTCACGCATGCGAAGCGTGCGCGCTACCACTGTGCCAATTGCCCATGTGATTGTGGTTGGGTGAGTTACCTATGACCAGCAGCGTGATTGGGCAGTGTGAGCTGCGAGTTTGCTCCCTCTTTCACCGTCACCCGGTTGCTCCCAACCACATCCTACGAGATGAGTCTCTCCGCATATCTTGACATTTACATCGGCCATCAGGACGAGCACGACCGCGCGCAGGCGGCGTACGACGCTACCGCCGCGTTGCTAGCGAAGAACGCCGCGATATACGGCCTCCCTTCGTCCCCTGCCGCGCTTTCGGAGGAGCAGCAGGACATCCTGCGGGACCTCGACGTACATCCCCGCCCTCCTCGCCCGCATGCTGCGTGCTGAAGCCCTTCTGTGCCGCCTTACTCCTTATGCTACCTGGAACGCAATACGCGCTACCTACCAAATGGCTTGATCGGGCAGCGCACGTTGGAAATGCGCTTCACGTCCCCGGAGCCGCTGTGTGTGGGCCGGCTGGTCTTCGCGCTCGACAGCGGTCGGGAGCTGGCGAAGACAACTATGAACTTCCTCGCGTTGTGTACGGGCGAGAAGGGCGCGTGCAAGAATGCGCCCAACAAGAAGCTGCACTACCTCGGCTGCCCGGTCCATAGGATCGTGAAGGGCTTCGTCGCGCAGGGCGGCGATATCACGCGCGGGGACGGGAGCGGGGGCGAGGTATGTTTGTGTTGCTGCCTTCCTCTCCGCGCTCTGGTAGCTGAATACGTTCCGCATCGCAGTCAATTTACGGCGGAAAGTTCAACGACGACAAGGCGGGGCTGAAGAAAAAGGCGCGCCGCGGGTCGCTCGCGATGGCGAACTCGGGCAAGAACACAAACTCGTCCCAGTTCTTCGTCGTGCTCGCGGACGAAGAAAGCGCGCTCGCGAAGCTGCATGGCAAGTACGTCGTGTTCGGCGAGCTCGCGGAGGGCTGGGACGTGCTGGACCGACTGAGCGCGGTCGGTGGCGGGGCGGATGGGAAGACCGCGGTGCCTGTGTGGATTGGGGGGTGCGGGCAGCTGGCCGCGTCGTAGGAGCCCCGAATTTGCACCTGCTCTTTTAAGTTCAATGATGTCCCCCCATGTGGGGCGTTGCCATCCTTCGAGGACTGTCAGTGAACGCCAAACCGTATATCACTATCCCGTGAACGCACGGGACAGGACTCTGCTTCCGCTTGAAGAGCTTGCTGATCTCCATGCACCCTCCAAGGCCCCTGAAGCCCTCCTTGGCCTAGGTTCGGGCTCTGCTGCGATTCCAAGTTTCGGCAGTGCGTACTGTACTTCGCTATCCTCGCGGTGCGTCGCGTCTCGGGTCCGGTGCTGAGACGCGTGGACGGCTCTCCTAACATCCCCTGGGTAGATAATACATGTGAACATGCCATGTATACGGACAGCGGCGGCATGTCACCTCTACGAAGGTCCACCCGCTGTTCGTGGCGTCACTCGCGCCTCGCATCCCCGGTCCATCATATTCCTCACCGCGCACGCAGCCGCTGCCAAGTCATCGCTGTCACCCATGTCAATGCAAAGCGGTGAGGCCGTATACGCTACCGATATCCATCTCTGCCACAAGCACTGATTGACAGCTTGAGGAGGGGCTTGATCGTTTCTGCGAGCTTAACTAGCAGACGCTCTGCCCGAAATGCGAGGTTTACGCCATCGAACGGGGACCATCTGAAGGCCGATACCCCTGCCGAAAGCATGGCGACCAATGGGTGCCACCGCCCGCGAACTATCAAGCGGGGCGGTAAGGTGAAAAGGCTCTGTCGGAGCTCACCTGGGACACCTCACCACCCTCTGCCTTGCAGGCCTGTAGGCCGACTACCAACAATGTCCTCCACACTCCTGTGGTTCATGCTTTGGGCCTCGATGGCTGCCTCGGTCCTATCACAACGCCCCGCGCAGACTTTCTTCCCTGCGAGCATCCCTTTGGCAAACCGGTCGCCCTATATGAGTACGTGGTACAGCAACATAAACAGCCCTTCGCCGCTGTCCAATATGCCTGTATTCTGGGATCAACAGGTGCGGGTCCTGTACACATTCTGTGACCGGAGCTCAAGCTGTTTCACGTATAGGCGCGTGTGAGCTGGACGGGGAGTATCAAGGTAGACGACGCGGTGCACAAGTGGATGGGACCCATCAACTATATCCGCCCTGGTGGCATGGTTGACGACCACGTGAACGTCACAAACGTTCAGATCACCCCAACGCGTTCCATTTTCACAATGCAGGCGGGACCTATGAACGTGACCATCACTTTCTTGTCGCCAATCGAAGTGAGCACAATCGCCGATTCAATGACACTCTTGCAGCTCATCGACCTCAGCCCTCAGATTGGGTGCTGCAGTCTCTTCCCTTCTCCTATCTTTCCCTAGAGGCGAGTTCCTTGGACGGTGCAGACCATCATGTACAAGTCTACAGTGACATCACGGCGGGTATGGACGCCGTTGAAGGAGGTCTGTCAGGAATGCCAACTAACATAGATCATGCTTGTAGAGTGGCTCTCTGGGAACCGGGACAGCTCCGTAATGTGGACCCATAATTCGACCAGCAGTAGCTCGTTCCACGAGATACAACTCCAGACTGTTGAAGAGGGAGTCGAGGAAGTCAATCAACAGGCGCAGGATGGTATATCCTACTATGCCATAGCGAATGTAAGCATCCCAGTGTTCGTACCAGCGGGCAATCCCTCATCACAGTTATTGTGCTGCAGACACCAGGCATGACTTGGCAAACCGGCCGGTGGACGAGCGTTCGACCCGAATTCGACCGTCACGGAAGCCTATGGAGCAACGGCAGTACGGCATTCGGGCCTATGCAGCCGTGAGCAATACAACTGGCCGCTTCGTACCCGCGCTGATCGAAGATGGTGCTACAGAGACTGGACCGTGTTTGCCCTCACATCGGACCTTGGCACAATCCAGAGCACGCCAAAGCCGGTGACATGGGCTGTCGGATACGTACGAGATCCTTCCATCATATACACTGCACCCGACTCCACGGTGCAGCGGCTGCGTCCCTACTTCACCACTAAGTACGGGACTGACATCGGATCTGCGGTAAGTTTTACTACCTCTCAGCGCAGTCATGTCATTGACGGACGCCCAGATCGACGACATTCTGTTGGGCTATGACAATGCGCTCCAAAGAGCGATTGCGTTCGACCAGGCAGTCACCACTGCCGCGTCTGCGATCTCTCCGCAATATGTCGACCTCGTCTCCCTTGCCGCACGACAGACCCTCGGCACCCTGGATATCACAGTCTCAACTGGCTCCGACGGGAAGCCGAACGCTTCGGATGTGCGGATATTCATGAAGAACATAGGAGAGGCAAACTCAACGACTGGGTGCGTGAGTCTTGCATCAAATCCCGTCCCGGCAACGGCAACGGCTGACATCTGAACGTGTAGGCGCGTCAACCCGGTAGAGGGGATTTACGCTGCGCTTCCCGCCCTGCTCTATTTCAACGCTTCTCTGGTTGGGCCATTACTGGCACCTCTCCTGGATGCCCAGGACAGTCAGACTTCAGCCCCGCCTTACGCCGTGCAGGATCTCGGTAAGATCCTGCAAGTTCAGCCTCCTCTTCTGGCTACTCACTGGGATTGCAGGTCTAGCCTATCCGCGTGCAACAGGTGCACACTGGCCGCACGAACAAGGTGTTGAGCGTGAGTGAACTCTTCTCGTCCGCAAGCGAGAGACGTAACTCATGGTCGAATACAGAGTCCGGAAATATGCTCATCATAATGTACGCGCACGCAAGGTTCTCCGGAGATGGTTCGCTATTGCGGAAACACGTGAGGATGTGCTTTCTGTCCGCGAGACGGCGCATCTCAAATTTTGACCTTAGTATAGCCTCGCAAAGCGTTGGGCGGATTACCTGGTGGGCAACACGCTGGCGCCCACGCAGCAGTGCGTGTTTCCATTGCATAGCACGGGAAAGCGCGCCTCGTATAATCTAATGAGTATACCTTTTAGGTTGTCTGCAGACAACAATGGTTCTGCAAACATGACGAATCTTGCAATTAAAGGTATCATCGCCGTGAAGGCAATGGCACAGATCAGCCAAGCGCTCGGCGAAGATTCCGATTTTCATCAGTACGATGTGGGTAAGACTCACCGGTTCTACGTATATACAACTCACGGGAAGCCACGTAGAGTCAAGCTGCGTCGCTATTCGAACAGTGGCAGTCGCTTGCGCTAGGCAAGCAACACATGCTCGGAGTGTACAACGACCCAGCGTCTTGGGCTCTGATGTATAACCTGTATGCGGACCGTTTGTTGGGCACCAACGTGGTGGACCAGACAGTGCGTTCTCTACTTCCTTCCATCGTGTAGAGGCTGACACCACGCAAAACGTAGCTTCTACAGAACCAAACTACATTCTATCAGCTGCTTCTGAGCACCAGTAGGCTAATTGCGCGAACTAAACGATCAGACGACTTACATCGAAACAGGCCCTCCGTTCGGACTGAAGCTCGATAACACTGCTCGAGAGACAAGCATGGGTAAGCCATGATCCGCACTCCTCGATAGATGGTGCATCCATGGATTGACGTCTGCGCTACAGCATGGCTGCTCTTCACTGCGGCAACTGTTCTAGATAACCAAGTCCGAGACGGCCTCATTGACGGCGCATGGGCCAGAGCGTCGTCAAACCTTACAATGGGCGCCTTCCCGGATCACTATGACGTCCAGACTGGCGCAGTGTTAGGCGGCTCTGCAGGGTAGGTCGCGCGCCGTCACACGTAGTTATTCAGTCAGTTTCTGACGTATGTCGATATATTGCAGGCCTGCCGTCGGAGGAGTATTTTCGCTCCTAGCGTTGAAGTGAGTACCGAAACATCCTGCGACTCCAAGGTGTACAGGAGAGGCTGTACCACGACGTTGACTCGCACACTCTACAGTTTATCTCCGAAAGACATCCTCGCGACCCCGGGTCAGCCTCACTCTCAAAACCCCGGTACCGATGTAAGCGACGGCGTGCACCACTCACGCACACCCGTGGGTGCCATTGCGGGCGGCGTCGTAGGCGGGGTAGTTTTCACCGCACTCGTCGCGGCCGGCGTGTACTGCGTGAAGCGTAGGGACCATCGTGGCTCGCCCCCGAAGCTTGATCCTTCGGTACCGTCGCCGTATACCTTCCTCCCGCAGTCGCAGGCTCCGCACACCCCAATCTCCGGCGCCGGTCTCGAGGGTAGGTGGCCAGACTGCACGATCTCCATGGGCACCCTTGCGCTAACGATTGAAACCCTCAGTGACCTTACCCACGCGCAATAACCAACCCCTATACACCGAAGGCGCGAAGATGCGCGAAGTCTCGGGCCACCGCCCGCAGCTCTCGTGGGTGGGGTCGCTTTCCAGCCCCGCGAACGCACAGTTGGACTCCGTTGATCTGCTGAGAACGGAATCGGGCTCGCGGAGTGCGAGTTCGCCCTCCAGGGAGCGCTCCGAGCCTCCAACGGGCATGCTGGGGTTGCGCCTTGAAGTGGAGAACCTGCGACGGGTCATGCAGGAAATACGGGAGGAGAGTATGGCGCCCCCGCCAGAATATACTGACTAGTGCTGTGTTGCTAGTATGTCGGTAGCACGCCTTCGACCTTCTTAGAGGTTGGTAGGCACCGTAGGAACCGTAGCCATGGATGATGGCGCAATTGCGTATGACAAACTGCAGAGGGATCAACTACTCAGATATTTATGAAGAGCATCCACCGGCCCATCGAAAGCGCACGCGGCGTTTGATGTCGATGAGAAAACGGAGGTCAACACCGTGTCGCAAGCGACGGACATGCAAGCCTGCAGAGCGTCCGGCGCTTCGTCCCGCACTGTGACTTGCGTCGTCACACCACGATCTCGCCTCGTGTGATGGCGCGGGTCGAAGTCGAGGAGCGAGCGCGAGGCGAGACGAGCGTGGAGGAAGCAGAGAGCGTGAGAGAGAGAAGCAAGGGCGCCAGGACCGGCGTTGATTCAGCGGGGATACACAGGAGCAGACCTCAGGACTATGTACTCGAGCTTCGGACGCGTGATCGTATCGTAAGCAAGTCCAGGCGTGTCCGTGTGGAGTGAGCTCCTAAGTATCGTAGCACGAGGCAGAGGCAATGGCCATAACGAGACGCGATCGAGATACCGGGACCATGAGAGTCGTGTTAGGCGCCTGCGCGCCGTAACACCTCGCAGCAACACAAATGGTTCCGAGATCCTCGAACGCGTTGTCTACCACGATGTCAAGACAGTCTTGGTGTATAGATCTCGACGCGTCGTCGGAGACAAAATTTTGGCTGACAAATCCAGAAAGGGGACTCGAGTCCACCAAGCATACCGCAAACGCAAGCAGACTACGTTGTTGCGCAGCATCATCATATGCCAGCCCATACATCACCTTCCTCACGGTACGTCGCATCTCTCGGATGCTGAGAGGTATGTACGACGTTCCTCATACTCGTCAGATAGATGAGAACACATCATCCGGACGGCGGCGAGACGGCATCTTTACGAAGGCCTGCGCCCGCCACATTCCTCGCAACGCTCCCGCCTCACATCACGGTACCAGTGCAGAGGCTCTGTCCAGCCGCCAGCGAACGCGGCCTCCCGGTGGCCCAACTGATCGGCGATCGCCATTAAATGTATCCTACTCTTTCATCCCCGCGGGCAGCCTCGACTCGGATGCAGACGCGAACTTGGCCGGAGATGGTTCATGGTAAGCCACGATATTTTGACAGTAAATACGGTGAGTCAACATATGATGTAGCTTTTGGGGCCGCGTGGTCACCACAAGATCGAACAGAGCAGTCAAATGAGTCTTCCAATCTCCTGTTCGCTGAAATGAGCGCAAATTTCGAGATTGACATGACATACGAGGGAGTACTATCAGGGGCTCATCTGGCGGTAAACAGATGGTAAGCTCTGCCGAGTACTTCCAATTATATGTCCAAGCACCGCACGCCATAGACGGCGACACTTGGATGCTGGATTGGCCTTCCCCGACAACAATCGTCGATCTCCCTCCGAATGGAACTATAAGGATCCAGCTAAGCGAAGCTCACCGAGCCCACGTCGCATCGTCTTCCTACTAGCTCTGGTTTTCTCCCTAGGTTGGCCGCTCTCCTGCCAGTCATGTCGCCCGTCTTGCTATGGTTCTCATTCTGGGCCTCCCTCGTGGCAGGCGTGGTCCGATCGCAGTTCCCTGCGCAAAGTCTCTTTCCTGCGAGCATCCCTTTGGCTACTCGGTCGCCCTACCTGAATGCGTGGCTGAATAGCGCTAATAACTCACAACCGATATCGCGGAGTTGGCCTGCGTTTTGCGGGCTTCAATTGGTACGCCACCCATACATCCTGCATGCTCCAGCCTCACACCGTGTGCGTGCGCAGTACTTGGGTTGGTCTGCCAGGATTCGGGTAGACGGCACGTCATATGATTTGATGAACCTCGCCTCTGGTCCAAACACCGGCGTGAAAGCGAATGTGACAAATGTCCAAATCACTCCCGCGCGGTCTATCTTCATACTTCAAGCGGGACCCATGAGCGTAACCATCACTTTTCTTTCTCCGATCGAGGTAAGAGGATTTCATGTTATGATGGCGATATTCTGCCAGCTTACCAGACCCAGCCATCCGACTGGGTCCTACAGTCTCTTCCGTTCTCCTACTTCTCCCTCGAGGCGAGTTCCTTGGACGGTCAAGACCATCGTATACAGGTATACAGTGACATTGACGGGAGTGTGTGCACCGAAAAACCTCGCAGGAACCCTAGCTGACGAAGATTTTTTTGTACTACTAGGCTGGCTTTCTGGTAACGCAGGTAGCCCTGTAAAGTGGAGTCACAATACATCAAGCGGCGGTATATTCCACGAGATACGGCTCCTGTCCCCCCGGGAAGGTGTTGAGTCACTCGGGCAGCAAGCACAGGATGGCGTCGCTTACTATGCGATGGCTGATGTAGGTGCCCCACAACTTACAGCAGGTCAAGTATCTCGTTTAACGTCCTCGTGCCGCAGATGCCGGGCACTACTTGGCAGATCAGCTCGTCTGCAGACACTTGGGCTACCTGGCACAGTCAGGGCAACCTTTGGAATAATGCCAGTATGGCGTTCGGGACCATCGACCCGTGAGCCCATCTAGTGTCTTCCTTCACGTATGCGTTGATTGAACACACTGTCATAGAGTCCTGCTTTCATTCGCCTTCGCATTGGACCTTGGCACCATTGAAAGCACAGCTGAGCCCGTGACTTGGGCTATCGGATACGTACGAGACCCCTCGATCATGTATACGGCACCAGACGCCACGATGCAGCGGCTACGTCCCTACTTCACCACCAAGTACGGCACTAATATCGGAGCTGCGGTAGGCATCCAACCCTCCGAGCGAATTGACGTGATGTTGACCGAGTCGCAGATCGATGATTTCCTATCCGGATACAACGTCGCGCTTCAACGATCCATTGCCTTCGACCAGGCGGTCTCCTCGAACGCATCCGCGGTCTCCTCACAATATGTCGACCTCGTCTCCCTCACCGCACGGCAAACGCTAAGCACTCTGGATATCACAGTCTCGACAGGCTCCGATGGGCAACCCAACGCCTCGGATGTGCGGATATTCATGAAGAACATTGGGGAGTCAGGCGAAATAACCGGGTACGTGCATCTCGTATTGCACATGTCTGCACAAACCTCAACTTCAATCGTGCCGTAGCCGCGTCAACCCAGTAGAAAACATCTACGCCGCATTGCCCGCCCTACTATACTTCAACCCTTCTCTGGTTGGCCCATTACTTGCGCCTCTCCTAGACGCTCAGGACAACGCGACTGCGAATCTGCCATATGCCGTGCAGGATATTGGTGAGTATCATGGAGGTCAAGTTGAACTTCCACAGTGCAGGTGCTTACCCAGGCTGCGATTGCAGGTGTCGCCTATCCTAACGCAACGGGCCCACATGGGCCACATGGGCAAGGGGTTGAACGTGAGTGAGCTCTTTCGAACCATCGTATGTAAAGACTGACAAGTACATCACAGAATCCGGTAACATGCTCATTCTCATGCACGCGCACGCACGATTTTCCGGGGACGGGTTGTTACTACGAAAACACGTCAGTATTGGTTCAAGGTCCTTCAATCATTGTAGCTCATCGATTACAGTATAACCTCGCAAAGCGTTGGGCGGATTATCTTGTTGGGAGCGCGCTGACCCCCGTTCATCAGTACGTCTGCCAGTGCCTACTGCGTGGTTACCCCGAGAAGATGTTTAAGTTCACTGACCAATCTCACACGTTGTAGGTCTTCTGCGGACAATGAGGGCATTGCCAACCAGACGAACCTCGCAATCAAAGGTATCATTGCCGTGAAGGCGATGGCGCAGATCAGCAACACACTGGGCGAAGACTCCGATGCTCATAGATACGACGTATGTCAAACCCGCCGGCTCTGAGTGTATTCAGCTCACGTTGGGACGGCCCGCAGAGTCAAGCCGCCATGCTCTACGACCAGTGGCAGTCGCTTGCGCTGTCGTCCGACGCTCAGCATCTGCTTGGGGTCTACAATGACGAGGCATCCTGGGCGTTGATGTACAACCTGTATGCAGACTCTCTTCTGGGTACCAACATCATGAATCAGACGGTGCGTTCTCTGGCTTCTTCGCAGCGCATTGATTTTGACACGGTGATTTGTAGCTTCTGGAAAATCAGACTGCATTTTACAAAAATCTTCTCGGCTTCGGTACGTCCATCTCTTTCGCAAAGCTTCTAATTGACTTACTCAGAACCAGGCCCTACGTTCGGACTGAAACTCGACAACACTGCCCAAGAGACAAGCATGGGTAGGTTATGGGCACGCTTCAGTGAAAGATGGACACAGGATTTGACATCTCTCTGCAGCATGGCTGCTTTTCACGGCCGCGGTTGTTCTAGACGATGATGTTCGAGATGGCCTCGTTCACGGCGCATGGGCCAGGGCGTCATCGAACGTCACAGCTGGTCCCTTCCCAAATCACTATGATGTCCAGACTGGCCAGTTTCTGGACGGCGTTGCGGGGTGAGTCATTGTCGGCCTGCAGGTGTATGTGGATCTGGTTGGGTTCTGACGTACACCGATCCTCCGTAGACCTGCCGCGGGAGGGGTATTTTCGCTCCTAGCGCTGAAGTGAGTCCTCATATCCTCAGTAGTACTACTGTAGCGTGCTGAGCATATCACAGCTTGCCCTCGAAGGAGATCCTTACTACCCCGGGCCAGTCTCAGCCTCCAAATCCAAGTGCAAGTACCAGTGCTACCGCGCCTAACTCGCGCGCCCCTGCAGTGGGTGCCATCGCTGGCGGTATCGCCGGCGGGGTGGCTCTCGTCGCACTCGTAGCGGCCTGCGGGCTTCTCTACGTACGCAAGCGTCGCCGCAGCAAAATCCCTCCCCCAGAGCTCCATCGCCGCCTCCCTTCGTCACTACATACCTTCCTGTCGCATTCGCAGAATTCGGCGCTCGCCTCGTACTGCGACAACAGTCCTGGGGGCCTGCCGCCGCTCCAGGCGCACACTATCGACCTCTTCGACCTCAACTCCCCCACACCAGGCGCGCGCAACACCAGGCCCCTGCAGCCCCAATCTGCGAGGACGCACGAAACCGCTCTCGCACAGCTCGCATGGGCAGAGTCCGCTTTCGTCCCCTCGGACGCACGGTCCGATTCCGTAGGACCCTTGTCAACTCGAGTAGGGCTATCGTCGAGTCTACGACTAGCCAGTCAGGAAGGGTTAGCGTCTAGCCAAGGACCTCCGAGCCAGGAAGCGCCCCCGCCGGGTCAAGTCCCACTGCCGTCTAGGGAGGTGCAGAAGGAGGACTCGGGCTCGCGGAGCGCAACACCAGGTCCGGTAGAACACATTCCGGCGCACTTGCTCGGGCTGCGGGCCGAAATGGAGAACCTGCGACGGACGGTGCTGGAGATGCAGGAGAGACAGGAGGAGAGGATGACGCCCCCGCCGTCGTACTACACCGGATAACGCCCTGAAGTTTAGCCAGAAGAACCAGAGTCCTCGGAATCCCTTTCGTTGTTCTGTCTAGTTATATGCTACCGAACGGATACCCCAGCCTATCGTTCCTCTCATGTACTACCCAGAATCCAAGTATGATAAATTGTGAACGGTCCTCTCCCACCCGCAGCTAACCTCTCAGAGGAAGTCGCGGAAACCTGCAGACCATTCTTCTCTTCTTCGTAACGTTCTCACTGCAAGTTATCCAGTCTGCGTTGAAGAACATCTCGACAGTCGGAAGCGTGTACTGTGGATGCACGTGCAGCACGACTAGTGCCTAACGTATGGCATCACTCGCAATCCGTCGCGACACCCCTTCGTATCCCCAGACAGCTGTGCATGATTCAAAGCGCTAGTAGTACACATAGTCGAACACAAACCTTACACGCGCACCCCTACCCTCCGCATCACTCTAGACACGTCCTCTGCAGGCGCCATCTGCTTACTCCAGCACACCGCGCCCCATCGGAGCTCAGTAATCAGAGATCAAGAGCTCCGACCCAGGATGTCCGCCCCCGCCAAAGCCGTGGCTCTGCTGCCCCTGCTGCTGCCCCTTTGGCGGCTTCACGACGAGGTCGGCTTGCTGTCTGTAAAAACATGAACCCACAGTCCGTCAGTCATGCGCGGTGGAATGCGGGCGTAGTTAGGTGAACGCACAGCCGCATGCGGAGGAGGAGCTTGCGGTTCACCGCCTGCATATCCTGTCCAGACTTGATCGCCTTCGCAAAGAGCGCCGCACGCTGGTCAGTCTCCTTCGCCTTGAGGATCTACACAGCATAACGTTCAATCGGCGTTAAGAGAACAGATGAGAGAGCAACTGTGGCGCGACAACGAACCTTGTTCTGCCGGTCGACGCGCGCCTTGATCTCGCCCGCCTGGATGAGCGAGACGACCTGCTGCTCGATCTCCTCGACCGTCCAACCGAACGCCTGACCCATACGCTCGAGCTTGATCGACGAGAACGGCTGAAAGTAGAGCACGAGTGCCTTGCTCCGGATCAGGTTCGTCAGGCTCACGACGTGCGGGAATAGGTGGATGTCGACGTAGTGGCGGGTCTGCGAAGGCGCGGGTATGCGGTAAGTAAGTCTGCGACCACAGCCGCGCCTATAAGCGTTTGAGACTTACGGAGTACCGCTCGAGGATCTCGAGGACGCTCTTGAAGCGGTTATTCATGTACGACTCGACAAGTTCTCGGACGTACGGCTCCTGTTCGATGTACATGCCGAAGTTGTCATTGTCGAGGATCTGCGCGCGGATCGTCGGGCGCGTGAACGTCGCCAGTGCACACAGAACAGCGTATATGGCGATATCTCCAGGAGCAATGAGCTACTTGGCAGAAATCAGATCAGCGCTGGAATACTGAACGCGCGTCCGAGCTGCCGTACCTTGCCAGACCACTCTTCGAGGCCCTTCACCGAGCCCGCCTTGAGGAAAGTCTGCGCCGCCTTTTCGTAGTTGCTCTGGCCCAGATGCGACAGCGCCGCAGCGACGTCAAGCTTCGTCTGCACCTTCTCGCGCTCTGCGTTCCGCTTCTCCTTGTTTGCTTGTGCGGAGCCCGCCGGTGCTTCGGGACCAGTGTTCGCCCGGGCAACGGTCGCAGAGTCGAGCGCCGCCTCAGCCTTGAACACGTAGGTCGCAATGTGCGAGTAGTTGCGCTGCTCCATGAGAAGCTGCACATGCGGCTGCGGTCACTTGATGTTCATAGGGACATCTGGAGAGTACTCACCTCTATGACGGACATGCACATGTCCAGTACATGTTGGCTAGTCGTGCAGAACTCGCGAGACTTGGTGTAGTTCTTAAGCGCGGCATTCTGTTCGCCCGCAGCGCGGTAGAAGTCTCCCAGGTCGCGATGCGCCATCTGCCGCGCGTTCAGCTTCCTAGTGCCGGACGCAAAGGAACAGAGTCGGAGAGCGGAGTACACATACCCGTATGCTCTCCTTGATCATGTTGCTCGTGTACGTCTTCAGCTCAACCTCCAGCTTTGTCCGCTCCGCCTGGTTCTTCGCGGTGATCTCCTCCACCCATCGCTGGTCGAGCGTTGCGAGCGTGGACAGCTCCGGGATCTCGTCGCCCGACTCCGTACGTGCACGTTCATATCCCATGAAGACGGACCTGTATAGCGCAGGGTCTCGACTCTTGGTAGCCTCTGCAATCCCGAGCTGCAAGGCCTGTGGCGCAAGTGTTGGGCACACGGTCATGATATGCAGTAGCCGGTCGATGTATGTTCGTCCTGTTCATGGGTGATATACGTCGACTCGCATTCCTCCAGGAGATGTGTAGCCTCAATCTAACCTGAGTAGCTGCTGATGTACGCCTCGAGCTCGAACGGGTGCGCCTCGTCCACCACCACCTTCAATGGCCGCTTTCCGGCCGCTTTGGAGACGAATGTCTGCGTTTGCTGGGATTCATCTTCAATGATATCGACATCCATGGCTGATAGAGTATTGAGGCAGGGCTATAAGCAGTCGAGACGGGTTGAGGTCGAGTTCGTGGTGGCGGATCACCGTTAAGCACGCGTCTCGCGTGCGCGCGATCCAGATACCCGTAGGCGCCCATAATGCATACTTTCGTTCCAATTTCGTTCTACTCAAGTCGAGATGTTGGGCAGGTCAAACACACTATTTGAGTGAAAGATGTAACACGAGATGCTTTTGTAGAATACTCCAAGTGAAGACAATAATTTAAGGTCCATATCTCCTGACGCCAACGAACGCCTCTGTGCGATGCTACCCTCACGCCTGAGAAGACGCCTGGCGATCCCGCTCGGCCTTCGCTTTTGCGGCCGTCTCCAGCTCAGCGAAGGTGCCGCTCTTCAGGCACATGCTCCTGAAGATGCCGCCCTCCTTTTGGATCAAGTTCAACGGCGTGTCGAACTCGGCGAGCTCGCCCTTGTCAAGGACGATCAGCCGGTCGTAATCGATGACCGTGCGCAAACGGTGGGCAACTGAACGAACGTATGAGTACTCGTGCGCGGAGAGTGGTGAGGTAAACGTACCCGTCAGCAGCAGGGAGTTGCCAAACTCCTCGCGGATAGTCGCCTGGATCTTCGCGTCCGTCGCAAAGTCGATGCTGCTCGTCGCCTCGTCCAGGATGATGATCGCGCTCCGCCGGAGCAGCGCACGCGCCATCGCGATGAGCTGCCGCTGGCCCTGCGAGAAGTTCGTTCCGCCGGGGGACACCTGCGTGTCGAGGGTGATGACGGTCTTGCTCTCGGTCTCTGTAGGTGAAGTGGAGACAGACGCGATTGTCGCGTCCCGCTCATGCTCGGGGATGGAGCCTGCGCGGGACGCCGCGCGGGAGGCTTCGCGCGAGGTACGCTGCGACGCGAGCTGGCTGTCGGTCAACATCTGCACGCGGTTGAGCACGTCCAAGCATTCTTCGTCAGAGTGCTCCCCTGAAGGTGCTGGATTAGTATGAGTGCACATACAGATTATAGGAAACGCACCGAAGGGGTCCAGGTTGTCGCGGAGCGTGCCAGAGAAGAGCGTAGCATCCTGCGCGTATTGTCAGATCAATGAGGAAGGCCTCGTATGCAGCCACTTACTTGGGGGATGAAGGTCTAGTACAAATCGTTAGCACGTCACAACAGCGTATGTGGACGAAGGGCTTACGATGCGAGAACGCAGGTCATGTAGACCAATCGTGCTGATGTCGATGCCGTCTATGACGATACGACCACTCGACGGGTCGACCTACAGCCCAAGCTATCAGCGCCTGTCTTAATCAAATGTGCTCTCCCACTTACGAATCGCAAGAGACTCATAGCAAGCGTCGACTTTCCGCTGCCCGTCCTGCCCAACAGGCCGACGCGCTCCTTCGCCTTCAGCTGGAAGGAGAGGCCCTGGATAACGGCGGGCAGCTCCGGCGCATACTTGATGACGAGGTCGTCCACGACAAGCAGGCTATCCTTGTTCGCGCTCGTTGACGAAGGCCAGTACGCGGGCGGGCGGTTCGACTCAATGATCGCCGGGGCCTCCTGCGGGAGGTCGAGATACTCGACGACACGCTCAACGGAGCTGCAAACGCTCGTTAGTACATGGCGACGGTAGGCTAAGAATGGCAGACAGCACGTACTTCAAGTCGAGCTCCAGCGCGGTCCAGAAGCGGCATGCCCAGTACACACTGTTCGTGAACGACATCGCCGACGTGATGCACACACCCGCCAAACCCGCGTCGACGTAGCCCGAGAGCGCGAAGAGCGTCGTCGCCAGGATGCCCGTCGCGCCGAGCGTGTCGAAGGTCAAGAGCAACCAGCGGTTCGTCATCCAGAATGTGTACCACATCTGCGTCGTCAGGTCGACCTTGGTGTAAAGGTCGTCGAGGAAGCGCTGCTCCGCGCCGAACGCGCGCACGGTCACGATGCCCTCGAGGAGCTCGCTGAAGTTTGCGAAGATCGGACTGCGCGTGTTCGACTCCATGCGCCGGATGTCGCGTCCGGTGTTCAGGTAGGCGATCGCGGCCTGGCGGTAGAAGAAACCCAGGATTATTGCGGGGAAGATGAAGAGAGGGAACACCACGCTGTAAAGCACCGTTAGCGGTAGGTCATGCTGAATAAGGTCTCGTGCCCTTACATGACAGTGAACATGGACACCGCGAACAGCGCCAAGGACTGGTTGACCGACTGCAGAGTACCGGCAAGCGAGCTATCGACGGTCTCGATGTCCTGTGTTATATGTCAGAATCACAACTTTCCAAAGATGTATGGGTGACTAGCCTTGCTGAAGCGATTCAACATACGACCCTGCGGCGTTACGTCGTGCCATCTCATCGTCGCTCTCACCACCGTCCTCAACAGCTTGTCGAACAAAATCCTGGAAGCCCTGAGAGCGCCCGTGTACTGGGTCATTACCCCAGTGATGTTCACCAATCCGGCGGACAGGGCAATCGCAGCGTAGATACCGATGTAATAGTACGGGTGCTCCTGAGCGGGCGGGAATTTCACTTGTGCAGTCCCGAAGGGCAGACTGGGGTTGTGCGCCATGGTGGTGTGGTGGAAGTGGGCGAGGCCATCGTCGAGAACATTTTGTTGCTCCGCGTATGCCCGGTAGGAATAGGAGAACTGCGGGGGGACGCTCGACGTTTCGCCATAGGCTTCACCCCAGATCTGCCGGTCATGCGTGTGAGCGCTGCAGGAGAACGAAGATGCAGAGACACCTACCTTAATCCAGATCTTTTCGCCAACGCCGAGCACTTGGGTCAAAATAATGAGCGTGAAGAGAATGCCCCAAGTCCAGTACGAGCTGTGCGGTTGTCAGCCTCATTCCAGACCAACACGTCTGATAATACGCACGAAGCCTTGAGGTACGTGTTGTAGATGTTCCACTTCACGCTCCCGGTCTCCCGGTGCTCTTCCTCGATGAGCTTCCTTGGCTTTTTCTTGCCCTTCGGCGCAGTCCCCGCGGCGCCGTTCTCCTCGGCGTCGACCTCCGCCTCAGGTTCACCTTCTACTTTGGCTTCCTCAACAGCCTGTTCTTCCTTGTGCGCCTCAATTTCTTCAACTTGGGTGATGTCGTCGAGCACACCGCTTTCGCGAAGGTCCTTGACTGTGCCCTGCGTGTCGATGCGTCCGTCCAGCATGCGCACGAGGTAGTGAGCACCCGGAAGTACGAGCTCTACGTGATGGGTAACCAGGATCTGAGTAGCACACGTGAGTTTCGAGATGAACGCGTGATTAGCGGTGCGAATACTCACGACGGTACGGTTAGCGAGTAGGGGTCCCCTGAACAGCTTCTCGAACAGGAGTCTGGCAGTGTGGCTATCCTGTGCCACTCATGAGTATCACAACACCACACCGCAATCGAGCGGACGTACGACTGCACTCAGAGGGTCATCGAGGAGGACGTATCTGGTGGGCTAAGGAAGACGTTAGTTACGTACGAAATCTTGACCTAGAGTCAACTCACAGCATAGACAGCTCGCGCAAGTGCAACGCTGACAGTAGAGATTAGCCCGTGTGCCACATGTTAAGTCGAAGATAATTTGGTGCATACCGAGCCTTCTGACCGCCAGACAAACTGACTCCGCTGTAAACCCAATAGTTTAGTCCCCAGAGCAATCAAGCGGTGGCTGTCGGCACGTACCGTGCACCAATTTCAGTAGCGTCGCCATCCTCAAGCATCTCCAGATCCGGCTTCAGCGCACAACACTCCACGACCGCCTTGTATCGCTCCTCGTCGTACGGGTACCCAAACAAGATGTTATCCTTGATCGACTGGTGGCGCAACCACGGGCTCTGTGCCGCATACGAGATGGTCTGCGACAGCCCGTGCTCGTCCACCTTCGACGCGTTCTTCGCCATGACGATCCGGCCCTCGAGCGTCGTCAGCTCGCCGAGCAGCGCCATCAGCAACGCCGTCTTCCCGCTCGCAGTTGGGCCGGTGACGACGGTCAGCTTGCCTTCGGGGAACATGACGTTGATGTCCTTGAGCTCAAACCGGTGGTCGCCCGAGTTCGCCGCCATCGCGGATGCGCTGTCGGCGAGGGTCGAGGTGTCGTCTGAGGGGCTGGCGTTGGCGCCGTTCGTCCCGTTGGATCCGTTGGTCTTCTTGGGCGCGTCCTTGCCTTTGCCCTTGCCCTTGTCGTCCTCTTTCTTCTCCTCGACTTCGTTCCACTTGAACGTGCCATTGACGATGCCAAGGCCAGCGTCGTCGTCCTCGGACGGGGGGACGCGGCCCTTCTTCAGCGTGGAGACCTGCTCGTCGACTTCCTCTTCGTCGAGGTAGGTCGCGATACGGTCTAGAGCGACTTTGGACTGGACAGCAAGATCAGAAGCATGCCTCAGGACGAACTTCGACTTTAGCTACTGACCTGAAGAATCTGGACAATCCACGCCGGGATGACATTGAGCGGCGCGCGGATCATTTGGAAGAGCGCGATAGCCTACACGACATCCTCGTTAGCACCCACGCATACAGCCCTGACATAGAGACGTACCGTGAACGCAGTGCCGATAGTGAGCTCATGGCCCTGTGCGACATACACAAAGAACGCCGAGACCGAGACGAGAATCGGGGCGCACGTCCAAATGAGCGAGAAGCACACCGAGTTGATACGCGCTGCGGGTTTTGTCTCAGTACAAGGAATCGAGCACGCATATGGCAACACGTACCTTTGATCATCCACTGCATTTCGACTTCACGCGCATCTAGGACCCGCTGAATCCACCGGTTCTCCCACGCGAAGAACTTAATGAACTTGACCTGCATATAGTCCAGCCTTGTAAGTCGCTAAACTAGTATGGCATGTTGGGAGAGCACATACCGCGCCGATGAGTTCGTTCAGGACAGCCATCCGCTTGTCGCGCGCCGTCGACACACCCTTCTGGATGCGCACAGACCGCCTCGCGACGAAGTTGTTCAACGGCCAGCTCAGCAGGAGCACGAAGAAGCCCGTGAACGCCGACCAGCCAAGCAGCTGGTACAGGAACAGACTCGCGATGACGATCTCGAACGGCGCCCCGTACAAGAAGTACATCGCCGACACGGTCATCGAGATGCGGTTCGCGTCGCCCGCCATCAGGTTCACGATCTTGCCAATGTCCGCGCCCGCCTTCGGGTCGTCGGCCTTCGCGTCCGGCTTCTTGTTCGCGCCCGCGGGCTTCTTCGCCGCCGCGTCCTTGTCGACGATGCCGGAGAAGTCTTTGCGCTTGAGCGACTTGTCGTAGATGGACGCCATGAGCTCCGAGCGGATGCGTGTGCATGCGCGGCGGCCGAACCACAAGTGCTGAACATCAGCTTGTGCCTGTATGGGTATGTGTTAGCATATACACCTGAGATTGAGTAGTAGGCCCACCTTGCAGAGAGAGCTGGCAAACGCGAGGAACGCATACACGAACGCGCGCGCCCTCTTCTCCGGGTCCGGCTTCCGGCCGTCGATGCTCAGCGAGTCGAGGATCTGCTTCAAGAAGAACGGTCCGGCGTAGTTGAAAACGATGCTGACAATGGTGAGGGTGAAGTCGAGCACCAGGTCGAGGGAGTTCGTCGACCAGATACGCTTCAGCAGTTTCCCGGTCGAGCGCGAGAACTTGATGTGCAGCGGACGCGCCTGCATGGACGGGCTGAGCGACCATACGTCGACCTCGTTCAGGGTGTTGTACGTCCCAAGGTTCAGCAGGGGCATGACCCAGCGGAAGGACGCCCAACCCCAGACGGTCGTGTAGTCCTCAGGGGAGACCGTCTTGCCCTATGAACAAGTGGATAAGTGATGTTGCTAATGAATTGTCGGAGAAAATGAAATCGCATCTGGACCGTTTCGAGCGGCGGGACAAATGCTCGAGACGCCTAGCGAGGCCTCGGAAGGGCATTTAGAGGCAGAATGTCCATCTCGCGGGTGATGCGAGGGTTACGCGAGGAGAGCTTCCTGCTGCTTGAACCCGATGTTCCGTGGAACTTGTTTCGCAGAACAACGGAACAAGTGTGATTTTTATCAGTAACCTCACGTCCGAACCATAAACCACCAGCGTGACTGCGTCAGCCTTCCTGGCATAGCCCTCGACCGCAACGCTGCTAACCACCGCTTACGGAGTCGTGCTCGAGCCACGCATCGACCAAGTCAGCCTTCGAGACTGCCCCTCTCCGACCCCGCCAAGCCAACATTGTGGGGCTTACGACCCGTAAGGAGAGCCAGGGTCAGGGATAGGGTGGCTAGGGGATGTGCTTAGGACTCTACGCGCGTTCCGAGCGCGGCCCTTCGGGCAGCGGCAACATGCCTGATCACCTCCAGCTAGTGACCAAAGGTGACCAGGCGATCCCGGCGTAACCTTCGTATGTTCCGCGGAACCCCATTAGGTTCAAGCGCGCTGGTTCGGAGCATAGCTGCGGGTATAGCTGCGGTTTGACTTACGATGTCCTCCTTCTTGACGCGCTTGCTTGGAAGGGCGAGCGGCATGTTCAAAACGACAGTGAACACGCCGAGCGTGGCAAGCAGGTTGATGATCCCCGCAGTCAGGAGCACCGGGTGGGGAAGCGGCAGCGCATAGACATAGCGGTCGTACAAGTATCCGACGAAGGTGATGAGCCCGAGGATGAGGTGCAGCCCGAAGAGCACGAGCAGGTCGTATGGGGCAGTCGCGGTGGGCTTGATGATGGGACGAAGGGCGGCATAGAACCAGGTGGTGGCTACCAAGAAGTCGCGTACGCCGTTCCAGATCTCCTCGGGGTTGACAATGAGGCTGTAGCAGCCAACCCCGACCCAGAGCAAGGACTCGATGAGTGAGACGGTAGAGAGGACGAGCGTACGCCAGAGTGGGGCCACTTTCTCTTCCTCCTCATCCCCCACATTCTCGTCTCCGGATATGAGTGCCTCGGCTTCGCGCAGAGGGAGGACATTCGTGAGAGGCTGTTTGGCGACACGGATAATGACGCGAGCAGGGGGTGTGAGAGAGACCAGAGCGAGGCCGACGAACGCGAACGGGATGACCGCAGCCCAGAAGCCGCGCACGCACGCGTCGGACAGCGAGCTGAGGCTCGCGTCCTGGCACACCGTCATGGTGGCGGTGGTGGTGGTGGTGGTGGTAGTGGTGAGCGACGCGGTGGGCGATGTCGAAGCCGTTCTGACTCCCGAGCCGAGCCTGCGCGGGGCGTATCGTCCAGAAATACCACGCGCTCGATGGCGCGTTATCTCCTGGTGATTGATGACCGTGAGAGCCCAGAACGTTTCGGCGCGACCTACGGTTGAGTCCGCCCCTTCAAGTTCGTCGTTGCGGACGACGAGCTCGTAATTGAACCCGTCGAGCTCGAGGTGGCGCGTCGGGCCGAGCCGCGGGACGGCCGGGGACCAATTAGGACCAATCCCGGTCCCGGCATTAATATTGCTGCACGCGGCGGCGATCAACCAAACCACCACCATCCCACCATCCGGCTCACTCTCGCGGCCTCGGCCGGGCCCTCGCCTCGAGTCTCCTGGTCTCCCAAGCCCTCACATGCACATCCATGAGTGACTATGGATTTGTTGTTCGACGAACCTGAGTTCTTTTCCTCGCCACGCGGTTACAGGCACCTGGTGAGATCAAACAGCAGCAACATATATGCACCATTGACATACGACATCCGCGCTCGCTGAATCAGCTAATCAAAGTCCATCCTGCGAGTCCTAGCCAGTACGATGAGCATCTGCTTGCCACACGAGCGTATACGTTGACATCGGGATCACAATATCTGGGACATGTACGCGGATGGCGCACCTCCCTGCTATGCGGCCATATGCATGCGAACGAACACTGTATGCTTTAAAGTTATCATACGTGAGTTGGACTCTTACTTTGGGGCGTTGAGCGTGGCCAACGGGTACAGTGACCCTAGTGTGAACGAATTAGTGAGTCCCTCCTACGAACCAAACTGCCTTTCCATCTGGGTTCTGAACGGTTTCGGTTAGGTACGCATATACCCTAGGCAGCCGTCTCGAGCTAAGCCGCACCCGCGCTATCCCCGCGTTCATATACCGCAGGTCATGCACCAATGCAGCCCGGCCGTCTTCTCGATGATGCCCACCCGCCTGCAGCTGTTTACAGCTATTCTACCTGATGAGCATGGGTGAAGGACAGGCCGGCCCGCCTCACTCGTGACCGCGCACTTCTGACCTGCATAACGGCAGCGAGCAGTGTTCGTGACCGGAATTCTTACCTCAGGAGTCCTATAAGAAGTCAGTCAATACGAGTCGTACGCATGCACCTCCATCTGCACGGCGGCGGCACCAGTTCTAGCACGATGCGTTGGTTTGCGTTACCGCTGATCCCCAGTGTTCTAGTAGCCCAGGTTCTCGCGAGGACGTGCACTTTGCGGCCCCTCGGGCATGGTAGGAGCGATGTCTCTCAGGTGAGTGAAAGGTGTTGTGTGCGGATCACGTCTGGTTGGTTGTTGAACAAGCATACACAGATTGAGGCGGCCATAGCCGAATGCGGACACCACGGAACGACCATCTTCGAACCCGGAGACTACAACATTACCAGGTCCGTAGGTTGATCGACAGCACTACTCCGGGTTGCCCGATACTCTTTTACAGAAAAATGTGGTGGGATTTAGAGCACTCGCGCGTCGACCTCCACGGCAAACTCAACGTAAGGCTCCCTCCCTTCATCCAGCCCTGCCCCCTTACACATATACTTGCTGCCCTCCCTAGTTCATCTTCGACCTCGAATACTGGATGGACCCCGCGCACACCTACCGCGCGATCCTCATCCAGTCGCAGGCCTCCTGGTTCGTCATCTCCGGGCACGACTTCACGCTCGACGCGCACGGCACGGGCGGGATCGTCGGCCACGGCCAGCGCTGGTGGTCGTGGTACGGCAACGGGACGCGCCTCGACGGCGACGGGCGGCCCGTCGCGCTCTCGCTCGTGCGCGTCGCGCGCGCGGCCGTGCGCCACTTCACCGTCGACGCGCCGCCGTTCTGGTGCAACGCGATATCGGAGGCGCGCGACGTGCTCTACGAGGGCATGCGCTGCAATGCGACGAACGCGGACGAGACGTATTTCGGGCAGAAGTGAGTGCACTCCTCTCCACCAAACCTCTCCCCTTTCTCCGCCGTTCTCGACCTTTCGCTCCCCCTCCCTACTCCCCATCGTCCCATTTTTCCCTTACCACTCCCTTCACACTCCTGCCCGTACCCACCTATTTTGGGCTGCCCGCCCACTCGGGGCCAGCACCGATCGTCCCCTCCATAGCCGTCCTATCCATCCCACCGTGCACCCCCAACTGACTGCGCGTACTCCCCCCGCGCGCCTTACGCAGCATCGTGTTCAACACCGACGGTACGCCGTGTCCCTCCGCCCCTCCCCCGGCTAGGCACGCCGCTCACCGCGTCCCACGCCAGGGATCGACACCTTCCGCGTCGAGAACGTGACGCTCCGCGACTTCGACGTGCGTGGCACTGTTCCCCCCTGTGGGCGCGCGTATTCGCACGGTGCTGGGCTGGGGCTGCGGACTCGGGGCGCGACACTCGAGAGGCGAAAGGAGCGGTTTGGGGCAAGCGTCCCACGCTTCGGGCCCGTCGTTGGGGGCTCGGGTCGGAGCCTTTTGCGCTCGTGTCTCCCGCGCCTCCGCTCTCGATTGCTGAGCCTCGGGTCTCGAGGCGGCCCGGGTCGCGTCGTGCGAGGTCCGATGTGCGAGCGGACGATGCTGACTGTAACGATGATTATTGCAGATCACCTCCGGCGACGACTGCTTGGCGATCAAGGGGGTGAGCAAGGCAATGCCCATGGGCGGCGTCTGTATGCGTCTGCGGGCGCTTCTGACGCGTGCGAGGCGTAGAACTCGACGCGCGTGCGGGCGCAGAACATTACGTGCCGCGGCGGGACGGGGATCGCGTTCGGGTCGGTCGGGCAGTACGCGGACCTCGTACGTCCATCTCTCCGCCCGATGCGTAGACCGCGACAGGATGCTGAGGGGAGGTTAGCCGGACTATGTCAGCGACGTCGTGCTGGAGGACATCACCGTGAGTACTCACCGCTGAGCACCCCTCCCCGTCGATCCCGAAACCCGAGCGAGACCGGTCGATCATCGCGCTAACCAGTGCCACTGACCATGACGCGTGCGCCGTCTGGGGCTGCAGTTCGTGCGCCCGGACCCGCAGGTGCAGCCGCTCATGCAGCACGGGGTAAGCCTTCCGTTCTGCTCGGCATACGGAGATTGACGAGCAGCTCGCGGCTCCGGGCGCAGGTGTACTTCAAGTCCTGGACGGGCACGCGGATTGGCTTCCCGCCCACTGGGGGAGGAGCCGGCGGCGGTACGTAACGCGCATTATAGCTCTGTGGTATCGGCGGTGCAGCAGCAGCGGTTCCTGACGGGCGTGCGTTTGAACTCTGACATGGCGTATGTCATCGGTGCGGCGTTTGCGCGGTCTGCCTTCGACGTTCGATGGACGGTCGACACTGGACGACACCGAACGGCCGACGTTGGCACCTGGCACCTGGAACTGGCAGGCCGCATCTCCGACGTGCTCGTGCGGAACGTGAAGCTGGACGAGGTGACGACGCCGATCCAGCTGTATCAGACGAACCTCGGGCACGCGTAGGCGTCACTTACCACTCACATCGTAGGTTGTGCATTGTAAAGCTGACGAGACGCGATGCAGGGGAGACGCACCATCGAAGCTGCAGTTCGCGAACCTGACATTCGAGCAGTGGTCGGGGACGGCGCAGACGGCGACCGGTGCGCGATCTTCTATATACACTGATACATTTCGCTGATCCGTCCGGACCTCACACGCATCGGTACGATGCACCGACATCATACGAGCAGTCGTTGATCTCGAGTGCAGCGCCGCGGCGCCGTGCACGGACGTCGCGTTCAAGGACATCGACATTGCGCCGCCGGCGGGGGAGAAGGCGGCGTACCGCTGCGTGAACGTCGCGGGCGCGACGGGGCTTCCCGCGGGTGGTGAGTACGCACGATGGCGTGTCGTGAGGCGGGGCCGACAAGTTATTAATGACCTTCCGCCGGACGGGGACAGCGTGCGATGGAGATGCGGTCTGACGGGTGTGATGCTGTGAACGGGGGATGGCAATGGCATGGGTGCGGGGGGTGATAGTATCATCGTGGGGCTCTGCGGCGGGATGGGTGGATGGTCTGCCGCGGTATCTCGAGCTCGGCACGGTGAGTACTTGGGCGGAACGTTGCGCTTGTGTTAACGGAGACAACATACGTCACGGAGGTATATTGGGCAGGTCTTCTTCCTGCGGGCTTGGTGCGCCTCGGCAGTTGCGCTGCTGGATTTAACCGTGTACACGCTGAGCATGCTCTCTAGGATGAGTGGATTGCGAGTGCTGCATTGTACAGACGAGAACGCACAGCCGCACCGTAGAATGCGGGAAGCAGTACGCGTCCAAACGTCAGTGGGCTGCGCTGACTGTTATGATCAAAGATGAGTGATCTGAGATGAGGATGTGTCGGCGCGCAGCAGGCGAGGAAGAGAAAGCAGAAGGCGGGGGCGCAACGGTGCTCAAGGCAGCCGGCAGACGTCTAGACGCGGGTGATGGGAAGGAAACGCGATGATCGCTGGCTGGGTGCCGTGCCCGGCATGGCGAATGTCTGTCTGCCAGGCAGGACAGGCAGGGGCAGACGTGCGTAGCTGAGAGCGTGCTGCCACAGGCGTGGAGTGGCAGCGAGGGCGCGAGAGCGCGCGGGGGCGAGTGGGGAGGAGGGGGCGAGGATCCGTGGCAAGCAGCCTGGACTGATGGGAAAGCATAAACAACGCTCCGGCGCAGCGGCCTGGCTTGCGCCTGGGCTCTGTTTTCGAATTATAGCGTGAGGGGTTTACCATGGCGACCCCAATCCGGCAGTCGCCCGCCCCGTTGCCCTGGCCCTGGGACTGCCAACGACGCGCCTCACATAACGGCTCCTTTCCCGACCACCACCTCCCCGTCGCTCCCTTCCTCTTCTTCCCCTCCTTCTCCTTTCGCATTCCCGCCCTTTGCTGCAGGCCGGCCCTTATCTGCGCAGGACGTGACTCCGCTTGTCCGACCGACCGACGTCCGCGACACACCCCCGCCAGACGATGCCCTTCAACAAACGGCGTCAGTCCAGCATGGATTTCTCAGACGGAAAGATCCCCTCGCTCGAGCAGCACCCCGACATCGTCCTCAATGCCAACCAGCCCGGCCACCTCCAGCGCAACAAGACCGAGCGCCGCCGCCTCCAGGGCCTCCAGCGCACCAACACCACCACCTCCCAGCCCATCGCCCCCTATGTGCCCAAGACGATGATGGAGAAGTACCAGCACTGGATGATTAACGAGGGAGGACGCCGCATGTTCTTCTTCATCTTCATCTTCCTCCACCTCCTCGTCATCGCCTTCGGCTTCATGAACTACCAGCTCAAGGACAACTCCGTCACCGCCCGTGCGACTTTCGGTATCACCTTCCGTGAGTAGCCACAGCAACTCCCGCTCACTCGACCCTCGTACTAACCGCTACCGAATTCAGCGATCGCCCGTACCGCCGCCCTTGTTCTGCACGTCGATGTCGCCTTCATCCTCCTCCCCGTCTGCAGGAACTTCATCTCCATCCTCCGCAAGACGCCCCTCAACTCCTTCATCCCCTTCGACAAGAACATCACCTTCCACAAGGCCGTCGCTTGGTCCATCGTCGTCTTCTCCTTCATCCACATCGCCGCCCACATGGTCAACTTCACCGAGCTCGCCCTCGTCGACCCTGATGCCAAGACCGGCGCCCAGAAGTTCGTCGCCTTCCTCGCCGCCAACTTCGCCACTGGCCCCGGTGCGACCGGCTGGATCATGACCGCCGCGCTCGGTATCATGGTCTGGTACGCGATGGAGAAGCGCCGCCGTGCCCGCTTCGAGTGGTTCTGGTACTCCCACCACCTCTTCATCGTCTTCTTCATCAACTGGCAGCTCCACGGCATGTTCTGCATGATTAAGCCCGACAGGCCCCCGTACTGTTCGTTCAACACCATTGGTGTCTTCTGGGTGAGTTTGCAAATACACGTGTAAATGGGCTGGAGACTGATGGTCGTGCTATGCAGCGCTACTGGCTCGTTGGCGGTGTGATTTGGATCTACGAGCGTATCCTTCGTGAGGTCCGCTCCCGCCACCGCACCTACATTTCCAAGGTTATCCAGCACCCGTCGAACGTCATGGAGATTCAGATCAAGAAGGAGAAGACCACCACCCAGGCCGGCCAGTACATCTTCCTCTGCTGTCCCGAGATCTCGTACTTTCAGTGGCACCCCTTCACCCTCACCAGGTACGTCCCGAGCACCCCGCGGGCTGTGCCTGGCGCCTAATGCTGAACGCTGACCTCCCGACAGCGCGCCCGAGGAGGACTACATCTCCGTCCACATCCGTGTTGTCGGCGACTTCACGTCCGAGTTCGCCAAGGCCGTCGGCTGCGATTTCGACCGGAAGAAGGGTGAGAAGGACGAGGCGGGCGGGAAGATCGTCGGCACCGCCGCGAACCCGCCGATCAACCGCGTCCTGCCGCGCGTCATGGTCGACGGGCCGTTCGGCTCCGCGTCCGAGGACTTCCTCAACTACGAGACGGTGCTGCTCGTCGGCGCGGGTATCGGCGTGACGCCGTTCGCGTCCATTCTCAAGTCGATCTGGTACCGGATGAACAACTTCAACAGCAGCAAGCCGACGCGGCTGAGCAAGGTGTACTTCACGTGGGTGATCCGCGACTTCGGGAGCGCGGAGTGGTTCCACAGCCTGCTGCACGCGATCGAGGAGCAGGACACGCAGAACCGGATCGAGATCAACATCTACCTGACCGCGAAGATCAAGGAGGGCGACATGCACAACATCATTGTGCAGGACGTCGGCGCGGAGAAGGACGCGATCACGAGCCTCCGCGCGCCGACGCACTTTGGGCGCCCGAACTGGGACCGCGTGTTCAGCTCGATCGCGGAGAAGCACCAGGAGACGGACGTCGGCGTGGTGAGTAGTGCCCCTGGTTGCCTTTCCCCGCGCGGGGAGGTGCTCTGTGGGGAAACTAGCGTGCTGACCGGACCGGTTTTGCGTAGTTCTTCTGCGGTCCCGCCGTGCTGTCGAAACAGCTCCACGTTCAGTGCAACAAGTGGTCGTCCCCCAAGGGCACCAAGTTCTTCTTCGGAAAGGGTGGGTATCGATTTCCTTGTCCTTGCGTGTACTGCTTGCTCATCTTCTGTCTCCCTCTAGAGAACTTCTAAACACCCTACCCCCTCGTCGCGTCCGCCGGGCTTGCGGACGTCACACACGCTGGATCTGGTTGGTCTGGTCTGGATTGGTCTGGATATGGATATCTTATCTGCTGCAGTTATTGAGTTGTGTCAGAGAGCCTCTGTACGATGCACACGCCCTCGGGGCGGATATGTTTTCGCAAGAGCGAGTCAGTCGGTTAGCTTGCGCCAGTCGTTTGCACGCGTCCCTTCCTTTTGCGCGGTTTATTTGTTCGTTGTACGCTGCAATACTATGTGCAGTTGGGAGACCGCGCGCGCCTGGTGGCGGGTGGGCACTGTGCAGAAGGATTGCAGCGGGTCTGGAGGAGGCGATCCCTATTAGACCGTGGGTGGCCGCCTCGACGTCCGCTGTCTCTGGTCATTACGACGCCAGGCGTACGGCGACAACAACGGGAGCCAACTCTCCCATACCGACACCTCGTTCACTCCCTCACTCAAACCTGACAGCGACTCCGCGAGCGGCGGGAATGCGGAGGAGCGCGGCAAGGTGTCGGAGCGGTCGACGTCGGCTACCGTTCGTTGGTCTCGACCCTCATACTCTCGATCCAGGTACTGCACACGTTGCCTTAATATCTGCGCTCCATGGCAGCCGGGGCGGGGCTCTCAGTCGCTGGGGGTCCACACATTCCGGATCCGGGCGCGGTTGTGTGCCCCGCTTACATACAGTTGACCCAATCGACGCGGGTTGCCTCTTACGCCCTCGGAGTCCGAGTGCAGCGCTCGCGATCTGAGCCTACCGTCGTTCAATTGCGCGGTGAGTCCTGGACCAGGGATCATGGGTCGGCGTGCTGACGGCGTATGTGCCCCAGATGTAAGACAACGTTGGCGACGTCGCGACGACGTCCCGTAACACGTGTACGAACTCCGAAGTCCGTACGCGCTGTCCTACAGGACACAGAACGCCCACGAGAGGACTGGCCCGTCCCGGGGCTGGAGGCGTCCAATCCGCTAGCTACGCCTAGCGGGGCTTCTAGGACGCGCTGCCCGGTCGAGAAGCGCAGCATGCGCCGTGGTGCGTGCCGCTATTCCAAGCCTGACTGGCTGTGCACCCGCGATATGTCTTCGCGCTAACTTTGTCATGCGCGCACACGTACTCGCACACGCCCCCAGCTCCGAGCGTCGCGAGCCGTGAGGTTGGCGGACGCGACACCACCCGGTGTGAACGGCGCCGCTCGTGACATCGCCGCGGCCTATTTATGCTGCGCCCGCCGGCGAGGCCCCTCCCCTCGAAGGCGGAAGCTCGTCTCGGAGCAGCGCCCTCGGGTGACGGCAGGAGCGGCTCCTCCGCTCGTTCAGCCTCCTCAACGCCGCACCGCCAGCGAGCAGAGAGCAACCCGTTCCCGGCCCTGGCAAGCGGTGTATGGAGGCGACGGCGTCCCACACGCATCCCGGGTGGTGGCCTAACGCTGCTTCGCTGTAGATCGCGCCGGTTTACAGGAAGCATGCGCTGGAAGCATGTTCACGTCGATTCGTACTGCACGACAGGCACGGCGTGGCGTTGGGCGGTCTGCTACACGATGGCCGAGCGGAGAGGTCTCGGAGGTCGGCGCGTCTGCACTGCTGCAGGTGTCCCCCGAAGCGCGGCGAGGCAAAATGAAACGTCAAGCTAGGTTGATTGGCGCGAAGCCTGCTCTTTGAGCCGCTTCGTAACGCTGGGAGCCCGCTTCAGTGCTTGCTGCAGTCCGATATGAACTGTCAGGCGCGGGCCAGGCTCGCCCTCCCTCCGTCGTGCGCGGCGAGAAGGGAGGGATGGGACCGGCGGTATGTCGCGACGGTACACGTACAACGCTCGGGCCGCCTCTTCGTGTGCGCATCTCTGAGCGGGGCTGGCTTCGGCTGGCTTCCCTTCCGCGCTCTCTTCGTCCGCTGCAATGGTAGCCTGCTATTTCCTGCACAGCAGCCGGCGCAGTGCTCTCACCAAGCATCCCCGGCGTCGGCGAAGCCGCAGACGCAGCTGGCGACCGCGCTGCACGCGTGCGGCCTGTCCGCGAGTTTACACCCGCCCGCTCGCCGCCACTCGGCAGTACGTGCCCTGGCCGAGGCGGGTGGCGGGCGCTAGTGAACCTTGAATGCGCGCGGACTCACGAACATGGCCTAATCCGCCCCTCGGTGCGTCCTGCGACTTATCCGATCTCGCGAGCCGTCCGTTGCGTTTCTGACCGGACGTCTATAGCTCGCGTCCGCCATGCGCCGCCGCGACCGCAGGCGCCCCAACGCCGAGCGGGGGCGATCATGGGTCGTCGCTTCCGAGCCCGCTCGTTCCGACGAGCCTTCTGCCCTGGCCTCCCCGCGCTCGCACCCGGCGTACAGAATAGTCAACGGGGGCCCGCGCGGGGGGCACGCGCAGCCCGCACAAACGGCCGCCTCGCGACCGCAGCCGCGCCCGACGCGCGGCGGACGGCGCGGGCGGACGTCGCGCGCACGCTCAGGCCGCGGCTGCAGGGCGCTCCGTCGAGCCCCCGGCGGCTCGCGACGGAGCACGCAAGGCTGGCCGCTGGCCGCCTGCGGGTTTACAGCCCGCGAGCGTGCGCACAGGGGCGCACGGTATCGATGCGGGGCGTGATCCTCGGGGTCCGCGGTTCGCCCATCGGTGCGCGGTGTGCCAGAGCCGGGCACGCTGCAGCGTTCTCGCGGCGGTATAAGTACTGCTCCTCCCGGGCGGGCGCATCGCGAACGCATACGCCTACGCTTGTTGTTCTTTGCCGCCCCGCCGTTCGTTCTACTGCCGGCCCGATACAACATGTGCGCCGCCAAGGTTACCGTGCGGAAGATGAGTGATCCGTCAGGTACTTCTCGAGTCTTTGTTCGACGTTGTGTTGCGTGCTTTGTCCCGGATGTCGAGAGGCTGACGATCTTGACACGCAGAAGAGGAAGTCGAGCGGGTCGTGCAGGTGCTCGCAAACGCATTCAAAGACGGTGCGTAGGTTGTCAATTAGCCTCCGAAGCGCCGCACAGCTCACCCGCGGCGGTCCGCTCCAGACGTCGGGATTGAGTCCTTCAGCGGCGGCTCCGCGCGCACCGCCCGCGACATATTCCGCCGCACAATCCGAGGTTGCCTTGCCCGTGGCGAAGTATATCTCGGCCTGGTCAACGACGAGCCGCACGGCGTCGCCCTCGTCGTCGCGCCTGGGGCCGACTGGGCATTCTAGTTCGTCCGCGTCCCATCTGGTCTGCGCCACCGCAGCCCGGCATGCAAAGTTTCTAATGTGCGCGGTGCGATCCAGCGACCAGGAAGACTTCACGAGGGGCCTCTCGACGTACCTGTACGAGTGGTACACCTACCACGTGCGTCCCGCGGCATCCCACCCGCTACTGCTCGCCGGCCGCTAACCGACGTCGTGTGGCAGTACATGCCGACGTACGAAGAATTGTACAGGGCCGCGCTGCCCGCCGGACAGCGGGCGCGGCGGGACGCATGGAACCTCAAGTTCCTCGCCGTTGACCCGGAGTTCCAGCGGAGAGGAGTCGGTCGCGCGTTGCTAGGCTCGATATGCAAACAGGTCCAGGGAACTCTGCGCCCGTCCTCCTGTTGCCCTGCTGACCGCTGCTTCCCTCCCCTCTTCCTACAGGCAGACGCTGGCGCGACGTCCGTCACTGCAGACGTGAAGAGCCCAAACCTTGTCCGTCGCTGAGTCTCCCTCTCTTGCCCCTCGTCCCTCCTCTGGGAGCTGTGCGTGCTGCGGACTGTTTCCTGACGCTGGCGTGTGTAGGTGCAGTGGTTCAGGCACTCTGGCTTTGGGCACCGCGCAGTGAAAAACTTCACCTCGAAGGACTCTGCGGGCTTCCCGCTCTGGTGTATGGTCCGCGACCCCGTCCGCTCGGCGTCCTAACAGCGCCTCGAGGCCTCCTTCCCGCGTCCCCCTCCTCCGCTCCGCGATTCCCATGCTATACGCTCCAGGCTACAGGCTAGCCAAGCATCCACGACCGCCTAGCCCTAATCGCAATCCCCAACCCGTATTCCGCATTCCGCACTTCCTAGCCCAGCAGACACAACCTACTAGAGCCTCGGACGGTCTCATTCTCTTTCAACTCTCCACGCACGACTCCGAGTGACGAAGGAGCCCCGAATGTACCATCACCATTGTCTAGCTTGTACTCGACTCATAGCAACTCCCGCCGCGTCGCTGCGGGCGATGATCTTCCTCTCCAGCCAGGTCTGATGTGCACCTCTCAACGCCCAAACCCATGCACGACGTTCAGCGCCAACCACGACAAATCTGGGCAGCTGCAGATGCGTATCAATGCATGCTCCGTACGCAGACACCGCATTTCAGCATCGGCCCCTTGCGCGGATCGCGTATCTCCCGTCCCGCTCCGCCCCGCATCGCGTCGTACGGCAACCCGAACGCGTTCAAACTCGAAAATGAACACAATCAAGATCAATAACAGCGTTTGGCGCGGGCCAGGGGCCCTGCAGCGCGCTGACCTGACAGTGACCGGGATGCCGTGAAGCACTGCCATCACCTTCGAATCACCCCTCAGGGCTAGCGTTGAGTAACAGCTCGAGCGCGGACGATCGGCGGGCGATGCGAGGCGGGCCATCACGTACAGCTGGTACTACCCCTGTACGGGACATCAGCGCCCCGACGGTGCACACCGACGACCGCGGGCCCCCCATTGCCCAAGTCCCGCCGAATGGCTACGGGACAATGGCGTCCTTCTGTCGGCGTAGCTAAGCGAGGCGGAGCGGGAGCTGCCCTCGCAACATCTCCCCGCATCACGCTTTCAGGTCTCGCCGGAGGGGCACTAGTGAGCATTGAATTCCGAACGACCAGACATTCGGATTTTCAACCCTTTTCCGAATTCAATGGAGCCCCCGCGTAAGTACTCGCACAGCTGCGGCCTCCGCGCGCCCGCCAAGTCCGCGCCCGCCTCCCCGAACCTGAGCCCGTAACGAAATTGTAATATCGCCTCTCGTCACCCCGCGCCCGCCTCCGGGCTCGCATTACGACGCGGCGGCAACCTGTTCTCGGCATGGGCCCAGTCCGGGCACTTGTTTCGTGTCCCCCACGAGCTCGTGCGCGAGCGGTGCACTGTGTAGGCTTGTATGCGCTTCCACACCGAACGCGCACGCCGTAAGGGTGTACGGCATGCATGCAGTGTGCGCCGGCATGTGCCCGCTGCCATCACCCATGCTGGCACGCCCGTGCCACTGCCAGTGCTGATCCCGGGATCGCGCCTCGGGGTCCAGAACTTGGAGCCTGAATCCGGAATCCAGATGGGCGATCGCCCGATGGCGGGGCGCGGTTCATAACGCGGGACGCAGATGCAGATGCATCGTGATCAGGAGGAGCCTGAGGCACGACACACTGAAGGTGCAGTGCAATTCGCATTGCGTTATGGATGCTCGGAGCTCGGAGGCTGGTCGTGTGCCAATTCGCATCCCGCGACCGGTGTCGTCGATCGCGAACTGAACTTACTGGCGTATCTGCAGCTTGGGTACCGATGCCCGCATCGTCCGCTGTGTACATCCCGCTCCCGCTCCCGCTCCCGTCCCCCCTCTCGCTTCAGGGCGCACGCGCGCCGGGGCGGGGAGAGGCCCCGAGTGCGGTGTGCACGCGTACGTAAGTACGCCCGGGGTTGCTCTGGGTCGCGGCGGTGAACCGTCTCTTGGCCGTCTCGCGAGCCATGGTGCGGCGGGTCACGGTGACGTGCGCATCCGTTTGAAGTATATTTGTCGGGTTGTTCCTGACAAACGTAGAAAGGTACAAGCCGCGCGAAGGAAGACGTACGGGACGGACTTGAAGAAGACGGCGGGTCGCGAGGGGCGATAACCTCCTGGCGAGAACGTCTGTGGCGAGCGCATCTCCGGCGTAAGTATTTACAAGTTAGAGAGTACTCGAGCCTTGGCGACGCGGAGGAGCTCGCACCGGTACCTTCGATTCGAGAGCGGGAACGGCTTTGCAGCTGGGTAGGTGCTCGCGTGAAATAGGGAGGGCGGAAGCTTCAAGTGGGAAAAAGAAAGCGGCCGTCGATCTCGCGGCGATTATCTGGAGTCTGGACGGTGGGTCCGTTCGAAGTCGCTCGCTAGGGCACAGAAAAGCGTAAAACAAGGGTGAGTAACGGCGGCGGCGGCGGAGGATTAGCTGCAGACGGTGACCGCCCGCGTAGGTACTGTCCGCCCTGGCCTGCGAACGGTCGCCGGGCGGACAAGCTCGCTGCTCCCAGCGGTATCAAGGAGTCCTACGACGTCGCTGACGGAGGCCTGTAAGACTGGTAGCAGCGATGACGCACCTCTCCCGGGAGAGGGGTGCAAAGCAGGCCCGGTTCCCGCGGAGGCCACCCCCTGGGGCGCGGCGAGCCTGAGAGGGCGCGGCTTCCGTCGAAGGCTCACCGCCATCCGCTCGCGCCGGGCTCCGTCGCCCCGAAGATTCTGCGTTCTGCGTTCTGCGCCGTGCGGTCTGGGCGGTATCAACGACGCACATCAGTCGCCCGATGCGCGAAGGGCACGGTGATGCAGATGAGGCTGGACGGTCGCCGCTGTGATCGTCCACGCGCGATCGGGAGCATCGACGCGGCGGACTGAATGGGTGCGTGATCCACATCCAGGGCAGGCGAAGCGCGGCGGATAGAAGCTGGACGCTGGAACAAAGAACCGACCGACACTGGTTGCGGCGCGGCGGGGTGCGTGGTTTTTTTCGCGATGTGTCCTGAGTCCGTTGCCAACCGAGGCGTCCGTCTCCCGTTCTTCACAAGCCACAAGGATCCATTCGGATATAGCTGCTGTGGAGGTGCTCGTTGAGGCGAACGGTGCGATCGATGGGCTGGAGGAGCTGTGGGGGCGGAGGGGTTGCCGGTCCGCAGTCAGTGTGCAGGCGGGTCTCGCACCGCATCGGGGATGTGCGAGGCTAGCTGATTGCTCGTTGATGACTCTGAGGCAGCGGCTGGCGGTGTGCCTCGCCTGCGCTGGTGTTCGCACACGACGAATGCGTCGAGCCCCGCGCCGCCTTCTCCCTTGACTGTCGCTTCTCCGGCGATGGTCGCTGGGCGAGGCCGGGGCTTATTATCAGTACATTGCTAAGGGCGCGGGTGTATCACGGTTTGGGGGCGACGCCGCACGCGCGCGTTCGCGCTACGGAGGTCCTGGGAGCCCCGTCCTGGAGGACACGTTCTGGATGACCTATTCAGGATGCGCGGAACCCAGGAAAGAGGCGCGGCTCACATGACGCCCCGCGCGACCCTGCGGGGCTTGACAAACGCTTTTCTGAGGCTCGCAGGTCGCAGGCCGGGAGCGTGGCCGATAACAGAGAAGACGGGCACAGGATATTCGGGGGTGGGCCGCACTGGGCGCGCGCGCGGCGAGAGAATTCGAAAGCCGCCTTTCTTCGCCACGGGTGGCAGGCGAGCACTGGTATTGCGCCGCAACGTGCGCGATTACGGGGCCACGCGCGGGGGCGCTGCGCGGGGGCGAGGGGGCGAGGGCGAGGGGGGCCACGCGCGGGGGCTGGAGGCGAGGCGACGCGCGCCGCGAAGACGTTCGAGACGACGCGACGGGCCACGGGCGCCCGGCGAGCCCCGCGCCAGGCACGTTGCCGCACGCGGGCCCGCCGCAGGGCTCGCTCCTGCCCAACGCGCACCACCACCCCGCTCTGCGCCCCCGCCTGCACGCCCCGCGCGCGGCCGAATATTCCAGCGCAAAATTCGCCGGGGGGCGCGCGCGCGCGAGCGCAGAATCGAGGATCGAAGGCGGCGAACAAGGTTGCAGCCCAGCACGTCGCGACGATAAGAAACTCGTGGCCTGGGGCATCGCGGAGTGCGGACAGGCGAGCGGACGAGAGCGCTGAACGATCTCACAGCCCTGCGACCCTGCAATCTTTCCACGCCCCCCGTCCCACTCAGATCGCACAACTTTCCGCCCACCCACGATGAATCCGAGTCCGCGTCCAAATGCGACGCACGCCCGGAATTCTGCGCCCCTTTATTTTCCGCCGTAAATAAGGCGGTTCGACGCGGACGCGGGCGCGGCACGCACGGCAAACGCCCTTGGGCACCCGCGCAGCACGCCGGGCGGGTCCAATTGTTTCGTCTCGTTGCACGAGCTTCGCGGCTCGCAGACGGTCCCCCCGGCGAACAGCTGCCCAGGCGGGCCACGGGGAAATCATCGCGAATGCGATGCGGCTGCTGGAACGCCCGGCTTTCCTAGACGAGCGCGCTGGGCCCGGAAAAGCCGCATTTTCGCGCTGGCCACGGGCCACGGTGCTCGCCTGGCAGCAGCAGCCTGCGCGGGCGGGGGCTGGGGCTGGGTGCAGACTCAGACTCAGAGGCAGGGTTCGCGCCTGCCATTTCCCGGAATAAAGGGCGCGTCCGTCGCCTGCCGCGCTGTGGCCCCTCCTCCCCGGCGGCTACGCCAATCCTCGTACGCCATATAAGCGTTGGACTGATCCCTCCCCGCCGGTTTCCAACCCCGATCGCCTTCGCTCCCCCTGCCCTTACGTGAATGACGCCAATGTCTTCTCTGCCCGACTCCCAGCGCGACTCCTCCTCCGACCAGCCCGCAGGCCAGTCCGACCGTCCTGAACGCTCCCGCAATGCCAAAGGTGCGCGCCCCGCCCTCCCCGTACCCCGCCTCGCACTCACCTGCGCGCCACGATGTAGCCCAGGCGCGCCACCGCGCCAAACGAAAGGCGTACATCGAGCAGGTGCGCGCCCTCTCCGCGCCATCGTATCGCGTCTCACCCGCCGCGCGCAGCTCGAACAAACCGTGACGAAGCTGCAGTCCGTGCTCGCACTCTCCCCCGACCAGGTCGCCGCGATTCCACCGCCGCTCGTGCGCATACGCGAGCTCGAAGAGGAGAACGCGATGCTGCACCGCGAGGTGCTGGAGCTCCGGCGGCAGCTCGAGATGCGGAGCGCGCCGCTCCGCCCCGATATGCGCCGCGAGTCGTTTGCACCGACTGAGGACCACCGAGGCGTGGATCGAGAAGCAAAACGACGGAGAACGTCGGACGCGAGCGGTCTCTACGTGGTACGCATTGTTCTCTATCATCCTATCTTCGCCGTAGCTCACGGTGGGCGCGCCCCTGCAGACCCACAGCCCACCGCCGCCGCTCACGATCCCCTCCGTGCCCGGCCAGTACGCGCCGCAGAGCCCGCCGCACAGCTCGGCGGGCTACAGCACGTACTCGTCGCGGCCGGGCTCCGCGTCGTTCTACCAGTCGTACGGCGTGTCCGCGTACCCCGTCCCCGAGACGCCCACCTCGAGCACGACGTCCAGCCCATCGTTCTCGGCGAGTGTTCTCTCCGTCTCCGCGAGCTGTGCTGCGCCCCAGCAGCCACAGACCTGCGCGTACTGAGAACCGGGATCCTAGTGACGGCATGTTTTTTCCCACCCACAGCCCTCCGACTACGCGCCGTCCTCACTGCCTTCCTCCGCCAGCGCCGCCCACCACCACCCGCACCAGCGCACGCTCTCCTCGTACAGCACGAGCCAGCATCAGCAGCAGCACACCGCCACTCTCCCCCCGTTCTCCCCAAACAACGCGAGCCAGTACGAGCTAGTGAAGATGGAGGACGAGCAGCAACAGCAGCAGCACTACGTACGCCACCTCGGTTTCCTCCGGGCGTACGCGCACGCTAACTGACAGCGCGGCTTGGCAGCACGCGGGGCACCAGCCAGCGTCCTCCCACGCTAGCCACTATCCGGCGGCGGTCCAGCACGGTCACGGGGGCGGGCAGCCCGCCGTCGCCGCGCACTGGCAGTACTCGTCCGAGCGCTGAGCGCTGAGCTCGCGCGCTGCCTCGTCTCTCCCATTCATTCATTCATCCTCGCAACTGTGGTCCGATGTGATGAGGAAAACGTGGTCCGGGCGGCCGCCCGGTGGTGGATGTACCCCCTGTTGTACACTGTTCTTTTGCTGCTCGTTCGCTGTCGCTGTCGTGCTCTCCGTGCCCCCTACTACCCCTCCCTACCTCCCTCTCCCACTCCACGCCGCCGCCCCGGCTGCCCGCCATAATACGTATCGCGCCTCAATAATCCCCGGAGGTTACAGTCTGGAATGGCTCATGTAGGATATACGGATATATTGCATATCGCATTTTTTCCACTGCACATCTTCTCCCGCGTCTGCTGCACCACCACTACCACCATCGCCTTCACGTCCTCCATTCTCCGCCCTTCTGACCACAGCCCAGCCGCCGGCGAAGGACGAAGCTCCTTCCCTGTCGCGTCCGGCGTGCCCTGTCGCCCGCGCACGCCGCGCCGCGCTCCCAGTGTCCCGCCCGCGTTCCCAAGCACCAAAACGCCGTCTGATTTCGCGCCGCCTGCGGGGTGCTAGGCTCGATGGGGCGCGAAGCGTGGGCCATGGGCCACGGCCAGGGCTTGATTGATCCCTCGGCGGCGCAGGCCGCTTCCTGCCTTCTGCCCGTCCCACCGGACCGCCCGGCGCCCCCTGGAGCGCGGCGCCTGCAGCGTCCCCGCGAGCCCGAGCGATTTCGACATCGCCGCCACAGTTACGTTGCGCCCCCGGGCCCACCCCGCAAGAGGGTGCGGGAACGTAAGGGCGCGGCTTAGCGACGCCAGTTCGCGCACCGCGCAAAGTCAGCGGCGCGCGACGTGGGCGCGCGCGCTGCATCATCGCCATGATTGCATTGCATCCCGATTCCCCACCACCCAGGCCTGCGTCTGCGTCTGTGCGGGTCTTCCCGCCGCTATTTTCGCGTGCGCGCTCGCGCGCGCGATCCTAGCCGGCGCAGAGACGCAGGCTGCAGATTCCAGACTCAGACTGCAGACTGCAGAACACCGAGGGCTCTGCGCGCGCGCGGCGACAGAGGGCAGCTTTCGCCTTTCGGCGCGGCCCGAGCCCTCGCTAGTGCCCATTCTAACATCCTATCCTGCACATCATGGCTGTGCCGCGCCGACCGGGGCGAGCGGGCACGGCACGCGGGCACGAATACTAGCACTGGCACTGGCAGCGACGCTAGCAGCGTCCGCGCGTTCCTGGCGGGCGCAATCCCTGGTCCCACCGCACGGCCGGGGACGGGGTCTGTATGTACGCGCGAGGCCCACTAAGGCGCGTGGGGCCCAGGGCCCGCGTCGCGCAGAGCTTATTCCACCCGTCGGGGCCCCGCCGCGCGTCACGCTGCCCCTGCTGTCGCCGCCGGCGGGGGCGCTTCGCGCGTTCTGGCGTCATCGTGCTCCTGGTCCTGGTCCTGGTGCCCTGGGACGCGGCATGTGGAATATGGATATGGATATCGGCCGTGGGGCTGGGCGGTGCGCACTGTGGGCCGGGGTGGGACGAAACTCACAGGACGCCAGCCCTGGCCTTGGAAGGCGACCCAGCGGCGGCGCGCACGCGGGCGCGCGCGCATTAATTCAGTCGCAGAAGGGCGGTGGTTCTTTGAACGATTCGCCCAAGGCGGCCTGCGGGCCTCGCGATCTCCGTGAACCCCATGCGGGCGGCTCGGTTGGGTTGCCGGCTGCACCTGGCAGCGGTGGGTCCGGAAGGCGTTCGCGTCCTCCACTCGATATAGCCCCAGGGCACGTCGAAGATAGACGGGCCTGCGGCGAGCTAGGGGCCTCGCAGGGACGTCAAGCTCGTCGTTATTCGTCGCGCTGTGTGTGATTGCCGGCTGACGGTCGCGCCGGGGCAATGCGCACTTTCTCAGCCTAAATGCCATGAGAGGGGCCTGTCACATTAACGGCCACTGGCATCGTAGCAAGCGTGCAGACGACCACCCCTCGTCGCAGCACCGGCGTGCGACGCCACATGCAGCAAGGAAAATCCCGGGGCGGGACACCAGACGGTCGCTCAGTACGTCTTTGACGCGTAAGGTGTACTTGACACGTACCACCACCGTCGCATCGCCCTTCACGATTAGTCCCGAGCCTAGCGGCGACGGCGCTCCTGCGGTGCCTCCATCCTGGCTCCAATATTATATCGATGCAGGCGGTCGACGCAGTAATCGGTCATGTGCGATAGGGCGGCCAGGACCGTACGCCCGAGCCGTGCTCGGCGTTCATACAGTAGGCCTTCGCGGTGGCGCACATATCCTGGCCTTCTCCTCGGAGCTTGGGGAAGGGGTGCGCTCTGTCAGATAGTCTTTCCACGCTCACAATGGTCCGGGCAGCCACCTGAGCAAGTCGCCGTTCTCGTTTAGGCTATGCGGGCCTCATGGCCCTGCTTCGCTGCGGGAGCTTCGGACGGGCCCATCCGCCGAGCGGCTCCGGGCTTCCAGCCGCTGTAGGTCCACTGGCGCAGAGCTTGAATGACCTGCCAACGGCTCCTGTAGGATGGATATAGCAGCGCGATTGCTGTATGAGCACGAAGGGCGCCTCGGCGCGTGAGCAGATTGCAGGCGTGGATTGCATTTGGCGCACCTGCGTCGTCAGAAGACATTGCACCGCTGATCGTTTTCTATGGCGCTACGAAAATTTGATGGATGTGTGGGAGAGGCCATTAGTCAATGGAGATGACGGGAACACACCTTCAAGTTCGTGCATTGACGCTGCGCTGGTGCGGAATCGCGCTAGCCGTATAGGCGAGCGTTTTGGTATGCAGAGATCCAAGAGGACATACTTTATCTCGCCGCTAGGCTTACCCCGCGACGAAGACACATGAATAAGGCCTAGCGCACGGAATAGCGGCTGGAATTAATCAATATTCAGATTACCGCAGGAACCACATACGATGGTGGCCCAGAGTGCCAAAGCGCGCTGGCGTGGCTTGCGCTCGCGCCTTTGTGTCGACGCTTTGGGCGGACGATTGGCCGCGGCGCGCCACCGGAGCCCAAATCGAGCATTGTCCCGCCACCGCGCACTTAGCCACACAAAGCTCATAGTCTTAAAGCGCGCGCGGGGGGCTATCCTGAACATAACTGTGAACACCAACCATGTCTGAGCGCCCTTCAACACCTTCCACCGACTTCGCGCCGCCGCCGCCGCCGCCGCACACGCAGACGCCGGGCATGCCGATCGCGTCCCTCCGGGGCAAGCGCAGGACGTCGACCGTTGCCCCCGACGAGAACGGAAGCTCGCGCATTCCCGTCGCGTCGCCGCCGGCATCGAGCAAGGCCGTGGCGACCAGAATCGTGCGCGACGACGGATCGAAGTCGAAGGCGGCGGCCTCCTCGCAGGGCGGGAAGGCCCTGCGACCCCCCGAGAAGTCGTCCTTGTCCGTGTCCTTCCCGACGAGCAGCAAGCCGGCGCTCCCTGTGCTCACCGCCACCCACGCCGGCTTCGCCGAGATCGCATACCGGATCCTGAAGCTGACCCAGGCGCCCACGACCACGGCCACGTACGAGCTGGGGAAGAGGCCCCGGCCGAGCGCTACGCGGGGCAAGCCCAAGGAGCAGCAGAAGAAGCCCGTCGCCCCGCCCGTCGCTCCCCTGTGGCGCACGCTGGAGGCCCAAGGCAAGGTGGTGATTGCGGAAACCTTAGACTACGAGCGTGAGTACCGGAGGAAATTTTTTCGCCTTCCATGCATTATCGCCGTGGCCGGGGATGCGTGCTGACAATGGTGTTCCCCGTTGCGTGCAGTGCTCGGCACCCTACCGTACGGCGGGAGCATGGTGACGCCCAAGATGCTGCGCGAGGGATTGTTGGCGCCCGACACGGCGTACCACGCATGGGTGGGAGCGAAGAGGGCCATCGAAGAAAGGTGAGTGCCGGAGGCAGTCGTCCATCGCTACAGCAACTGAGTATCCCCGGACGTTGTGCGCGCAGGCCGGGCGAAGAATGGGATCCGAAGGCAATCCTGGACGAAGCAATGCTGTTCTATGTGAGTCTCGAACTTGCGGAGATGTAGAACGGAGGCTTATCTTCACAACCAGCTCGTGGAGCTCGGCGATGCGATGCTTGACCGAGTGGACGGGCCCCATTACACTTTCGTCGACCCAGGCTTGAACGAGGACGCCTCCAAGATTGTCCAGCAGGCGCTCCGCCTCGCCGGGCTGTTCGCGGAGAAGGGCTATGGCCGCGAGCGTATCATCGTCACGGTGAGTGGCCTGGCGGAGATATCCTAACCCGCAGTAGAATGTCAGAAGTTGACGAAGAACATCAGATTCCAGCCACGGAGGCAGGCGTCCAGGCTGCGAAGACCCTGGAGAGCAAGCACCGTGTCCGGACCAACCTGACTCTGGTGTCGGGGCTCGCCCACGCGGCAGCCTGTGCAGAGGCCGGGGCGACGAGTGTAACCCTGTGTTATAGAGAGGTGAGCAGATCCCTGCGACGATAAGCAAGGGTTTGAGACTGACATCTGGCGCAAGGTTTCCGACGCCTCCGGCAGAAGACCCAACATGCTCAGCCGGGCACGGGAGGCCCTCGGCGCGTCGTCCAGGCGGCTCGCGGACGAGGCAGTCCAGGATACGGTTGCATACTTCGGCATGCACGAGCTCCAATCTGCCATCCTCGTGGCCAACCTGCAAAACGTTAGTAGCTCCATCGGATCTTCAGTTGATGCGCCTTTGTGCTCATGTACGTGCCTTTCATGACAGACTGACGATGTGGAAAGACTCGGGCAGTTTAACGCTGTCGCCTTCACTGCGCACCAGTCGAACGAGGCGCGCGTCCCCGAGCCGAGACTGCCGCCCGATGCGTTGTCTGCGGCTGCAACACAGGCAACGCAGCGTGCGCGCCAGGTGCAGTATCCCACATCATACCTGGCATCCAGGAATGGGGAGTTTTTGTCGGCGATGCCCGTCGACGCGCGCACAACGGCGAAGCTGACGCTCTCCTCCGGGCTGGAACACCTGAAGAAGGACATGCATCTGACGTCGGTGCACATGTTAGAGTTCATCCAGGGCGAGGCGCAGGTCGAACACCTGGATGTTGCAGAGTTGCAGGAGTTCTACGAGCTCGACGAAATGGAGGCGGAGAGGCTGGAAGAGCTGAAGGCGAAGGGCAAGACCGCGGAGTACGAATATCCGGTCAGGTGGTACGACGTGGGCTTCCGCCTGCGCTTCAGCAGTTGGGACCAGCCGGTGATGCATCGCGCCGATTGAGGACGCGGCGAAGGCAAGGGCGGCGCGAAATTATGGAGAAGACGGGTTTGCTATAGCCCCCGACGACACACAAGTCCCAGAGGTAGAGGTTCGAGAATTCCGATGCAAGGCGCGAAGAGATGTGGGCGGCAGCAAGTAATATCGCCAATCAGATCCGGCACAGAAGAAGGGAGCTTCTTAGGATCCAGATGCAGGTCCATAGACAGACAGTTCGCCGCCGTACCGTTCCATATCGATGTATCTGTAGAGAACATATCGCGAGCGCCGGCGTTGCACCCAGAGGGATCAGGAGAGGCCCTAGTAGCAGTGGTAAGCTGGTTAACTCCCTCAACGTCAGGCATGTCAATACCTATCAAAGGGAGATAAGAAGGCCTGCAATGAACGTGCTCTCCACCTGCCCGGGAAGCGGCACGGGAATGACGCTTCTCGGTCAGCGCAGGGAAGCCGCGAAGAGGCAGACCTGCCCCAAGGGACCGTCATCCGGCTTGCAAGCTTGTATTCCGCCGCGAGAGAAACCGGTAGCCCAGGGACCTCCGAGGGAAGAGCGGAGCGCTCGGCTGCTGACTTGGAAAATGGGGCAAAGTTGAAACTGTGTCATGCGGCGAAGCGCATGCCTCGAGGTCGATGGGTTGCTGAGTGGCGCGCCCGCTTGCCCCATGCTGCAGCAGAGGTCAGGTACCGCGCGCGACGGGCGCCGACGAGAATACAACGACGTAGTGATCTTCGCACCTCAGCGCCAGCGGGGAGCCGCATAAATGAATGCATGCGGCGGCATCGGAACGGCGATCGAGCGTTAGATGCTCTGGATGCTGGGTGACGCTTGGGAGTAGCACTCGTCCTCGGGTTTGAGGAGTCATCCGGCAAGGTTGCTGGGAGCGACCTACCCTCAAAGCTTAGGCCGGGCTGTTGGGCCAATGGTAAGAAAGGCGGGCATAACACTTCTGTCGAGGGCCGTCACCGCAGCGGGAGAAAGGTTGACCCATGACAGAAGCTAGTCATGAATAGCTTCAGTCTGCGGGACGATCACTGAGTGGTAGCAGGCCAACCAGAAGGTGTGCCGTCTGGAGAAAGTGCTCGGGTGCAAGTACTGCTCGGGATGCTCTTGCCCGATGAGAGTATCTCTCATGCTAGAGCCCGCTACACCTGCAACCAAATTCCGCAAACGCAGGTTGGCATACCTGTGCGGGCCCGGGTGCTGATTAACGAAGCCCCGGAAAGACAAGTGCAATGGCTCTGTAACATAGAGATATGAGATCGAGGACAGTTTCGCTATGCAAGAGGAAAGCGTACTACGACGGGATGCTCACCTGAAGGCAATCACACACTTCTACGCAACCTTGTTGTTGAGTTTCTCGCAGACGTTGTTTCTCACAGACTCACTCGGGAGACCGGCACGGCGGGACTCACCTACACTAAGTCTTCAGCTGCGGGCGTGTCTATCTCTGAGATACGAATGATGTTTGAACACATCGTCAAGTAACGCGTATATGCGGGGGCGGCTGAGCGACGAGCGTGCATTCCTCGTTTACGGTGGTGGCGGTAGGAAAGAGAGGAACGGCGGGAGAAAGGCGCGCGTTGCGCGAGCGGTCGCGTCCGCCGTCGCCGGACTCTGTCTCCGACCATACACCACGCCGCTCTACGTACCATCTGCCGAGCGTACTCTCCGCCATGCCAGCTCGCAAAACAAAAGCGCAAGCCGCCAGCGCCGCGCCTGCGAACAAACAACCCGCAGCGTCGCCGGAGGCAGAGCCGTTCTTCCCCTTCGCGCGGTACACCTCCATAGTCGGCGTGCACACGTCCCTACTCGCGTTCAGCGCGCTCATCCTCCCGACCACTCCCACCGCACTGCTGTCGAAGGGCCTCGCAGGCCTGCAAACGGGGGCCCGGCCGCGCCGCGATGTTCTCGAGATACTCACGGAGAACCCGGTACGCACTGTGGCGTGGATCTGCGCGGGCACGCTCCTGCTGCAGGGTTGGTGGGCTGGGTGGGTGAAGGCGTGGTCGGACGAGCAGCGGAGACCGAGGGACGCCACTACAGATAGCGCGCAAGCTACGCAGAAGAAGCTGGAGAGGAAAGAGTCGGGCAACCAGCGTAACACGGTACGTGCTGCTGAACTGGGCTTATACTCACGTTCATGAGTCGCCTTGCGTTGTACGTTACAGGTCCTTGCAAAAGCGGTTGTCGCAACGCTTGCTGCCTCCGCGGCGCTCCATGTAGTCGTGGTGCTATTCGGGGCTCCATTAATGAAGTGCGTACGGCACCCCTTCGCATTCAGAGACAGTTCTGATTGAAAGCCCTAGGCACCCGTTACACACATACTTGCTGAGCTTATTGCTCGCCATCCTGACTGTCTTCCCGCCGGCATACACCCTCGATCTGCCCTCCCTGGGTTCCGACAACCGCTCGCTAGTGTCCTGGTTCACCTGGATCCGCCTCTTCGCGGAGCTCTCGTGCGTACCTCCTCCTGTTGCCTAGGAGTGGCATCTTTGACCGTCGCTCCGCAGACCACGCACCCCCGTCGAGAGGGCGCTCGTCTACCCCGCTGTCGGAGCTGTCACAGGCTGCTGGGCGGGCGCGATTCCCATCGGCCTCGACTGGGAACGTCCATGGCAGGTGCGCGCCCCCACTCTCCGCTCCCCAGCTTCATTTGCGCCCCCGTACTCACGTCGCGAGGCAGGCGTGGCCGTTAACCCCGGCGTTCGGCGCAGTGGGCGGATACATCGTGGGTTCGCTCGTCGCCCTCGTGACCAGCGCGACCTTCGCGCTCGCGCAGGTCGACCGCGAGGCGCAGCTGCAGACCGCGGAGGCAGCGGGCGCGAAGAAGCCCAAGAGCTCATGATAGCGCTGCGCTTGAAGCTGTATACCTTCCATCTATGGACTCTATTTCCTACACCACGTCTAATTACTTCCGTGCGGCGCGCCGCCCACCGTCGTTCTATCCCGCCCGCGCGACAGCCGGTCAGGAAATCAGCGCGCGGAGGTCGCCGATGGACTTCGTGACGAAGTCCGGGACGGTCGGCGAAGCCCCAGGGCCTGATAGCTCGCTCTCCTTCGTGATACCTGCGCACACCACATCTCGGTGAATTCGATGTCCGCGCGCGCAGGAAGGACGATGACGCACCAGTGAGCACGAGGAGTGTGGCGAGGCCGCCCGCCTTGCCGAATTCGATGTCCGTGTTCAGCCTGTCTCCGACCATGATCGTACGCTTGGGATCGAAGTCGTGTCTGCAATTGCGCCCGTGCTGTCAGCTACCAGGGCTCCCATACTAAAAACACCACGACGCACTTCGCCTTGATGCAGTCCAGCATCGTGCGCTGCGGCTTCCCGATGGCGATGGGGTCGCGGCCGAGCGCATAGCGCAGCGGCGCGCTGATCGCGCCCGCCCCGGGGAGGAGGCCCTCCGCGGTCGGGTACGTGCTGTCCTCGTTTGTCGCGAGGAACGCGCAGCCCTCGTTGCGCTGGATGTAGCTGAACGCCTTCGAGAGCTTCGTGTAGTTCACGGACGTGTCCAGCCCGCAGAGCACCGCGCCGACCGTGGGGTCGGGCGTCCACTTCGCGAGCGAGAAGCCTCCGAGCGTGTTGTCCTCGGGATCCTACCAAGAGAAGCAAGTCAGCGAGCCGGCTATGGATGCGGAATGGGAGTATTGCCTACCGTGCCGCCGATGTAGGAGATGCCCTCTTCGCGGAGCTCCTCCTCGAGCCCGGCCATGCCGATCACGTAGACCTTCTTGTCCTTGGGCATCTTCATGACCGACGAGATGTACACCGCCGAGGCGTACGCAGACCCGTAGATCTCGTCCTGATCACCACGCCATAGGTGAGCTCCTTAGCAACACATGCGAAAGTTGTACCGGACGTACGACGTGCGCCTCGACACCGAGCGAGTCGAACTTCTTCTTGTAGTTCACGCGCGACTTGGTCGCATTGTTCGTCACGAACAGCACAGATTTCTCTGGTACATGTATGTGCAAGGTCAGTGATCGAACAGGTACGACCAACCAGACACCCAGAGTACATACTGTGATGCCGGAGTAGCTGGAGCACATCGGTCGCCCCATCGATCAGGTGGTCCCCTGACCACAGGACGCCATCGCAGTCAAACAGCCAGGTGTCGTACTTGTCCAGCAAGTCCGCATAATGTTCTCGAGTACTCAAGCGGGTGGCCATCGCGACGTTGGGTGTGCAGGCTGATGAAGGATGACTGACGCACAACCAGACAGTCTTACACAGGTACCGTGACATTCCGACACATCTTACGAACATACCACGGCGCCCAGTTGACACATGGCTGCGACCCGCAGAAGTTCTACGGGCTGGTCGGTACGGAGGTGTTGTTGCATAAGGTGCTTCACGCAAATCCGCTGTCTGACAATACAGCAAAGCCAACGAAGACCGCATACCGACCTCATCGGTCATGTTTTGTTTGCGAGATAAGCAGTACACATGCATGAGGGAAAGCGAGCGATGGCATGGCGTCGTGGCAGGATGAGGTAGGTAGTCGGAGGTAAGGGCAGCCCCGCCTGCCCTGTCCGTCGTAACATAGAGAATACAGAACCGCGCAGAAAGTCTCCAGACGTTTACTTGCGGCCGACCTTCTCCTGCGACTTGATCACCTTCTTGACGATCTTCGCCTCCTCAACAAGGAATGCCCGGAGAATGCTGCTCGGAGTCAGGCCAAGGTCTGCGGGGTAGAAACAAAAGAGACGTACCGGGACTTGACGCAGTCACCGCATCGTGAGCCACCGTACGCCCGGCGAACAGTCTTCTTCGTCTTCGAGATCGTGGCGTACTGACGAGGACGGAGGGCGGGGACCTGGAACAAGCAACTCAGCTTTCGTGCCTCCTTCGGAATAGCACCTTCAAACGTACACCGGGGAGCGCAATACCGCAGTCACCGCACTTGGGCGAGGTGGCGAGCTTTTTGATGTGGTGGTAGACAAGCTTGCCACCCGGCGTCTTCACAACCCGACGGCGGTTGGAAGTGGTGTTGTAGGGGTTGCGCTTGCGGAGAGTGACGCGTTGGGCCATTGCTGAGCTGCAAGCGTACGGTCAGTACGGATTCCGTGGGCCTGACCTTCCCGTGCAGTCCCAATCTCGTTCCTGCCCGTCCGCGCTCGCCTCCATCCCCAAAGTCTCTCCTTCACACTCCAAGTTCCGCTTCTCCTCAGGGACCGCACGGTAGGTTTTCGGTATGCGCGAAAACTCACTCTTGGTGGCTTCAAGGGAGGGCTGCCTGCGATGAATGCACTCAGTACACGTTAATAGAGCAGTAAACGGGCATAATTTCGACATACCTTGATCTTGAACTTGCTGTGGGCCGCCGCTGTGCAGTATGTTTCCGTTAGAGGGAGGGCGGGTGGCTGGGTGGTACTGCACAGTACCCGGAGAATGCCGGGCATGCTCGCGTGGCGCCCATTGCCTATTCGAGACGTTATACCCAACGCCCATGCCTCCGATGACGGCAGTTGTGTACTCTCGCCGTCGTATCCTAGTGTATTCAGCAGACTCTCCATACCGTGTTGGGCTTGACGTTTGGAATATTTCCAAGTGTCTCGTGCTACCCCTGGAAATTACCTGGCGACTCCAAGGCAACTGCACGCAACACGGGCTATCATTCCACATCTATGCTTCTCCAACTACACCTTGCGGGCTGCGAGACTGCGACGCTTCTGGCTCTTATGCAATCCTCCGGTCACAACGCAGAACCCCAGAATCGCAGATAGCGGGGCACCCATGTACCGTCTTGCTGGCTTCGCGTCTTCCCCCTCGTCTGGAAGTCACCATAACCTCGAACAATGTCCACGGCTCGGGCGCCCCCACGCAAATCCCGGCGGCCAGACCGTGCGCGGGAGCCCGATACCATTAAGCTCCATCAGCAACAGACTCGTACGGCGTCGGCTATGTGGCATGGTGAGTCGGCGGCGCTGCTCACAGCTGCTATCGGCCATCCATATACCATATTCTCCTCGGACTCATTATCGCCCCAAGTACCCGGGTGCCTGCGGTGCGCATCTGCGCCACGCCTGGGCACATAGAGCGTCGGACGCTGTGGTCGTCGACGTCTTCTGCCGTGTGGCCGTCCATGGCACGCGGTACTGTCGCCCGCGACGCCACCATCCGAAAATCCATGCACAGAACCTCCCGCGACGCCCAGCACCCCCCAGCCCTGGCCGCAAGGACGCCCCAGCGTGTGCTCGTCGTGATCCTCGGTCCCACAGTGGACAGCCCTTGGGAAGGCCGAGGAAGCACGCACGTTCTGCGGCTGCGTCATGCGCAGGACGAGCCTGCGTTTCGACACCCGCTCGTCCGCCGTACCTTCGCGGTCTGATGCTCGCGGTGGGAAGCCCTCGTGTACGTATTATTGCCGATTCCTTTCATCCTTCCTACACGATCCATGAGCGTGGTGGAAGAGGCTATGCAGGCCCCGTACTATGGGACTTCATTGGGAGGCGCCGCGGTGGGGACTTGGTATCTTCATGGGTTCATATGTTGTTTCATTTGTATACGAATTCTTGAATATTCAGCGTACTTGGGTCAGCTCCTCGGAATCCCGCCGTCGATTCACAATCGCCGGTGATCTCCAGAGTGGAGGAACACGCAGTGCTCAGGTGATAGGTAGAGATGTCGTAGAGCCTGGTGCATGGATGTTGACGTCAAATATCTCCCGCAAGCAAAGAGCAATACATTGAGGTACGAGCGGGAACCGAACAACCCATGAGGATAGATGGAATACGAACAGCAGCGAGGATGCGGTATAGCTCGACCACAAAACGACATGCGACCAGCCTAAAAGTCCCGGTCGAAACGCTTGTACGAGTGTTTCTCGTACTCTTTTGTTTTGCGCCTCGGCTTCCTCGCACTAGGATCGCAGCGTGAGTAAGGATCTTATTGAACTGAGCAGTACAGCACCGAAGACGTACGGATTTGGGGCATGCGGCTCGATGAGAGCACGATGCTGCATATTGATGAAGCGATCCCTGAAGAGGTTGCCCTCGGGCTAGCGGTAGTTTGTTAGCACTATGTTGGATCACCCCGCGAAACTCAACGGACCTTCAGGCCACGCAAGCTCTCGCTCAGCTCGTCGCCGAGCTGCACATCGATGGCGCCCTCCGGAACGACGTGCCTTCCGATCCGCTGACCCGCCAAGCCCTGCCTCAGCTTTTCCTCCAGTGCCGCCTGCCTCTGCACCCGGAGGCGCTCCCTCGTCGCGAGGTTGCGCGCGATGGCCTTGCGTAGGAGTTTTGCGGAGTCCACGGTCGCGAGCATGCGTTTCCGCGCCGCCTTCTCCGCGAGTGCACGTTTCTACAACGGCGGTGTTCCGTCAGCGTCCCGCTCATGGGCATACGACTATGCGGATGACTAACCTCCGCACGCAGACGCTCCGCTTTCCGTCTCTGCTGCTTTGTCTTCCTTGCGGGCATCTTCTTGGGGGGCAGCGGCTCGGAGCCTTCTGCTCCCTCGCTCTCCTCGTCCTGTCCCTCCGTGAGGTCATCGAGCTTCATGCCGGGGACCATGTCCTGCGCCGCCGTCGATGCTATAAGCTCCGCCGCCCGTGCCTTCAGCAACTTCTCCTTCAGCGCCTCTACCTCCTCCAAGCTCTTGATCTTCTGCTCCTCTTTCTCGTGCGCCGCCCGGAGCAGCTGCTGGTGCGCTGTGAGAGGCGGGTTGTACGACGTTCCCTCGTGAGGCGAAGGGACGGCCGCAAGGGCGATATGCGAGCGCGGGTTGTCCGTTTGCGGAGCCTACAATACAAGGCCCTGTTAGACCGATGCACCCATTTGAGTACAGCAGAACACACACCTTCACGTCAATCTTCTCCGGTGTCTCCGCCGACCACACGTCGTACTCCCCCGCCTTCTTCGCCGCCTCGCTCAGCTCTAGCAGCGCGCTGCCCTCGCCAACCTGGTCCGGGTCGACGTACGCGTTGAACGGGCCCTTGCGCAGCCGCTTGCCCATGCGGAGCAGCCGGCCCTTGTCCTCGTGCGAGACCGCCTTGCGCTTCTCCGCCGCCTTCGCGGACGGCGTCGGGCGCGCGAACACGGCGGGCACCGCGGAGCGCTCGGACAGGATTTTCGTCGACGTGAGCACGCGCTCGGAGAACTTGGGCAGAGTTTTGCGGACTGGAAGAGAGGGCGGCGCATTGTGAGGGTCAGCGAAACTATTTGCGCGGCGCTAGCGGTGGGAGGAGGACATACTGGCATCGTCGCCTTTCACGTCGACTTGGAAAAGGTCCTCGTCCTTCTTCTTCTGCAGGAAGGTGCTGCAGATCTCCCCGGTAAGCTTTGACGAAGACTGCCGACGAGACGGCGTGCTTACCCCGTTACACGTTCCTCTGCACGCAGTCCCTCGAGGCCCTGCTCTACCGGCTCGAGATCGACATTTTTCCGCCAGGCGCGCTTGCCCTTCCGGCTGCTCTGCGTGCGCTGCGCTGGGGCACCGTTAGATGCAGATGCAACCTTCGGTTTGGATGCCGTCGCGGAGGGTTTTGAGGCGGCCATGGATGAAGGTCGGCGAGGTCGGAGGAGGAGGCAAAGGAAATTGGTCAGGCTGCCACTGTGAGCTCAGTGGTGGATTAACGTGCGAAGAGCCTGGCAGGGCGTTCCCAGCAAATTGATGAGTGATGATAAATATGTACTGTAATAATTTCAAGGCATTAATGGGGTAGTGGTAACCTGGGTCGTTGCCATCGACCCGCCGGGGGTTCGATTCCCCCTTAATGCATTTGGATGATCCTTAGCGTTTTTGGCGCCCTTTTGTCGACAAGGAATTGGGCGGATTCACCCTCGCTGCGTTCGACGACATTCCGCACCATCCAGCGCGTTCTGCCAGTAGACACTTTTTGTTTGCGATACTGAACCGGATTGCGTGGGGCTGATGGCTGCATCGAGTGGGTGTTGGCGAGATCTGCTCCAAACGCTCCAAAGGGCCCGTAGCACAGTGACGGGCGAAATTCTGCGCCGTCGTTGGCTGGCGATGGGCGCTTCATGCGGCTTTACTCGCACACGCGCTGGGTGCGAACGCTCCGTTGCTCCACCAAACCTCCCCGATCTGTACGGCTCCAGCTTATTAATTGCATTACACCACCGGTCTATATCGCAAACAAAAAGTGTCTAGTGCCACTCAATCAAGTACAAGGGTGGCAGGGGCGCGAACGGCATGTTCTTTGACCTTGTGGGTCATGTTGACGAGTCGACGTGCATGCAGGAAAGTAGTACATATTGGTTTATTTTCTACAGGAGATGATGTCCGTTCGATACCCCATTCCCCAACTACGAATCAAGTGATTAATGGCAGAGAAGTCCGAGCCCCTCTGGAAGCATAGAGCAGAGTATATGAAAGATGCGTTGAAAAGTAATGTTTGATCGAAGGTGAGCGGGACCGTTGTCCCAAAGCCTTGACGCGCGAAGTGGTAGAGAGCGATCGCATCCTCAGGGAGCCTCTCCTCGGTATTATCGTGTGAGCGTCGAGAACATAGGGACGGACAGCGAGCCGTTGTTCGTCTTCGTCTTCGTGAGCCTGGAAGGAGTACATCAGCCGTTCCGTCATCGCTAGATGTACCCAGTCGATGCCACAGGGCACTGGGTGGGCGGACGTACTCGTCAAAGTGCTGGCCGCGTTTCGGATTCGCTCGCCGTTTCGCCATGGTCTTGCGGACCTTGCTCTCTGGGCGGACGACGATGACCGGGACAGGCGAGTGGCTCAAACAGTACCTGTCCACCAGTGTAAGCGTACTCCTCCGCAAAGAAAACCTAACAGTACATACTTAGACACGCTTCCAACCCCGGGTGCGCCGAAGGCGCCAGCCCACGCCTGCATGACGCTCCGCTGGCCGCGCGTGCCCACCACGACAGAGTCCGGACGATACAGCGCGATCAAGCGATCGATCGTCTGCGTCACCTTGCCCGCGATGTACTCGACGATGATCGACAGCTTGCGCTCCGGGTCGTACTCGACGCCCTTCTCCTGTATCTGGTGCAGCAGCCCGCGCGCGTCCTCGCGGTACTGGTCGTGGTCGTTATCCGCTGCAATCGGAATGAGCCCGGAACGCGCACGCGGGAAGATAGGGCCGGGCGGAACGCTTACCGAAGTCGTCGGGGTCGACGCCGCGGAAGACGACGAGCTCATCGCCGTCCTGCACGAGGCTCTCGAGGCACCAGTCGAGCGCCTGCCGCCCGCTCTCGTCCGGGCTCGATGCGCAGAGGAAGACGCGCGTGCTCCGGAGTCGTACGTACCCCTCGCTCTGCACGTGAAGGGTATACGAGAACATGCTTGCCACCGGGTTCTCGAGCGTGTCGAAGGAGACCTTGGGGGTGTAGCCCTGAGCGGCTATGAGCGGGGATGCGGGCGTATTGGGGGAGCCCATTGTTACGGCCGTGGAGGATGCGTTCGAGCTCGCGGGGATGAGTTGCGAATAAGGCGACTGGAAGGCGGATGTGGACCCAGAGATCGGTGGGAGTGTGGAGGCGGAGAGGGCAGGAGAGGCAAGTGGGACCCCGGTTAATGGCGGCGACAGTGGAGACCCACGCAGGTTCGGGGACGAGGATGGCGCTGTATTGGGCGTGCTTGGCCGTGATGATGAATGCTTCATCGCCGAACGCAGAGGCGGGGGTAGAGGGATGTAGTGCGGGCGGTCTGGGGAAGCCATGGCGGATATGCTTAGTTCAATGCAAGAAGGGGTGGTCTTGACACGATTGCGCGGATCTGAGTTGCGGTGCACAGGAAAAGTGCAAAAGTTCGTCCGGGGACCGGGGTTGTGTAGATTCAGGTGCTTCTAGTAGAATATCCCGAGGGCGTGCCGGATTGCGGGGTAGCGAAATGAGCCGATGCTCTGATCCTATGTTTGTGAGCCGTTTGTAAGTTAAACAGTTTCTCGCGCTCTCGTGCAGAACATTCGTAGCCACATACCTTCGCAGGGGGCTCGGTGGTGGTGGTCGTGTGGAGGAGAGCAGCCTTGGGCCGCGGCCCGCCGGCCACTTTCCGACTCGGACGCGTCCAGGCGGCATAGCGGAGTTTCAATCCCCCTTGCCCTCCACCGTGACCATGTCTCGCGCATCCTCCCCCGCTTCCGACTCTGCCTCTCCAGCTCCTCGCGACGTCGAGCGCGACAGTGAGTCGCCTCGTAGAGATGTCTCTGAGCCGGTGCAGCGTGCGGCGGAGGCGCCTGAGGAGGCGTCCGATGAAGAGGGAACGTCCCCTGCTGCCGACCCTGCCTCTACCTCCAAGTCTACTGAGCCTGGAACCTCTGCCTCGGCCACTACATCCTCGGTAACTGCGTCGACAGGAACATGGCAGGCTGTGTGGTCCCCAGCGCACAACGCGTACTACTTCTACAACTCGGCCACACATGAGACGACCTGGGTGAACCCCCTCGAACAACAGCCCGCCCCCGAAGCCGGGCCGTCCAACGCACCACAGGCCTCGACCTCCGCTGCAGAGGGCTCTCCGGGCCCGTCCTCAGCGGCGGCCGACATCTACTCGGCCGCGGCCGCGCAGGGCATCGACCCCGCCCTCGCACACCTCGACCCAACCCTGGCCGGCGGGAGCGGCGCCCCAGGCGCGTTCACCTACACCGCCAAGTTCAACGCGCGCACGGGTGCGTTTGCGCGGCCGGACGCCCGCGACCCGACGCACCTGTCCGAGTTTGAGCGCGCGAAGCGGATGAGCGAGTTTTACTTCGACGTCAACGCGTGGGAGAGCGAGGTCGAGATGCGCAAGTTGCAGGAGGCACAGGAGGAGGAGAGTAGGAAGCGGAAACGGCCAACGAAGAAGGACATTGTGAGTACATACAGTAGGACGGGACGGATGACAGTCACTGACAACATCGATAGGAGCGCTACAAAGAGCAGAAGAAGCAGAAGAAGCTCGCGAAGACCGCTTGGCTGCGTACATGACCGGACGTTGAATCTATATACTCTGTACAAGACCGCGGTGCTCTCCGAATCGATCGTTTGTTGCCCGCAGATGCCCGCGCTGCATACAGCCTGACACTTGACATCTCTTTTCGCTCAGAGTATCGCGCTTGAGGTCGGAGGTCGTCATCATCGGAGTCATGGTGCTGAGCCATACAGAGTGGTTCTGGTGAGTAACGAATGGGCATCTACGAATCTTCACCTGTGTGAGTTGTTCCTCAATCTCGAAGTGCGTACCCCAGAGCACCGAGAGCATTCGTATGTAGGTCCACCTCGTCTGGCATGGTACACCTGGCAGCGCGCACCGGTTATTCCACCCAGCCCCCTCGATTTGGCCTCTCAACCGGGACAGTCAACAACAGACGAATAATCACAAATGCACACAGCAAGGAAGGCAGCGCAACTCCAGACAACAAGAATAAGTTACAGCGCCACCCAAAGACACAAGACTGTCCCCCGCCTTCACCCCAGAGCGACTTCCGAGCGGTCATGCTCGGCTTTCGCTTCCGCCGCGGCCTCCAGCTCCGCGAAGGTACCGCTCTTCAGGCACATGTTCCTGAAGATCCCGCCCTCCTTTCGTATCAAGTTCAGCGGCGTGTCAAACTCCGCGAGCTCGCCCTTGTCGAGCACGAGCAGCCGGTCGTAGTCGATGACAGTACGCAGACGGTGGGCAACTATGCGCACGCATCAGCTTTCGAGCATGCGCGTACGGAAGGGTGGAAAGACGCGTACCCGTCAGCAGCAGGGAATCGCGAAACTCCTCCCGGATGACCGCCTGGATCTTCGCGTCCGTCGCGAAGTCGATGCTGCTCGTCGCCTCGTCGAGGATGACGATCGCGCACCGCCGGAGCAGCGCGCGTGCCAGCGCGACGAGCTGCCGCTGGCCTTGCGAGAAGTTCGTGCCGCCCGCGGAGACTTGCGTGTCGAGCGTGATGGTGGCCTTGCTTTCGGTCTCTGTGTATGATGTGGAGACGGACGCGACTGTCGCGTCTCGCTCGTGCTCGGGGGTGGAATTTGCACGAGATGCATCATGAGGGGCGCATTGAGTGGCGGGATGGCTGTCAGTCAGCATCTGCACACGATAAAGCACGTCTAGGCATTCCTGGTCGGAATGCTTGTCTACACGTCCTGCGTGAGCCCTGGAGCACGTACCAATAGCCTAAGACTTACCGAAGGGATCCAGGTTATCGCGCAGCGTTCCGGAAAAGAGCGTAGCATCCTGTACAACTGGTCAGATGAATTCGCGGCGTTCCGCACTGCGAACATACTTGTGGTATGAAGGTCTAGCGCAGGTTATGAGCACCTTGAAGCAACGCTTGAAGAGGAGTACGGGTGCTTACAATGCGAGAACGCAAATCGTGCAGGCCGATTGAGCTAATGTCGATACCATCTATGACGACGCGGCCAGCCGAAGGGTCGACCTATACCGAGGAATTCAAAGTTCGTGCAGTTTGGACGAAACGTGCCACATACGAAACGCAACAGGCTCATAGCAAGCGTCGACTTCCCGCTGCCCGTACGGCCCAACACGCCGACGCGCTCCTTCGCCTTGAGCTGGAAGGAGATACCCCGGATGACAGCCGGTAAATCCGGCGCATACTTGATTTCGAGGTCTTTCACGACAAGTAGGCTGTCCTTGTTCGCGCTCGTGGACGATGGCCAGTAGGCGGGCGGGCGGTTCGACTCAATGATGGCGGGGGGCTCTTGCGGGAGGTCGAGGTACTCCACCACACGCTCGACGGAACTTGGGGAACCTGTGAGCACACTGCATGCGCATGGAGTGCACATCACTACTTACTTCAGATCGAGCTCCAGAGTCGTCCAATAGCGGCAGACCCAGTACACACTAGTCGTAAACGACATCGCCGACGTGATGCACACACCCGCCAGGCCGGCGTCGATGTGCCCCGAGAGCGCAAAGAGCGTTGCAGCGAGGATGCCCGTAGCGCCAAGTACGTCGAAGGTCAAGAGCAGCCAGCGATTCGTCATCCAGTACGTGTACCACATCTTGTTCGTGAGGTCAACCTTGACGAAGAAGTCGCCGAGGAAGCGCTGCTCCACGCCGAACGCGCGCACGGTGACGATGCCTTCGAGGAGCTCGCTGAAGTGCGCGAAGATTGGGCTGCGCGTGTTCGACTCCATGCGCCTGATGTCGCGGCCAGTGTTCAGGTAGGTGATGGCCACGCGGCGGTAGAAGAAGCCCAACACTGCGGCAGGGAATATGAAGAGCGGGAATATAACGCTGAATTGCCCAGCTTCAGCAACATCGCAGACAGGCGGAGTGATAGACACTCACATAATAGTCACGACCGATATCGCAAATAACGCGAACGACTGGTTTACAGACTGGAGAGTTCCAGCGAGTGACATGTCGACAGTCTCAACGTCCTGAGGGTATCTTTAACGTGGCGTTCGGAGTATAATGAGGAGATGAACGGACCTTGCTAAAGCGGTTGAGAATGCGCCCCTGCGGGGTTACGTCGTGCCACCTCATCGTCGCCCTCACTACTGTCCTTAACAGCTTGTCGAACAGGACTCTCGAGGCCCGCAGAGCGCCGGTGTATTGGGTCACCATGCCGGTTATGTTGACCACCCCAGCGGATAATGCGATCATGGCGTAGATACCGATGTAGAAGTAGGGGTGCTCTCTGGCAGATGGGAGCTTCACTTGTGCCGTCCTAAAGGGAAGTATAGGGTTGTGTGCCGCGGCGATGTGGTGGGAGTGTGTAAGCTCGTCGTCGAGAACGCGCTGCTGCTCCGCATATTCCCAGTGGGAATAGGATAACAGAATCGGAACACTCGACGTGTCACCATATGCCTCACCCCATATCTGCAAGCCGTACAGTTGAGCGCCACTAAAATTAAGCAAGGCTGCAGGGAACGCGGCATACCTTGATCCAGATCTTCTCACCGACGCCGAGCACTTGGGTCGAAATGATCAACGTGAAGAGGATACCCCAAGTCCAGTACGACCTATACGGTTGTCAGCCCCAGCCCGTGCCAAAAACAGCAGACTACGTACGAAGCCTTGAGGTACGTGTTGTAGATGTTCCACTTCACCCTCCCAGTCTCCCGGTGCTCTTCCTCGACGAGCTTCCGCAGATTCTTCTTGCCCTCCGGTGCACTGTCCGCCGCGCCGCTCACTTCGGGGTCGATCTCCGCGCTAGGTTGTTCCCTTTCCTTGTATTTCTCTACGGCCTGTTCCTCCTTGTGAGCCTCGTTCTCCTCGACTTGCGTGATGTCGTCGAGTACACCGCTCTCGCGCAGCTCTTTGACCGTGCCCTGCGAGTCGATGCGCCCATTTAACATGCGCACGAGATAGTGAGCGCCCGGAAGCACGAGCTCTACGTGATGGGTGACAAGGATCTCGATAGTGCGCGTGAGTCTGGAGATTCATGCGTAGCTGGAGGCGCGAACACTCACGACTGTGCGGTTGGCGAGTAAGGGCCCCCTAAACAGTTTCTCAACCAAGAGTCGAGCAGTGTGGCTATCCTTTGAAACCCCTGAGAATCACAACGCAACCGACGCAATCGGGCGAACATACCACTGCACTCAGCGGGTCGTCGAGGAGGACGTATTTTGTGGGCTATGCAACAGGAGTTAGTCGCCCCCCAGCGCTCCCCGATATGTCGTCCTAGGGACAACTTACAGCATAGACAGCTCGCGCAAGTGCAACGCTGGAAGTAAATCATGTGAGCATGCATGCCTCACGATAGCTCGAGGATTCGATGATTCTGCACAAACCGAGCCTTCTGACCACCAGACAAACTGACACCGCTGTAGACCCAAAAATTCAGCACCCTGAGCAATCAAGTCATCACGGTCGCCGGCACGTACCGTGCGCCAATCTCAGTAGCATCCCCGTCCTCGAGCATCTCCAGATCCGGCTTCAGCGCACAGCACTCCACGACCGCCTTGTACTGCTCCTCGTCGTACGGGTACCCGAACAGGATGTTGTCCTTGATCGACTCGTGACGCAACCACGGGCTCTGCGCCGCGTACGAGATCGTCTGCGACAGCCCGTACTCGTCGACCTTTGACGCGTTCTTCGCCATCACGATCCGGCCCTCGAGCGTCGTGAGCTCGCCGAGCAGCGCCATCAGTAGCGCGGTTTTCCCGCTCGCGGTGGGGCCGGTGACAACGGTGAGCATGCCCTCGGGGAACATTACGGTGATGTCCTTGAGCTCGAACCGGTGGTCGCCCGAGTTCGCCGCCATCGCGGACGCGCTGTCCGCAAGAGTTGAAGCGTCGTCCGGAAGGCCCGCGTCAGTGCCGTTCGTGCCTTTGGACCCATTCGCTTTCTTGGTCGCGTCCTTGCGTTTTCCCTTGTTGTTGTCGCCTTCTTTCTTCTCCTCGACCTCATTCCACTTGAACGTGCCGTCGACGACCCCGAGGCTGGCGTCATCATCTTCGGACGGTGGAACACGGCCCTTCTTGAGCGTGGAGACCTGCTCGTCCACCTCCTCTTCGTCTAGGAAGGTAGCAATACGGTCAAGTGCCACTTTTGCCTGTAGCCCTCATTAGTCCATCGCGTAGAAGTGAGGAGGAGTAGCTACCGACCTGAAGAACCTGAACGACGCACGAGGGTATGACGTTCAGAGGGACCCGTATCATCTGAAACAGTGCTATAGCCTGATGGGATGCCCCCCGTGGTTAGTATACGGGCATACTGTGAGTCTGAATACATACCGTGAACGCGGTGCCGATGGTCAGTTCGTTTCCCGAAGAAACGTACGCGAAGAACGCCGATACCGAGACGAGAATCGGGACACAATTCCAGATGAAGCTCAAGCATACAGAGTTCATACGTGCTGCCAAAGACGTTGAGATATGAGTGCTGGTACTAACAAACGTTGGGCAAGCGCACCTTTAAGCACCCATTGCATCTCCACCTCGCGTGAGTCCAAGACTCTCCGGATCCAGCGTTCTTCCCACGCGAAGAACTTAATGAGCTTGACCTGCACGCGGCCCAATCAGTTGGAGTGAGGACTCGTACACGGAGCGAAGGCGTGCATACTGCGCCAATCAGCTCGTTCAGAATACCCATCCGCTTGTCGCGTGCGGTGGATACACCCTTTTGTATGCGCACCGCTCGCTTCGCAACGAACTTATTGAGCGGGATACTGAGCAGTAATACGAAGACGCCGGTGAACGCAGACCAGCCGAGCAGCCTGTCGGTAGGCGGCGAGTGAGTATGGAGCACCAACTCTTCGGTGCGATGAATCACTTACTGATACAGGAACACCCCCGCTATGAGGATCTCGAAGGGTGCTACACCAATCCCGTCAGGTCTACTAAGTATCGCTTTAGTGAACACATGCCTACCTCCGTACAAAAAGTAAATCGTCGCTACGAGCATCGAAATTCGGCTCGCGTCGCCTGCCATCATGTTGACGATCTTGCCAATGCCCGCGCCCGCCTTGGGGTTGTCCGCCTTTGTGCCCGGCTTGCTATCGGTGGCCTTCGGCTTCTTGTCTGCGGCGTCCTTGTCAACGACACCCGAGAAGTCTTTCCGCTTCAGCGCCTTGTCGTATATGGACGTCATGAGTTCGGTGCGAACACGGGTACAGGCGCGCCGGCCGTACCACATATGCTGGAGATCGGCTTCGGTCTAACATAATCACGTCAGCGAACTCAGTAGTCGAGTACGAGTGGATCTCAATGTTCACCTTGCAAAGCGAACATGCAAATGCCAGGAACGCATACACGTACGCCCTCGCCCTCGCCTCGGGATCGTCGGTACCGAGTGAGTCCAATATTCTCTTCAGGAAGAACGGTCCTGCATAGTTCATAATGATGCTGGCGTATGTAAGGATGAAGTCCAAGATCATGTCAAGGGAATTCGCCTCCCAGAGACGCTTCAAGAGTGTTCCTGTAGTGCGCGAGAACTTGATGTGTAGCGGGCGAGCCTGCATGGTCGGGCTCATGTCCCAAACATCCTCCTGCCTTAAGGTCGTCGATGTCCCGAGATCGAGCAATGGCACGAGCCAGCGAAAGGAGGCCCAGCCCCAGAGGGTCGTGTAGTCTTCGGGGGAAACTGCCTTACCCTTCATGAAGCCATAAAGTCAGAAGTCAGAAGTCAGAAGTCAGTGAGTAGTTATCCCCTGCTCGTGAGCGCGTAACTCACAATGATTGCCCTCTTGACGTGCTTGCTCGGGACACTAAGCGGAATATTCGCCACGACGATGAATACGCCCGTTGTAGCGAGAAGGTCGATGAGCTCTGCGATTAGGTGGACCAGGTGAGGGAGCGGAATTGAGTGTATACTGTGGTCGTAGAGATGCCCAAGGAAAGTGGTCGCTCCCAGGACGAGATGTATCCCGAAGAGCATGAGCAGGTCGTACGGGACGATCGCTACCGGGCGGACGACAGGTCGGAGAGTAGCATACAACCAGGCCGTGGCTATCATGAGTTCGCTGACACCTTTCCAGACATCCTGTGCGTTCACAACAAGAGTATAGCAAGCCAACCCAAGCCAGACCAAGGTTTGGATGAGAGCAACAGTAGAAAGAGCCAGTGTGCGCCAGAGTGGGGCGGCGTCATGTTTTTGCTCCTCTTCAACAGCGTCGCCGTCCCCGGATTGCAGCCCTTCAGCTTCACGTAGGGATAGAAAGTCGATGAACGGCTTCCCCGCCACTCGGAATAGAGCGCTGACCGGGGGTGTGATGCAGAGCAGACTGAGGACGACGAGCGCGAGAGGAGCGACCGCGAACCAGAACCCGCGTATGCAGGCATCGGACAGAGCGGTTACGTTCGCGCCGTTGCATACCGGCATGGCGCTGGAGAGCGATAGGAGAAAGTGAGCGGGGCGAGGGATACCGACGCAGTGGTTTATTTGTATGGGATTCTGCGACGAGAGGCACCATCCAGAAATAACACCGTAGGGGCATTGATGGACGTGGGACAGAGCGCGGAAGCGCAGTGGTCGCCTGTTGATATCGCCTAGACTATCCTGGCATCGTGGTAGACGACGAGCTCGAGGATCCCGGGAACGTTCCTGTTGTCGGGAAACGAGGTCGTAGTGGTGGGATGCAAGCCACGTCGCGGGACGAGGCGCCGGACCCCGCGGAGGCTTGCATGTCTGCTCGCGACGTGCTGACCTCCGACTCCCCAGGGCGCACTCTCCATCGACGTCAACCACCGCACGCGCTGTCATAGGGCTGGTGAGTGCTTTCATGAGGTATATGTGTAGTCGAGCCCTCTACAATTAAACAGCTACGCCATAGTTATGGCTCCTACAGTACCCCGTACCAAGCAAGGAAGACGTGCTACAAACATACTAGAGACATAGCGCTAGCCGGTATATTCTGGCGGAGGCGTCATCCTCTCCTCTCGTATCTCCTGCATCGCCCGTCGCAGATTCTCCACTTCCATGCGCAACCCGAGCATGCCCGCAGAAGAGCCCTCTCGAGAGAGCGAGCCCGCACTCCGCGAACCCGAGTCCGCCCTTTGCAGCTCACCCGACGGCAGGACCGGTATCCCTCGACTTGACGCGAGCCCCGCGGAATCCAACTGTACGTCTGCCGAGTCGGGAACTGGCCCCTCCCACGAGAGCAGTGGGCGGTGGGAGACGTCCGGGTTCTTCGCCTCTTCGGCGTAACTCATTTGGTTGTTGCGCGGGGATGACGCTGCCGAGGGTTTAATTCGTTAGCGCAGGGTATCTATGATGATCATGACATACCCTCGAGACCGTTGTTGGTGACTGGGGTGTGGGGAACCTGCGACTGCGGCAGGAAGGTGTATGACGACGGTACTGAACGATCAAGCTTTGGGGGCGGCCTATCGCCGCGATTGCTCCTGCGCTTCACGCAGTACACGCCGGCGGCGACGAGTGCGATGAGAGCTATTCCGCCCGCGACACCACCCGCAATGGCACCCACAGGCGCGCGTGAGTGCTGCACGCCGTCGTTCGCACCGGCCCCAGGGCTTTGGGGTTGGGACTGGCTCGGGGTCGTGAGGATGTCCTTCGGGGACAAGCTACGCAGTGCGAAAGTCAGTATCGTATTTCAGGCTCGGAAAACATGTCAAAACTTACTTCAACGCCAGGAGCGAGAAGACCCCTCCGACGGCGGGTCTACGAGGTATTGGCGCATGTTAGAAGCTGGCGGACTGTCTATATGCGACGGCGCACGACTTACCCCGCAGAGCCGCCCAACACAGCACCAGTCTGGACGTCGTAGTGGTCCGGGAAGGCGCCCATCGTGAGGTTCGACGACGCCCTGACCCATGCGCCGTGAACGAGACCGTCTCGGACTTCGTTATCCAGGGCGGTTGCCGCAGTGAAGAGCAGCCACGCTGTGGCGATCACGTCAGATTCTGTGTGCGTCGTGTGTCGAGGAGTGAGGGGCAAAAACCTACCCATGCTTGTCTCTTGGGCAGTGTTGTCGAGCTTCAGTCCGAACGCAGGGCCTGGTGTGATATGAGCGGTCTGTTAGCTTAGTTCATGCAATCGGCCTACTTGTGCTCAGAAGTAGCTTGTAGAAGGCGGTTTGGTTCTGCAGAAGCTACATATCAAGATGTCAACCTGTGCATCACGATAGGACTCAGAAGTACGGAACGCACCGTCTGGTTCACAATGTTGGTGCCCAGGAGACGGTCCGCATACAAGTTATACATCAAAGCCCAAGACGCCGGGTCGTTGTACACCCCGAGCATGTGTTCCTTGCCCAGCGCAAGCGACTGCCACTGTCCATACAGCGCGGTGGCCTGACTCTGCATGTTTTTCCATGAGCTGCATGAGTGTCAAGCCGGCGAGCTTCGCTCACATCGTATACATGGAAGTCGGAGTCTTCACCGAGTACTTGGCTGATCTGTGCCATTGCCTTCACCGCGATGATTCCTTTGATCGCGAGATTCGTCATGTTTGCAGTGACCTCGTTGTCTGCAGACGTCCTAGAATAAAGACTCGTTGGGCAAGCGTGCTCGCCCGTACTATGTAGCGAAAGGACGCACTGTTGCGTAGGCGTCAGCGTGTTGCCGACGAGATAGTCTGCCCAACGTTTTGCGAGGCTATACTATAGACGATGAGTTGGTGTGTCTCAGGGATCGAGACTCGAGAGCGGATACTCACATATTTCCGTAGTAGCGAACCGTCCCCGGAGAATCTTGCGTGCGCATATAACATGATGAGCATGTTCCCAGATTCTATATTCAACCCTGAGCTATTTGTGCCGTCTGCAGCCGAACGGAGTTCACTCACGCTCAACGCCTTGTTGGTGGGGCCAATGTGCACCTGTTGCATGAGGGTAGGCCAGACCTGCGAGCGCAGTGAGCATCTGGGAGAGCAGACTGAACGTGCCGGAGCTGACCGAGATCCTGCACGGCGTACGGCGGAGTTGAAGTCTGGTTGCCCTGGGCATCCAGGAGAGGTGCGAGCAATGGTCCGACCAGAGAGGCGTTGAAGTACAGCAGGGCGGGTAGCGCGGCATAGATCCCCTCCACCGGGTTAACACGCCTGCACATTCATACGTCAGCTGTCGCCGGAACAAGTTTCCATGTAAAACCCACGTACCCAGTGGTCGAGTTCGCCTCTCCTATGTTCTTCATGAATATCCGCACATCTGAGGCGTTCGGTTTCCCGTCGGAGCCAGTCGAGACTGTGATATCCAGGGTGCTGAGGGTCTGCCGTGCGGCAAGGGAGACGAGGTCGACATATTGTGGCGAGATCGCAGCTGCGCTGGCAGTGACCGCCTGGTCGAACGCGATCGCTCTTTGGAGAGCATCGTCGTAGCCTGACAGAAAGTCGTCGATCTGCGCCGCCTCCATCAATATACCATGGATATGCTAGGTGGTAGTGGAAACCTACCACGGCTCCGATATTGGTCCCGTACTTGGTGGTGAAGTAGGGACGCAGCCGCTGCACTGTGGAGTCGGGCGCAGTGTATATGATCGACGGGTCTCGTACGTATCCGACCGCCCATGTCACCGGTTTGGCTGTGTTCTGGATCGTGCCAAGGTCCAATGCGAGGGCGAATATCATCCAGTCACTGTCACAGCAGCTTCAGTCAGCGCAAGCACGATACAGGCAATCTCATTGCTCACGGCTGCATGGGCCCGAACGCCGTACTGGCATTGTTCGATAAGCTTCCCTGAAGGTTGAACTCGCCTCGAACGTCCCCCCACACGCCGACCTGCCAAGTCACGCCTGGTCCCTGGAGCACCGCCAATGTAATCAGTGCACCACCGCCTAGTACGAGGATCGGGAGACCTACATTCGTGATCGCATAGTACGATATACCATCCTGTGCCTGTTGATTGACTTCCTCGACGCCCTCTTGAACGGACTGGAGTTGTATCTCGTGGAACAAGCTGCTGCTAGTCGTGTTATGAGTCCACATGACAGAGCTGTCCCGGTTCCCAGAGAGCCACTCTACGAGCATGATTATCATTAGCTAGTCTTCCTAAATGAGCCCCTGCGACGTCCATACCTGCGGTGATGTCGCTGTAGACTTGTACGAGATGGTCTTTACCGTCCAAGGAGCTCGCCTCGAGAGACAGGTACGAGAACGGTAGAGACTGTAGTACCCAATCTGAGGGCTGAGTTCGATGAGCCGCAAGCGCGTCGGTGAAACGGCGGGAGTGCTCACCTCGATTGGCGATAGGAACGTGATGGTCAAGTTCATGGGTCCCGCCTCCATTGTGAAGATGGAGCGCGTCGGGGTGATCTGGACGTTCGTGACATTCGCGTGCTTGACGATAGTGCCGGAAGGGGCGATATAATTGATGGGTCCTATCCACTCGTACGACACACCGTCTACCCTGATGATCCCCGCCCAACTGATATCCTCCTGTACGCGAGATGGCTTGAGCTCCAGGCATAAGGTGCATACGGGACACGTACCTGTTGATCCCAGAATACAGGCCAAGAGTTGGCCAGCGGTGAAGAATCATTCGTACTGCTGTACCACGTACTCAAATAGGGCGACCGGTTAGCCAAAGGAATGCTCGCAGGAAAGAAAGTCTGCGCAGGGAGTTGCGATAAGGCTGAAGCTGCCATCGAGACCCAAAGCGTGAGCCACAGGAGCGTGGGCGACATCGTCAGTAGGGGGGCTGCGGGGCAAAGGAGGGTGGTGAGATGCCGCAGGCGAGCCCCGACAGAACCCTTTTACCTTGCCGCCCGAAATGTAGCTCATCCGAAGGAGAACCGTCGCCGAGACAGGTCTCTTCAAGCGCCGCGGGCGGTGACATCCATTGGTCGCCATACCTTCGGCAGTGTTTCCGGCATTCAGATCCTCCCCGTATAGTGGCGCAAAGAGTCGCGTCCCAGGGAAAGCGTCTGCTAGTTTGAGCTCACAAAGGAGATCAAGCACCACCCCTACTAACAATCAATCAGTACATGTGGCAGAGATGGACATTGCTCGCGTATACAGCTTCACCACTTGGCATTCACTGCGTAAAGTAGCAAGTCGCACGGGGCAATATCCCGGCGAAGATTATTGATAGCCCGCATATCCCCGTAGAGGTCACGAATTGTCCCACATATGATGGTTTGCGACTTCAGATCGCCACCATGGAGATGTGTATGGATATGAGTGTGAAGATCGCACGTAGCCCGGATAGAACAGAGGGAGATTAGTGTTCGACGTAATAGGCGCCCGCGCGGGGAGATGAGAGGTCGCGCGGTCGCGCGACCAGACATCTCCTCGCTGCCTATGTCAACACATCTCACAGAGTACTGGGAGATATCTTTCATCACTCTGGTCCAGCATAAAAACTTCTCTTCGCCATCTGACGTGACTCGTCACTCCTTGACCCCCAACTCTATCCTCTGACTCCCATTCCCAGAGCTGCCGTCGACCTCCCGCCTGCCCTTGCATCGCGAAACCTCCGTCTGGCCTAGGGCCGCTTATAGGACCGCACATAAGAGGCCAGTTGTGTCGCATGCGTGCGACCTCGCTACCAAGCCCTGGAATCCTTCCTGTTGAAGTACTGGCAACAACATCTGAGGTGCGCCGCCGATGACTCGGGAGGCGTATGGAAGGAAATCGGAGTAAGTGCTGCCTTACTCACGGGAAAGCTCTCTAATCATATGGCTTCAATATCAGAGGGGGGGGGGTTGCTTGGGGCCGCGATTGCCGGACCAGCATATCAACTCAGTGTTCAGACCTTCGCGCGCGCAACCCCAGCAGCCGGCTAGGTGGATAGCTCGCGACATGTGAGTAGCTCTCCCGTTTTTATGCATGATGGCTTCTCATTCCGACCCTTCTGCTACACAGGTTTGCGACTAGTACTAACACAAGCTGAGATAGCACCAAGGTACCCGCTGCATTCAACCGCGCGAAACGAGCGAAAGCGCATAGTGAGTCTCCTCCGTAGTGCAAGTGCTTACTCGCGCCAGAGTCACTCAGCGCGCGCCCTCTCTCACGGTCTGGGTGCGCCGCGCAGGGCTGACACGACGTCTGTACTACCGTGACAGTAGTATGGAAAGCCGCCCACCACGGACGGATGGTGTTTGCGAGGCGTTTGCGTAGCATAAATGCAGCTGTATATATGTCCAGGTCAATACCAATGTTTGTTCAATTGTCGCGCTACCTCGTATTACCAGCAAATGAATATCTGAATAATCGAATCCTGGGGACAGGTACAGAACCACGGGACATCTCCCCGCATCGCGCCCGTCGGATATCAGACATCGCCATATTGGCGATGTGTGTGGCGATTAGTGAACGCGGGTTTGGCTACGTCTACGGCTATTACTGTGGATATCCGACGGCGCAACGAATCTTCACGGTTGCGATCTGCACATCTCCCTGATGAGAGATGTGGTGTGCTATGTGCCATACGCAGGGTAATCTCATACAAATGCTATGTCTTCGTTCACGCCAATATTGGCGTGGCTGACATGTTGACTTGAGGGCGTTTGCGTTCGCGGAAAGGAGGTTGATGACCCTGGGATGTGAGTTCTTGAGATGCGAGCAACGTCAGGCACAGCCTGTCAGCGGGCAGGCCTTCGTAGAGATGATACGCCAGCGCAGCCCCTTAGTATCACATGTTCTCGCGCATGAGCTACCTGGCGGATGTACATATATAATGTCAGAAGAGCCGTCTATGCCTCTCAGATCTCGGCACCGGCAAGACGCGACGTACCGTGCAGGTAGGGATGCATGCGTGGCACAAACGAGTCGCAGGAGAGCTTGGTCCTAGGTCCAAGGCGGGCCACAGGGGTGCTGTACTAGGGTCGATGGAGAATTGAGATCAATAAGCTCTTCTAGCGGAAGTAGAGTACCATTCGTCGTGTCCAACAGGCTAGGGAGATATGTAGTCTCCGTGGCTGACCGTAGTAGATGATAGTCGATCTACGTATACAGGAGATATGGCTGGACGAAAACGTCTGATACGAGCCTCTGCTCCTCCGAGGGGCGCGGCGGCAGGGGGGCAATCGTGGCATTCTTCGCGAGCAGCACAGCCGGTAGCGTCGTAGTATACGCCACCTGCGCACGGTGGTGCCCGTCCTGATGACAAATATTTGTGGATGTCAAGATACGCGGAGCGACTCATCTCGCGGTAGGTAGTTGGGAGCAACCTGTAAACGATATCGACCTCGTAGTAGGATGCAAGTTGCGCGGGGCGAAGCGCCGGCGGACAGGGTAGCTTCGGCTGCGAACGCGAACCTGCGATTCCTCCTACTACACGCAATTGACCACCGCGAAAATTCTTCATCGGCGGAAATCTGTGTTGTGTACCTCTGCAACCACTTGCATGACCGGCCACGCCAACTCAGCCTTAGGGGAGAGGCAAAACACTGGCCAACGCCGGGATCGAACCGACGACCTTGGCGTTATTAGCACCACGCTCTAACCAACTGAGCTAGTCGGCCATATAGACCCCACTGTTTACAAAGCCTATGGATGGCCACGGGTACTTTCTCTGGAGGCCATCCCACCCTGCTCTTGCATCCCAATTAATCGTAGCTCGAAACGACCACGGCAAGGGCTATCTCTGACTAGGTATAATTATTATAAGCTGATGGCAGAGGTGATAAAATTGTAGGCAGCATGCGAGTGAAGACCCGGTGTGATAGGGCGCAAGCCGAGAGGCGTGCCGGATTCGCCGGGCAGGGCGTACTGCACTCCTGTCTCCGGGCCTGTGGGTGGCTTGTCCTAGCGTACGAAGCAGGATATAACAAGTTCTCTCGGCAACTCCGCCTTGTGTGTGTCGTGATCGCCAGTAACGGATTTAGCGTCACCCTAGTAATGCTCCATGCGGGGGGAGAGGGCGGCCGGGATGCTTGTGAGCTGACACGTTGCCGGCCGCTAGAAAGTCGGAGTGAGGAGTGGGACCGACCGTCTGCAGTCCGCGTCGGTCGCCTCGTTGAGGCAGAGCGCTCGACCCTGTTGGAGCCCGCGTCTGAGTGGCGGCTCAATGATGCTAACCGTCAGGAGGACTTCTCCGGAGGAAAAGTTGGCAACGTCTGAGTATTTGTGTCAGTGCTGTTGCAAGGCGCAGGGGCAACCTGGAAGGATGCTCAGGGGGCTACTCACCACGGGCTTTGGCTTCATGTGCCGGCTGAAGATGTCGTTCAGACTGCTCGATTTCGGGGATCCCGCGTCCTCCGGCGCGGCGCTCTGCTCGCTAGATGCCTTGCCCTTGCTTTGCTCGACAGACTGGGGCCGTCCGCGCGCGAGCCGCTGCAAAACGTCCGAGAGCGCCTGCCGAGCGACCTTGTCTGCATCCGTCGGCTCTGGCGGGGCATGCGATGGCAGCCGGAGCCCTCTGGGCTGGCTGTCGCGCGGGGAGCGCACGACCACCTCCTTCATCTTCGCCCACTCCCGCTCGAGCCGCCGGCCGGTGGCCGCCGTCATCCCAAGCGCGTCGCGCAGCGCGGGGACGAGGCGCGTCCACGGCATGTTGTACACCTCGTCCTCCGGGCGGATGATGTACGTCCAGTCTGCGCGCAAAGCCCCCTGAGCCACCGAACGAAACGAACCGGAGAAGAGGCCATAATGCTACTCACTGTGCAGCACCCAATCATCCGGGGAAGCAGTACCCTTGAATACTAGTTTCTTCTCTCCCTCCGAGCCCTCGACATCCGCACCGCGGGTGACGATGAGCGCGATGGCCGTCTTGATCTTGCGTAGCACGTCCTGGCGCACAACGTGCCCCCCAACATTCCTCGGCGCGATATCCAGCAGCGACATGTTCACACTCCGCTGCCCCGGCCTAGGCGGGCCCGTGCTCAGCACGTATGGCGGGCTCGAGAAGGGAAGCGTTGGCCTAACAAGCAGCCCTTGGGGGATCGCACGCAGCCTGAAGCCGGTGCAGGAGCGCCATGGGAAGGCGCGCATGAAGTCGCGCGTGTTGTACGCGAGCGCGGGGTGAGTGGGGTCGATGACTGTTTCTGACTGGGGCGGCCCGCGCGCGTGCACGACGCGGCGGATGCTGCCTGGGGTTGTACGCCGGAACTACCTTGAGGTATTAGTATAGGACACTCACGCAAGTAGAGCGATACGCACATTGATCGACCTTATGCCCTCCGAGATTTTGGGGAGATGACTGATTTCAGCGCAAGACGGTGGGCGCATGGCTGAACACGGCCTGGGCAGCTTGAACCCCGCTGCTCGAGTTAGGACGGCCCAGTATCAAGTGCGAAGCCAAGGGGGTAACAAAAGAGACGATCCCATGAAGCAGAGGGCCGGTGAGTCGAGGTAGAGGACTTGCGAGTTGCAAGAGTTCGGGAGAGCCGTGAAGGTGGTGGACCGAATGACAGTTGCGCAAGCACGAAGCGCACGGGGTCGAAGGGCGACTTAAGAACAACTGGCAAAATGCATTAAGGGGGAATCGAACCCCCGGCGGGTCGATGGCAACGACCCAGGTTACCACTACCCCATTAATGCGGTGAGAAACCAGCCGCAGCGTACATCTAGAGCCCACACAAACCGTTGGGAACGGCTTCACAGAAATCAGGATGTGAACAGTGAAGCTTGCGTAGAATCTCATCGACATCGAAGGGACACGTCTCAATAGTATCGGTATGCCAGTAAGACTAACGCCCCCCTCTCGTTGTGTCCCAGCGCCGAGGGCATCCATATACAAGTACAAGCACATAACATGAAAGCATAGATCAAAGCCAACAGCCCCACTCCCGTCTCCTCACGCACGCCCAGCCCTCGCCCTCGTAGTCCTCGCCTTGGGGGCAGGTTGGGTCTCCTCGCTCGCCGCCTCCTTCGCGGTGGATGTACCCGCCTTCCTCGCACCCTTACCCGCCGCACGTACTCGCGCCGCAGGGGCCTTCGCCTCCTCGTGTCCGTCCTCATCGCCCGGCTCCGGGGTATTCTCCTTGTCCTCCGGGATCGCCGCTTCACCGCCTGGCACTGGGGTCGCAGCAGCGCGTGAGCGCGTCCCGCTACGCCCAGCGGTCGAAGGTGTTGCATGTCGCGGCACAGGCGTGCGTCGCGCTCGTGTAGCCCGTGCGCCAGTCTCCGGCACGTCGTCTGCCTTGGCTGCAGGCATCGGCGGCTCAACGTCCTCCTCCTTCACCGCACCCACGGGGATCTTGCTGCGTGTCCCACGTCGTACGCGAGCCGCAGCGGGTGCGGGTGCCGCAGGGTCTTCAGCGGGAGTACCCGCGCGCGGCAGGGAGTCGAGCGGGTCATCGTCGTTGTCCTCCTCCGGAACCTCGATTGGCTTCGCGCGCGTACCGCGACGTGCGGTGCCTGTCTTCGCCGCGGTCGACGTCGGCGTCTTCGCGCGCGTCTTGCGGGCGGGCTTGACGTCCGCGGTGTCGTCGGTGGTGTGCGAGGACGTGGAGGAGTCGGTTGTCTGCCGGGTGCGACGCGTGGCGCGGGCAGCGGTGGTTGGAGGCTGAGCCGACTCCTCGTCCTCCTGAGGTTCGGGCGTGGCGGGCTTCTTCTCTGCAGCCTTGCCTCGGGTTGCGCGAGGTATCTAAGATGCACTGTCAGCTCTCCGTAATGCCAGCAAAGATGGTGCGTACATACCTGCCCAGTCTCACCGTCAGCCGTACGCGCCCTGGAACGACGCACAGTACGACCAGTCTCGGTGACAGCATCCTCCGGCGCAGTCTGCTCCTCTGGCACTTGCGATGCGGCTCTTGTGCTCTTCGCAGGGGCCGTCTGGGGAACCGCAGCCGGTGTACGCCGCGCAATCCTGCTCGCGGCCGGGGCTTTCCTACCCCTACTACCTCGCGCTGGAACGGGCTTCGATGGCACTTCCTCCTCTTCATCTTCTTCAGGAGCCACCTCGGGCTCTGGTGCGACTGCGGGCGGCTCGTCGCGGGTCTCGCGGCGCTCGGGAGACGCAGGGCGGTACGCAGCCGGGGTGCCCAGCATCTCCTTTACTCCCTCCATCCTCGGTGTCTCCGTGGGACCCTGCGGCTGCGCGCGGAACATATCGCGCACGCCAGCGAGAGCGGGAGTACTCGGCCCCGCCTGCGCGCGCCCAAACATATGGCGCAAATCTCCCATACGCGGCGTTGCCTCCTCGGCGGCAAGCACCTCCACGTCCGCGTCTGCGTCTGCATCCGAGTCGGTGTCCTCCTCGATAAGGATGCGCGACGGGGTGTGCGCCGTCGCGTGCCCGGGTGCGAGCAGCGAGAAGCCACCCTCGCGCTTGCGCGGGCTGACGTTGAGGCTCTGCCGGCCGAGGCTCTGGCGCTGCTTCATGCCCTCGACCATGTGCTGCATGCGCGCGAGGAGCACTGCCGTGTCTTCCTTCTCCTCATCCTCCGCCTTGACCGCGGCCTCGGTCTCCTCCTTGACGGCGACTAGATCTGATTGCGGTGCCGCAGAGCCGGATGCGGAAGAGGGCGTGAAGCTGGGTGACGGGAGCGGGGCGAGGGAGGGGAAAAGCGTGCGGCGCGAGCCAGGTGTCTGGCCCTTGAAGAAGTTGTCAGGGGTTGCGAGTGCGGAGCGGCGTCGAGCACGGATGGCCTGTTTTTCCATATAAGACTGGGTGAACGACGGTGGGTATACGCCACGCACCTCTCGCTCTTCTTCGGTGAGCGTCTCTCGCTTTACAGGCGAGCGGGGCGTGGAAGGCGGGGCAGCGAAATTGGATGACGGTGCGCCGCCCTCCTCTTCTTTCACAGCGGTTGGCACTTCGATATCGTTCACCTTCCACGGTTCAACCACGCGCACGCGGCGAGGTCCTGCATCGTGCCCGGCCCCGCCCAGAGACATGCGAGCCTCCTTCACAGACATAGTCCTGGGCAGCTGCGGTGTCATGAAGCGGCCGAGCGGGCGCGGAGGCTCGGACGGCTCGTCGTGTGCTCCGTCGTTATCGTCATCGTCAAATTCATCGTCGTCGTGTACGTCCTCGTCATAGTTCCCGTCGTCATCTTCGTCGCTCTCGAGGCCTTCCATGCCTTCCTCGTATTCCTCGGTGAACTGCTCCTCTTGGTCCTCGGGATAGCCCAGACCCGGCTCTTCGTCTTCCTCCTTTGGCTGCTGCCGATCAGCTACTTCGTAACCAGGAAATAATGGCCGAGCATACCTCCACAGAGAGCCCCCGGAAAGCCCAGCCAAGACTGCCCTTGACTAGATCTAAGCTCTTTCGCCATCCTGTAACTTGCTTCAGGCCTTCCGGTGGTGGAACCTCTTCGACATCCTCGTCGCCCTCCTCAGCCTCAGCAATCGCTGCAATGGTCTCCTCAACCTCCTCGAGCTCGTGCTCTTCTTCCATCTGCATCTCGCGCTGGATAGCCACGCGCTGTGCGGACCGGATGAGGACCGCCTTGTGCAGTGACGGACGCGCCCTTCGGCGGACCGGCGTTTGGAGGACCTGCTGAGCGGCCGGAAGGGGGAGAGGCAGGACAGGCTCCGGCTCCGGCTCGACCTCGTCCAGGATGACGAGGTCCTTGTCCTCCTCCACGACACGGGGCGTGTTGCTCTGTACGAGCACGATCTCCTCGCGCTCGCGCGCAAACGGGGTGCGTAGCGGGCTCTGCAGAACGCGCAGGTTCTCCTCCGGGTTGGGGCTCGGCCCAGGCGTGAAGACGTGCGCGCTCGCGATCATCGAGAGGCGCAGCGGCCGCCGGGCGGGGGTGGCCCGCGAGGGCGTGTTGATGAGCGCAGGGCGGAGGTGTTTTGGAGGGTAGCTGAAGCGGAAGCGTTTCTTGTGGATCTCGATGACAGAGTTGTTCTGCAGCGGCACGGTGGTCGGGCCCGGCGCGTTCGCCGCCGCGGGGAAGAGAGGATCATCGTCTAGTAGGAGCCCGTTGGTGCCAAACACCACGAGGAAAGCTTTTCGGTCGATGAAGGTGATCTTAGCATGCAAAGCGGAGACGGCAGGGTAGTACAGCCGGAGAGAGCAAGACTGGTCGCGTCCGATAGTTAGCTCCTCGTCGTCGATCGGGTAGGACGTCACAACAGATTCAACGGGCAGACGACGCAGCAACGACAGCGTTCCATAGCGGCCAATGTCTGTCGGGTCCATCGTCGCGTCGGAATGCCCGTCTGGCAGGAATTTGGGGAGAAGGGGAGGTGAGGAGGTGGTGGTCGCGATCAAGGGCAAGTTGAACTTCAACGCGCATAAAGCCATCCTCGTGACCGCGACGCAATAATTCCGGAAATGATGATATCTGACGCCGGCTAAGTAGTTTCATTGGCCGACTAGCTCAGTTGGTTAGAGCGTGGTGCTAATAACGCCAAGGTCGTCGGTTCGATCCCGGCGTTGGCCAGCGTTTTGCACCTCAACGCGCCTCCCCATGGCCGATCTACAACACCAAGTCCGATTGAGTGTCAAAAAGCCGTACCCCTTACAGGAGAGCATTCTGCTAAGCTTTCCAATAACAAACGCATGTATCGCTGCGCAGCGACGGAAAGCGTTTCATAGCTTCCTTCTTGGAGATAATACTAGTACTGTACTACCGATACAATTCTGTTACACCCTTGAGCTAGACACCATGTCCGTGAGAGTGACTACAATCCACACATCAGGAAGATATAGTTTCATTCTATCATCGGGAGCATCGCTTTCCGAGGTACGGACCAACGAGTAGCCCACATCAACACTTACTGCCACTCGAGTACGGTAACATTTCAGCGACATGCTCGCCGAAGTGCCTGCAGCAAAGTCCGACAACGAATGCCGCGCATAATAGCAGATCGTCTGAGGCACCCTATTGCGAGAAAAACCAAGACTCTTTTGTACCATCTCGTACCGGACAGTGTCCCATCTACCGCCCGCGGCTCCCAGCATTATCCTTTTGCAGAACATGTATCTCGTCACGCACAGCAGCGTTCATCGCGACGTCCTCTGCGAAGACGCACCCCGAAGCGTCCAAGTTCGGAAACAGATGGTAAAGAAATGCTGCCAATTTCTTGGGGTCCTTCGGGGGATCGGGGCTGCGGAGGTGCAACGTCCTCATCGTCTCGCGCCTCACGGGCTCCTGGTACGGGAGGGTGTCGAGAGCGGAGGTGTCCTCGTCCTCGTGGACCGGCCACAACGTAAGGCTAACCAGTCGCGGACAGAGCGCGGCAAAGTGCACGAGCGAGAGCAGCGTGGGCGGCGTGGGTAGCAAGGCGGAGGGGATGTCGAGCTGCAGCGAGATATGCCTGGCGCGCGAGAGCGAGGTGGCGATGACGCGCATGTCTTCGTCCGAGATGTAAGGCACGAGGAGCGGCACCGTATATTCGAAGGTCAGCGCAAAGCGGAGGTCCTCGAGGTGCACCAGCGCCGCAAGAGGGTGGAGGATGGACGCAAGCGTCCGGCGCTCCGGGACGGGGCCGCGGTTCCGCACGATCTGGCGGCCGACTCGCGCGTGGATGTCTAGTTTGCGCAAATGGGGGGCGAAGTGGGGATCGGCGACCGCTTGTGCTAAAGCAGAGAGCATATCGCAGTTGGCGTGCGATGTCGGGCCATGTGCAGCGCCCAGCTCTATCTCGAGCTCTTCTAGTGTGGGGCATTCAACGACGCCAGGAAGGTCTGCGAGGGCCACCCACGTCCCACGGCAAACCAGCCGGCGTAGCGAGGGAGCGAGGGCTCGCTCCAGCTTGGGAGCTGTGGCTGAGACAGGCCTTCTGAAGTTCGTGTCCAGGTATTCCAGGTGGGGGAGTGTTGATACGAGCACGTGAACGTCGGAAGGATCGAATACGATGTACCACGGCCAATGTACCGTTAGATTTCGGAGGTGACTCAGGACCACAAGGTGAGGTACGATCTTCAAGGGCTCTTCTGGGTTCGCCCCCTTGAAATTGAGTGACAGAGAGCGAAGGGAGGGGAAGGCGTTCGCGATGGCCTCGGGCAGTTGGTCCTGAACGAGATCAGGAGGCGCCTGGATACCGCCAGTTCCGGTTCGCACTTCAAGCTTTGTTACGACGGGAGAGGCCAGAGATGATAGGATGCGTAAGCTATCCTCGTCGAGACCCGACCTTGCCTTCAGGGCGAAATCTTGGAGCGACGGCAAGAACGTGCGCCCACAATTCCACTGGACGAGGCGGATGTAAAGGTCCTGCTCAAGGTCGTTGTCTTTAGTCGCCCGGGAAAGTAGCTGCACTTTCTGGACCAGAGCAGCGTAACGCATGAATCGTGCCCAGGTTGGGGCGTCAGGTCGAGAGAACTGCTCGAGCTTGAGCTGTGTACGTCCTTCTAAGCCTGAGCGATGCACTTGCAGAAGGGGAACTACCTACGAGGGATGCATCGTGGACATATCGGCCCCAATGGGAATTCGTATCTAGAGAACCCGACGGTATGTCGATAAGCAGGCTATACAAAGGCCACATATCCGGTAATTCCCTCCAAAGAAAAGCGGATGCGGGCTCGAAGAACCCTCGGCATGTGAGAGCGACATTGCGAGACGACTGGTATCTCAGCGGCAGGTCCCAACAAAGGAACTCCTGTAGAATGGCGTCCAATACTTCTGCACATCTCAGAGCGCGATAGCAGGCGCATTCTGAGGATTGGCCAGAGGGAGGTGAGGGCGGCATGGGAGTCGAGAACAAGAGGCAGCCGGGCGCTACTTGCCTCTACACCAAGCTATTTGGGCGCCTAGTCGTTTGCAGAGTCTATCACTGAGTCGGCCACCACACCGCCGCAGCACCGGGGTCGGTATTCTCATGTTCTTCCTCGCGTCCTAGGTACGTGCTAAAGGGGTGCGACCAGTTCATAATTAATATAAGAATACGCTGATTAGGGTCTCCTGCACATAATGGTTCGTACCGTGCTTTGGCCTTCGGACCTCCTGTCGAGCGTCGAAGGCATCTGTTACGGATGGACGTCGCCTTTGCTTGTCGTAGCGGGAGTCACTCCATCTACTGAAGGAAGGTCAGCGTGTACTTGTATGAAGTCCTTGTGGCAAGCATACTCAAGCTGATTGTGGCAAGAGACGAACGCCATATAACTCTGCATCCGACTGTGCGGAGTCGCAGGAGGCCATAGCCGCCGCTGTTGCCCATCCGCAATGGCACGCGGTCCAGGATATGTTCACACAACAACCGGGCGTAATTGGCTACTGCGAATGGACCGCCTCGGGCTCCGAGTATCCACGCTTTTGTTCACTCGACGCGGGGCAGGACCAGGGTATGAACACTTTCAACATGCATACTTGCTCCCACACTGAAATCTCTTGGTAGACTTCCAGATCGTCTTGTACCGACGGCACAGGCGACAATCCATGCGCTTCTACACGTTTGACTTCAACGAGCTGGATATATTGCCCTTGCAGGACTCGCCGCAGGGCAAGCTCCCGGCCGCAACAAGGAACGCGAATGCCTCGCTGAGCGCCGACTTTACCCGCGCAGGCAGCCCCGCCTCGCGGGGAAGCAGCACATTGAACGATGAGGTGCTTCGCCAGGTGAATGAACGTGTGGAGCCTAGTGCGTCGATCGCAACCTCACGGAGCTGGTTCCATCGCAGGCCAACTTTGCGCAGCTCTTCGCCGACATCGTCGACGGTCAGCGTCGGGTTGCCGTCGCTGGCGCGAGGTCTACCATGGTGGTGGCGGAGGATCAACGCACCGACTCCCAGACATCTCCGAAGGGTGAAGCGCGGGCAGCAAACAAAGATCCTTCCCGGCTCGGAATCCTGACAGGGCTCCACTACTTGAGAGATTTCTCGACGACGGGTTAGTGGGACCCATCGCGTTGCCTCTTGTCCGCCTAATATCTAATGGGTGCATAGCGGACCAGGTCGATGTTAGGATCGAACAAGGCGCGTACGTCGCAGGGGAGATACCGCACGTGTACCAGGACAAGGCCCGCACAGTAGTGTCCATATCGAAGTATATAAAGTGGGCGGGTTGTATATGCTCTCAATCCCGATGATTGACACGTATGCGCGCAGGTTTCACAATTGCGTATGGCTCATTTTGAACGACATCATTATCGGGGTCGCGTTCGGGTCTTTCCTGTGCGAGAACCAGGAGGTGCTCGCACATATGTTGGATGGCTTCCTCCAGGTACGCAAGGCTTCCGGATTTACAGAGCGTGTCTGATTGCGTTCTAGCATTACCTCGTCCACCGCATGGAACTCGCCCTATTGTGGTTGAACAACTGGCCGGCAGGCCTGAAGCTCAACACCGAACTGAGCCAATTTTACTGCTACACTCTTATCGGAGTCGTGTCAGCATGGGGCTGTGAGTCGTCTATGGTTACATGACCCTTGCGGACCCCGCATTCAATTCCTCACTACTATCCTAGGGCTACTCACCCGAATCGCGCCCTACTTCTCGTCGATGATATGGGTTATCGGCATCCACGGGTGCTGCGGCATGACGATGATCGTCTCGCTCCTGTCGGACACGCTGAGTGTGCTCACCGCGCACCTATATGCGTGCTACTTTATCTCTGCGACTGTGTTCAGGCATCAGCTGAGTCTCGCGGGGTCGCTGTGGAACCTCTTCCGTGGTCCGTCCCTGAGCATGCGCCAAGTGTAACCTCAATTAACGTTTCCATTGTAGGGAAACGGTACAACGTCCTGCGCAATCGCATCGACACCTGGGACTACGATCTCGACCAGCTCCTGCTCGGGACGATCCTCTTCACGCTCCTCGCATTCTTGTACCCTACTGTGCTGACGTACTATGCGTTGTTTGCTACGGTCGGTACCTGCCCTGCTCCCTGTCTTAAGTACTGCTGATTCACCATATCATTCAGGCCCGTCTGGCGGTGATGATGATCCACGCGGTCTTCGACACGCTCACCGCGCTATTGAACCACTTCCCTCTGTTCGCCTTGCTCTTGCGAGCGAAAGACCCACTACGTTTGCCGGGTACGTCGCTGATACCGTGTTCTCAGAAGCCTGCAGCAATGACATACGTTATGGCACTACTTTAGGGGGCGTCTGCATCCAGCGCTCTCGCTCCGGGCCACTGATTCTTACGGTAGGTTTCTACACTTCGTGCCATCACAACCGTTTCCTAACGCCCCCTTGGTGCGGCAGAGTCAGCCTGCACCTCTCTCTTCGATATTCAGGCACTACGGTGAGCCAGATCAACGTCGCCGCTCACAATCCGAAGCAAGGGCTCACCCCAATTCCAGCACACCTTGTCGGCCGTCTGGCCACGCACTATCACCCCCTGCGGCTCCTGCGCCAGCTGGCTTCCGGACGACTCATCACCCCGATCCCGCGCTCTGCGATCCGCTACAACATGATCCCCGTCAAGGGCGGGACGGACGGACGGGCGCAGCGTACCCTCATAGCGTGATCGTGCAAATCGTACATATGTACATACTGCTAGTAGTAGTCAAGTCGCTTTGTTTACGGTACCGCCCCCGTGGCGAGCGATTCATCCATTTCCTGAGTTGGACGGCTCAGAACATGTCCTGAGGTGATGCCCTCGTAGCGCTTTGCTGGACGCGGGGCTCCGGCTGGCGAGTAGCGAGTTACTTTTCTAAACCCTGGTGACTCGTAAGCGGCAAGGAAGCAACGCGGTCCCGGATTGGCAGTACTACTCAGTGGCGGCCCTTACTGCAGTGCGCCCTTGTGAGAAGGCCTGAAGCGTACATGCCAAACGCATAAGCGCTGCATGTGTTCGCACCGATTTCATTCCGCGTCTTGCTCTCAACCATCATGTCGCCTCCATCTGCCTCCAGCCAAGCTGCAGAAAGCGCCTGCCATCGTGCTCTGAGATGCTCAGAGATACTGGACAACATTCTACAAGTGTTCCTTTCCTGGAACCTGCCGCTGAGATACCGATCCTCTCGCAATGTCGCTCTCACATGCCGGGGGTTCTTTGAGCCTGCATCCGCCATTCTGTGGAGGGAGCTGCCGGATATGTGGCCTTTGTATAGCGTGCTAATTGACATACCGCGGGGTGCCCTAGACAGGGTTTCTTCGTGGGGCCGGGCTGTCCGCGGTGAGTCCTACGTGGGTAGTTTCCCTTCTGCAAGTCAATCATCCAGGCTCAGAAGCACGTACACAGCTTACGCTCGTCGACCTCTCCCGCCCTGATGCCGAAACATGGGGACGGTTCATGCGCTACGCCGCTCTGGTCCAGAAAGTGCAATTACTTTCCCGGGTGGATAGACACATCGACGATCTTGAACTGGATCATTACCTCCTCCTAGTCAAGTGGAATGGCGGGCGCACGTTCTTGCCATCGCTCCAAGATTTTGCTCTGAAGGCAATGTTGGGCCTCGACGAGGCCACCATACTACGCATCCTACCATCCTTCGCTACTCCCACCGTAACAAAGTTTGAACTGCGAACCGGCCCTGGCCATCGCCCGAAACCTGCCGTTCTCGTCCAGGACCAGATTATCGGGGCCCTCACGGACACGTTTCCGGCTCTACGCGCCTTGGTGCTCATTTTGGAGGACGCCTGGATGGACAGCGCTAAACAATCACTTTCCGGACTCGCAGCCTTGAAACACCTTCGACATCTGGAATTGCGGTGGCCCTGCGTTCCTCTGTTCGGCCCATCCGGCCTCCACGCACTCGTCTCCACACTCCCCCACCTAGAGTTCCTCGACGCGGACTTCAACAAGCCTACTTCGGCGGTGGCGCCCCAGCTGGACCGCGCGATCGCCCCCAACCTGCGCCATCTGGTCTTCCGGGGCGAGTGGGACTTCGTCGCAGGGCTCCCTGCGATTTTCGAGTGCCCCGCGCTGGATGAGCTCCATGTAGCGCTGTACCGCTCTCATGGCCCGACATCCCGCATCAACTGCGACACGCTCGCGGCCTTGGCGCAAGCGATCGCCGACCCCCGCTTCGCCCCGCATCTGCGCAAACTGGGCATCGACACGCGAGTCGACCACCAGGTCATACGGAACCGCGGCCCTCTCCCGGAGCGCCGGACGCTCTCGTCCATCCTCCACCCCCTTTCGGCGCTAGCGCATCTCGAGGACCTCCGCTTCGTGCTGGCCTTCGACTATAACGTGTTGCCTGTCGTGCCGTATGTCTCGGATGAGGACATGCGCACCATCGCCGTCTCGTTTCCGCGCCTCCTGCGGCTCGCCCTGCGACTCGATGTCCCCTTCGCCTCCTTGCCCGCGCCGCCCACGCCGCTCTCGCTGGTCCATTTCGCGGCGCTCTGTCCGCGGCTGGTCAGCTGTGCGCTGTCGCCGGTCCGTGCGGACACCGGGTTTGCTCTCGACGCCGAGCTCCCGTATCAGGAGCCCGTACGTTGCGAGACGATGCGAGTGCTAGAGGTGCCCATCCCCAGCGTTCCGGAGCCCAGGAAACTGGCGGCGTTCCTGCATGGCTTGTTCCCGAATCTGCACACTTCTGAGTGCGTTTTGGATGAGGACGAGACGTTCAGCGAAGCTATACTGGACGACATACGTTGGATGCAAGCTGAGGACTAGGCTGGTGGAAAGCCTTGATGGCGGGCAGGAACGTCTTACTGGCTCAGTGTATTTTAGAACCGACGCGCTTTTGGTTGAACCATCGGAACATTAGAAGAGTCCCAGTGGCGGTTGACTCTGAAGCGGGCAACTTGAGTAGTGTGAAGGGGTGACTGACTTGAATACACGACAAAAGTACTGCACAGCGTACGAAGCTGGTGTCAGGACAATCATAAGACGGCGGTAAGTATTTGTCGGGGAGTAGCATGGAATGTATAGGCGAGGGTTGGAGGCTCACAATGCCGCAGCACCGTACAGTGATTCGGACATCTTGACCACTTGGCTACATTCACAAGAGAAACAGGCAGCATCGTTCATGGCAATTGTGAAGCAGGGGGGGGGGTAAGCTCGATGTACACATTGACGACGGCCGGCCGTACTCATCAAAACACGTTCGTGCTCCTTATCACTTCCTAGCGGTTCGATAGCCGCCGTGGCTGGGGGACCCCCTGAGCTCCGTTGCGCAAGCCCCAAGACGCCGAGCGGAACCTTGCAGCAATGCATTCGAGAGCTTCGAAGGCGAAGTCGACGCAGCCTGGCCTCGCGGCTAGCGCACATCTGTTCCGCCTGGAAGGCCGTGCTGCCTTTTTCGCGTCCGAGCACTCTCATGACGGGCTCCCACGTTTGTGGTACCGCTCGGCTCTTCGCAGCTGCGCCGTCATCTGCGTCCACGGGCGCGAAGCTCGCCGTCGCCCGCAGCGGAGGGGCCCCCGCACGCGACCGCGAACACGACACACGGTCGCCGTCAACGACTATCTGATATCCGCCACCACAGGCTCCCCCTCGCTGATGTCGATAGACGTGCACTGCTGGCGGAGCCGCGGGGGCGCCGGCGGGGGTCTCAGGTCGGCGGCGCTGCGACGACTCTGCCTTCCCGTTCGGGCACAGCGGGAGGGGCCGCCACACGTGCATGGGCGGGGGCCAATCAGGGTGCGCGAGGATGGTCGTGCGACGCGCACGTTTCTGGGCCGCGCGAGCGCACACGACCATTTGTCCGCCAGGGGGCGTCCGCAGGGGCAGATCGCCCACGGACGCCCTGCGTCCGCTCGCGGGGGGCGCTATATATGCATACACATGTCTCGCCGCGGCCGCTCGAGCGATAGTCGTGTGCCCCTCTGCACCCCCCGCCCCGCCCGCCGCTGCCCTGCGAGAAACACCTGGCGATGTCTGCGATGAAGGACGCGTCGGCCGCCTACGCCGCGAGCTGCAACCCGCCGCGCCGCGCGAAGCGTCACCCCTCTGGCTCGGTGACTGAACATGACCGGCCGGGTGCCCCCCAGCTCCCTGTATCCACCGATAAAGCCCAGCAGCGCCGGCCGCCGCGACCGCCTATCCTCCCCAAGCAGCCACAGGCCGCTGACAGGGAGTACCACATCCCCCCGTCTCCCGAGTCGGACTCGGCCTCCGAGGAGGACGAGTACGATCCGGGCAGGGAGACCGCAACGACGCAGAAGCGACGCGGGCGCAAGCCGGGCACCATGTCCCGCACCGCGCGCGAGTCGCTCCGGAAGCTGAACCACTCGAAGATCGAGAAGGCACGACGCACCAAGATCAACGAGACGCTCGCGACGCTGAGCACCCTCGTCAACGACCGCGGCACTATCTTCCCCTCTAGCCCCGGTCAGGGCGAGCCCGCGCGGGAGGACGAGGCGAAGGGGAAGAAGGGCAAGGGGAAGGCGGAAGAGAAGGAGTTCAAGCTCGACGTCCTCGTCAAGACCGTCGAGTACATGGAGGACCTCATCGCGCGCGTCAAGGCGCTCGAGGGCACGCAGTGCGCGCAGTGCCGTGGCGCCGACCGCCCATCCCCGCTCCCCACTGCCTCTCCTGCGACGAAGCGCAAGCACGCCGACGACGCGGCGGACGCCGTAGACCCCGCGAGCGCTCCGAGGCACAAGCGGCCGAACCACCGCCAGGACGAAGACGAGTCCTACGGCGGGGACGACGAGCACGGGCTCGGGAACGGCGCCGAGGAGGAGCTGCCGTCGCCCATGCCCTTCGTCCAAAAGGCCGCGACCAAGTCCCCCGCGGCTTTCAACACCCCTTCTCCCCGCCTCCCGCCCATCGCGTCCTGGCTTCCCCACCCCTATGTGGACCCCAGCAGCCTCATGCCCACGTCACCTTCTTCAGGACCCGCACGCACCCCAACGAACGCACAGCTGCCCTCCCCGCCAGCCTCGGGCCACTTCCGGCCAACCGCGACGCTCGCCACGATGCCCTCGCTGACGCTCCCGGGGCCTGCGCACCCGCTCGCCCTGCCACCCGCATCCATGGGACAGGCTGCCCCGGCAAGGCACGCACGGAAGTCGGTGTCCATGTCGCCGTCGGTGTCGCCGACGTGGACGCCCGAGGACGAGACGGCGGCGTCGATGCTGCTGCAGATGAGCTCGAAGCCGCCGAGCTCCGCCAGCTCGAGCTCGAGGAGCCCCCCCGCGTACTTCAACCTCGGGCCGTCGGCCGTCCTGTCGCCGAAGGACATGATGGGAGGCTCGAGGGAGCGTATGACTCTGACGTCGCGGACGGTGGAGGCGGTCACCCCGGGGTCGTTGTTGGGGATGCGCGACTGATGTGGGGTGGGCCGGAGGTTATGTTTTGAACGTTTTTATATCCCTCTTTTCTCTTCTCTTTGCACGGTTTGGGCACGCGTACTGCGCGGAGGAGGATTCGTTGTAACTTTATAAAAGTGGGTGTGCGCACCTGTGTACTTTATGTTTAGATATGCCTGGAGGAGCTGTATAGGATCCGGAGATGTACCATCCACGGAGCTGTGAACGTTGGCCCGCATCATCCAGGTTACGAAGCTGTAGTATACAAGAAGGTTAGCACTGCAGTGGGAGTGTTGTAGAGTTGGAAGCATGCACGGATTGAGTATCGCCTACACTAGCTGGGATCGGTGCAATTTGGGTGCAATATGAATAGAACACCTCTTCATACGATGCCCTGCGTCCTTCTCGTCTGTACGGCGGAGCCCCTCACCTCTTCGCGTTCTTCAAACTGTAGCGTGTGTAAGAGAAGTGTTACACGGGCAGGACACGCTACGAGCCCTGGGCTAAGATTTTGCGGAACAGCCCGGGGTTACACGAAGTTTAACCCAGGCCAGTTTCTGGCAGAATGAGTCCAGGGCAATATCGCGTCAGTTTAACCCAGACCTACATTCGATTTGAGCCCCCGCACAAAACGCATGCAACACGTGGTCCATCCGTCCTGGCCTTTTTTGCGCCCTCCGCAGCCAATCATATTCGCGGAAGCCTCGCCCGCAGCTTAATGGTGGTTTGGGGATGACAATGGAATATATTGCGGCTCTACAAGCAGTAGCTAATATATGGTCGACATATGCATGGACGGCAGCCCGATGGTTTTACAGAGGTAGCATAAAACCGACGACAACGTCAACCTGTATACTTGACGCGTGTACCTTCGCGCCGAATCGCGGAGCAGAGACCGACGTCGTCCGATCCCGGTGAGGCTGAGCGAGCACAGACACCACCTAGCGATGATCAAAGCCTGAAGAGAGACAAGCATGCAGGAATTCGACGTCATAGCCAGGATTCACAGGAGTCATCGAGCCAGCGCCCAGCGTAGCGAGACACAGAATACCAGAGAGCCTCCGAGAGCCCAGTACTTCAGCAGCCTAGCGAATTGCAGACAACCCAAAGCCAGCCAACGAGTACCAGAAACACAGAGCGGCCTTGAACAAATCGAAAGACTCGGGGTGTACGAGAGAGACCTCAGGCGCAGAAGGACTTGGACGATGGTGATGGTGGGAGAGGGAAGAGGGGATGTGGGCCCTTCGCGCCCACCTTTTCCTCTGGAGGGTGGCCCATCGATATCGATGGCCGCTTGCTCGCTCTCGGAGCGGGACGGGACAGCGAGCGGGATGCAAATAACAGCGACCACAGCTGTTTTGGGAGATGCAAGCGCCCGTGCACTTTAGCTCTGGGTTGAATCGCGCGCGGGTTGTCCCCCGCTTAACCCGCTGTCTACGCCCCGGTTGAAAATTATCGCACATAGGCCTGGTTCATTTTCTGCTTAACCCGTGCTTAACTCCATACAATTCACTTTCGCTCAAAATTTGCGTTTGCACTGCAGCGCAAAAGAGTGTCTGGCCGTGTAGAGAGTCAGTAACAGCACGCCTCATGGTGTCAGTAAGAAGAGTCGCGTGCACGCGCTTGCGCTTACACACTTCGACTCGACTTGTATGACATCGATCATCTGGCCCGCCCTCCGCCGCTCCCTCCGCCTCCCCGCCATCGCCTGTATGTCCGCCCTCACCCTCACCGTCTCGACATCCGCCAACGACGAGCAGCCCGCGGTGCGGCGACACGCGCGGCACTGGCTCGCCGACGGCTCGCTCGTCGTGCGCGCCCAGGACGACCTCTACACGCTCCCTCGCACGCTGCTGCAACCGCAGTCCGCTATCCTCGCCGCGCTCGAGCCGTCGAGTTCGGAGGGCGGGCGCGGGCTGGTGGTGGTGCACATCCCGGACGCGCTCGAGGTGAGCAGCGCGGACTTTGAGGCGCTGCTCGGTTCGCCCGCGGGTCATGTCCTCGCGCGGGGACGGGGGGAGGACGCGGTCCCCGGAGAGAAGGCGGAGGAGGCTCTCGCACTCGCGGTCAAGCACGATGTACCCTCTGTGAGCACCATCGACGCAGCGCGAAGCTCTAGGCGCTGCTCACGCGCACGCGCCCCAGATCCGCAAAGCGTTGTACTACAGCATCGCGACGCACTCGCACGACCACGACGCGGACGATCCCAGTCCCGGCGCCGACGCCCCCAAGCCGCGCGCCCCGCTCGCCCCAGAACTTATCGCGCGGTGCGACGCGCTGCTCGGGGAGCTCATCGCGCACTTCACGCCCGTGCTCTTCACCGTCGCGACCGCGGGGCACATGGCGTGCACGGACGTCTTCGCCGAGAAATGGATGCCGCTGGTGATCCAGCGCGCGCTGGACGAGAACGGGCTGTGTCGGCCGCTGGAGACGCTAGAGGAAATCATTGAGATAGATTGGGCGAAGGAGGGGCTGTGCGAGGAGTGTGTGGCGGAGAAGAGGGAGGAGTGGAGGGCGGAGCAGCGGGAGGTGTGGAAGCGCATGGATGGGTGGTTGAGCTGAGGCGTGCGAGTGGGGTATGCTGTAGAAGTCAAATGAACCATGTTGTAGCATATATAAAGCACCAAGCTGTCACTTGTAGATCCAGGAGCTTCGAAGGCTGGTACACATCCGCGCGCGTGGGCTCAAACCGCAAGGCAGCGAGAGCACTGTCGAAGCCCGTACCCCTCCTTTTGGCCCTCAACAGCTGCGCGCTGCCCGGTCTAGCGTATATCGTTCACCGCGAGAGCGTTCATAGGCCATAGGACCTCTTAGCAACTTCGCGCGCGTCGAAAGCACAGCCGCGCGCCCATCGCGACTCGCGAGGAAGAGCGCGGGCGAAGTGGTCGCGACGCGTTGGGGACGCGTTGGCGCCGGGGACGTGTCGCTCGATATGGGCGGGCGCTGGCACGTGTAATCCCCAAAGCACTTTCTCCCTCCCCCCACCATGTTCGCCGACGAGCTCAAGACCCTCCGGAGGCTAGGCGTCCGCCATGTACGCCTCTTGCGCCTGCAACGCTCTCGGGGAGATACTAAACATGGCTGTCGGACGTCTAGGTGTTGCTCCAGATCCTCAACTTCGTCTCCGTCCTCGCCTCCGGGCTCATGATCTGGAAGGGCTTGGGTCTCATCACGAACACGGAATCTCCTATCGTCGTCGTCCTTAGGTGCGTTGCGATCTTGAATGGGTGAATCTTTGCGGCCTCGCATGGGTGGTGTTGACGGCGGGCTTGTCTCAGTGGCTCTATGGAACCGGCCTTCTACCGTGGCGACCTCCTCTTCCTCACAAACCCTACCGATCAGCTGTACAAGACCGGGGACATCACCGTGTACAAGGTCCCCGGCGCGGACATCCCCATTGTGCATCGAGTACTGGAGACCCATGACTGGGTTTCCACCAAGAAAGAGTGCGTTCTTCTATTGCCACTGCGTGCCTACCTCGATTTGGATATGACCTTACCATATCTCGACGTGTAGTGCGGTTGCTGCAAGCCCAGTGGTGCAAAGACAGCGCCTACTGACAAAGGGTGACAACAACCATATCGATGACATCGAGCTCTACCAGGGTTTGGAGTGGCTAGAACGGAAACACATCGTTGGCAAAGTCAGGGGGTAAGAATACTTCAGTGATGTTCAATAACTGTAGGGGGCTGACGTACCTTGCATAGGTTCCTACCGTATGTGGGCTATGTGACTATTGCCATGGTGCGTGCCAATGTCCACTTGTCGCTTACCTGTATGCTGAAGAAGTTCCGTCGTACAGAACGATTTCCCGCAGCTAAAGTACGCCCTGCTGGGCGGCCTGGGGCTATTGGCCCTCGTGCAGAGGGAGTAAGGGCAACTCCCAACCTTGTACTATAGATCATACCTTATTCATTGGCTGGTTCTGACGGCATTTCTCCCGCATCCGCGTCCGAGGAGTCTTCCACAGCGTACCCTTAGGGCAAACCATGAAGATACCGTGTTCCCCCGGCTCTAAAAGTGTGGGAAGCCTGCCGATTCCCCTCCCCAACCAGTCCGGGAAGCGCCCCAGTTCCGCCCACCAACGTTCAATATGCGCCCTGGAAGACGCTCCGTCGGGCCTGCTGCGCACACGCTCGGACGCAGTTTCGCTCGCGCGTGCGAGCGCAGGCGTACACCGGGCCTCCAGCGCGCACGTCCCGGCAGACCTCGACGGCTCTGCGTCCCTGGTGCCCGCGTATATGCGCCCTGCGCGTTGGACACGTCGTCCTTGGCGACCCCCAGGGGTGAGCGCGCCGTGTACGAGCGGCGGGCTGCCCTGCTTATCGTCTGCTCCTGCGCAATGCGCGGGACCAGATGACTGCTCGTCTTCCCATTCCGCCCCGCTGGGTCTTCTTCATATCTGCGTTCGTTCTGGGGCGGGAGGGTCGTGGGACGCGCCATTATGAGTTCCACGTCCACGTCCTCGTCCACCCTCCCCTCCCCCACCTCTCTCTCCGCCCTCCTTCCTCCTCACACCCACAGAGCAGAGGGCCTGATCGTCGTCGTCCGTTCTCCCTCCCTTCCTACTTTCCACTTACTCTACGTTTGACCACTAGAGGCCCCTACCCTCCACGTCCCGGCGTGCAGACCGAGAACGACCATGCTGCTCTTCGACGGCGCGTCGGACATCCAGAAGGAGAAGGAGGAGCCGCCGCCGTACCTCCCGTCTCCCCCGAGCATCGACTCGACGGACGCGCGAGAGAAGTACCCCGAGGCGGTGCTCGTGAGCGAGGCAGACAATGTCGTGCAGGAGGCGAAGACGAGGATCGGGGTGCTGTTGCATCGGATCACGGCGCAGCTCGCGCGGTGGGGGCTCGAGGTTAACGGGTAAGTGGCGAGCTGGTGATAGAGAGAGAGAGAGGTGGGGGAGTGCTGACGGTTAGGTAGGATTACGCCGACGTCGGAGGAGCAACGGGTCGACAAACGCTTGTATCAGTTCTTCTTCGTGTGGTTCTCCGCGAACGCGAACATCTTGACGTATGTACTTTGATACTGCTTTACATACGAGGTTACTGACTGAAGGCGCACACTATAGACTGAGTGCGGGGACGGTCGGACCTGCGTATTATAGCCTAGGCATCCGCGACTCGTTCTACGTGATTCTGGTTGTAGACATCATGTGCGTTCGTCATATCATCCCTTATGCCTGAGGGGCTCATGATCAAGGCCTTGCTCACTTCACGCAGTGCCTGCGCTTTCCCAGCGTTCTTGTGAGCACACACTTCATTGATCTAGGCCTCAACACACATTGACGGACATGTGTAGCGCAACGTTCGGGCCAAAACTCGGGACACGCGCTATGGTGCAAAGTCGATTCTCGTGGGGGTCAGCCTCCATCATCACACATTGACCCTGGAGTATGCGAGCTGACCTCGTACCCAGGTACTACGGCGCTATCATACCGAGCGTGTTGAACGTGCTCTCGATGCAAGGGTACCTCATCGTCAACACTATCATCGGCGGACAAGTGCTCGCTGAAGTATCAGAACATATGAGCGCCACAGTCGGCATCGTCATAATTGCCTTCATCTCCCTCCTGGTGAGCATGGCTCGTACGCCTTTCATGCAGAATGACTGAGCAGTACGCATCCAATAGATCACCTTCTGTGGCTGCCAAGTATTGCACTGGTTCGTACGCTTTCTGCCATTGCCGGGGCTTCTGCTAACATGAGTATCCCGTCTGAACAGGTACCAGACCCTCATCTGGATACCGAATGTCGTTGCGTTTATCGTCATGCTCGGCGTCGGGGGCAAGCACGTCATCAGCGCATCGGTGCAGAGCCCCGCGCCAGCACCTCCAGCCATGCTCATGACCTTCGGCGCGTCGCTCGCGGCTACGGTCGTGAGCTGGTCAACACTCACGCCCGACTACGGCGTTTACCACGACCGGAACGCCTCCGCGTGGAGGGTGTTCTTCTACGCCTACATGGGGTTCTTTTTGTCTAGCGTACGTCGTCTCAATGTCTCTTCCACTCTAGGACACGGCATGCTCACTAACTTCGGCACAGCTCCCGATACACATGCTCGGCGCAGCCTTCGCCGCCACGTCCACATCTGTCCCGTCATGGGGCACGGGCCTGGGCGACGGCAACGACGTCGGCGGTCTCGTCGCGGCGATCCTCGCCCCGGCCAACGGATTTGGCAAGTTCCTGCTTGTGCTGCTGAGCTTGACCGCGCCGAGCGCGTGCGCGCCGACGATGTACACGGTGTGCACGAGCTTCATGACGATCCACCGGAAGTTTGCGCGCGTGCCGCGCTTCCTCATCGCTGTCGTGTCGACGGTCATGTACGTTTGCTCTTGAACTGGGTGGGCAAAAGGATGCTGATGTGGACTGACGCTTCGTGCTAGACTCATCCCCCTGGCCATCATCGGCGCTAACAAGTTCTACAGCACATTCGTCGACATCCTCGGTACGCCCCATCCTTCTCACTCTTCACTCGCCGCTCCAAGTCAGCACAAGTACTGACCCTCACGCCACAGCCCTCATTGGGTACTGGCTCGCGCCCTACTGCGCGATCGCCATGACCGAGCACTTCCTCTTCCGGCACGCCTCCTACTCCCTCACCGCCTACCCCGTCCCCGCCGCCTGGGACCGCCCGCGCCACCCCGGCCTCCCGTGCGGCGCCGCGGCGCTCTGCGCGCTCGCTGCCTCCGCCGCGCTCATCGTGCCCTGCATCCAGCAGGCGTGGTTCACCGGCCCGATCGCCGCGCACGGCACGGGCGACCTCGGGATGTTGGTGGGGTTTGTGGTGAGCGTGCCGGTGTATGCGGGCGCAAGGTGGGCGGAGCTGTGGTATGTGAGGAGGAGGGAGAGGGCGGCGGCGAGGGAGAGGACGAGGGGCCCGGCGGTGAGGAGGGGCGTGTATATGGCGGAGAGGCGAAGGGCGAGGAGTGCGGGTGCGCTTTATCGGCTGTGGCCGTAGGCTGGCCGCTGGAGAGGAGGTGGGACGGTCGACTTCAAGTCTTCAACTTGGCCCGAGTCTTGACGGACAACAGTGTCAACATTTGGATTACTTTCCGAAAGCACGATTTCTTGTGTACAGTACAATTTCTTTCTCTCCGTTTTCCGTGCGTTCTTTCTGCCGTATGCTCAGGTCCCGGTACAAGACGGGCCGTTGGGGCTATTGAATACATACGGCGATTTGGGAAAAGGTACGCGCGCAGGCTGCTAGCAACCGCCTCGCTTACGTCCGAGAACCCGAAGGCGTCCTATATTTACTGGAGGCTACGGTCTAGACGCCTCTCAGAGTCTCGGACAATGCTTCGCGGGGAGCAGCGAGAAGCCCAAGGTCCACGTTGGAAACGCGGAGACGAGCGCGGGGTGCCGCACATCCTATCGGACAGCAGGGAAGACGAAGCCCGGGAGAGGCTTGGATACCGAAACCCGACATCCCAGATCCCCCTCGTGATGCTTCATTCGAATCTCGCGGAGGTGCTGTGCTGGCGCGACATTCATGATAGAAGAGTACTTCCCCGCCGCCTGCGGACCGCGATAAATAGGATGGGCGGTCCGGTGTGTGAGCGGAATATTGCGTTGTGAAACGGGATGGGCCTGTCAATGGCGAACGCTAGCGGCGTCAGTGCGCGATTGCAACAGAGCTAGACTGAACTACTGAGCATATATACGTACATGCGATGCTAATACAGCCGCAGCGACGGCATTGCTGCGAAGCCCCAGGAACGCCGGGCGAAAACGCGCGCGGAACGCGCTATCTGTCAAAACGCAAGGGCGGAACATCGATGTGTCAAAACGCCCCGTTTGCCCCCGGGGCACGGGCGATCCTCCTGATGGCTGCGATTGCAAGGAGTCGTCAAGGGCCTCCCACTCTGCAGGCGCGAGCGCAAAGTGGGGTTGGGAGGCGGTGAGAACATATGTCGGAAAACGTCGCGGGCGAGCGGGGTGCCCGCATGGACGCGCCATGCCGCCTGCGAAATAAGTCGCGGATGCGTCGCTGCGCGGGCTCCCCGGGCTCGCGTCGAATGTCGTCTGTCATGGGGCTCCGAGCGTGCACTAGTCTCGGCAGCTTCATGCCGGAGGCCTGTGTTCAAGCATTTATCAGGCTCACGAACGGAAAGTAGGACTCGGAACGAACACAATGTGTCTTCCGAGCGCGTACTGACCTACCAGGGCGCGGCCATTGGCTTGAAGGCTGGCTCGGAGGTGCCTGTATCAAGCGCACGCGCAGAATACTCCCGGGACGCGGGCCTGCTGCGTCGCCCTTATCTTCCGCCTTACGGCACACGGCGGGACAGGCCAGGCTAAGTCTCCGGGCGCGGTGGGAACGCGCTGCGCCGCGTCTCTCGTCGGGCGCGCGTCCTCCCCTGGGTGGCAGTTTACAACTTTACACAAGGGCGCAGACAGAGAGACCGGGGGACGACAGTGACAGCGGCGGCGCGGAGTTGGGAATGCGTATGATGGCCGGAGAGGGGCCAATTGATCTGGGACACACGCGGGCGCGGAGGCCCTCTTGCGAAATTTGCTGTGCAGCTGCTCCGCTGTTGCAATTGTGTCGCGTTCGAAGTGCGACCTGCTCCGTCGATATGAGTATGACAGAGAAGATCGCAGCACCATAGAGTTCGACGGATAACGCGGCGCGCTGGACGCGAACTCAGAACTCACCCCAAGTGCTACATAGCGCTGGAAGCTGGCGAGGCTTCTGACGCGGCCAGGACAAGGTTTTGTGCCAGTGTGAGCAGGAGAAACGGATGATCGGTGGGGGCGGAATAGGGGCTGCTCACCGCATGGCGCGTGGCGCGGAATGGGTCAGCGCATCGGGCAGGACACGTCAGGGGGCGAGTCTCGAGCAAGACTCCGGCGAATTATCGCGCTGGGCTTACCGCATCTTGGATCGAGCGGTGTTGTCTGCGGCGCACTTGACTCGATCGAGGGGCCTGCCGCCGGCATAATGAATGCCGTACGTATGCAATCCCACTCGCCAGGATGTCCTCGGCCATCCGGGGTCCGACGCTCCTTGGGAGGAAAGGAGAGAATGGAGCGTGGAGGGAACAAGGACAGGGAAAATTCTGTCGAGGGGGGCGATGGGGGACGCTGAGCGGAGGAGACGCGTCCGGGACGGGCAGGAGGGGCCCAGGGGACAGATGCCGCCGGCCCAGACGCGTCTATCGCCTGGGCCATGCGTCTTCTTCCCATGCCCGCTGCGCGATGGGGATTTGCGGTGGGAAGGCCGCCAGCCCTCGGGCTGCTGGGACAGAAGTCTATCACGCCCGCCGTCGTTTCACAATTTCATGTCGCGGCGGGAAGGTGGGCTGATGACGTCGCACGTCTCGAGGTCCGTGCAGGTGTGCAGGCGAGTGTGTGAGGGAGGAGGGGGAGCGAACGTGCCTCGCTAGCACTTACGGCTCTTGTGAGGATCAGGCGGCGGCGCAGGGGGCATGTGCGCGGAGGATAAACTTTCTTCGGGTGGCACGTAGCCGCATGGCATGGCGCGCGCCGGCCGTATTGTCCGGGTTTGGGAGCGGCGTCGCTGCAAATACCAGCGGGCGGGAGCAGCTGATCAGCCCGCCCCTCTGGCTTTAGCTTGTTGGCAGGCTTCTGACGCGCTGGAGAAGCACGGCAGGTATCCGGCTCGAAGATGCACCATGGCGCTCCTCCGCGGAGCAGTGTTTCTGCGGATTCATCGCTTTGCAGGGTCGTTGTGAGTATAACCAGGGACGCTGCACTATATCAGCGCACCTTGGGACTCTGAGCAGCGAAGCCCTGGAAACCGGTTTCACTGTCGGCAGTCTTCAGGGTACGGAGCAGCAGAATAGCTGCATATTGAGGAAGATGTACTGGATGAATACGTAGGTGCGCAGGTGCTCGATAGGGCGACAGAGATAGCGCAGAACCTAGGCAATCCGCATCAAAATGTCAACATCTCCACTTTGATAGAATAGGGACGTACCACACTAAATGCAGAAACTGAAGAGGATTCGCTGCGTGTTCAACAGCTGGGTTAGTGGACACTTTGCCAGCGTTGTGCGGTGTCCGTCAGAGAGCTAGACGAGAGGAAAAGAGAGGAACGGGAGGATAGACCCCGGAGACTGAAACAGGATCAATTATTCGCTATTCTCGATCGGGAACGCGAGGGTGGCGGTGACGCGGGTCCTGATCAGGTTCATGAGATCGGCTAGCAATGGCTGGACACCTTTCCCGCGCCGCCTCCCCAGTGTCCCTCCCCCCTCCATCATCCCCGCCTCCCCGCTCCCTCTCTGCTCGCCGTCTCGCTCGTTCTCAGCCTGCCAGGCGTACCGCGCGCACGACGGCCCCCGCGATGGAGGGCACACCCGCTCTAGACATCGACGCCGGACTCACCCATCCTAGCACCCCCGCGGGCTCGACAATAGCCTATGCGCCCTCGGCGTCATCCTCCTCCATGCAGAACGGCCACGGCGGCGAGGCCTCCTCCAGCGGCGCGGGCGGACAGCCCTCGTCCTCGGCGCAGAAGTGCTCGAGTGGACCGTGCGTACTCGGTCCCGTGCACTCGCTGTATTCCTGCCACAACGCCTGAGTGACGCCTTTGCAGACACATACGTTCCCGCATCACCGTGGTCTGCGCAGAGGTAAGTCATATTGTTCGGCCGCGGCAACATGTCTGGAAAGCGTCCCCCCAAGACTTGGGATGCAACTCCGCGTACTTCCCCCCGTGCCATACTCGTAACCCCCACCCTGGTTGTCAACCGCTGGAGAGATACGCCAGTTGTGTAGAACTTCATGCTAAGCCGCTCTTGACAGTGCAAACGGTTGAAGCTCAAATGCGACCGCCGAACGCCATGTAGCTCATGTCTCAAGCGTGATACCGTCCCGCGCTGTGTATATTCGCAAGCTGCCGCGGAGAAGGTGTAAGTCGGGTTGTGACGTTCCATCTGCTTCGCCTTCACTCATACGCGTTCCAGGGACGTACAAACCCTCCACAACCGTATCATCGAAATCGAGAGGATCCTCGCACAGCTCCAATCAACATCCCCCTCTACAACTGTCTCTGCCGCTTTGGCTGGCTTGCCTTCGCTGGGACACCCTTCGGCTGTTGCTGGTAGCAGTAGGCCAGGCCCTAGCTCTCTGGTCCAGAATTTCATGGCCGGCCTGCCATGCAATGACCGCGCTCTACTAGCTCAGGGCGCCTCTGGAAGCTCCGTTGTCATCAATTTGGAGGACGTCGTTAGCCTCTGGCTCGGCGAGCTGGAAGATGAAGGGAGTGATCCTAAATCCGCCAGGACCTCTGCACCAGATTCTCACTCTAGCCCTATGCGACCCTCTGCGTCTAGCGTGAGTGTGAAGCTCGAGCCGACAGCCGCGTCAATACCTGCCTCTTCCTCGTTCTCCTCAGGGAGCCAAGTCACCCTACCTGTCGGCGGCTTACGTACCCTTCATCCACCCGCACCATACGAAGCCTACCTACCACCCCCGTCTGCCGGCCCCTCTGCGCTACCCCAGGTGACGGCCGCCCTTGTCTCTCGCCTTCCTGCCGAGCCAGAACGTGCTCGTTATCTCAAGGCCTTCCGGGAGACGATGCTCCTCCACCCCTGCTTCAACGTCCCCAACTTCGAGCAGCGAATAGCCGCGATCTTCGTCTGGGCCGACGGCGGCAGCGTCTCAACCAGCACCGGGCCCATGTCCAAAGCGGAGCTCGCCCGCGACATCTTCTTCTCGACCAAAGGCAACGGCACGAGTCATAAGAAGGACCAGGCTCGCGGCGCGGGGCCCCCGCCAGGCTCCGGCGGGCCCGACAGAAACGCGCCGAAACCCACGCTGAGCTTCTTTGCAGCTGCGAGCGCGGCCTTCGCGCTGGGTGCGCTCGTCTCCCGGGACGAGGGCTCCGAGCCGACAGGGCCCCCACCTGCTGGCGCGCTATCGCCGTCGGACACGATCGGCGCCGCGGCGACGCTGTTCGCGCTCTCGGAGCAGGCGCTGCAGCTGTCCGAGAAGACGGCCGCGTACGACCCGGACTCGGTCATGTCGATGATCCTCCAGGTGCTGTTCATGCTGCACGAGGGCCAGATGAGCGTCGCGCAGCACGTCTTCCCCCTGGTGCGTGTCGCCCTCGGCATCGATGCGAGATGCGAAGCTGTGAAAGGTGCTTATTGGACGTGTGTAGGTTGGCAAGATGGTGAACGTGGCGCGCATGATGGGCCTCGCCATCGACCCGGACGAGTTCCCGGGCACGTACAGCCTGTTCGAGGCCGAGGCGCGCAGGCGGCTGTGGTGGGACGTCGTGTACTACGACCTGTAAGACGCTGGATCGCCCTCCTAATTACGTGCTGACCCGGCCTTGTATCGTGTGCGCAGCTTCGTTTCCGATTGCATGGGCCACCCGCCGCTGATCGCGGACAACACGCACACGACGCGGCTCCCGGCGGACGTGGACGAGGAGAAGTTCACGCCGTCGTCGACGTCGCTGCCCATCGCGGAGAGCGCGGACGGCGACTCCTCGTCGGCGTACTTTAGCTTGAAGTGCAGGTAAGGCTTACGCGTCACCGCTCTTCTGTTAGGCCTCACGACTGACGTGTGTGCAGGCTCGCGCAGCTCGTGAAGAACGTCAAGAAGCAGACGTTCAGAGACCCGCTGAGCGAAGACCCCGCCGACCTCTCCGTCGAATCCGCCGCCGCCTTCGAAGGCGACGTGGCCGCCTTCCTAGCCGACCTGCCCGCCGGCTTCCGCCTCGAGATGGCCGAAGACATGTCCAAACCCCTGCCTCCGCCCGCCGGCTCGCCCTTCCGGCTCGCACAGCGCTGCGAGCTCGCAATCCTCGCGCACCGCCTCGTCATGAAGCTCTACCTGCCCTTCCTCAAGGACGCGGCCGCCTCGAGCCGGCCCGCGCACCAGGCCGTGTTCGGCACGATCACCGCCGCGCACCACGTCGTGCACGCCGCGCGCCTGCTGCACGCGCGCTGGGCGCACACGCGCCCCGCCGTGTTCGCGTTCTACGACTTTGGGCGCGCGCTGTTCGACGCCGCCGTCGTGTGCGCGCACGCGGTCGTCCAGGAGCCGGATAGCATTCTGGCGAACGAGGGCATGAAGAGCGTCGCGTGCGCGCTGGAGGTGCTCAAGGACATCGGGGCGGGCCGTGCGGGCGTCGAAGGCGCGCGTGCTGCGCAGGAGGGCAGTAGGAGCGAGGCGGTGAGGATTGTGGAGGCGATGAAGCGCAAGGCGGAGGCGGCGCGTGGCGGAGGAGCGGCGGGCGCCGCGTCCGCGGGGACGAAGCGGAAGCATGCGGAGGTTGAGCCCGAGCCGCTCGTCGCGTCCGCGAGCTTCCAGCTCCCGTTCGTCGGCGCGTCCGTTAGCTCGACGAAGCCCGATCGCAACCGCCCGTCGGCATCCTCGTCGTCGCGCACGGTACCTGTTGCACCCAAGGAACCCGCAGCAACGAGTAACGGCGGTGGCGAGGGGAAGTCGAAGGCCGATGGGAAGAAGGCGGCGAAGGACAAAGACAAAGACAAGGGCAAGGAGCGCGCGGCGCCGAAGCAGTACGACGGCCCGCTCCGCGTGCGGCCCATGACGGGGCAGCCGACCCCGCGCCGGCCGCGCACCGCGTCCGTCTCGACGACCGCCGGAGCGACGCCCGCGCCGTCTGCGCCGCCTGTCCGTGCTGCGCCGCCGCCCCCGTCCCCGCTCACGTCCACCCTCCAGACGTCCCTGCCCGCGACGGCGTCGTCGCGCGCGTCCGTGTCCGTGCCGGAGTCGCCGTCGGTGTCGACCCCGTACGAGAGCTACCCGCCGCCGGGTGCGTCGAATGTTCAGGAGCCCATGCAACAGCAACCCCCACAGCAGCCGCAGCAGGAGGACTACAACATGTACAGCAGCGGGGACGACCTCGTCGACGACCGGCGGTACAGCGCGCACAGCAGCTACGACTCGCCGCAGTCCGCCGCTATGTACGACCCCCAGCCGCAGACCCGCTACGCGCCGCCGCAGGGCGCGCCCGCGGCGTATCCGGCTCCCCCAAGCCAGCATCCGTACTACTTGCAGTACCCGTCCGACGACGGGCCGAGTCCGGCGTACGCGAGCAGCCCGGTGGGCCCCCCGCACCAGATGTCGATCAGCTTGGTATCGGGGCCGTCGCAGATAACCTCGGGCGGGGCGAACCCGGGCAGCATCGCGCCTGCGATGACGACCATGCCGCACGGGCACGACCAGCAGCAGCAACAGCACTACATGCAACAGCAGCAGCCGGAACGGTCGCACCACCCGTCGTACGCACACCCGGGGCACCCGCACCCGCAGCACGAGTACGCGCCGCCGCCGAGCTCGCACGGGCACCCGCATCCGCACCCGCACGCGCCGATGGCGGTTCCTTCGCACCACGTCCAGGGCGTCCAGGGCTGGCCGCAGCAGGGTGACGCAGGGGCGGACATGTGGGCGTACGACAAATTCTACAACGTTTCGGGGTGAGGGAGGTCAGGGGCGTATTTTACTGCGTATTTATCACTTCCTATTCGCCGACTGTCGTTTGCCTTTTGACACTACTACGTTCCCTAGGCCGCCCCTCATCTACTCCGCCCCCCTCTCATGCCTCACCGCCTCAAATCCGCCCCCCGGGCGATTTGCCGGCTGTCCTCTCCCTCCCATATTTCTTACATCTCCCCCTTCATCTATTTCGCAGGTGGACTGCACACTACGCCTTTCGACCTTCACGACTAAAACCCGAGTCCGGTGTCCAGCCACCTCTTCGCCTCATCCTAGGTTTCTATTACCCTCCTCCCACCCTAGGTTTCGGATCCGCCACCTTTCGCGCACCCCATCTGCCACCCTCGTCGTACGGCGGCTTGGAGACGATGTGTTCGATGTACCTTACTATTCCCTCTGCGGTGTTTGTCTTACTCTACCCACCATGTCGCTATGCCCCCCCGGATCTCCTGTATCCCTACTACCTACAGATACCCGTCAATAGACCCCCTTCCTCTAGGGAACTTCACGGGCCTCTTCTACACCTGCTGGCGCTGCTCGTGCACTACGTCGCTCTAGGTCTGCAGTTCCCGCTCGGGTGCCTGCGCTAGCATAGCCGGTGAGTGCGTATGACCAGCTCCGCGCCGCCGCATGCTCACTGCCATTGGACCGCGAAAAACAGGGCTCTGCCTCGGCTCCGCTGTGAGAGGCGGCGACCTGCTTTGAGCGGCCCCGCGGCGAGCTGCGGACGTAATATGGCCGGACGCGTCCGAGCGTAGGGTAGCTTTGCGCAAAGTTGGCAGAGAACGCCGCCCAGCGGGTGCGCTCGCGGGTACGGTGTGGGTCCTGAGGCCAGGCGGACCGCGCGCCGGCCCGCGGGCGACCTTGCAAGAAACGGGAAAGGCAGGCGTTGTGTTCATGCGCGGTTGCCAGCAGCGTGTGGTACGGCACGCGCGCAGTCGTGGACCGCCTATGACGTTGTATGAGAACCCGCGGACACTGCGAACGCATAATCTCGGTGGATACTGTCGGTGGATACACGGCAAGTGTTTCCATGCACAATCGCGATGCACTTGCAGCATTGAGTGGCGATGAACAGACTACAGTACCGGGCCCGGCAGAATAACGTGAAGCCATTGCGAGAGCACACTGCCATAGCAATATGCATCTTGCAGAAGCCACTCGGGAATCAGGTGAGAACGTTGTTATAATTGAACTGGGGGGCGGTGATCGGGCGATCTCACCTCTGCCCCGCAGGATCTTCCTTAGGTTCCCAACTCCGAACCCTGGCAGTGCACAAGTTGGGCAAGTGACCTCAGCGTCGGGTGCACTCATAGTACCGGGAGACAGCGATGATGTGGAGCAGACTTGCAGAGAGGTGAGCACCCCAGGCCTCTCGTATATTGTGTGAGCTGACCGAGACCTCTGTTCAGCACTCGTGGGTATGATGAGCTTAAAACTTCTTGCCTGCCTGGACTGCAGGAAATATCGGCCCTTCAAGACCATCGGCGAACCGAAGCATGCGCCAGCGCACGCTGCGGAGCCCTTCCGTGAAGACATCGTGCTGCCCATTTCCGTTACTCCGCGTTTCCCACTGGCCGCGCATGTGCTGGCGTGCCCGGGTGAATGTTCCAGCATCTCATGACACCACATGCCCATGATGCGCGAAGCCTTCTTTGCCAGGCGGCGACGCCCTCTCATCCCAGATTTATCCGAGGCAGTTAGTTATAAGGCGTGCGCGCAGTACGCTGAAGAGCCGTGCTCGTCAACACCTCCGCACAGTACCCAGCCCACTCACCTCACAAAATGTCGGCCTTTGTTCGTCTTGCCGCCCTCCTCGTCTTCGCCCGCGTCGCCCTCGCCTCCCCGGCGGCGACCGACTGCACGGGCACGATCTCGTCATTGGACGACGTCGACGCCGCGGTCAAGTGCACGACCGTGAACATCAACTCGTTCACCGTGCCCGCTGGCAAGACGTTCAACCTCGAGCTCGCGACCGGCACGACCGTGAACATGCGTACGTCAAACACGCTCTGCTCTTCGGAGTCACGGATGCTGTGCCGAGGATAGCTGACTCTATTCCTGGTGCGACATGCAGAGGGCGACGTGACCTTCGCCGTCAAGAACTGGGATGGCCCCCTCTTCCAAGTGAGGTAGGATTTGCACATCCTGCGCGTCGTACGATGATTCTGACGAAGAACTACAGTGGCAAGTCCATCACGTGTAAGCCCCCGAAGCCACTCGAGGATATGCGCATGGTACTCACGCGTGTGTTCCCGCTCAAGTCAACGGCAACGGACATACGTTCGATGGGAACGGCCCGTCATACTGGGTATGGATTCGTGGCATCCGCTTGGCACATGTGCTGGGTGCTGACCCGTGCGTGGTGCAGGACGGCCAGGGCGGCAATGGCGGCGTCACCAAACCGGCGCCGATGATGAAGTGAGTTGGACCTTGCCAGCTCAAGGAAGCAGCGCGTCTGACAAGGTTTCGTTATTCTTGCATAGGATCAAGATTTCGGGGACCTACTCGGTCAGTGAACTTCTGAGAACCGTTCAGAGGGCCGCAAACTCACTGTTTCGGTTGCAGAACGTGAAGGTTCTGAACTCTCCGGCCCGCGTGTACAGCGTGTCGAACCCGGCACCGCTTACCATGTCGAAGCTCACCATTGACGACTGTGAGTTCTGCTATATTCATCGCCGTCAGACCTACTTCTAATGCGTCTGCCGCTATCTAGCGGCTGGCGACGCGCCGAACTCAAAGAGCGGTGGCAAGGCCGCTGGTCACAACACGGACGGATTCGACGTCAGCACGACGGACTTGACCATCGAAGACAGGTGCGTCGGCTGCAGTCTTGCTTAACATAGCCGTCTATGTATGGGCCGACTGACGTGTGTCCGCAGCACTATCCACAACCAAGACGACTGCCTGGCCATTAACAAGGGCAGCAACATCGTCTTCCAGCGCAATACCTGCACCGGTGGCCACGGTATCTCAGTCGTAAGTAGCTTTGGTCAGCGTATGTGTCTGGGGAACGCCCTCAACGAAGACGCAAAACCTAGGGTTCGATTAGCTCCGACGTTACGGTGTCCGGCATCGTCATCTCTGGCAACACCATCACGAACAAGTACGTCTGCTACGTGGCGAACAGTATTGTGACCCCTGTTCTGAATACTCTCCCGTGGACAGCGACCAGGCACTTCGCATTAAGACCAAGGCCTCCGCGACCTCCTCGACCGTGACCAACATCACCTACTCCGGGAACACCGGCACCGGTCTCCGCCAATTCGGCGTTCTCATCGACCAGGTACGCGTAACTCCATCTCATCTCTCACCACGGCACAGTATTGCTCACTGCTCGTGTCTCGCTAGAGCTACCCCGACACCCTCGGCACGCCCGGAACTGGCGTGAAGCTCTCGGTATGCGCAGCTCTCACACCCTAGGTCATGTCCAGGTTCTGATATATCCCCTCGTGCAGGGCGTGAACTTCGTCGGCGCGACCAACAACCTCGCCGTGGCAAGCGGCGCAGAACGCGTCGCCGTCAACTGCGGCTCCGGGTCCTGCACCGGTCAGTCCCTCTACAACCCCCGAAGCCTCTCCGACGTTTTCCCCCGATCGAGAACTCACATATGCTTTCGCTATGCAGGCTCCTGGGACTGGTCGGCGCTGAAGGTGACGGGTGGCAAGGCGGGCCCGATCACGAACTTCTCTGGCATCAAGAACTTCTCGCAGTGAACCTAGGCGCCGTTCACCTGCATCGCGTGCATTCAGTCGGTGAATGAGGGTATAGCGTTCCTGCAGATTGGTTTGAGTGGAAGCGGCCGGGGAGGGTGCAGGCACAGCTGTTAACGTTGATGGTATATGTATGATAGATTGCGCATGCGCGAAGAAGCAAAAGCAGGGGTTATGTACACGTGCGAAGAATCGCCTGCGTTTGGGTAGTGAGAGTGAGGGGTAAGTATAGGTATGACACATACAGGTGCAGCGGACGGGAAATCGGTAAATATAGCAACGACAGTGATATCCAACAGCCCTAGACAAGCGTCGTTTGGAGGCAAGCCACCGACCAAGGCAGTGGCGGAGCCATAGGGAAGCAACAGCGAACGAGAGAGAAACGATAAGATTACAACACGAAAGTAGCAAACGCAGCCACCCCCGCGGCAAGCACGACGTTCCACACGCCCTGCCGCCCTCCAGCCGCGCCATTCTTGTTAACATCGCCCGTCGCATCGCTATCGCTCTCCCCATCCGCCTTCGAGCCGCCCTTCGTCGTCGACGTGGTCGTCGTCTTCACCAGGCCCGAGTCCGAGAACGGCTGGTTCCAGAAGAACTGCGCGTCCTCGGGGTACTTGCGCTGCGCGTTCGCGAGCATCCATTTCGCGTACTTGCCCTCTGCGTCGCCGTACGCGGCGCCGACGGCGACGACGGACGGATAGAGTTCCGACGCGGTCTCCTTGCCGGCTGATTGGGTGAGCGCGTAGTCGAGCGCGGACTGGATGGTGGTCCCGTTCGAGGTGGTGAGGTTCCACGCGTCGTAGCCGATGTAGGCGCCGATCTTCGCGTTCGTCTGAGGAGAGGCAGATGTGAGTCGGTGCATGAATGCATGGGGGGTACTGCTCACGATCATGGCAGCGAGGTTGTAGGCGCGGTAGTGATACGGCCGGGTGCGCGCAGTCTCAAGAGGCTATACGGAGAGACATCAGCATGATTCGCGCAAGAGTCGGGTTTCAGAGAACGCTACCTGGTCGCCGTTGGCATCGATCTGCCACTTGTACTGAGTAGTGAAGTACTTCTCGAGCGTCGCCTTCGCTCCGTCGTTGTCCCCGACGAGCACTTGCAGCGCTGCAAGCTGGTTGTAGTAGAACGTCCCGTGGTTGCTGCGTGCACACAAATATCAGTCCCTTGGTCTCCAACCATATGATAGGATATAAGCGCACTTGTCGGCGGCCTCCTCCTCGAGCGCGATGGGCGCGGAGGTGAGCCAGGAGATGTACTTCTTTGTCCACTCGGTGAGCTGCGCGTCGATGTCGGACGTCCACTCCGCCGCCTTGCCGTTGCGCAGGATGAGCACGCCGCTCACGAGTTTCGACATGCACTTCAGATCCCTACCGCATCCCGTTAGCCCCACTAGCCCTTCCCCAACGCTCCCCCAACTCTAAAAAAACCTAACCGGGGACTCACAGGACGCCCGTATGCTGGCCCGTTTGCCCACTTGGTCCGCGCGCCATCTGCGCATAGTCCAGGTTCGGCTTCATCGCCGTGTCCGCGTCGAGGAACCACGCCTTGATGAACTTGGCGACGTTCGTGGAGTACGTGCCGCTGCCCTTGAGCGCCCACGCGAGCGCGTTGTAGAGCACGGCGTCGGAGAGGTCCGCGAACGCGCCGACGTCGTTGACGAGCCGCCCGTCGGGGTTGAACTGCCCGTCGCGCGTCACATACGGGCATTGCGCCCACACTGCAAGCGAGGGAGGGGAAGGGTGTCAGTGGGTGGCTGTGAGGGTGAGATGGGGATGGGGGTGGGGGCGTACCTTCCTCTTGGGTGAGTTCGGTGGTATTCCCGACGCTGGAGCAGTCGGGCCAAGAGCTAGGCACCAAACGGTCAGACGGGAGCGCGTGTAATAGAAGCCGGAGAGTGCGCACTAAGGGGCCCAACTCATGTAGTCATGCTTATCGCCCGACGGCGGCGTAACCGACTTGTTCGTGACCGCTGCACAGTACGCACGCATCTCATCAGCCTCCCTCTCACACTCGTCTCATGCCGCGCGCAATAGACTCACTCCAGGGGCCCTCGCGCGCGAGGTCCTGCGCCCACTGGAAGATGGTCGCCTGCGCTTCGACGGTCGTGTTGCTGAAGTTGCCCGCGAGGACGAACGCGGGGTCGATGAAGTCGTTCGCGTAGCTCGTCACGGCGCGGACGGGCTGCGCGCTCTGCAGGAGCAGCGCGCCCACACAAAGGGAGAGTGCCGCAGATAGCATGGTAGATATCCGGCCAACAGGGGTTTTATGAGAAAGGACAGACGGTCAGCACTAGTGAGGCGCCAGTGCTCAGAATCGGAGAGGGTATTGAGGGAGGAGACAGAGACAGAGAGGACGGAGAGGACAGAGAAGGATGGCGGCGCAGACGTCGTTGCTGCCTAGATATGTTTCAGCCATGACAGGCTCGTCCGACTGCTGCGACCAGCCACCGTGACCCCAGGCCTGGCGCCGCGCGGGCTGAAATGCGTGCCCTGATCGCCCGCGGCAGGAATGGGCGGCCTCCGAGGCGGTCGGGGTCTGCGCCCTTTTGCCAATGCCCATGCCAAGCCTTAGCCTACGGACCTCGGCGGGTTTCTGTCAGTGTCTGAACGCGCCCGGAATCAGCCTGGTTTACCGCGAGGTTTGCGTCGACATTGACTTTATGATGCTCACCGATTCTGCGGGCGCAACGTCAGCCCCGACTCCCGAGAGCCCGAGAGACGGAAGGGCGGAACGAAATTAAGGATCGAGGGGAATCCTCGGTGCTCCCCGCCAAGCCATTTGCGCGGCTCGGCTTATCCATTTGCCCGCCCGCTCGAGCCCGCTCGGCGTACGCGAAAATGAAGGCCCCAGTCGCTGACTCGCTGGCCGCATATGGCAGGTTCTGTGGTTCGCAGCCGCGCGTCATGCACCACGGTGTCTCGGCTAGCGTCCCGTACGTGCCCGCCTGCATTGTATCATGTATAGGTAAGTATGGTCTTCCTCGACGGTCGGCTGTCGTTGCCGGGTCGGAGGTCCTCGAGGTGGTCGTTGGCCAGCGCCGCTCACGCAGAGTCACTCGATGCGGCGGTCCCGCAATGGCACAGCGCCAAGTTAGACAGACCCGATATCAGCGGGAACATCGAGGACAGGCACAACCGCCCTCGCAGTACACTACAAGCGCAATCCCAAACAACCACCCTGCTCACCCTACACCGCATTAATGGGGTAGTGGTAACCTGGGTCGTTGCCATCGACCCGCCGGGGGTTCGATTCCCCCTTAATGCACTCGCCAGAAGGGCAAGAGACTTTTGTCCCGCGACTTCAATCGCAAGTGAGGGTCCGCCTGGGTATACCTACCCTCAATCGATAGTCTTTTGGTCGGTTCGGGGGAAAGAGGGAAACGCAACGGGCAACCCGGCAAAACGGTCGCGGTTCAATCGTTCACGATTACACATGTGGATTCTGGAAAGCGATAGATAGGGTACCTGCAGTTGACGCAGGTTGACACTCCATTGTGCGCCCCTTTCGAACGCTAATACACATAAATGAAGGAGACAGCCCGCGCCGACCCTGAAACAACTGGCCGCAGAAAAAGGACTTACCACACGCAGGTCCACCGCCGTCTTCCTTTTTCGGCGCACAATGGGCGGGTCCCAGCCACGATGCATGACGCACAAGTACTCCCACAGGCAAAATCTTCGCGAAGCAGTGGGGACGAACGACGAGTCAGCCTTTGCAATAGCGTTCTGGGAAATCTCCCGGGTCGAAGACGTCCAGCGCCCAGCGCGCGGAATTTGAACTCGATTCTTGGAAAACAACGGAGGACATACCGGGGCAAATCCGTCATCCGTCTTCCAGATGCCAGCTCCAGAGGTGCAATCTTCGAGCGGACTCGTTAGACGGCGGCAGCGACAGCGGCGGTGTAGGTTCGTGCAATCCACTCGCAATCGCCGCGAGTGTTTGATGCAGGAGAGCGGCGGGCCACCACGAGGCCGTCGGTCTGAGTGAACTTTGCTGCGGACCAGCGGTAGTTAGTACAAGGGGCATCGATCAATGAAGCCGAGAACTGTGGGTGTGCGTTGTGTATGTGTCGGTCCTCGGACGTTCGTGCGAAGGGCGCCGAGGATGACTCGGGCTCGAGGTGCGGAGAAGCTACGAGGGCCTGGTCTTGGGCTATCAGGTCTTGGGCGGCGATATCGGCAGCGGGCACGGATGTGAGTCGTACTGTATGCGACATCGATGCACGGTTCCAGCTTCCAGCTTCCAGGCGAGTGAGTCGAGGGGGATGCACAATGGAGGTGGTCCACCCGCATATATCCGTGCGCGTGAAAATCGTTCCTACGGTGAAACATGAGCAGGAATGGGCGCATACAGGGAGCGGACGATAGGCTACCCAGGAGGAACATTCCGAGGCATTGCTGCCGCCCCCTCTACCTTCACTGGGTATCGTCACCAGAAGCCGGCGAAGCACATTGTCCAGGGCAGGCGGTCCGAGGACATTTCCCGGAATGTCGAAGTGGTACCGGCGCAGGCGCAGGCGAACGGTCGAATTCCCGCGCGCCCGGATCCGGCATGAGATGAGACCTCGTCCAAGAGGGAGACCTCCCTCTATGGTTTGACCTCGCAGAAGTATCGTCGTGTATTCGCGGTCCCTGGCAGAAGAGGCTTTGCCGGTATCATGGGCGCTAGCGTGTGGACGCACACAGAGTTCATCAGAACGCTAGCCAAGGCTCGGACACATGGGCGCGTCGACGGCACTAGGTAGGGTCGGGCAGGCGTGGCGTCGTGCTTTGTCGAGGCAGGATCAGAGGAGCAGACGGATGACGGACTTTGCGGGGAGGGGCTTCTGAGGACAAAGACAGAGGAGCTTCGAGGAAGGCGCGAGACGGAGGGGGATGTTCGACGGATCTGCGCCTGATGGAGCGAAAGTACAAGGAAGGCCGGAGTCGCGATGGCTACGGTGCGCGGGGGTGGAAATGGGAGGCAGGAGTGCCCCAGCGGACGCGGGGCAGGCTGAGGGGCCGCTGAACTCTACAAACATACCCAATTGGGGACGGAAGCGGGGTGCCACGTGTGGGACGCGCTGATGGGCTGCCGTTCCGACGACAAACGACCTGCCGGATATGTCCCTCCTCTTATTCCTCCTCGCCCATGTGCAGCCTCTCGCGCTCTCCGCCCCTTATTCTCCAACGGGGGCAGCGCACAATGTATAAGAGTACACCACCAGTGGCCGAGGCCGCAACGACCTTGTCCTCGTCCTCGGCGACCGAGAAGCGAGCGAGCAGCACATCCACCCATCTTCAGCGCATCGCCGCCCACACCCACATACGCCCACGGCCAGTCCGAACAGAGCCGCCTCCGCCCACCACCCTCGCGCGCCCTTGTGTCGATCACTGCCCGCGCCGCCCACATACACTTACCCTATTGTCCGCCCGAGCCATCCGACTATACCCATCCTAGCCTCGCCCGCGCCCCAGCTTAATACTCGCAAACACCCTTGCTACTGCCCGCCATGTTCCAGGTCGCCTCCCGCCCCGCCCACCACCACGGCGCCGTCCCCGAGCCGCTCAACCTCGGCTCGATGTCCCACTACCAGTCCCCCGTCGTGCAGAAGCTCAACATCCCGCGCCGCCTTGCGCGCCCCAGCTTCGCCGAGCCCTCGCGCGACGCCGTCGCCCGCCTCGACCCCGCCCTCGCTGGGGTCCCGCTCGAGTACATCCGGAAGATGCTTGCAGGCAATGCTAATCAGTGCGCCACCTTTGCATCTCGTCCTTGTTCGCATTCTGACTTTACGCCACCTACCTCCCAGGATGATCGCGGCATTGTCGCTCCTGACAATCCCCAGCGCGCTCCCCTGCGCACACCTCCCCCCGACGCTCGACGCGCCGCTGCGCCCGAGCTCGCAAATGCCCGACGCGACCGCCTTCCCGACGCACGTCCTCGCCATCCTCTCCTCGCGCTCCTCCTCGTCCACGCCCACCGTCGCGTCCTTCGCGGACAAGGCGTCCCTCCCGCCCTCGACGACCGTCCCGCTCTACCCCGCGTCCGCGCTAGTGCTCGCCGCGCACTGCGCGCTCCTGCCCCCGCTCCCGCAGGGCCTGCCGGCAAACGGGCGCCGCGCGGCGCTCACGCTGCCCCTCCTCCCGCTCACGATCCCGAGCCCGGAGACGTTCGCGCTCCTGCACGCGTACCTGCACACCATGCGCCCCGACACGCTCCTCGCGGCGCTCCTCCCCGCGCTCGCCGCCGCGCTCCCGCAGCTCCCCGCCGCGGGCCCCAGCGCGGGCGCCGGCAAGCACGGATACGTCGGGCAGTTCAGCGCGGAGCGCTTGTTGAGGCTCGCGCACGCGCTCGCGGGCGCGGCGTTCCAGAGGGGCGGGCCGCAGGGCGCAATGGGCGCGCTCATGGCGCACGTGAAGCTCATCAATGGGTTGTGGCAGAACGTGTGCGCGCTCGGCGTGTTCGACGCGGAGCTGTGGGGCGTCATGGACCTCGCGTGGGAGGTCGTGCTCGCCGCGATGACTCAGGTCGCGGAGAACCGGTAGGCGGGAGGCGACGCGCTGTGCGCTCGCTCCGCCCCTCCTCTCCTCTCCTCTTGCAGTCGCATGAAAACTTGAAACCCCCCTCTACTCCCTCCCACTTTCCGTTGTTTCTGTTACTCATTGCATGGCGGGCTGCGCCCCGCCCTCTTCGCACGGACACCCTACATTCGCACTAATCCTTACTCCCGCACCACTATTACGCGCCCCTTCTGGACTTCCCTGCACACCCCATACCGCCTCATCTTGTCCCGTCTTGTCATGTCATGCATACCCCCCGTGTATCATTCGCCCCGGCACCGTGGCCCCCTTTGTATCCCTACTACTAGCAGTGCTTACTTATCGCCTGCGCCCCGCGCGCGGCGGCTCCCTTCTGGGTCCTGGAAAAGATGTTCGGTAGACGACGAACGTGTAATGTGATAAAATGTATCGAGATGCGTATGAAGCTTATGCCTGGGATGTCGGCGTGAATCCAGCGCGAGAGCACTGTGTGCACGAATGAGGAATTTTGCTCTGGCAGTACGCCTGGAAACTGTAGTATGCCGGCGACTTGTCTGACGCCTGCCAGGATATACAGACGTGGCATGCCTGTGCATGTGAAGATCCAATAAACCGAGAACGCGTTCAGAAAAAAATTGATCCCCTTACGACGACTGCATGCATTAAGGGGGAATCGAACCCCCGGCGGGTCGATGGCAACGACCCAGGTTACCACTACCCCATTAATGCGACAGACTGTCGTTGCTGGCATTAATCATCGGCTTTAATCCACTTTATCAAGCTTATGCCCAGCGGCCACAACTAGTAGCACCGCGCTGCAGCAACGAGTTCGATGGGGCGATGGCATATATATGTATATACAACTACGTTTGAGCCCGGGCGGATAGGCCGCGCCGTTCCACAGGACAACGAGGCTAGTGATTCCCATGCGGGTACTAAGATTCCTGTCCCGTTTTCTCGCGTATAGCTAGCCTCAATCGCAGTATCACTCCAGGGCGCAAGCCCACGCTGGTGCCGTAGCACAACGCAGCTCGCACCGGGGACAAAGCCAGATGTTTCCTGGGAAAATATGGCGGAAATATGGCAAGAGTAGAAAAGATGGGGGCGGCGTGTATGCCGAGACAACACGTAGAATACATGCGAGGAATATTTGTAAAGGTTCTTTGTACATATTTGCGATGTTCTCTCCAAGAACATGCAGTGTATACTTGGTTTGTTCCCTCTATGTTCTCAAGCCATGTTTGGACGCCGGAAATGGCGAGCACATACTGCCCATTTTTGGCACGTTATGGGACAAAACACCGTTTAGACACAGCGCCTGAAACATTAGTCATGTTTTTGTCATTTCTGGGCCACTTCGCCAGGGCAAATATGCCGCGAACATGTCTGATGTTCGCGCAGTGCTCTCCGCCATGTTTGAGACAGCAACATGACCGGCATGTTCACGCAATGTTCAAATCTCGAAACATGGCTGTAATGTGCATGGGAACATATGATAGATTCCCGCTATGTCTTTGTCATGGTGGGGTATACACTATGGCGGCGACAGATGTTGTGTTCTCTGCCGTGTTCCCGTGGAGAACATGGTAAGCAAAAATAACTCAGTTTCGCGTTACGAATCGGACCACCAGTCGCCCCACGAATCACACGCCGAATCATAGCGCAATTCGTACCGAGGTTCTTCGAGTGTGATTACAGCGTAATATACATCGCGAGGCAATGGGCCATGTCGAAGTGCGGAGCAAAGGGAAGGTACGGCTAGCTGTGAACGGCGAAAGTACCGTTCACGAACCCGAGGCTTACCCCGCGAAGGCACGCATCCTACAAAGGCGCAAACTAGGAACCTACATCTCCCGATGGCTTGCGCATGCCAGTGACGCAGTGCGCGCGTGATCGTGCGCAAAGGCGGGATGGTCGCGGAACGAAGGCGTCCTGCGCGCGCGCTGGGCGACCAGCGAGGCTAATGCACCAGTCAGAGCCGATCACGACATGTTGTCGAGTCGCCACGCACCAGTATACGCCTCTGGAGAACCGTCGATGCGCGTCCCTCCGAGGATTCTCCAGGGGCGCGTCGCGGCCTCACCTGCTGGCATTACGGTCGGTAGCCCTCTGCTAGACGCATGCTCCGGATGCCACAGTGTACACCCCATAGCGCATACGCAAGCGTTGCGGACGTCGCCATGGGTGAACACTGTGTCGCGGAGCACGCGCGCGCGCCACGCGGGAGCTCCGTGCTCCAGTGGTAGTCGGCGGAAAGCGTCCTCGCGGCAGCGTCATCGACGAGCGGCGCGCCCATGGCTACTCCGGTCGGAGGCGACGAGGAAATGCTCGTTGTAGCGGGCGATAGCGGCGTGTTCCGCCGGGGCGTGGATGTTCGTGTTCTGGGTCGGGACGTGCATGGCGAGGGCCAACTCCGGAAGCTTGAGGTGTAGGCGGTGTCGAACAGCGGAGTGTCTACAGGAAAGCGTGAGTGCTCGGCAGACGAGGTTCGTGTGCGCTGACCAGATTGGTCGCGCGCCCCGATGGTTGGGAGCTGAACGCGGATGTCATGAGGGTGAGGAGGACTAAGAACATCCGCGATTCACCGATGATTCGAAGGAGGGCCCGAATGGTGAGCGAGGTACTGCAGGTGAGCGACTGAAGAATCCGGGCGATAATATGCCGATAGGAGCTCATGTCGCTTTCACACGGACAGGACCTGGCTCAACAGACAGCAGGGGGTCCGCTACGATCGTGGATAGTCGTGGCACTACGAGCAGTGTGGTAGAACGAGCTACCCTCCGAGTCGTAGGACGAGATGGAGAGTCGATGAAAGCGAAGAAACCACTTACTTTGTCCAGGATCTCGCCGATCGGCTCGAGACACTCCTCTGCACAGCGTCAGCCGAGACTATGGGCTCGATGGGCAATGCGTTGGGGTTTAGTTTGGTGCGGGATTGCTCAAGGGTAGTAGGAATGCGCCTTCGTCGCGGCGGAGCGGGTGAGAGAAGCGAGTACAAAGCGCTCAGCGCTCAGCTCGGAATCCCCGCGTCCGGAAGCGCCCGTTAGTCCCGCGTGAGCCGCGGCACGCACCGCACCGCAGCTCACTCACCACGGCCCAGCTACGCTTCCTCAGGTGCATATGTATATATATATATATGAGCAACTTATGATACAGATGAGGCGCATTAGGGCTTCCGCCCCGTAATCGTCCCTACAAATGCTCACCCCTGTTGCGGCAGTCACGATTCATCGCGCAATCCTGCATCCACCCGGTGAAGTATGTGCGCCTCGCGCAGGAGCTACGTGATAATAAGATGATCAGCACGGACGTAGGACTACAACAAACTGAGGATACTCACTCGATCGAGAGGCCTTACATGAACGCATCGCCGGCTGATATGACAAGGACGACTCAGCGTGGGGTCCAAAGCGTCCGGTGCTCTGACCACGAGATGCTCCATGGCAGTTGACGCAAAGTGGGATACAACATCTTGACGGCGGATAACGAGGACCTCGTCGTCGTATGCCGAGTAGTATAGACGGCCTCCAATAGTGGGATACCTCCGAAAAGGATCCAGGGCTGAGTCTGCGCGATTCAGAGGCTTCAGACGCTTGAGCACGAGGAAGGTCTCCTCTACAGCTTCTCCGGAAGGGGTGCGTCGGGTGTGGAGGATGATCTGTTCGATACGGCCTGGGTGTGACTTCTTTCCGCCGAGTGCGGGATGGCGGAACATCGTGTTACTATCACCTGCGGACCTACTCCACGGCTTGTAAAGCACGCCTGAGAGGAGCAGCGAGGAGCAGCGTGTCGCGGAGCGAGGAAGTGGCGCTTTTCCGGCAGGACGCTTCGCGAAGAACTCCTGTTCGTCGAGGTATGCGCCATCGTCGTCGAACGACAGTCGTGTTAACAGCGCCTTGTACTCTGGGTCACCTAACGGCACGGCGCGTGCGTTCTTGAAAGGCTCGCCCTGTGCAGAAGGCGATCCGCGATTCGCGTCCGAACGTAGGACCGCGTCGAGCCGCATTCCCCTGCGATCCTTACCGTTCGCGGCCCCAAGCGTTTGCGAGAAGTCTTGCATGTATTGCTGTACGATGGGACTGCGCAGATAGGGCTGGAAGTTTGCTGCGCGGCAGCTATGCATCATGAACGTCATCTCGAGCTCCCCTGACATTGATCATCAGCTATGTATTGCGCGCGATCGCGCGATGAACACTCACCGAAGGTCATGTTGGTGTTGATCGACTGCAGGTAGAAATTGAATCGTTCAAACACGAATGACCGCCAGGAGTGGACGGGGCCGAAGAGGCGCAGGAACACGCCGATATGGAGAGCAAGATGGTGATTGGGCAGGATCTTGGTACCCTTGTAGAGCTCCTTCACGCCTTCGAGATACCGACGCAACAGGATCTCGGCAGTCGCGATCTGGCTCTCGCCGATTTCCAGCAGGCCGAAGGTCTCCACCGCCTCGACGATCTTGAGGAAGTTCTCAAGCATCTTTACGCGACGCTCCTCCTGGAAACTCCACGTGCGGATTAAAGTCACCGGGAGGTTGATAACGCACAGTGCACGCCACTGATCCGCGCTGAGCTTGCCGTGCTGCTTCGTACCGAACGCGGCAGGCGGGGCGTTCACCCAGCTCGGCAGCTGCATTCGCGCGCGGTCCTCCATATATGCGCCCAGAGTATCGCGTCCGATCGCCGCCTGATCATGTCGGTGCGGTGTTATGGGTGCGCTCTTGAGGGTAGCAAATGGTAAGAAACCGCGTAGTGAAGAGATGAGGATCTTACCTGGGCAGCGGACGATGACGCTACCGAAGTTGACGAGCCCTGTTTTGATACCAACAAGTCAGCATGTAAGAATGGATAAGCATAGTGAGGGCTCACAGGTCGTCGCTCTGCACCACCATCACCACCACCACCATCGTCATCATCATCGCCGGCGAGTGTCTGACATGAGATTAATTCGCGCAGGAGTTCCGGAGGGTCCGAAGGTATCGACTTACAAGTTTCTCAAGGGAGAGTGAGAGACGTCTCGCTTCGAGCTGCCGTCGACCTGTCAGCTGCGTAGGATCCCTGAAAGAGTGCGCGCTTACCCAAGCGATAAGGCGCTGAGCGAGGATGTCCTTCTTGGCGTCCATGTCCAGGTCGCGCACCCGACACATCTCCTGCAAAACGGCCAGCTTCTTACGCGGGAGAGCTTTGCGAGCGTTCTGGCCTTGAAGTGTCTTCTCGGCAGACTGTATCTCTGGCGTGAAGTCGGCAGGGGTGTAGTCGGGCAACAGCGCTGGGTCGAGGTCTGCTCTGTGCGTGAAGATAGGGGATATGCCGGAGGAGTGAATCTCACCTGGTGCAATGCCGGTATTCCTTGCCGTCTGCTGTTCGACAGGAAAGCCTTCCTTCCTGCGCTGTCGACCGCTTACAGTCAGCATCGGTGCAGTCCATGATGGAGCATCCAACATACCCATGCAGAAAGGTTCTTCACCAGTTGAGATACGGTGCCAGCCCTTCGTATGCCTCGGTCCAGACACAAGTGGTACAGGACTGCCTTTCCAGCTGTGCGAAGCTTGTCGGCGCTCGAGTTCAGGAGCAGCTCGACGCCGACCTTCATCTTCTCCTCGGAGGGGCGCTCTGGGATCATTCCGGACACGATTCCTGAGGCATCGCCGTCTTCCACGTCGACGTTGATTCCCCAGATGTAACGAATGTGCCGCTGAAGGATTCCGAGATAGAGATTGTGCATGGTATCGACGACTGTGTAGAGGAATGGGTTCCAGTAAGGCAAGCGTAGAAGTTCAGAGTATCGAACCCCAGTACGCTCATACAGCTTCTCCCGCTCGAAAGTGGTACGGGCGTTTAGCCACGATTCCGCATGCGCACGGTGTTGCTCCAAGTCGCGAGGCGCGAAAGATCCGGTATCCAGATTTTCGACGTCGTCCGCCGTCGCAGTGCAGACACTACAAAGAACACGAGAATGATTGTGAGGTCCGAGTCCCGATAACTGTCGAGCAGCCAGCAGATCCGCAACCAAGGGCACAAGAGCGGCGCGTACAAGACAGCCCTGAGGTCGCGAAGCAGTCTTGGTGTAGTAGACTCCAGGATTCCACAAATCGAGGAGCTCGTCCATCACGAGCCTCAGGAAATGGTTGATCTGGGAAGTCGAAGGTTTCGTGGGGCCGGGAATGACGCCCGCGAGGTAGAGGTTCTCGGGGAGGTAGCGCAAGTTCTCGGGGAGGTTGAGACAGATCATGTACACCGCGGTGCTTGTCACGCTCTGCTTCGCCTCTTTCATTTGGTATGGGTTGAACCCGTCCGCCGAGAGGGCAAATACGAGGCGAAGTTCGTCGAGAGGAGCGTCCAGAAAAGCCTTCCCCGGTTCGGCACCTTGCAGGTACTGAAGCGCGATTCCGTCGAATATATCCTTCATCGGCGTAGACGAGCGCCCTTGGTTCCACCGTCGCATCTTCAGCCACTTCTCGATCTCCTCGCGACATAGCATGCGGCCCAGCCAGTGCTTGAGAGACTGGTGAAGGTACTTGCGTACGGGGATCGGCATGGGTTCTTGGCCGATCCTTCGTCGTCGCGATAACTTGGCGCCGCACGGAGGGCTCTCGGGAGCTGCGCGCTCGGTGCATGTGAGAGGGACGGTGTCGGCGAGCGCGTATAGAGCGAAGCACTGGGAACAACAGCTGTAAGCCGTGATGTGCGGGTCCAGGTCAAGAGCGTTCAGGACCGTCCGTGGATCGCGAGCTAGCTGGCGCAAGAGTCGATGGTCCTGAGGAAGTAGCGATCCCGGCGCGCGAGCGTACTCAAGCGTCAGCCGAATGGTGCTTCTTAAGCCAGCCATCAAGAGACCCGTCGCTTTCCGTGAGAATCCAAGTAGCAAGTTCGACGTCGCAGCTACTATGAAATAGGCGTACACCGGAGTGACCGGAACTGTCCACGAAGTCCACTGGGCGTCAAGATGGCGCTCTGGAAGGAGTACGTCAACGTCGCATACAGCGAGCGAGCCACTATGAGTACGCACCGGTGTTGACCACGAATTGCGAATCTCCCGACGCGCCATCTGCTCCCGATCGCCCACTCGCCTGCCGCTCCCACTCCCATTCCTTCAGGTCTTCGAGCCTATTGAGTTCTTCGAGGATCTGAGACGAAAGGCCTTCTTGATACTCGATGACCTCCTCGTTGCCGCCCGCGCTCGAGGACTTGAGGAAGATGTAAGACATTGTGAGCCAGTTTTGGTACTCCAAGAAGGGAAGGTTGCCAGAGCTCTTCGGGTCGAGGGAACTCTTCCCACTGTTGCATGGCTCGCTCGATTGCACGCGCCAGCGTACGAAAGGCCCGTCCGATGAAGGATTCTTGATGAAGGAGAGGGGGCGGCCGAAGGAAGAGAATGTGACCATGCCCTGCATGAAAGCGAGGTGAAGGTGGATGAGATCGTCCAATTGCGAGGCGACGTTGGGTGGTGGTGGAGGAATCGTGAGCGGCGCTGGCGTGGGGTCTGGTTCTGGCCGAGGACGCTCCCCAGAGACTGCATCGCCGCGCTTGGCAGCGGTAGGATGCGAAGGGGTGACGGGAACCCCCCTGTCCTCGGTGAGCGGAGTGTCCGAAGCGATGTCCTCGGGCCCGAGCATCTCACGCAGTCGCGTCCAACGCTTACGGCGCCAGGCCGTGGTCGCGCTCGGCCCGGTCATATCTATCGAGAATCAGAACAGTTTTTAACCGGGTTTGTGCACGACACTCACGTCTGTTAGGGCGGAAACACACCGAGGGAGACCGGTTAATGAGCGTGCGCGGAAGGGCGATGGTAGCGGTAGTGGCACAGCGCTCATCGGTGGCAGCGTGACGGAACAAAGGCGGGCGCGGCACATTCTAGAGACGTCATCGATTCATCCTCCTCGGCGATATCGATCACTCACCTTGCGGGCTTGAGCTGCGATCAACGCCGCGTCCCGTCTTCAACAAGATCTGGTGGGAGGCCAGAGCTCCTATGTTACCAACAACTTCGGGGCTCACGAACAGAGCCCCGTCTGGCGGGATGGTTGGGATTGGGATGGGAGTACGAGGAGCGGCGGCACTACAGCACGTGCGACAAGGACATATTATTGTGGAAGCTGCAGAGCACGTGCACCAAGGACCATCTACGCCTACTGCTGCGTACAGCACCTACAGAACGACCAGCGTGATCGTGTCGCCGCGCAGACCATCGGTGTTGGCTCTCAACGTCTCGCGGATAGGACGGAGCAACTAGCGAAGAGTTATGTTAGAATCGAAACATGGAGAGAACGTCGAAGACTGACGGTCTGCATGGAGTCGCACACCATGTGGATTCGCTTGAACTGTGCGAACGCTTCACGTAGACGGTCGAAGAAGATTTGGCCCCCGTCTGGGCCCTCGATGCTGACCGGCGAGCGAGCGAGGCCGGCGAGTGCCTGCGCATGAAAGTCAGAGGATGTGAAACGCTGAGCTGCAGAGACCGACCTCGGCTTCCTTCACGACGAGGGCTTGAGTGGACTTCTCTGCGTCAGCTCTGTCCAACAGCGCGTCGTACTGGCGGACAATACGCCGGACCTCGCGTTCGCGTATGCCGTGACGAGCACGTTGCAGCCAGAGGGTCTCGACGCTCAACCCGATAGCAGAGCTGCTGTTGATGAGCTCGTCGCGTGTGGCATTGGCCTGGACGACGCGCTCGAGGACGGGCGCTACTATACCCTCTGCTGCCGTCTTCGTTAACTTGCGAGCGTGAAGGAGCTGAAGGAATTTGGCCAGCTCCTCCTACATAGATTGTGTCACCCATCGCAGCACCTCGATCAACTGATATGCTCACCTCGCACGAGAAGAGGCGGAAGTACTCTCGCCACTCGTCCATGATGGTCCGCATAGCGTCTCTGTGCTCTCGAGCTTGCTGAATGCCCTTGCGGAGCGTGGGCATGGAGCGGCGGAGGCGAACGCGCTCGTAGGCGTCGAGATTTTTCTCCCCTACGCGCTTGGTGTATAAAGCCTCGCACTGAAACACCGGTGAGCTACACACGCATGGGAAAGCAGAAAACTCACATCGACCAGCAACGACTCTGCTATCACAAGTAATCCCGTCGCCTGCTTTACGCGTTCGTCCAGCACAGACACTAGGTCGGACTGGGCGTCTTGCGGGATGTAGATTTGTCGCATGCGAGTAGATAGCGCGTACAGGTCGTTCTTCACTGAGATACGGTACTGCTTGTTGAGGAAATTCATCCGCGTAGCCAAGGATGCGGCCCATGCGTCCCGCGAGGCGGGGAGTTGTAGAGTCTGCCTCAACCTTGACGATTCCAGTCAGACAAAGTCGCGTAGGCTTGGCATTAGGAGACTTACGTAGAGATTGCTAGGTCGAAGTCGATGCAGGCAGACCGTATCGCCATCTCCTTCTCGTGCATGATACCAAGAGCAACGTCAACGTCAATCATTTCTGGACTTGGGGAGAGAGTAGGTGAGGTAGCAGAGTAGGAGAAAGTGCGCACGATACGCACCTGATATTGTTGCCGAGGTGAGCCACTCGTCACAAAGGCCCTTTGTCTCTCCCTTCGCATTCCGTTCTCGCCACGCGCTCTAGATCTGTTTGTGAAGCGGCGGAAGACACGAGGCGTTCTCGCGCAGGGCGACGGCCGATTGGCACCAGAAGGTCTCCTCCGACATTGATGTGTAGAGCGGCGTTTTGTGAGGTGGATGCGAGCATAGGAGGCGGATTGGGCTTGCACTCCTAGGGAGCAGGCGGTTGTGGTCGAAGCTGTCGAGGTTCCGATAACTCACCCGCATAGGCGGCGAGCAGCGAGTCGCCAGTTTAAGGTTCAGTCAATCTCGCGTCCCGGTCCCGCCGGCCCGCTATTTACGCAGCGTGTTATGACTTCACCCAAAAACTCTATTCAGGCACCCGCAGTACACAACTAGTTCAAGCAATCAATATCGTACAAGAGCTACACCTCCGGAGAGCCTAAAGCTCCCCCAATTCGCGGGCGCGGGCGAGAATGCGGTCGAAGTGCAGAACGGCCTTGCCAAAGAGCTTGAGCATCTGCACAGCGAGCTGACGCAAGATGTCGATGACGACGTGAATCGCGTCGCAGGCCGTGATGAAGATCCTGAGTGCAGCTTGGACGTACACGCCTCCGCCGACGCCATGAGCGAGGAGATAAACCTGCACTGCCAAGAACGTGACTGAGGCCATGGCGACGAGGGCGAAGATGATTCCCGCGGTCGATGGCGCATAGGCCTCGGCGGTGGGGGCGCGGAAGTCGAGTCCTGAAGGAGAGACGCGCATGTAGGTCACTCCTACCGGCGCGCTGGCGTCGTGCGCGTCCTGAAAACAGTCTCAGTCAGGCGAGGAGCGGCAGTCGCGACCGTGACTCACAGTGTTCGTGTCCACCTTGATGAACTCAGCGGGTACGCCTCCTTTGACGGCGATGCCGTGCTCTTTCAGGTACCCTGAAAGGAAATGATCTCTCAGTGATGTAGAAGTAGTAAGGAGCCAGAGCGTCTCACAGTCTATAGCGTCCTTGAATAGGTAGCGGAGCTTTCTATGAGTTATGGCGACGTCCGAATGAAAGTTGTCTGCAGCGATGGGAGTGACCTAAATAGGAACGGCGATGAAGGAATGAACATGCGCGTGAATGAGAGAACACGTACCACCAAGATTGCGACGCTACGGGGATTCTCCAGGAACCTCACCCAGCGCCTCGAGTTGCTTCTGTCTTCAGCACCCTTGATGGTAGGGCCAACTTCGACTTCGACGACGGAAACCCTATCGTATCCGCCGGGCAGGTCGCTGTACGTGACCTAGGAGCACAAGCGTCAGTGAATGTTGTCAGCAGCAGCGAGAAAATAGAACCTACCGTGGAAGTCAACCGCGCAGTCGAGGGAGCGGCAACGGCGGGATACTGAGAAGGAGCCATCAGGGAGGGACTGCCGACGGGATGGGATCACATACAGCCTCATTCCCCGTGTCGCCCTCCGGAGAGGAAGATACCGGCTTAGGGGGAACTGCAACCTGCGGGCGTGCATCCACGACGGGCAGCGAAGACGTGTTGAGTTGAGGGATACAAGCAGAAGGCGCGACATGGCCAGGGAATGCAGAGTCCGGGAACTTCGCGTGATGTTCCTCCATGGCGGCGGCGTAATCGAATGGCGGAGCGCTGTTGTTGCTGTTGTGCTCCATGACGGTCTGGGAGGTGAAGATGGCTGATGGAAGGGTGGATGGCGATGAAAGGAGAGCGGGGGAATGGGCGGTCGTTGGACGGGATGTTCAAGAGCGCGTTGAGAGGTGCTGGGAGTGGCACCTTCCTATCCTCACCGCTCCGGGCACGAGATAGACATGAGGCCCAGGATTGTGCGTGCGCGTACATCACAGCCGATCGGGCTTCCCAGCCGTTCGCCGGAGGTCAGTCGAACCCTGTATCGTGGTGCCCTGGAGACGGCGCGACGGCGCGCTGCCTCCTCGGACGGGATAGGTTCCCTACAGACAGGTAGCCCGTTCAGGGAATTCCCGAGTGGCACATAAGCACACGACGTACCCGAACTTGAGCATCGAGGCGCGCCGCCCAATCCAGAGCTGGGACCGTCGGCCATGACGCTACCATGAGGACGGCGTACCAGGACCGCCGGTTTCATTTGGCGCCGCAGAACAAAGGCAAGCCGTGGCGGATGCGAAACGACGGGTCCCATGGGCGAACTCCACCTCGGGCTTCTACCTGTAGGATGGCCTCGGTGCGCCATGGCGGGGCCTGGAATGAGAGCATGGCCGGTGTGTATTAATGGAGTAGCCGACGAGAGAACTCACCGTCCGAAGCATCGTGGGGGATGGCACCCAGCACGAGACCGTCGAAGCCCCGTCCTGTGCATGCTGGGGTTGATGCAGGCCGAATGTACGTGCCCTCGTTCCGTATGGATCGGACCGATATCCACAGGAGATATCGTGCCACGAGCTCGGATTGGCCGGATTGATCTCCGCGCGGAGGCAGGCGAAATAACGTCGTATACAGTCGTCCAGGGGATAGCGAGAGGGCGGACAGACGAGGCAGCAGTATATGCTAGGAGTAATCGTGCATGGTCGGGATTAAGTCTGAATAAGCGCTCGAGAAAGCTTGTGAAAGCGAAGGGGATTATCACCAAATCCAGCAATCCAGCTAATCCGGCCACAATCCGCAGGGAGTCGCGCCTCCGGGGACTCTGCGCGAAAGTCACAATGTGACGTAACCAGCTGCTTTTGGGCGGCTCCCGCATAATTCTGCTCCTTTCGCTTCTAGTTGTTGGTCCGCCAACCTTAACCTCGTAGGTTATTCACCGACCGTCTCCGCACGTTGCGGTGTGCTCCCTCCCTCTCCCTCACACCTTCACTAGACCACGCTACCACCGGAGAAGCTACCTCGCAATCCTTTGTCCTCAGAACACCTGCCGCATATATCATGGCTCTCGGGACGCGCAACGCTCTCAGCCCCCCGCCGCCTCCAAGCTTTCCTCGATAGCCTCCTCTCGCCTTTGTTCGCCCGTCCGCCTACTCGCCCTCGACAATGCCTTCGGCCCCGTACTATGTTCATGAGCGTAGGTCGATCACCTACCTGTGCAGTTACAACGCTCATCTTTGCGCTCCAGGTCTGCAGCAGGTTCTCAGCCACGCCGTCAAGAACAACCAACAATATGTCCTCTACCGTAATCTCCCTCGTCTCAGTACGCTCATTTCTCGTGCCTACAATCCCTTCATGTTCACTGACCCTATGTTGTAGTTCGCAAGACGGTGTTGAGAAGCACCGTCACCCCTATGTCTCCGTATCGCAGTGCAGTGCGCGACGCTGTTGTCGAAGAGGTGAGCATCTCAAAATTCCCGTTCGGCTTGTGCTAGGCTCACCTCCTACTAGATGCTCCTCGGACACGTTGTCCTGAATATACAATACGCTTCCCCGCGTTTGTATCTTACCCCGGACGGCGCGTACTTGTATGTACCATGCCGCAGTTTAAAACATTCTCAGCTGATGACGTATCAACCCCCAGCTTCGCTCATTTCGCTCCCATTCCTGCCGGCTATCATGGTGCCGCCGCCCCGAACCCAACGAACGGCCCGCTTCGTCAGCCAGTGAGTTGTTTGCTCTGTCGCTCGACAGAATGCTCACGGCTCCCAGGCCATCGACGAGTACGTTGCTCTCGCAGCCATCGTCAGGTCCATCCAGACTACTCTCCGGTCCTTCGACCCCGTGGACTCCGACACGCATTTTGTGAAGCGCCTGCCGCAGGCGGTACGTACCTCTCTCTAGCTGCGTCTCCTCCTGGTCCTCAGCCGTGCACGACAGATCCGCTCCTACCTAGAGTCCCAGCAAAAGTTGCGCGCCGATGTACGTGCGATACGCGTTCTTCTCTATACACTCGAAGAGCTCACCCATCGGTACAGAACTCCAGTCTCGTGGTGCGCCTCAACGACCTCACACGCGAAGTCGACGAGTTTTGCGTACAACTCAATGAGATGACCGCCACGGAGACCGACGTCTCCGCGCAGGATCAAGACGACATCGTCTACGACAGCGAGGTCGCACTCACCGCGTACGAAGGAAGTCACTCCAGCCGCGAAGGCAGCATCATCATCGACGACGACCTCTACGAATACGAGACAGGTAGCGACTCGGAGTACGAGGGGAGCCTCATGTACCCGGAGGACGACGATGCCGACGTTGAGCTCATGTACCCGGGAAGCCGCGCTCCCGGGGAAGCCGATCCTGTCGCGTACAGCGGCTCCTTCGAACGCCGCAGTCCGGCCGGGGACGATAGCAGCGAGCTCGAGTACGCTGACCTCCCGGACGTCTAGGTGAGGTCGAGGGAGCGGGGTTGTTGGAGTGTAGGCGTAGTACACTACTCGAGACAGATGTATCGTATTCCAAGGTCCTCGGTGAACTTAGAACTTCCAGCTTTTGCGGCCTGCTACAACGCGCGTTGGGATCTGCTCGTGCCTTGGCTTCTGGGAGATTATGATCAGCCGTCGGCCGGTTCTGGATCCGCACGAATCGGAGTACTAGCCGCGCTCGTGAATCACGTGCCAGACACGCGCACTCCAGAAGGACTCGGAACCAATCGCACTCGTGGGCACTCGCTGAGGCCGACTGGTGAACGCCACCCCTCCCAGCTTGAGACTCAGAGCTTTCTTCTCTGCTTGCAACCGCCGCCTGCTAGGACCACCATGTCGAGCTTCCCTGTATCTGCTTACGTTGAGCTGCACAAGCTGAAAGGTGGTCACAGCAACACTGTGAACTGCGTCGCTTTCTCGCCCAACGGCGCGTATCTGGCGAGTGGCGGGGACGACTACGTTCTCGTCATCTGGCACGTCTTGCAAGGACGCCAGCTTTACCGCACATTATTTAGAAGCGGCGTGGATTACGTCCTCTGGCATCCGACACTTCCTGACACCGTTATCGTTGGCTGTGCCAACGGTTCTCTGCAACAAATACACGAGTTTTCCTTGGTAAGCTCTCTGGCACTCTGAATGGACCGTAGGTTCCCTCCTAACGCCCAGTAGAACAACAGCGAGCAGCATGATATTCACTTGGGGGCCAGGAGTACTATCCATTACCTCGATTACCACTCAACCTCGGGCAGACTGGCGGTCAGTATGGGCGAAGAGGTGCACATCACGAGAGAAAGGACACCCAGTGAATCTCGTCTCTATCCTCGATTTGAACAATAATTAACAACGTCTAGATCACTACTCTGGCGACGTCGTTCTTGCCCGCCCGCCCGAGCCAAAGGGGTTGGACGAAGAGGACCCGCGGCTGCGCGCCGTAGCCCTACAGTTCAATGAAGACGGCACGTCCTTGGTGGTTTCCTACCTTGCTCACGGGATAAGGTAGAGTATTCGCTTCTCCAGGACGTATTGTCGTGAGCTCAAAATGTGTAGTTGCTGGGATACGTCAACCTGGGAGGCCCGTTGGCATATCGCGATGCCGACTGCGAAGCCCTTGATGCAGGTATCCTTCCGATTTCCAGTCCCGGACTTCGACTCATGCGCGTTCGCGTAGCGGAGGAGCCGCGATCAGCGCTCGTCATCGCTACATCGTGCTTTACAACGTCAAGGACGGCCTCGATCTCTACACTCTCGGCCCGCAGAAGAAGGCGAAAGCGAAGAAGTCTTTCAAGTTCGACAACGCCCCGCGGTCGAAGCACCATCTACAAGTCAAGTACATTCATGAGGGGCACGGTATCATCTCCGGGACGACCTGTGGCCAGGTCTGCATCTGGGAAACCACGTCCGGCGAGGTGTGCCAGAACCTCGAGCACGGCAGTGAGTGCCCAGTGGCCATGCTAACAATGTACTCATGGTATCTCTGCGCTGTAACAGATGATGTTGTGCAGGCGGTCGACGTACGTTTGGCGGCGAAGAAAGTCTGTATATCTCCGTATTGACGCCCATCCAGGCTACTATCCAAGACAAGCTCTGTTACATCGCGGCGGGTACCGCAGCCTGCGGCCAGGACACGTACATCAAGATCTGGAGGGCCAGGATTAGTATGTGCCCACTTGCCTTGCGATGTGACTGCACTTTACCTGACACCGGGGCGATTGTAGCTCAAGAAAGAGGTAGTAGCCTCCGCGAGTCTGTCGTGGATCTTGTGCAGTCGTTCGAGGTTCGTAGCCCCTTCCTTGATCGCATTTTCCGTTAACCGTTTCGCAGCCACGTCAAGCTCCGCTGTACTTTTTCGCCGTTCTGTTGTTGATAGCGGTCGCCATCGGCTGCGTCTGGGCGTGCTCGCAGACCCCGTGGGCCGCTCTCCTCGATACCACCGTCTTCTATGTACGTGTTCCTCCCGAATACGTTCCTCGATGTTCATCTTAAGAACTTCTGACAGGCGTATGGTGCTGGCGCGATCGCATTGGGTACCGCGAGGGCGTTCGGCGTCGCGTGCCATCACGGATCGCTCGTACTCGTCGGGTACCTCTGTGCGATCGCGGCGTACCTGCAAGAACTCGGACGTCTCGCCTTACGCCAGTTCCTGTTCTCCGTACTTCCTGAGCTGGCAGCAGGCGTCGCGCACGGTGTCGTCGAACCCGCTGGTCGCGAAGACCTTCACTTCGCACACCGTCTCGGAGAACCCGTCGCGCATCCCGACCTGTAGGTTCGCGGTGGTCAGCGAGTTGCGCCTCGTGATTTACGGACATCTGCATCGCCCCCGCACCCTTTGTCTCCTACATCTGTATCTAGCATCGTGTACCTCAGGCCATGAGCATGCTATTTGCCTTGCCGCATATCCGCTGTTCCGGCCGACGTTGCTACCTCATGTCGCCCACGTTGTGCGAGAAGGGGAGGGTCGAGTAGACCCTTCACATCTCTCTGGCCCCGACTTCACACCAGCCGGCGCGCTCCAAGATGAGCGATCGGCGGCGCCTCATGCCACTTCGGCCCGTCCTGCAGTCCGGAGTGGCACCGGGCTAGGTTTCCCTTTGTCCGTATACGCATACAGGTATGTGAAGCCTGCCGCACCTGCGCTTGACCGTCCGCCCTCGCAACTACTCTTCTCCCCACACACTTCGCACAGCTCTCAATCCGCTCGACTTCGCTCAGTATGCCCCACGACAATGAAGATACAGATAACTCCAGCCGATTCCTCGGTATGTCCGCCGAGCGTATAGCCAGTAGCCTGTCTTATAGAGCCTCGCAGATGCTATGATGATTCAAGACCCCTATTTGTCTGTTAGCTACGCGCCCACGACTCCTGCCGGCTCTCCTCCAGGTTTGAGCATAAACGGCATTTATACTCACCGTTAGCTCACGTTCATGGGCGCAGGTCCGAAGCAGCTACGATACCCCAACGTTATTCAGAGGCAACAGGTTGCCATGGGTCACATTAATGGTTCGTCCTCTTCTGTTCTGCGCACCTACGCATCTCGATACCCGATGTTTATGCACTGTCGACCTTCTAGCGATCCCGCAGAGTCTGGGAATCTTCCATCAAACAGCCCCGTTCGTTCCGCCCCGCAGGTCAGCTCCGACGCGCGAGCGCTCTTTTTCATCTTGAAAGAAAGCTCATGTATACCCCTCTGTCCAGTTTCATCTCCGCTAGCAAGCGTTCCGCGCCTCAGACGGAGGCAGGCGATGACGACGCGATGCAGGGAAAGGACGTTCCAACCATATTCAAGCGCCGTCGTCAGGTATCCGCCGAAGACCGCCAAGCGTCTGGCTCCTCTAACACTGTGCACTTCGTCCCATTCCACGCCAATACGTTCGCCGCAAACACGCAAGGAGGCCAACCGGGGATCATCCGAGCTATCGAAGCTCCTACCGGTCGCGCGCCAGCCGGCGAAAGGGCTTCGTCGGCGCCGGGATACCCCGACGACGCGAATGGCCCCTCTCGCAAGAATTCTGCAACCGACCGACGTAGCTTCGTCGAGGAAGAGAACGACGACGACGACGGCTTGTTCAGCGGCGCCGAGAATCCCGAGGACGCCGAGGACGCCGACGCCGAGGATGAAGCGCACACTACCCGCACGAAAGGGAAGGCTCGTGCGAGGGGGAACCCTCCGCAGCGATCGCCTCCCCGGTCCTCTCAGGTATCAGTCAGTTTGTTGTAGTCATCCATGCCTAGCTTACGGAACCTCCGCAGACGTTCGCGACACAATTGCAGGTGTCGCACATGCAGAACGACCTGCACGAGATGAATCACAACATCTCGCGTCTCGTCGACATCATGGACCAGCAAACCAAGTTCTTCTCGACCCTGCAGGCCAGGGGTTTCTTCGAGCGCTCGGACGCGTCTAGCACCACCACCCCTCCGGCTGCTCCCCCCGCGCCGCCGAATGGTCCTGACTACATGAACGTGGACGCTCCCGATTTTGTCCCGATCCCTCGCCGTTCTCGTCGCGGACGTACCCAAGAGCCCAAGCTCAAAGGTTTGCCGACGCAACGTGACCCAGACGACGTTACCTTGGCTGTAAGACATGTCCTGTCATTGCCCATACCGCCCTGCTGACATGTTTCCGCTCTCCAGGATCAGGTTCGCGCGTTGACTCGGAAGCTCATGAACCGCAAGAACGCCAAGGATCCACTCACGGACGAGATGCTGCCCACCGACGAGGCCGTGCTCGAGTACGACCCTCACCAGGGCCCTTGCTGCACCGTCCAAACCTTTCGTCCGGATCTCAACTCGCCCTCGCATTCTACGTGGAATGCCTGCGTCATCGAAGTTTTCGTTGACCACTTCATGGAGCTTCATCCGGATGCGCCGCAGCAGCGGGTGGATGAGCTCTTTAGCGGCCACCTCAAGTATCTGTGCCACAGGTGGCAGATGTCGGCGCTCGACCCCCAGAAGCTGCGTGAGAGGCAGAGGCTTCTGAACAGATCCGAGCGTCAGCGCAACGTGAGGGCACCCTTTCGCTTCGCTCCACTGAACCTCACTGACTCCGTGATAGCTCTACTACCGCCGCCTCGCGGTTGCCCATGCCTACGCTCCCCTCCGACGCCACATCCCAATGCTCATGTCACTTGGTGTCAAGGGGATGAGCTCCGACGAGTCCGACAACCGGAACGGCGTTGCGCAATACGGAGTGTTAAGGAAGGAGTGGCGCAACCCTCGCATAACCCCTTGGCTCCGTGTCTTCGACAGCCTCTACCGCCGCCTTCGCATGAACGACGTGGATCAAAACAGCCCTGGATCCGCGCCGCACAACCGGTTCTATTCTGACAGAACCTCGAATCGCCGCCCTCCCGTCAAGTACCTGCCCCGCAACGCGTACGACCCGGCCTGGCTTGCATCGCTTCACCAGTACGACCAGAAGCAGCTGGGCGTGAAGGAGGTGGACTACGACTTCTCTCACGACAAGACGATGCTCGAGTACGTCGCATCTTCTGCTTCTGTGAGGGTGTTCTAATAGTCGCTCTACAGCTTTGCCAGAGACTACAATGGCAAGCACAACCCTCTCGGCCTCTACTTCTGAGGGCCCCCTCGCGAGAGGCCGTCAGAAGATGGTTCCGTCGTCGCGCCCTTCCCCTCTGTTCGTAACCCCGGAACCTCACGTCGTTGTCTACGTCCGCGCCCCGCTTCTCAGCTCCACCCTCACCGTTCTGTGTATCTCTTCCGCGCCTGCGCCCCGCTGACTTAGCCCCTCCTTCGTATCCCGCACTCCTTTGTAGTGACATTATGCCCATCGTCGTGGCCCCCACCTTCCTACCATCCGACCTCAGCCACTCCTTCGTAGTACCACAGCCACTCCTTTGTAGTACCACTGTCCTTATGTTGCATTATCTCGCTCATCCCATCCGGCCGCTTCGTTCAGTGATGAATTCCTCGTGTGCAGCTTCCGCTACGGAAGCACGGTCCGGAGGCTGGCGGTGTGATTATCTAGACCGGCAATCTCCTCCGAGGTCCAGGTGTGTGGCCATGGGTAAGGCCGAGCCGGGTCACTCTCGTGGCTCCACAAAGCTTGTCCCTTCACGTCCACGCCCACGTCTGCCGACAAGTTGTCGACCCAACCGCTCTTTGTACGGGACACTCTTTGAGATGTATAAAATCGCAGGTGCGTTGCTGCAGGATCATCTCAACCTCCGTCAAACCCGCATCACCTGCTCAGCAGCCTCGCCACTACTTCCAGGTCAACATGTATGAGCCCGACAAGCCGATCACGATATACGCAAAGTACTCTCCGTTCCCCGCATATCTGCTTGAGAGCGACGAAGGCAAACCGCTCAAGCCCTCGTATGTGATCCTGCGGCATCGCCATCTAGTCCAGCAACAGCGGTTGATTCAAGGGTGAGTAACGCTTCGATACATCCCCAGAACGACACCTCTCACCATCCCGGTACTAGTTTGCCTCCCGCGGGCAACCCAGGGGCCAAACCCACTCGCGCTACCTCGGTACCTCTCCCGGCTCGAAGTGTATGTCGCTCCGACCTCCCCGTATGCTACAGTGCATTAAAGCTCTATTATCAGGCTGTCCAGGCTACGACCGTCTCGGCGGCTCATGCGGAGGATATCGCGCCGCAGGTCCCGCCTGTTACTTCCAAGTCAACGGACACCGGTGGCAGCAGGACAGTGGCGAACGCACTCCCCGTCTCGGCTGGTACTATATCACCCCCCGCCCCCGGGCCCGCGTCGCCATCTATCCCGTCAGAGGTGCCCTTCGTGTTAGCCCCTGAGGCGCCACACATGTAGGCATTCCTGGGTCGCGGGAGGACATGATACTTACCCCTGTGTCGTTAGTAGCTCGGACGTCAACTCGCGTGAGATGAGCGTCTCCCGTCAGGAGCGGGGCATTCGCAGCAGAGGCGAGAAGACCACCTGGTTCTCGTCGGAAAGCCAAGCCATCCTCTCTGCGCCCCCGGAGATCCAAACGGCTCGCTTCGGCGACCTGTACGTCCACTCATCCCCTCACGGCACCAAGCAGGCTTGGCTCCGTACTTCTGCCTCCCAGTGGCTCTCGGTCGACCTCGGCCATCCCCACCCGTACTTGAAGGGGTATATCCTCAACATTTGCGCCAACGGAGAGCCGTCGTGGGTCACTAAGGATACCATGCGCACCTACAAAGGTCGCGCGAAGAAGCTGGAGAAGACGCAGGAGAAGAAGCGTTCTCCTGAGCCCGGGTCGACGAGCAGTGAGTGTCCAGCGTCGAATTGCTTGAAGTACTTCTCTCAAGGCGCTTTCCAGCGGCGCACTTGCCGAGCTCCCCAGCGACTGTGTAGTGTCTCGTTACGTCCTTGTCCTTATAGCTTGCTGTACGCGTGATGTGTGGAATATCATGGTTTATAGTCCTCACAATCCGGGGCGCCTGCTCAGTCAAGACGGTTCGAGCACGTGCGCGGACCAGACCTAGAGACTCAGACGTCTACGTCTACGCTCGTGGGGGCTGCACTGCTTGTGGCCCGGCGACGCGAGCTTGAAGTCCACCATGCATGTCTTCACGTGCCTTACTACAACCTACGCGAAGAGAGGCCCACCCCGAGAGCGGAGCATGTAGACGTAGGTGTAGGGAGTAGATTGGATTATAAATATAAGACTGTACATCGGGATACGCCACCGCTTCGCCGCAAAACCGCCTCACTACGCTCACCTGCCGGTTCTCCCTGAAGCTCAATCGACTAGGCTCAACCGCTGGAGCAAGCGCTGCTTGTCACCCTCCTCGAACATAAGTTCGAGTTCGAGCTCGGTATTCTGACGGCGGTAAATTAGTCATCTAACTCGCGAGCGAAGGCGCGCACACATACCTGAGCTTTCAGATGGTCTATATCATTGCGAACGTCTTGGATCTGCGTCGACGTTGAGGAGATGTGTGTAAGTTACAGAGAAGCACTTACCGCGTCAGGAAGATCGCTGCCATCTTCGCGCGGGACGTGATCAGGGCGAAACTCGGCGAAGATACGCCCTATCTCCCCGATTACGTCGCGCAGGACCCGAGAATGGCCACGGAGCTAAGTAGGCCACTGTCCATCAGCGAGCACACAGGGGCAAGAGCATCGAAACACACCTTTCGTATAGTCATGTACCTCATACGCGGATGATCGGCGTCGTACAAAGGGATTGTGCCTAGCTCCTTATAGCTGCCACCATCGTCATTAGCATAGCAGGACAGTACCCAGACGAAGTACGTACAAGAGAAGGCCCGCAGGGGTCATCAAGACGCGCGCAGAGCCGGATGCTACGTCCATGATCACGCGACGAGAACGGGCCTAGGGGGACGCTGGGATGAAGGGTACCGCGCAAGCGGATATCTACAAGACGCACCTCTCGCATCAACGCGTCGAGGATGTGGTCGCGATACCGCGGCCCGTGCGTCACATTATCGCTCCGGTACTGGGCGCGAACTGTAGGCGTGTGAGTGATGGCGTCGCACGAGATGGTCGTCCAGGACGCACTGTTCTGTTCAATCTCGAGGTAGGAGGCGGACTCCTTGTCTTGTTTCGCAAGGTCGCCAAGGGCTCGCTGAAGACCTGTAGGTGAATGATGGAGGGAGTTAGGACTAGGTCTAGTACTTCATGATCGCACTTACGACTGAGGTAGGTAGCGTACGGCATTGTCGAGGGCGAGTAGGCGGACGGGCGAACAAAGGCGAGAGGAGGCTATCGAGGAAAGCTTGGAGGCGGCGGGGGGCTGAGAGCGTTGCGCGTCCCGAGAGCCATGATATATGCGGCAGGTGTTCTGAGGACAAAGGATTGCGAGGTAGCTTCTCCGGTGGTAGCGTGGTCTAGTGAAGGTGTGAGGGAGAGGGAGGGAGCACACCGCAACGTGCGGAGACGGTCGGTGAATAACCTACGAGGTTAAGGTTGGCGGACCAACAACTAGAAGCGAAAGGAGCAGAATTATGCGGGAGCCGCCCAAAAGCAGCTGGTTACGTCACATTGTGACTTTCGCGCAGAGTCCCCGGAGGCGCGACTCCCTGCGGATTGTGGCCGGATTAGCTGGATTGCTGGATTTGGTGATAATCCCCTTCGCTTTCACAAGCTTTCTCGAGCGCTTATTCAGACTTAATCCCGACCATGCACGATTACTCCTAGCATATACTGCTGCCTCGTCTGTCCGCCCTCTCGCTATCCCCTGGACGACTGTATACGACGTTATTTCGCCTGCCTCCGCGCGGAGATCAATCCGGCCAATCCGAGCTCGTGGCACGATATCTCCTGTGGATATCGGTCCGATCCATACGGAACGAGGGCACGTACATTCGGCCTGCATCAACCCCAGCATGCACAGGACGGGGCTTCGACGGTCTCGTGCTGGGTGCCATCCCCCACGATGCTTCGGACGGTGAGTTCTCTCGTCGGCTACTCCATTAATACACACCGGCCATGCTCTCATTCCAGGCCCCGCCATGGCGCACCGAGGCCATCCTACAGGTAGAAGCCCGAGGTGGAGTTCGCCCATGGGACCCGTCGTTTCGCATCCGCCACGGCTTGCCTTTGTTCTGCGGCGCCAAATGAAACCGGCGGTCCTGGTACGCCGTCCTCATGGTAGCGTCATGGCCGACGGTCCCAGCTCTGGATTGGGCGGCGCGCCTCGATGCTCAAGTTCGGGTACGTCGTGTGCTTATGTGCCACTCGGGAATTCCCTGAACGGGCTACCTGTCTGTAGGGAACCTATCCCGTCCGAGGAGGCAGCGCGCCGTCGCGCCGTCTCCAGGGCACCACGATACAGGGTTCGACTGACCTCCGGCGAACGGCTGGGAAGCCCGATCGGCTGTGATGTACGCGCACGCACAATCCTGGGCCTCATGTCTATCTCGTGCCCGGAGCGGTGAGGATAGGAAGGTGCCACTCCCAGCACCTCTCAACGCGCTCTTGAACATCCCGTCCAACGACCGCCCATTCCCCCGCTCTCCTTTCATCGCCATCCACCCTTCCATCAGCCATCTTCACCTCCCAGACCGTCATGGAGCACAACAGCAACAACAGCGCTCTGGAGTGGGACTACGACGCCGCTCTGCAAGAGCACTGTGCGCTCAATCCAGATGCTGGGTTTGCCCGCTACGAGGCTCTCCGCAACGTCAATCGGGAGCCCAGAAGCAACCCAACTCCTGCGTGGGATAACGATGCCGCCCTGAAGGAGCATTGTGCGCTCAACCCGGACACCTGGTTTGCACGCCTTGAACGGGGCGAGCCACCGAACGACGTCGCCCCGCAGCCTCACGGGGACACTCGTTCTCTCGACGAGGCCCGTATCATGCCGGATTCCGTCCCCAGCTCGGCCTCTGGAGCTCAGCAGCTTAGCTCGGACGTCGAAATGGCCGATGCTGAAAGCGACGTGCGTAGTCATTGTCATGCTCATGCCCGCGTTGAGCTGCAGCTCACCATCCCCATACAGTGCGAGTTCCTTCCTCTCAGCGACCGAGATGTCGACGGCATCGCGTTAAGCCGTGCCTCTCGCGAGCCTTCGTTTTCTGTTCGCCATAGCGCAGCGCCCCAGGACGTACCCCTCGCGACGCCCACTCGACGGGAAGGGCCCGCAGTCTACCCGCCCACCACCACCTCTCGTTTCATTCTCGATGTCCTTGCCAACCGCGTCTCCCTGGCTACGGTGAGTACTGTCCACGACCTCTCTCCCGCTCATCCAAATGACCGCCTTACTAGCGCCTCTACTCCGGTCAGAACCGCGAGGATTTGACCATCCCCGAAGAGACACTGCGCGCAATCCTCGCCAAAGCGCTGATTTGTGAGCATAGTTACGGTTCCCGATCTCAGTACCCACGCGTCTAACACTTTCGTATAGGGTTCATCGACCGCGAATGCCTTGACAACGTCGGAGAAGCTCGCATTGTCCTCGTAGGAGTACCCGCCGATGAGGTACGTTCTAAGCCTCTCATCCGGGCGCGCTAGCCCACCGGTTGCCGACAGGTTTTCAATCCTGTGTCCCCCGCCGTCTTCGTCGACGAACTTCGTATGATCGCTCAACATCTCCCGGAAAGTCTGACGACTCAACGGGCCACGCAAGACTTCGACGCGTACATGTTTCACGGCGGGCAGTATTCGGGCTATACGCCCGGATATGCCGTCGTGGTGTCGCTTTGCGCCAACGTCATGTTCGGGGTCATCCGAATCCTTCTCGTCCTTATCCGCTCACTCCTTCATGTCATCGTGCCGTCCTAGATCCATAAACCTGGTCCGTTCTCCGAAGCCCTGTGTACATTACCCTGTTTGTCCGACGAATCCATACACGTCCCGACTATTGCGGCTCGGTGTGAAATGAGCGATGCACGAGTTCGCCTATTGGGCGGGATGGCGAACAACATATGACCGAGGTGGTATACGAAGACAAGGTAACATAAGCGAACCTCAACTCCAATCCAAGTCCTGACGATAGCGAAATGTGGGGTGTTAGCGGGGCGAATAGACGGGACGGTGACGGTGCAATGCGGAGCACGAAGAGAAGGTAGCGGCGGTAACACGACAGCGATAGTGTAGTAAAGCGGATGTAGTAGAGCAAATCGAGGTACGGTGCAAGGAGCGACGGCGACACTGGGAACGAGAGGCGGAAACCGGGGTACGGGGTGGACTTGATCCCCGAAGTTACGTGCGGGAGAGCCCCTTGAAGATACTCTGCAGACTTGAGACACAGCTCTCGCATATAGTGGACAGGCTTACCGTGATTTTACGCTTTGAACGCCAGCCGGGTTTGCCACGCAGGGACTGGTCCGTCCTCTTCGTGACCACCTTAGACTGGGGCAACGGAATCTCGTCTCCTTCGATCTGAGGAGCCAAGGTAGAGATGTATGATTGGAGCTCGACCACTTGGGTTTCTATCCCCGACTGCATCGTATGTAGGGAGTCCAGGAGAGCCCCGAGCTCCTTGTATACAGTCGACAGCATCTGAAGCCGAAGCCGGAGGGCGTTAAAGTGAGCGCGCTCTTCCTGGCTGCTGCGAAACGCGATATCGGTCACGAAAATGTCGCTGGTGAGCGGTTCCAGCCGCGTCAGCTCGAGTACAAAATTTTGACCCATGGAAACAGAGGCTCACGAGGCTGTCGGGTCGTTCATAGTTGAGAGAATGTGAGGGCCAGTCGGCGGGGTAATGAGCGTAAGCGGTCTGTCGTTCCAGGTTGTGGACGGAGGCGGAAGCGCAAGAAGAGGGTAGGGCGGGGTGACTGTAGGTGGAGAAGATAGTTGGGGTTGGGCGGGGTCGGGCACGCCCGCCAACTTGGGAATCCGCCGCGATACGCATCAGAAAGCGCGCGACACTAATGGCCGTCGGGACTTCAAAGTCCTCGGCGTGCGAGTCGCTGCTGATTCGCACGCCCATCACTACTTAGTCCTCAGTCGCTCTGTACCTCAAGCCCTCTGGCTCCGGGCCATTACAAGCCTGGCATGTTCGCGGTGTATCGAGCGGAATGGCGAGCGCATGCAAGACTAAACAGAGCATCGAACTCATCTTTCAGCCTGCCGCGGCGCAACGCTACGCGATCGAAATCTGCGCGAATGCAGTAGGTTCGTGGCTAGTCAACTTGAAAGCTACAACAGCCATCGTGAATGCTGCGCCGTGAGTCTCAGGTATATTCTGAACCGTTTGTGATAGAATCGCTCACGGGATGGTGTGACAGGACCTGTGTGCACGTTGCGGCACGCGTGGAGAGGGATATCCCGAGTGGTTGAGTGGCACGCGGTGGACAGTGCTTACCTTGTCTTCGCTTTCTCACTCACCACCGCGCACTGCGCCACTGAGCACAAAGATTGTCGAGTACCACGAAAGATCTGCTCTTCGTCGATGTCGGACATACCTCTGGAAGATGTGCTGAACAGTCTCCAGGAGCGCGAGGACGCAGTGCGCAACGCTGTCGTAGTATTTGACAAAGGCGTCGCCAGGCTAGTATCCTCCTCCCTCCATGTCGATATTCTCAACTGATCTGTACCGCCGTTCTAGACTTCAAGAGTCGTACTCCCTCCCCGCTGACAGGCAGCAGTGGCCCCGCATCTTCGCTTCTAGGCTCGCAGCCGTGAACAAAGAATATCGCCAGAACGTCAAGCACGACCTACAAAGCGCAGGGCACAACCTCAAGCATCTCTATGCGGAAGGGGGAGATGGCGACGGTCCGCATAGTTCCGTCGCCATGCAGCTCTTGGTTACAATGGTGATCACGGCCCTCGACGACAATCGTCGCATGAACGCGCTCCTCGAGGAGGTTAGTCTCGATCTAGCTTTGGAAGAAGCTATTCGTTGACTTTCGTCGTCCAGTGTACCACGCTCCACGACGTTCTGGTCAGAGAGGGTCGACTTGCTCTCGCTGACCGCGTCTTCATGCGCAAGTCGCTCCCCGACCTCGTGCGGTGCAGCGACCAGCTATCCCTCCAAGCCAAACAGGTGAAGGATCTCTTCGATACCTTCAAACCGGCTTTCTATGTCATCGCGTACGAGGTAAGCTGCGGAAACCTCTGATGCGCTGCTTGTTGACCCGTGATTGTGCGCAGCGCGACTCAAAGTGGTGCCAACAACTGCTGAGCGCTCGGAAGCTCACTAGGAGCCAAGTCGAACAGCAGGCGACGGCGCCCTTCACAGTGCTGTCTGCTCTCGCTCAAGAGCGGGCTACGATCATTCAGGACTCTATGCAGCTCGCCATCGACGACGGGATAGCGTGGTGCTCCCTCCCAAGTGAGTACGTCGCGTTGGAAGAGTTCGAACGAGAGCTCGCGAAGTTCGACGATCTGCGTGATCGCGCCTGTTCCAAGAAGATCTCTCACGAGGCCGCCCTCATTCTCATTCGGGTATGTTTCCTCCCTGGTGCCGCGCGTGTACCTCATCGAGTCTTCTGGTCTACAGGAGCTCGAAGCGTCCGCGCTAGCTACTCCTGCCACGCTCCCCGGTGCGGATGGGAGAGAGATTCCCGTCGGACTCCTACGCAAGGCTTTCGATGGGTACGAGCACATCCGCGCGAGCTGCACTGAGATGTTGCAGGTTGGATTTCCCACCTCACCGTACTTCATGGAGACTGACTACGGATAATCGCAGCTTTCCGAGCCGATCGTAGAGATGCTCACACAGTATGTTCGCCTCCTCCGCGGAAGCGAGCTGCTTGCTAGGGCCTATTCATACTAGCTGGATGGTGAGGGGGACTTGTGGGAGGGCCGAAGTTTTGGGGGTTTGTTGTACATTAGTAGCCTGCAGAACGTGTATCTGAATGTCCTTGTCGCCGCGACCTCCGAGGTACCTAGGCGCTGACGAGCGCTGACTGCCGAGCAGCGCTCACGGCGCTCAATTTGGGAGATGCTCTCAGAACCCCTGGCGCTTATTCGCCCTTCTCTCGCTGTTCGTATACGGACACCATCACCATAACGTTCATACGTGGAGAGGAAGAGGCTATGTTCTTGCGCGGAAAGGGACAACGTCTGGTTCAACAAACTGAGTTCTATCGGGGCTTCTGCGACGCGATCAATTGCTCTCTTGGTATGCTCGTGATCATCTCATTGTACACCTCAGGTCTTATCCGCGAGTTCAACAGTACATGGCGGCCTTATAGTCGACAGTAGGAGGCCGACGCGTAGGGAAATCCGCGAGGGATGCGCCGTAATCACGTGTCTAGCACATGAAAGGGGGCATGCGTACCGCGGGGCAACATACTTCCCTCCTACATCCCACCATCACCCAGCCCGTCCACAGTGTGCGTATATTCCTCCAGCAGGCTTACCATGAAATCTACTGACATCGGCTGGCAGCAGAATTGTAGTACCAACTATGCGCTTTTTGTGGATCTTGATTCTCTCCCTGTCATCTGCCTTTGTTCTCCCGCTCTTCGCCATATACGCCCCCCTCTTGCTCTTCGGAATATATGTGGACGACCTGCGCACCAATCCGCTCGCCACGCACATATCGGCGTCCTCGCGTTCAATCTATCGAATCGCCACTGCGATGTTGTGCCAGGTTTCGCCGCTCCCCATTGTGCCTCGTGTCTGCCCTCCGACCTCAGAAGGGGGCGATCTACACGGCAGCTTCGTTCTCCAGCATATCAGTGTTTCGCAGCGGGTTTTCGTCAGCCAATTGGCCCGCTATTCACCTACCCCGCGAATGTTCACAGCCATCCTCTCCATCCAACGCGCCGCCGACATCGCCTCCAGCCTCAGCAACTCCATTCCTCTGCGATCCGACACGCGACAGCGCACCGACGCCCAGCAGCAGGAGGCGATCGAAGTACTATCAGGTATTCGCGATCGGTCACGCGAGCTACTGGTTTCGTTGGGGAACATCGTCCTGCATATTGAGACGGCGATAGCACGGTAAGCACCCTTTGTGCCTCGACGGTCATCCCCCCGGACTGATGGCCGTTTAGCATCGCATCCATTCAGAGTACCGTGACTACCGGACTTGCGGTGCTGGATGGCATGCGCTTCATCACCGCTGGCCGCCAGCTCGAACGGGGGACGCGATTCGACCACATCGTCGTGCTTTCCATGAACGCGAGTTTAGATTCCGCTGAACACGTCCTGCAAGAAGTGCACCACGCTACATCCCTCGTCTCTTCTCTCTCCTCTTGTTTAGACTACTTCGGTCAGGACGGTACTGCAGAGCGCATCGATCCACTCTTACCCGGGCCACGCCACGACGCGATTTACCCGCTATTTCATGGGAACGACCTCCTGTCCCCTGTTTCTGGCGGACTGGCTCTGTTGCGATCGACGCTGCAGGTCGACATAGGAGACGTATTGGTCGATACTCCCGAGCCCGCAGGCCCCAAGTTCTACCCTATGCAAGTCGCGCGCGTCGTCATCGAGAGCCAGGTGGAAATCATCCGCCGCGACCTGCGATTTTTACGGCGGATTAGGCGGCTCGCGCGGGTGGGTAGGCTTCGGGGAAGGCTCTGGGAGACTGACGACGATGAGTGGTAGAGGGGACTTCAAGTGCATGTTGCGTTAAGGGCGGTAACTTGGGGGCGGCCGTCGTGCTCTTCCGTTGGAATGTATCTCATCCCATTCAAAGACTTACACGTTACGTAGTATGTGTTGTATGGAATAAGGTCCCGCTCACCTGAGGAAGCGTAGCTGGGCCGTGGTGAGTGAGCTGCGGTGCGGTGCGTGCCGCGGCTCACGCGGGACTAACGGGCGCTTCCGGACGCGGGGATTCCGAGCTGAGCGCTGAGCGCTTTGTACTCGCTTCTCTCACCCGCTCCGCCGCGACGAAGGCGCATTCCTACTACCCTCGAGCAATCCCGCACCAAACTAAACCCCAACGCATTGCCCATCGAGCCCATAGTCTCGGCTGACGCTGTGCAGAGGAGTGTCTCGAGCCGATCGGCGAGATCCTGGACAAAGTAAGTGGTTTCTTCGCTTTCATCGACTCTCCATCTCGTCCTACGACTCGGAGGGTAGCTCGTTCTACCACACTGCTCGTAGTGCCACGACTATCCACGATCGTAGCGGACCCCCTGCTGTCTGTTGAGCCAGGTCCTGTCCGTGTGAAAGCGACATGAGCTCCTATCGGCATATTATCGCCCGGATTCTTCAGTCGCTCACCTGCAGTACCTCGCTCACCATTCGGGCCCTCCTTCGAATCATCGGTGAATCGCGGATGTTCTTAGTCCTCCTCACCCTCATGACATCCGCGTTCAGCTCCCAACCATCGGGGCGCGCGACCAATCTGGTCAGCGCACACGAACCTCGTCTGCCGAGCACTCACGCTTTCCTGTAGACACTCCGCTGTTCGACACCGCCTACACCTCAAGCTTCCGGAGTTGGCCCTCGCCATGCACGTCCCGACCCAGAACACGAACATCCACGCCCCGGCGGAACACGCCGCTATCGCCCGCTACAACGAGCATTTCCTCGTCGCCTCCGACCGGAGTAGCCATGGGCGCGCCGCTCGTCGATGACGCTGCCGCGAGGACGCTTTCCGCCGACTACCACTGGAGCACGGAGCTCCCGCGTGGCGCGCGCGCGTGCTCCGCGACACAGTGTTCACCCATGGCGACGTCCGCAACGCTTGCGTATGCGCTATGGGGTGTACACTGTGGCATCCGGAGCATGCGTCTAGCAGAGGGCTACCGACCGTAATGCCAGCAGGTGAGGCCGCGACGCGCCCCTGGAGAATCCTCGGAGGGACGCGCATCGACGGTTATCCAGAGGCGTATACTGGTGCGTGGCGACTCGACAACATGCCGTGATCCGCCCCGCACGCTGCATGTCCTGCCTCTGCTTCGTCTTAGCATGCATCCCCACCTGCAATGTTCTACTCAACATCGGTACGCCATCAAGGTCGGCAGTCCTGGCGGTCAGGGCGGTTTCCGGTATGTCAAGCACCCCCTTCGCCCCCTTCGCCCCCTTCGTCGTCTGCGTCCTACAGCAGCGCATTAGCGGCATCTACTGAGAAGTGGCAATATGCCTGATGTATATATATACCCTACGTTGTAATCGCCGTTGGTACGGTGCGAATCATTATGCGAATGGCTCTGCGAGTCGGGCGCTGAATCACACAGCGATTCGCAGCGCGATCTGTGGCCCGATTTGAGTTGCTATGTTTTCCTGGGAAAACATGGCGGAAATATGGCAAGAGTAGAAAAGATGGGGGCGGCGTGTATGCCGAGACAACACGTAGAATACATGCGAGGAATATTTGTAAAGGTTCTTTGTACATATTTGCGATGTTCTCTCCAAGAACATGCAGTGTATACTTGGTTTGTTCCCTCTATGTTCTCAAGCCATGTTTGGACGCCGGAAATGGCGAGCACATACTGCCCATTTTTGGCACGTTATGGGACAAAACACCGTTTAGACACAGCGCCTGAAACATTAGTCATGTTTTTGTCATTTCTGGGCCACTTCGCCAGGGCAAATATGCCGCGAACATGTCTGATGTTCGCGCAGTGCTCTCCGCCATGTTTGAGACAGCAACATGACCGGCATGTTCACGCAATGTTCAAATCTCGAAACATGGCTGTAATGTGCATGGGAACATATGATAGATTCCCGCTATGTCTTTGTCATGGTGGGGTATACACTATGGCGCGGATGGTTTTTCCTTTTCTGGCATATCAACGGCATGTTTTTCACGCAAACATCGGGCTTTGTCCCCTGTGTCGGACGCTCAGAGCTTTGCGGTCGTCTTCTGCGCCTGCAGGCGCAGCGCCTTGCTTTGGTCCCGGAGCACCCTCCGGAGGATCTTCCCGCTCGGGCTCTTCGGGATCGCGTCGATGAAGATAACGCCGCCCGTGAGCCATTTGTACTTCGACTTCGTCGCGGAGACGTGCTGTGCAGCCCCCGTCGCGCGTCAGCTTTCTACACCGCATCTCTGCCAGGAGAGAATGCGTACCTTTTGCAGGCGCGCCTTGACCTCGTCCGCGAGCGCGGGCGTCTTCGCGACGGAGGCGGCGACGGCGGGCTTGAGGACGACGTACGCGAGCGGGGCCTCGCCGGCGAAGTCGTCGGGGATGCCGATCACGGCAACGTCTGCGACGTCGGGGTGGTCGAGAAGGTGGCCCTCGAGCTCGGAGGGCGCGACTTGGTTGCCCTTGACCTTGATGAGCTCCTGTGGAGCGGCGGAAATCATCGTTAGGGCATTTGGAGGACGGGTCGGAAACGGAGAAAGCTGCAAACCTTGATGCGGTCCGTCACGAACATGTCGCCGTTCTCCGCGAAAAGCACCTCGTCGCCGGTCTTCAGCCAGCTGATGCCCACGCTGGTCAGTCTTGGCGGCTCCGCATCGATGCACGCACACGATACTCACCCGTCAATGAAAGTGTCCTTCGTCCTGTCAAGCGAGGCAAGTCAGAACGGCAACGTTCACATTACGATGGTCGGCCACGTACGCTTGCTCGTTCTTGTAGTACCCGAGCGCGATCTGCGGGCCCTTGAGGAGCAGCTCTCCGGGCTCGCCGACGCCAGCGAGGGAGCCGTCCGCCTTGACGACCTTCGCGACGATCCCGGGGACGAGCTGGCCGGCGCTGCCAAGCGTGCCGACCTTCTGGGTGATGGGGAACTAGGAGCGCGTCAGGCCCGTCAGTGCGAAGGTGTCAAGAAGTCGCTGGCGGCGAAACGCACCACGGTGACGGCCGCCGTCGTCTCGGTCATGCCTTAATGCAGTGATGCTGAGCGTGAGTGTCGGGCGAGATAGGACGAGAGAGGGCGCTGACCGTAGCCCTGGCCGATCTGCAGCTTGGGGAACGCCTCGACGAGCTGCGTCGTGAGCTCGGCAGACACTGGCGCGGCGGCCGCGACGAGGACGCGGAGGGATGTGAGCTTGTACTTTTTGGTGGCGGGGTGCTGAAGGGGATATCAGCTGAGTTGAGCGGAGAAAAGCGGCAACGGAGCATACCTTGACAAGCAGTACTGCTTGAGGAGGAACAATACTGGTGACGGTCAGTCCGAGCCTCGAAATATTGGAGAGTGTTGTGTCAAGCTCACAGGAGGTGCGTAATGCCATAGGTGTCGATGTTCTGGAGGAACCGCTCGTAGTTGAACTTAGCGGATACGACCGCGGTCATCTGCGCAGTGTGCGTTAATATCTCGAGCATGACGGTCTTACGATATTGCAGTACGCACAGCGAGGTAGAAGATGGCGTGCAGCTGTACCCGGAACTTTAGAACATAACACCATGCAGATACGGCTAGAGACTTACGTTGATCACCAATCCATAGATGTCTGTCGCGAAGGTGAGTCGGTAGCAAAGCCAGTTCAAGAAATGCCCTACTTACGACTGAACGGCAAAACTACAAAAAAGTCTTAGCCTTCGCATCGAGCACTATTGCACAGGAAGCGCTTACCTCCAGAAGCTACGTCTCCTGGGCGGAATCGAATCTCGTCGTGAGGCGCGTAGTTCTGGTTCGCCCCGGAGAAAGTTGCGAACTGGATCAAGTCGCTGATCACATTGTAGTGCGAGATCGCCACCGCCTATATCATGCCTATTAGCACTGTGCCCAGAAGACGGCGCTGCGTACTCGGTGACGCGTCGTACATACCTTCGGCTTCCCGGTCGTCCCCGACGAGAAGCACAGGAACGCGATCTTCTCGCGCGCCTGGCCCGGCTTTGTGAACTTGTACTCTTGGTAGGGAGGGAGCACCTTGTCGCTGACGAGGTCCTCGACGGTCTTGAGAGGCAGCTTCTTCGGCGACTTATGGCCGTCGAGCACAATGATGCGCGAGTGGGGCAGCTTCACTGCGTTCGCAGCTTCGATCGCAGCAGGCAGGTTCTCGACATAGGCGACCAGGAGAGACGGTTTCGCGACGGTGAGCTGGTATGCTGTAGGGAGCAATGAGCGTTGGCTGCGAACAGACCGGCGTTGCGCGTACCGAGCTCGTCAGCAGTCAAGGAAGCGCTCAGCGCTCTGTGGGAACATTAGTTCGCAGCCCTTCGCAGTGGCCTACAATACGTACGCCACAATGCCGCCAAGCTTCTGCGTTGCCCAAGTCAACGCAGGGTAGTCTGGAGGTAGAAGGTGAGTATAAAGTCTTAGACAGGCGATACAGCTTAGTGGCACTTACCGACATGGTTAGGAAGGTAAAGCGAAACTACAGTTACGATCATATCAGCAACATGCACATGGCCTAAGCGCAACCTACAAACCAATGTCTCCGTCCCCTGGTATCAGTTGGAGTACGTTAGCGTCGCTTCCGTTCACGGCTGACGCGTTACGCACGAATATTGTACAAAGCGCTGAAAGCTCTCGCGAGCGCATCCGTTCGGTATTGCAACTATCATTGCGCGCACTCAGAGACGACGTTTCGCTTCGCGGAGGCACATTCCTGAGACACGTACCTCCGAGAGATAGACCTTCCGCCCTGTTTCCTCCTCGATCATGCATGGGAACTTGCCGACGTGCTCCGACTTGGTCGGGTGCGCGAACGTCTCGCTGAACGCGAACTGGGGTATAGTGAGGTCGTCGCGCGGCTCGACGTAGGGAATAGGGGATCGAAAGAGCGACATGGCGGCAAGGGGACAGCTGGCCGGTGGTGAGAGTACGAGACAGAGTTGTGTATGCCCTGGGCGTAAGACGGTCGGGCTACATCCGGGCCCGGCAATCCTCCTGCTCGTTGTGGCGCGTCGTCGTAATCACAGTCGCGCCTCGGCCGAGGGGGACGGCGCGCTCTGATCGTCGCGTGCGCGGGTCGGAAGAAAGCACCGGCGACCATCCTGGCCAGTCGACAACCGACTTTGGAATGTGCCGACGACGGCTTCGAGCGTTGCGCAACGTCGCGGACGCTTTCTGGGTTATCCCGGGTAGGCGCCGGCGTGTACCATTTTCGCGGAGCGGGAATACATGTAAGCGACTCGGGTGTTCCAGGCCGGCCATTCCTGAATGCCGATTCCTGGAATACTTTGGCCTTGCGCTCCTCGATTCACGCCGACGGTACGGTTCTAGGCAGCGGGACGATAGAATCAGCACACAGAAACGACTTGCTCGTCGTCGATGGATTAAAGTGCGTGAGTCGCTTCGTCGGAAGGAGCTGCCGCCGCGGGAGCGAAAAGTGTTTTGTGGCGGTGCAGTCGTACTACAGAAGTACACTATGGGGGGCAAGCATCATGATACTGTATACACAGTGCGTACGCGCATTTGTCAGACCCTAGCCTTGGAGGTACAAAGCCATATCCATGAGCCTGCAAGTATTCGTAACCGTCGGGACCGGGGACGATCATATATTACGAAGCCTGCAAGCAATTATGGGCCCGCGTCACGCGTGCCGGAGCCGCCTGAAGAGCTCGCAGATGATCCTTCGTGGTGGCTTCTATCGTGCTGTCCTCGCAGATGGTGCATGAAGAGACATCCAAGTGTGGAAAGAGGCCGTGCAGGAACGCGGCGAAGCGTTCAAGCGCACAAGGAGGATAGTGTTTGGTAAGGCGCAGGGTTCGCAGCGTCACGCACGGTGGCTGCTCCTCGGGTACTATTGCAGGAAGGGGTGCAAGAGGGTCAACCCGCGGTATGGACAGGCTGACGAGTCGTGGGCAAAGGGTGGCGAAGTGAACGAGCGAGAGGAGCGTGGGTGCAGGCGAGGGTAAGGTGCCCGCCGGTGGGTACTCGAGATGCAGCGACAGGTCCTGGACACGCCGCAGTGCGACGGCCACCGCACGCATGTCGTCGTCTCCAAAGTATGGTTGCAGGAATGTGTCGCGGGTCTCGAACGTCATGCCGAAGTGTACGTCCTCCAGATGCTCCAGCGCAGAGAGGGGCCCGAGGATGTCCGCGATGGACATGCGCTCCGGGTCTGGCGTACCATGGGTGCGTCTGAGCTGGTGCGACGTACGCGCCTCCAGGGTGAACCTGCGAAGGCCGGGGGAGAACTGTGGGTTCGCAACCTCGCGGGCGCCCCGGTAAAGCGTACTACAGTTGACCTGGGAAGCCGGACCGCCGACGGTGGGCCACATCGTTAGGGCGAGTTCCTCCAGGGCAGGACATCGGAGGAAAGACGGCAGCACTGCGAGCTCCTCCCACGTACCCTGACAGCCGAGGCGGCGGAGAGACTGCGCGGGGGCGCGTCCTTGCTCGGATTGTAGCACACCGAAATCCGCGGCGCGCATCTCGAGGGTTTCGAGCTGCGGGAGCGCGGAGAGCAGTGTTTGCAGGTGAGTGGGCCCAAGACGAAAGCCCGGTTGGACGATTGTGAGGTTCTGCAGCCGCCGCAAGATGGAAAAGCCAGCAAAAAACTGGGGGGGTGCAGCCCATGGAGCGCACAAGTCGAGGACTAGCGACCTCAGGGACGGAAAGGCCTCTTCGAGCGTTGGAACAAGGTGACGTTGGAAGATGAGTACTTCCGAGTCGTAGACATCGCCGCGAAGCTCGACGGTACGCACGGCGGGAGACGCGAGTAGGGATAGCTGTCTCAAGCGTGCGGCTTCTGAGCTTGATTTCCCACCCTGGTAGTCATACCCGAAATGCTGCAAGGATGGTAGGAGCGTTCTCCCACAGTTCCGGCCAACTAGGAGGGGGAAGAGCTCAACCTCGTAGCCTCTGAGCGCGAAGTCGCGCAGTGTTTTGACGAGCGCCGCGTAGCGGAGGAAGCGCGACCATGCCTCGGTATGAGGCTGAGGCACTTTCTCGCTCTGCAGCTGTACACACCAGGTATCAGCGTTGTAACGAATTCTAGGTGCCAGTGGGCGCACTCACAGGCGCAGCACTGCCAGATGGCAGCCACTTCCAACGCTGTGCAAAGGACTTCAAGACGTCCTCCGGGATGAGAATGGTATACAAGGGCTGCATATCAGGCAGATCGCTCCAGAGTACCGCAACCGCGGGATCGAGGAAAGCCCGACAAGAGAGAGCGACGCTGCGGGAGGTACGAGCTCTGCTCCGGCGGTCCCACGAGTAGAGTTCGTGAAGGACTAGGTCGAAAATCTCAGCACATCGTAGGGCGCGGTGGCATGCAGTGTCAGATAGAGGGTTGGGGTTGTATGAGGCACGCCCGAGGTCTCGATAAGGAGACATGATGCCGGGAGGAGTGTAATATTGAGTTTAGTTACGGTTGTGGTGGTGGACGAGAGGCAAAGAGCGAGCTGGTGCACTGCTCAGCTGGCTAGATGCCCGATTCATTCGTAGCCAATGTTGGTAGACCTTCGTAGCGACTTCGCGTGTACACTTGCTCTTGCCTACGCATTAACGGAGCTGTGGTCATCTATGCCCATGCCCTATTGGCTGAAACTTGAAAGTGAGTCGCCGTGGAGAAGCGTGGAGAGCACAAAAAGCAGTATACCGCTGATTGCATTAAGGGGGAATCGAACCCCCGGCGGGTCGATGGCAACGACCCAGGTTACCACTACCCCATTAATGCGTTAGCGCTGGGATGTTGTGGTCAGGTATGTCGTCGCTGGCGTATTCCCTGTGAGCTGTATTAACCCAAGCAGGACTGGCCCCTGTATATATATCATCCTTGATTACCTTGAGGGCCGGGTGCCATGGTAGGCGGAACAAACCGTGCAGCTACGCAAGGGAAGCAGGGTCGATAGGGTATGTCGGGACAGATGTAACGCCGTCTTCGGCACAGTGGTATGGGTACTGGTGGAATGACACAAGTTACGGCCGCGGAACGTTCACTCAAGGGGCACAAACGGGGAGACAGAGCGAGCGAAAGGCCTAGTAGCACGTTCATCGGAGCGACGCTGCAGTAACGTTCGCCCTGGCTGCAGACGGCGGAGCACCGAGTGCCACATCCCAGCTATTCAAGGCGATGCTTCTACCACAAGGTGTTCACGCGTCTTGCGACCGGGTGGTTGGGTGAGTTGTTCACGGGCAGCAGTGCAAGCGGGGAGTTCCGGAGAGATGCTGTCGCGAACGACTGGAAATAACCAACGATGCATGCTCTGCCGCGCGGAAGACGTCAGTTAAGTGGCGGCAAGCACAAGGAGTACGTAGCGTCGATGCCTGCATAACGGCCAAGAGTATTGTATGTATATCATACAAAGCGATTCCGCTTAAACATGAAGCGTGTGTCAGTAAGATAATCCTGTGATACATATCCATAAGAGTCCATAGTCGTCGTCATCGCCTCTTGAATCTCCCGCCGCGCCTATACCACGAAAAACAGGCATCAGCATCGGAAGCGTACCGCACGCAGGCGCCACACCACTCACTCAGCCTCCTGCGCGACCATGGCACGCTTCTGCTCGTGCATACGCGCTGCCTCTGCATTCATCGCAGCAACCTCCTGCGTGTCGGGGAAGCCGATGTTCCAGTACCCTGGCGGAGTCTTTGCGCGTGGCCAATGCTGCCGGTGCCGCGAGATCGCCTGCTTGTGCTCCTCGATCGCCGCCGCCGTCACGTCCCCGAACGAGTCGCCACGCGGCGGCTTCGAGGGTGTCGAGTCGGGAGAACGCCACAGCGGTGCCTGGGCGCGTGGTGGGAGCGGTCCGACAGCTTCGTAGTACTATTCGCGCGGAAAGTTGCCTGAGTAAGCCGTAGGACAGAGACACAAGAGCGACGCACCTCGCGGCAGCACTCGCAGTCGCCTGCGTGCATCTGTTTACGCCGCTGCTTGTCGCGCACGACTTCCTCGTACTGGAAGCCGACGCCGCTGTTGTGCGCCGGGTCGAGCTCGTAGTGCGCATTGATCGTCTCCTTAGCAGCGCTGACAGACACACGTCAACACCATCCATTCTGCACAGCGCAGCGAAGCCAGGAGCACGAGCAACTCACCGTAGCTCTGCTGCATAGCGTCCCCGGCCCTTGAAGGCAGAGTAATCGTCCGGACGCTTCTTGCCACTGCTCGTACTGGGGGCGGCATTCTCGTCGTTCTCCCCAGCCTTGACGCTCTCCAACACGAGTCGTTCCTTACCCTTCCTCGGTCCAAGGGACATTGGGGTATCAGGTAACACCGGCTTGACGTCCTCTTGGGGAACGACCCGCTGGCGCGTGCGGAACGGGTCCGAAGATGGCGCCTCGGAGGAAGGAGGTGCTGCATTCTCAGGAGACGACCGGGCGTTCTCTTTACCCTTCCGGCGCTGCTGTGGCCGCGGTGCAGAGACCGGGGTGAACAGCTGTGCAGCACGTCGAATCGCAGGTTGTGGCTTCGGTGTTGCGCCCGTAATGCGCGCGGATGGCTCAGGTTCCATTTGAGACGGGAAAAAGTAGCTCGGAGCTGGACATATCCATGAGATACACGCATCTGCTAGAGGGGAAAGAGCATACCCTGCGATTCGATCTCGGTCTCCGATGAGTCGTGGTCGAGAACAGGCGAACGCGGTCGCTTCTGCGGTATTGTCGAGGGCACCGCAGTGACGTCAATCGTGGACGGATAGAGGTAAGCTATGGCTGTGAGACGTTAGTGTATGCAGCGTAGCGTGCTTGGGAAAGAGCTTACGCTGCGAGTCTGGTTCTGTCTCGGACGAGGCGAGAACCTCGCGGTGTGGAACTGCTGCATCGCTGCCAGCGCCTCGCTTGGACAACTGGGAAGGCGTTTCCGCTAGCTTCGACGTGGAGGGACCAGGAAGAGGTGGTTGGGCGGATGCGGAGTTGAGGTTCCGAGACCCCAAGACGACTGTCTTTCTCCGAGACGTCTTTGGGGCTACTTGTCCACTAATAAACAAGGGTGACTTCACTGGAACACAGCACACACACCTGAAGACCGGCCCGTCCGTTGCAGGCGGCGTTTGACATTGCCAAACCGCCTCTCCCGCTCTGCATCTGGGAGGCGATGTGGACTCACACTGCCGGCGTTCTCTTTGTCGTCGCTCGTCGGACTTAACTTCCTGCGCTTCGACGCGGGTTCCTCGGTATCCTCGTTCTCCTTGCGTTCCTCCCCGAAGAGCCACTCCTTGAACCCTCGCCAGAGCCCGAAGTCCTCCGCGTGCTTGGCGTCGCTTCGCGCCTTCGCCTCCTGCAGATCGGCGTACTGCTTGTGCAGGGTGGCGAGCTCCTCACGGAGGTAGTCGACCTCTGAGGGAGCCGGGGCGGGGGCAGGGGCGTCCTTGCCCGCATTGGCGGATATCCTGCCGAGCTCAGCGCGGAGAGTCGCGTTCTCGTCGCGCAGCGCCGACATCCCCTCTACCGCATCGGTCAACGCGGTGAGCGTGGTCTTGCCCAGGTTGATGTGTTTGAGAAGCTCCGACTGGAGCTCTTGGACATGAGACGCGAGCTCCTCGTTGGGGTGTTGGCTGAGCTGCTCGAGCTGGCTTTGTCCGTCCTCCGCGACCTGAGTGGCAAGGGCGGCCTCCGCCTCCTCGAGGCTCTGGTAGCCGAGCTTCCCTGCAAGCCGATGCCCGTGGTGAGAAGCGTCAAATATCTGCTTGTTGAGGTCGTTATTGATCCATCGCAGCTTGTTTAACTGGGTGTATGCTGAGAACGGCCAGTGCACTCCGCGGAGAGACGCGACGTACCTTGCTCTCTAAGAGCTGGACCTGCTTGCTAGTAGTTTCCGCTGCTGATGCCTTGGGCATATCTCCCCCTCCCCGAGCTTCAGCGTCGGCAGCGGCTGCCTAGAGCGGATAGAGAAGCAGGTGTAGGATGTGGCTGGTGGTGGTCAGTGCAGCGAAGGCGTTGGCGCCCAAGACGCGCCAGTCAACGCGTTTCACGTGATCGTAAGCCACAGCGAGAGTGCTCGAGGAGAAGTCTCTTCCGCCGTTCACAAACGGCCTGCAACGATCGATGGGAGCGCGACCTCCCTCCTCGCGACGTCTCATGCGCCCTGTGAGGCGCAGGGTGTGGGCGGCGAGACGGGCGGCGATGACGACACGCGCTGCGATCGCGCCCCGCACTAGGCGCCCGCCGACGCTGCTTGACCGCGTCTTTCGCAGGGCCCGGTCCTCTCTCCCTCCCGCCTTGCCCTGCTCTCGACGCTCGAGCCGCGAGTTCACACTGCCTGGAGCTGCTACTCCCGGCTGGCCGCTGCTCGTCTCTGCTCCCCGCCTCCGACGCGCTCTGCGCCCTTCCGCCGCCGTTTCCCGCCCGCCTGCGCCCCGGCCACCCGCGCGGAGTGCATATATCGACCGCGCGCGAGCGCCCCCTGCCGGACGACACCGCATACGCCCGGATCGTGCAGAAACTCGCCCGTAAAGTGCGTATTTTCCGTTTTCTGCCAATGCACGCTACTCATCCTGTCCGCCGCGCATAGGCATTTTCGCATTTCCGGACGAAATATATTCGTCGCTCGCCCGTCCCACCGCGGCGTTGGCGTAAATCTCGCGCACAGCGCTGAGACATGCGCCGTATGCTGCGCAGGTCCTCTGAGAGACGGGCCATCGCCGTCCGGTCTAGCTAGGGACGGGGAACCTCCGCGTCCAGGACCGAATGTCTCGCTGTGCGCCCAAGGTGCGTGCTTGTCGCTCCCTTTCTTCTCTCCCTGACGCGCTGGGTTTAGGTCTACCATGCATCGATGAACGCAGCCGACAGCACGCCGGGAACACGTCGCTATCTGGGAAACTCGGGGACGGACATCACAAAACGGTCCGTGTCTCTCGCATTTCCCATAATCTCGCGCTCACGCACAGATATCCCAGGTATGCAACACATCTCGAGCCAGGAAATTTGCTCCTAGCGGCGCGCCGACGTCTTTTTCGACGGTCCAAAACATCGCAATTCATGGGGTTCGTTAGGCGCCCATCTGTCCACATAACCCGCTCTCTGCACCTCGCCACACGCCCCGCCGCGCACGGCCGACCACATGCGACGCCTCCACGTACACCTATCGGGCCACACGCGCAGTTTGAGCCGGATCGGAGGAGGTCGAAGAAGCCGTCCAATGGCGGCATTTCATGGGCATGGGCAGGGGCGGACGGCACCGGGTGCGTCGCCGCGCGCTCCAGGTGCGTGCTAGTCCCTTGATTCTTGTTGACTATAACGCTCGTGGCATAGAACTGTCCCGCATCTACGAACGAAGCCGGGAGCACGCCGGGAACAAGTCGTTTTCCGGGACACTCGGGGCCGGGCGGCGCAAACTCGTCCGTACCTCTCGCATCTCCTCCATTTACACCCTGATAAACACACGCTACAGATACACTACACTATACGAGCCAGACGACCCACTTCCCGCGGCGCGCCGACGACATTTTCCCACACCCAAAACGTCGCGATTCATGCGATTCCGCTAAGCGCCCACCTCGCGCCCCCTGCTTCCGCCCTCTCCGCCGCGCCACACGGTGTTTCGCGCGCGGCCACCCGCACGCGATGTGTCTATGGACGTCTCCTCGCCGGCATGCGAGTTCTGAGCCGGATCGGGGGCGGTCGGGAAACCGGCCACCGGCGGTGTGTCGCGGGCGCGCCGAGTGGTATCCGCCCTCCACGCCCAGGGCATCGCGCGCGGCCGGCCGTGCGCGCCGTCTACACACTCGCATGGTGTGCCTCATTGTCGAGCGCCGAGAGGAGGATGGATGGCCGTGTGCGGCTGCGTCTCGTCCGCACGGAGCTTACCTCCTCGCGCACAGAGTCACTTGCACGCGTGCAGACACGCACGTGCACTCGCGGCGCGCACGCCGCCGGCGTATGCGATTGGACGGCACTGCGGGTGCATCGGCAGCTGCGCTGAAGTCACGACGGGCACGGTCAGCGCTGGCTCGCTCCGAGAAGAGCGGGTGCGACGGCTCACCTCCTCGGCCGCCGGCTGCCTCCGAGTCGGCGTGAACCCCCTGCGAGGACTACGCCCTGTGGCGGCGCCCACCGGCCGCTGTGCGTCGGGGAGGCCGCTGTGCGAATCGTGAAGGCGGGATCGCGCGCTGGGGGAACAAGTACGTCAGGAATGCGTATGATTCCGGCAGTAGCTGACTTACCATGTGTCAGACTCGTCGTGCCGAGGCGGGACGTCGACCGCGACGGGTGTGCCGGGAGTGGTATGCGGCGGGTTGTGCGGGCGAAAGCGTGTCGGGGGCTTCGGCTTCACGATGCGCACGCCGGAAGCAACGGGGCCGTCGGGAGCTGGAGACGAGGGCCAGACGGAGAGAGGGTGGGGCGGCAGATGGGCGGGCCGTCGCGACGTGCTACGCGTCTGCGGGCCAGGCTCGAGACGTCGCACGATCTGCGGGGCCTACAGACGCGTCTGGTAAGCGTATACACCCGGACCATTGCGTCAAGCCACTCACAGGCGTCTGGCAGGCGCAGTCAAGCCTCACACCAGCCCTGCGTCAGGCCGCGGCGCAGAAGGGTGCCCGGGAGTCGCCTGGCACGCCCAAGCACACCGGTGAGCGGCGAGGAGCCCCAGTGGAGAGCGGCACATACCCATGGCCGACGACGGTGCCGAGGACGACGACGGCGAGGAGAGGCAAAGCGGGGTGGGACTCCGCAAGTCGGCTCGAACGAGCGGGTCGGCGGTGGATGGGAAGATGAGATGGAGGACGGTGAGCTCCGCGCCCGCCTTTTAATCCGCTCGCCGCGCTGACGCACGCACGGACCAGCCGTGCGTGCACCCCGAAACCGTCCCTCTCAACCCATCACCCAGTATCTCAACGCGAGGCGAGGCGGGACGGCGCCCGGGCGAGTCGGCGACGCTCGCCAAGGCGACTACCGGGGCAGGGACGCAACGCAGAGGGCGGCCGCGCGTTCTCGCGTAAGGCCCTGGTCGTCTGCTGTGCAGCCTGTACCAGGACGAGCCCGGTACGCACTGCGTCCGTAGGGTTCGGCCGGTTCCTGTGTTCGCAAACTCACTCAAAGTTCTGCCTCCCAGCGCGCACCCGTTTGGGACGTCGGACACAGTCGTCTGAGCGCAGACTCGAGGGCCCCGCCCGCCGACAGCGCGCCGTGCATCTCGTCGGCGGGACACTAATTTCATGCCGGAACTCGTCCCTCGCGACGAGCACGGACGACCGCACCCGCGCGACGTACAAACCGGACACCCGGCCGCGCGACCCACCCTCGCACCCGTCTCAGGGACGGGAGACGGCCAATATGCACGGAGCAGGACGCGGATGAAACGCGCGACGGGCGCGGACGACACACGCCCGGGGCTCTGGGACGAGGGACAATGGACGGAGGGGTGTGCCCCTGGAGCCCGGTTCCGGGAGAACGGGCAGAGCGCGTCGCGAGCAGGTGAGCGGGCTCGCGCGGCGCGGTCCTGCGTGGGTGATCGTCGGAGGGCTCGCGTAGCGGGCGCGGGCGCCGGGAGATCCAAGATGGGAGGTGGGAGATCGACCCGCTGCGCATGATGCGCGCGGGGTCGCGGGGAGGCGTGCGCCCGCCTGAACGTGCACTCCGGACGCGGAGACAGGGCTTGCAGGTGGGTGTTATGTTTTGAGTGCGTTGTGAGCCCGCGGAGGTGCTCGTACGGAGCTAGGGCAGGTAGGGAGGAATCTGCGGCTCGGGACGCAGGCTCGCAGTGCCTCTGCGCGAGTCGAACACGCTCTTTCAGAGGGGCCGGCGCGGCGTGCATATCTGCGGCGTAAACGGTGGGTCCCCGGACGGCGTGGCTGGAGAACGAGGTGCGTGGAGAACGAGCCGGCACGGCTGGGTTGCGAGGACGGAGAGCGGCGCGTGCAGGCCGTTCGTTGCCTTCAGAGGGCAGTGTCCGAACTTTGTACGTGCAGGCTCTTTGCACAGCACGCCGTTGGTGCTGTGCGCAGATCCAGACAGGCCGGACGCGTACTAGAAGATTGCGCATCTGTGGCCGAACGAGCTCGTCCTGTGGGACGGTCCTGGGCTGGTAGCACGACTCGGTGCTGCGTGTAGTCGCATCGACTGACGGTGTACGAGCAGAGAACGAAATACAATGCTCTGGCCGGTGCGCACGGCGTGCACGAATGCGAACAAGACCCTGCCCGACGGGATGCCTACCTTGGGCCGAGGCGTAGACGGTGAGTCCCGCGTTTCCCATGGGCTGCGTATATTCGCGGCGGCAGCCTCTGTACAATTAGGATGCGCCCCTTTGTGTACCATCGCGCACACTGGCCGCGGCATTACTGAGTGCGAGCCTCGACAATTGGCGTGGTTCCGCCAGCGCGGGGCGGCGGACTTACAGTGTAGCATGCCGCGTCCGGAGACACTCCACACCCCGCGCGTTGGCGTACTCAAGACCGTTCGCTCGGCCTGTTTCTAACTAGTTTCCTGCAGGCAGTCGCGCGAGAAATCGCAGGATTCTTGCTGCTTTGCGAGTTGTAGACGGTGAGTGCCGCGCTTTCATTCAACGTTGAGCACTATTTCGCGGCGGCAGCTTCCGAGTTTCTGCACCTTTCGTGCGATCCTCCGGTGAGTATCGGCAGTGGCATCGACGCGTGCACGGACACCCATAAATATCTGTTCTGCCTGTACCAGGCGGTGAATCCGGAGTGTAGCATGCCGCCGCATCCTGAGGCACTGCATATCCCGCTCGATAGCGTACTCGCAATCGGAGGCGGGCTGCATGTGCAGTTTCCGACTAACCTTCTGCAGCTCGTGGCGCGAGCTCAACGTGCCTCGTAGCACACACGAGCTGGTCCTCAGTTCAGTGGAAATCGTATAGTACGTGCTTTCATTCCTTTTGCGAACACCGGCGCAAACACGGATGTAGTAGCTGCCACCCGGTCCCTGGGACTCTAATACCAGCTCGTCGGAGGCTTCCCCCTACATACGCGTTGGTGCACACACGGCTGTTTTGCATGCGTCTCGAGATGCATTCACCCAAGCCCGACGCGCTGTCCTCAAGACCTGTTATTTTCGTATCTCGCCGGAACCGGAACGCGCGCCGCTGCACCCCCGAGTAGGCCCTCGCCCCTCCGTTCATCCGCTGTACCAGACGCACTCCCCGCGTACGCGATAAACGGACGCGTAAGGTGTGTATCGTGACGTCTATACTCGTAAAGAGACCGTCCGCGCGCTGATACTCAGTGCGCGCTGTAATCTTGCAGTATACCTCGCGTGAACATCGTTCAGCCACGCGCCCGAGTTGGTGGTGGCGCAAGGTGTCCTCCCAAACATATATTTCGCTGCAGGGCTGCTCGCCGGATGCACGCGTCTTCCATGTTGCGAGAAGGATCGATTCTACCTGCGCAGTACGCTCGCGTCGTACGGCTGCATCGTCGCCCGCCGTAGGAACACGATGTGGTACAAGGGTTTCCAGGCTGCGAGCTGTGAAGGTCGGTCCGGAACGACATTGGGAAGCGTCGCGTGCGGGCCGCGGACGCTGAGTCGCACAAGTACAGGCCCGCGCAAGCGTCGTCGAGGCCGCTGAGTGCGAGGAGAGCGCCACCCTGCCTCCGAGGCGGCTGCACGGCGAGCTGCCGGAGGACCCGATTGAGGAGTCGTTCTAGACCTGTCCCGCAGCCTCCCGCCCTCGCATAGTTCTCTGCACGCTACCATATGTTGTCCCTGGTTGTAATATTGAGGCCGCCGGCATGCTCCCTTCTGTTGGACTCTGTTCTGCGCAGGTGCGCACTGTGCGAACGACTTGCCCCCGATTGGGAAACCGTTATCTGGACCTTCACCTGGTGCACACGCTCGCACCTTCGACCACGGCCTCTGCTTGGGTCGCGCCGCCACCAAACTCAGGGACCACCTTCTCGGGCGCTCTGCGAGCTGTACGGTATGATTATGCGACCGACTACGGTAATCTGGGAGTCTGAATGCCGTCCGCGTGGAGGACGTGGGCGCTCGGGTTGGCGCTTACGAGCGGTCTCCGCGCGATGGCTCCGATTGACGAGGACCTCCCCGCGGTCATCAATCTCGGGTTTTGGGGTGGGGTGAAGTAAGCTTCCAATAGGAGGGACGCGCTTCCTGCTGGATTTGTGGAGCGGTACTAGGCTGGGAAGCACGCATGCTGCTGCCCGTCCCTGTGCTCCTCCCCAATCCCATTCCCTCTCCGGATGTGATTCCGAGTGTGATTTCTGTGTGAGCTCTGTGCCTCGGTGCTACTTCTAGCACCGTAGTACATGTAAGGTGAAAGATGCGATTATTTTGAGTGCACAAGGCGCCAGGAAGGGTGAGTGTGTGCAGCCCGACCTCATATCAGTCTTCCCACAGTACTGAAGTGTGATGTGCTTCCGAAAATGCGCGCAGTCGTCCCTAACTGCTCTGATCGCCAACTTCCGAGATACCTCAATGCAAATTCAGATGCTTGCTTCCGAGTTCAGTCGCACACCGAGCTCGCTTAGTACAATCTGAGATGCTGACTGCCTGGTTTGCACAGGCCCCTCCCGGAAGTGTCCCCCCGCTGTCTGGCCGTCTCCACTGCTATCCTACGATGACATGGATGTCTAATTAGTTTTATAGGGTGCTATGAGGGAATTTACCCTCAAACCAGCATTCTCAGGCTTGTGAATACTCTCCTCCTGCCCCGGCCTCTTACATTGCCCCCATTGTGTGGTTTGCTTCGGGTGCAGAAGAATCTTCTGACCGCAGCCAGTCTGCGGCATGCCATCAGGGGAAGATCTCCCACTTGTCAGGGCCAGAGACGTGGCAGTCTGTGGCCATGGCGAGTGGGAGACCAGGCCCAGTAGCCGCCCTGCAGCCTGCTCCCGGTTGTGCCGCCCATCAGCCTGTTGCTGGGGCGGCACTGTCCCGCGAGCCCCTCCCGCCTCGCGTGTTCGTCAGGGCATACCAGGCGAGGTTCACTGCGCTACACATTCGCCCGGGCATGGAACAGGTACGCAAATCACAATTTGCATGCCCTGTGCCCGCCCGGGACCATCCACTGCTGTTCCCGGCCTAGGTCGACTCACCTACACTCCCGGAGCGGGTTTCCAGGGCATGCACCGCCCGTCCTAGTCGCGTGAACACGCAGTAGTGCGCTCCGGAAGCCCGGTACCCTAGGATGGTTGGCCGCGCAGAGTGCGCGATGCAGAGTACCTGCCGCAGGGTGAGTGCCTCCGGCTTCTAGAGTGCAGACACTGACTTGCCGTCCTTCTCCTTCCCCGAGTTACGCTCACACCGCGCGGGCTTGCCGCGGAAGCGGTTCCTACCTCTCGCGAGGTCCTAAAGGAGCTGCAGGCCGTGGAGAGCATGCCGCACACACGGCGTTAGCAGGGACGCGCGCGCGGCATTCCGCGAGGGCATTGCATGGCGCGGACTGCGCACGCAGGACAACGGTGAGTGCGTATCACATCAGAAGCACCGTTACATCGCTCACAGACGGCAGTCTCGACCGTACACCCAGGCATACCCTCCTACCACCCTCCTCCTCTCCCGCTTGCCCCCGTGTCCTGTTACACCGCCTGCCACCTGTACGCCCACCACACCGTCTCGAGAAGCCCGCGGCATGCTCGCGGCTCGCGCGCAGGTCGCCCGGATGCGCCCCCATGCATTACCACTCCGCTCACGACAACTGCTCCCAAAGCGTCAGACTTCCGGCTCCTGCGCCTCTCAGATCGTGCTCACTCTGCAACGCCCCACCCCGCATCCCGGAAACACCAACGGACGTCCCACTTCCAGCACCCGGTCGTGGCGCATTCGCAGCGCGCACGCGCGCACTTCAGGTACGCACAGTCCCCACCCGCTCAACTTCCGTTTTGGACACCCGGCGTGACCGCCTCTGTCGCCCGACAGGTGTCTCGTGAGTCGCCCGCCTCGCCATCGGAAGCCCAGGCTGTCAGCCTGTATGAGTCTGACGGCCAACAAGTCGCGTTCCGAGCGCGTTCACTGTGGGGCGCTCTGGTCGTACCATTCCGCTGGGAATAAGGCTCCGTCGCCGCGGGCGCGGTCGCGCCACGTACCGGCACACTGCGGAGGCGATCCGGCGCGCTGCCGCGTGCATGCACAGTACCTCGCCGACGCCGAACAGTGCTCGCACGTCGTCGTTCTGACAACGCTCGCATGTCGTCCTAGAACACGCACGACGCCAAGTACGTCTACTCCTACGCACTTTGTGGCCTCCCGACGCTTGCGCGAGGCATCAGACAGAGTCTCTGCATGAATAAAGTGAGTTTTTGACCTGTATATGGGCGTGGAGGCTCACTGCGTGCAGATGCCACAGCGTGAAGCGCCGGATTGTCACGCCGGAGCATCGCTGTCGAATCTGCGCATCCTGTTCGGATCTTACAGACATTTTGTGAACATTTCCCTTTTCCTGTAATCTCAACAGGATACGTGGATACTCTGGCGATGCTGTGGGGATTTCTCTCTAGGCTAGGTATACGTCAGCAACAAACGGGGGCAAATAACGAACCCCCATCTTGCTCCGCCCCACGATGTCGACTCTTTTCCCATTTCCGCCCCCCGACAGCCTATCAACCTCGCATTCACCCTGTTTCCCGTGCGTGCATATGACCCCGTCTCATCAGGATCAATCGGGATGGAGATCAGGTGCGAGTACGGTAGTGGCTGTTAAGCTCGCAAAAGGTAAGCAAAGGTAAGCTCGGCCATCGGGTGAGTGCAGTAACCCAACATATCGATATCGTCCCCGCCCATGCTCACTTTTCCCGAACCACTCACATTTGACGTTAGTGGCCTTGTTCCCTCTGGAATCTGGTCTCGGCAGCTACTAGGGGACTCTCTTAGGCTGGCGACTACTTGCTCTCTGGGAACTACTAGGCTGGCCGGTGTCTGACTGTTAGCCACGGTAAGTTCGTTTCAGTATCACGGGATGTTCTGCGCGTGTTCGAGAGGGCAGTCATGTGTGTGCTGATATATTTGGTGCTTATAGGTACTTGTAGGCGGGCGCACGGGGTGAGGCTGCAGGTGAGTATATGCTATATCTCGAGGCGCCCACGGGAGGCCACTCAGCCGGGTGGTGTATCGCGACAACCACGATGTACATATTCGTCCCCTGCTGCCGTTATACGTATAAATATACTTTTGTTTCATCTGAAAGCCACGGGCTTGCACATATCACATCCAAACACAAGAGAGGCCGGGAATAAATTATTCGGACGGGCAGCGCGCATGCATCCGGGCCCTGCCTCAGATGCTATAACCCAGGAATGTCGGGGGTATATGCACGGAATGTCGCTGAAATCCCACGGGAACGTGATGATCGCAAACCCATGCTGGAACCATAGAAATCCGGGCGAAATGTCTACAGGATGGGTGAAGGATCCCAAGATCCGACGGAGATGCTCCAGAACCATAATCCGGCGCTTCACGCTGTGTGCCCTCCGCATCGCCGTCTAGCGCGCTGCCGGCCGTTGGCGCGTTCCGAAAGCATACACGACCGACTGGAGACTGAGTGTCTCGGGAGACGTCATGAACACGCGTGGTCACCAGTGAGAGACGAAGCGCTTACCGTTGCGGTACCGAGGATACCGAAGTGCCCGTTTCCGGACGCTGTCGGCGCCCCCTCAGCAGTAGCACGCGCCCTCGCTGTACGTACATTCCCCGTACGCTTCGTTCTCTTCCCGCGAGCCTATTCTGAACGTCTCTCCCATCCCGTAGGCCTCGCGCGAGGTGCGCGCCCGCGCCGGCGGCTATGAACACAATACGCCCAGACAAGGATGTCCGGAGCGCCGGGTCGTGCTCCCGGATCTGGTCCGGCGTGGTCGTCCTGTGTCTCCTCCGTCCTCCCGTCGCGGTCGCCTAGTATCACTACCCGCGGTTCTCTTCGCCGCGTTCGCGCTCGAGTTCAACGCGGAGCTGCGCCATACCAGACAACACGAGCATCTCCGAGTCCGAGCTACCGCGCCTCCCGCGCACGACTCCCCTCCGTCCCATGCACAACAGATCGCACAGGGACATCGAGGTAACGGAGACGATGCACTCCCCCTGCGTTCATCCGACGGCACGAGGGGCGGCACCAACAGCCGCGTCCTGCACGCGCCCGCGTGCAGCGGTCTGGTCTGCGAGCGGGCCGTCCTCTGGTGCTGCGCGATCGACTCGGTGAGCTCTTTCTGCTGCCTGCTACAAGTCGTACGCCCGGTACTTACCGTACTACATTCATTGTGTCTACCGGGAGCGCGGAGGACAGACGACGAGGGCTGAAGTCGCGCGGTGAGGAAGCTCCGAAGAGGAGGAAAGACGAGAAGCTCACCTGTGGTATTGAGCAGGTATGCAGCCTCCCCCGTCCGCGCTGCCGCCCAGAGGCGCCGTGCGGTCGCGTTACGGCCGCTTCGGGGGACGACACATGTCCGGGGCCAACGGCCGCGTCTTGGGAGTGCGCAGGCGGCGGTTTGGTCTGTGACCTGCGGTACCGCACGATGGAGGTGAGCGAGTCGTTTCGCTCCATGCGCAGATACTCACCGCGGTTTCCTACGACTGTTCGCTGTTAGGTACTACCGGCCTCGTTCCGGGAGCACGGAGAACGAGCACTGAGGAAGCGCCTTGAGCACGCATCGCCGCGGAAGCGATACGCGAAGCTGACCTGTGTGGCTCCCACGCTGAGCACGGAGGCGCGCCTGCTGCGGCCAGTGCGCGTTCGCGGGGTGCCGTTCCGGTCCTCTGCGCTCGCGCGCGGAGCAGCTCCCGGCGCGCTTTCTAGACGTCGAATACGGGCGGGCCGTCTCGATGGGAATGCGCGGCGGCCGTCGTCTGGGGTCGCCTGCCTGGTGACGTAGCCCCCGACGGGCTTCCTAGCATCGGTGAGCTCCCGGCGCGATCGCTGGGGCAGCGAGCAGACGCACCGAGTCGTACTGTAGTGGCGTTCTGGGGTTTCCCGAGGGCGGCGGAGGCGCGCCTCTCATGCGCGGCGCCGAGATGGGGTGGAGCGCGGGATCCGACGTCGCGGTACCGGCTGCTGCGAGATGAGTACCAGATATCCCGGTCGCGAGGGCGGAGGGCGGCGGACTCGTAGGCACCAGATTCGAGATCGGAGATCTGGGAGGAGATGGATGAGTGCGATGCGGGGGCAAGCGGGCGCCGTTGCCAACCTGGATGTTTGCGATGCAGTGCTCGTCGCGGCTGCGGCGATCTTGATGCAAGCTGTGGGCGCCGGAACGTCGTTGGATCGAGCACGAGCGGGCGCCGATATGTGTACCACAGGCGGGTCGCGACGAAGAGAGACGAGAGCGGGCACCAGTCGAAGTCGACGATCGCGAGAGTGAGAGTGAGATCGCGCGCGCGGCGCGCGTGGCCGTTCGCGGACGCAGGCGTCTGTTGCAAGGGTCGCCCCCTCGCCGCGAACAGCCATTGTCGGGCCACCGAGTACGCGCGGTCGGCGCCAACCACCACACACTGTCCGCCCAGCACGCTGTGCGCCTATGTAGCACACACCGTCCGTCCAGAGTCCGCCAATCCATCCGGGAGATTCGCCCTCCCTCGCAACCGATCCTCCCGCCCGCCGCGTGTCGCTCGAGGGGCGCAAACGGAGCACCGGATATCACACAAGCGCACACCAGGGAGACGGTCCTGTGATGCACATGAATAAGAGACATCGGTGTATCAGGTAACACCTGGTGCGGCGGAACGGGTCCGAAGATGACACCTCGGAGGGAGGAGCTGCATTCTCAGGAGACGACCTGGCGTTCTCCTTGCCCTTTCGGCGCTGCTGTGGCCGCGGTGCAGAGACCGGGGTGAAGAGCTGAGCAGCACGTCGAATCGCAGGTTGTGGCTTTGGTGTTGCGCTTGTTATTCGCGCAGATGGCTCAGGTTCCATTTGAGACGGGAAGAAGTAGCTCGGAGCTAGAGATATCTATGAGATACACCTATCTGCTGGAGGAGGAAGAACATACCCTGCGATTCGATCTCGGTCTCCGATGAGTCGTGGTCGAGGACAGGCGGACGCGGTCGCTTCTGGGGTATTGTCGAGGGCACCGCAGTGACATCAACCGTGGAGGGATAGAAGTACGCTATGGCTGTGAGATGTTAGTATATGCATGGTAGCATGATTGGAAAGAGCTTACGCTGCGAGTCCGGTTCTGTCTCGGACGAGGCGAGAACCTCAGGGTGTGGAACTGTTGCATCGCTGCCAACACCGCTCTTCGACAACTGAGAGGGAGCTTCCGCTAGCTTCGACGTGGACGAGATAGGAAGAGGTGACTGGGCAGATGTGGAGTTGAGGTTCCGAGACGTTAAGACGGCTGTCTTTTTCCGAGACGTCTTCGGGGCTACTTGTCCACGGATTAACAAGCGTAACTTCACTGGAACACAGCACACGCACCTGAAGCCCGCGCCCGCGTCGGCGTGTCTGCGTCCAGTCGAGGGCCCGTCCGTTGCAGCCGGCGTTTGATATGGCCAAACCGCCTCTCCCGCTCTGCAGCTGGAAGGCGATGTGGACTCACACTGCCGGCGTTCTCTTTGTCGTCGCTCGTCGAACTTAACTTCCTGCGCTTCGACGCGGGTTCCTCGGTATCCTCGTTCTCCCTGCGTTCCTCCCCGAAGAGCCACTCCTTGAACCCTCGCCAGAGCCTGAAGTCCTCCGCGTGCTTGGCGTCGCTTCGCGCCTTCGCCTCCTGCAGATCGGCGTACTGCTTGTGCAGGGTGGCGAGCTCCTCACGGAGGTAGTCGGTCTCTGAGGGAGCCGGGGCGGGGGCAGGGGTGTCCTGAACCGTTACGGCGGATATCCTGCCGAGCTCAGCGCGGAGAGCCGCGTTCTCGTCGCGCAGCGCCGACATCCCCTCTACTGCATCGGTCAACGCGGTGAGCGTGGTCTTGCCCAGGTTAATGTGCTTAAGAAGCTCCGACTGGAGCTCTTGGACATGAGATGCGAGCTCCTCGTTGGGGTGTTGGCTGAGCTGCTCGAGCTGGCTTTGTCCGTCCTGCGCGACCTGGGTGGCAAGGGCTGCCTCCGCCTCCTCGAGGCTCTGGTAGCCGAGCTTCCCTGCAAGCCGATGCCCGCGGTGAGAAGCGTCAAAGATCTGCTTGTTGAGGTCGTTGTTGATCCATCGCAGCTTGTTTAACTGGGTGTATGCTGAGAACGGCCAGTGCACTCCGCGAGTAGACGCGACGTACCTTGCTCTCTAAGAGCTGGACCTGCTTGCTAGTAGTGTCCGCTGCTGATGCCTTGGGCATATCTCCCCCCTCCCCGAGTTTCAGCGTCGGCAGCGGCTGCCTAGAGCGGATAGAGAAGCAGGTGTAGGATGTGGTGGTCAGTGCAGAGAAGGCGTTGGCGCCCAAGACGCGCCGGTCAACGCGTTTTCACGTGACCGCAAGCCACAGCGCGACTCTCGAGTCGACGTTTTCGAGGGGAAACCTGCTCCGTCGTTCACAAACGGTTTGCACGTCATGAGCATTATGTGTAGCATACATCTAGAGTAGTAGTACAGAGTTCGCAAGGCGTGATACAAAGATGCAGAACATGGGGGCGTTACAAGGCGGTTCCACGCTCGAAGCTGGCCCGAATCTCCGCGGTGTACTTGTCGTAGTACCTCGCGATCTGGTAAAACAGGGATGAGAATGGGGTTTACGTGCTGAGCAGGATGTGCGTACCTTCTTGTTGAAGACGCGGTTGCGCTCATTGATATATGTGACATCGCCCTCATCCTCGTTCTGCCGCTTGCGCGAGAACTTCTTTTTCTTGTCGACGCTGACCGGGAATGAGAGACTGAATGGAACGGTAGCGGGAAGCAGACGTACTCCTTATTAATCTTCGAGATGACCTTGTCGATCGCTTCCTCGCTAGGCTTGCTATCGGCATACAACAAGGTGTTCGCGTCGCGGTACAGGTTCTCCGCAGCCAGCTGTTGCTGCAAACTCGACGGCACAACCTTCAAAACAGATGTGAGTGGATATGCGTCAGGGCATCCGCGAAAAAACGCACCTGTGATGACGATGCTCCGCCGGAGGGGTCGAAGTTCGTCACTGCAGACGACCCACTTGCGGCACCTTGCTTCGACAGTGACCCAGGTGCTAGCCCTAGCGCAATCTCCTTCTGCCTGTTGTAGGCTTCGAGGTCGGGTTTGATGAAGTCCAGGTCCTTCTTGTACTTCCTCCGTGCCGCGTCCGCGTCATCTGTTTGGCTCGTTGAACACCAAGCACATTTGGCGCGAGTGGGACATATGAGACTCACCATTGAACGAGAAGTCAGCCCGCCGCGCCTTGCGCGCCTGCTTCTTCTCCCACTCGTCGTTCTCCTCAATGGTGTACTCCCAGTTCTTCTGCCGCTCAATGTCTTCCCCCCGGTCCTCCGCGTCCGCCTTTTGCCGGAGCGTTTCCGCGAGCTTGCGCTGTCGCTCCATCCTAGCCGCCTCCCGCGCGGTGACCTTGGCCTTCGCGCTCTCCTCGATGACGGATGCACGGTTCGCTTGCGCGGAGGATCTCTGAAAGCGGTGTGTCGATGAGTTAGCCAGCATTGGGGCCGGAACAGGCACAGTACTCACCATCTTCTTCCTAAGCTGCTCCAGCTTCTTCTTCCGCTCCTCCATAAGTTTGTCCTTTTCTCCTTCGTCGCCCTCAGGCGACTGCTCTTCCCCGTCCGCCCCCTGTGGTGTCGGGTTCAACTGGTCCACAAACTCCTCCGCCGCATGAGCAACGTCTTGTAATGCGGCGGCCGCAGTTGATGATGAAGCCATTGGAGTTTCGACAATAAAGCAAGAGACAAATAGCCTGGCAGAGCAGTGAAGGTGAATGCGGTTGTGAGCAAGGATGTGGTACAGCACTAAGGCGCGGGGTGCAGCTTTGATGCACACCATGTCCACGGGCGCTTGGCACAGTTACGTAACGTGTACCTCGATAAGGAAGGAATACGAACCTCCCGCCGTCTGGTTTGGTTCTTTTCTTACCTTCGTTGCGTTCCGCCTCCTTGCGACATCTCAGATCTGCTAGCGACATCCCGCGGGCTGTAGTACCTGTGGGTGCGAGCACACACGGGACCCTGTGTAGCTCTACCTCTTCACTCGGCTCGCAACACTTCATCTGCGCCCTCGATACCCAGGCTTCACGACTTTTTGCCGGCTGCTGTCAATCTTCGATTCATGATGGACTTTGGGCGTTATCTGACCGGTGGTAGCTCGTCAAGCTACCCTGATCAGCTTTCTTCATGCTCAGGGCTCACGCTATGCACATCTCGCTCTGGTGGTTCGGGAACATCCCACTACTCGCCTCATCCTCTAGGACACCTCGACAAAACCTCTCTGCGATCCTCTTCAGCTTACCATGACTCTTCTCCTGACAGCCTCGCATATGCAACCGCCTTCTCTAGCCTCTGCGCAGTCCATGACGCTGCACTGGAAGTGCCCAGCATTCTCGTTGAAGATCTCACTTGTCTTGACACGCGTCCGTCTGGCAACACACTGGGGTATTGGCCCGCCTCTCATTCGGCGCCGGATCTGGGGCATATTGACGACAACTCCTGCAACGCTCTTGGGTTCCTCACTGGTTCTTCACTTAGAGCGCCTCTGGGCTCGTGGTCTGACGACAACACCCTCGCAGCGGACTCCCTGCCGTGCACAAAATCTAAGAAATCTACTAGCCCCCAGCGCGATACCAAGCGAGATTCCCTAGAGAAACCCTGGCTGGACCTAGACGATGACGATAACGAGGATTCTCTGATGCAAACATCTGGACTAGTGGATCTTGACTTCTCCCCTGGATTCTGTCTCTCGTCCTTGAGCTTCATTGGCACTATCGGCCGCGGCGGCTATGGCAAAGTACTCCTGGCTGAACGTGCGCCCGACGCTGGCATCACAAGTGGCCATGGCTCTCAAGTCGCTGTCAAGGTGTTGACGAAAAGGCAAATGAACCTCGACGATGTTCAGGAGCTGAAGACCGAAGTCCGTATTCTGCGCGACATAGCCTGGGGCCCGGACGCTACCCCACATGGGCGTGGGTTAGAGTTCCAGCAGAAGTTGCAAAACGTGTTTCAAACGCGGGAGCATGTATTCATCGTCATGGTGCGTCGTTTCCCCCGGATTGTCCAGCGATTAGCCTTGATAGCATACAATGTCAGGACTGTCACTGCGCGCCCCTCTCTCACCCGCACTTCCGGCGATGCCTTCATCTACGCGGCCATCCTACCCCCACCCTTGCGCCACCTCCCCTCCTCAGCCCGCTTCCCCAATCGTTCTCCCTCCCCGTTGCGTTCCCCTCATGTCCATCCATATTCACACCCTATGATGAGGCGCTTCAATCCCTGCGCTTTCTCTCCGCCGAGCTCATCCTCGGGCTGCTGTTCCTCCACGAGCGGGGTATCGTGCACCAAGACATCAAGCCCGCAAACATCCTTGTGTCTCATACAGGGCACGCCGTCATCACCGACTTCGGTTCGTCGCGGTTCATGCCTGAGCTGCCGGAGATGAACGCCTCCCGCGGATATCATGCTTCAAACATGAACGACGTGTCCTTTCGCCGCGAGCCACAAGGCGCGCTGAAGAGGTATGGCCCGATCATACTGGGCGCAGACGACCAGGTGTCGTTCACGCGGCGGTACGCAGCGCCGGAGCTCCTGGGGGTGCACGCACATGCAGGCCGCGGCCTGGCCGCAAACGGCCACGGCCCCAGCATCCTGGTGTACGACGAGCGCGTTGATTTCTACAGCCTCGGCATCATGTTGCGCGAACTCGCTCTCGGGGAGTCGGCGGATGGCTCGGACGCCAAGCGTCAGGACGCGTGGGAGCGCGCGAGCGACGGGCATCGCGTCCGTGTGGACGGGGTGCAGCTGGACCCGGACTTTGAAGACTTTACGAGCGAGGTACGTCGAGCGAATGTAGTGCGAGCTGTTCGTCGAGGCTCACTCCAATGGCGTTAGCTAAGTGCACACCATCCGAACGAGCGTCTCCATGGACCCGCCGCGAAGGACCACCCGTTCTTCGAGCCCATCTCGGGCTCTTGGGACGACGTCGCCGCCTTGCAGTTCCCTCCGTTCCCCGAGGTCGCATGGCAGGAACCGGACGACGACACCCGGCTCGACTTGCGCGCATACAGCGGGCCCGCGGACTCGCAGGACAGCCTGGCGAGTTCGGAGGAGCATTGGCGGGACGAGCATCTCGCGGACATTCCGTTCGACCCGTCCGCGCGGGTCCCGGCGGGGACGCTGAAGTGTGCCGCGGACAACTCCCCAGACTTGGACGCGCTGCGGCCGCCTCTTCTCCTGCCGGCCGCTATTAGCGCAGCGCCTTCCATGACGTCCACCCTGCAGTCTCCGCCAAATACTCCTATCGTGCATTCGGGAAGTTTGGCGCCGTCTTCCCTCCCGTTCCCCAGCTCAGAACACTATCCGCACACTCTTCGCCGTCGACATGGCATCTACGACCTCCGGAAGGCCTACCACTCTACGCCTGTTCTCGCCCCTCGCGCAGTCTACCCACACATCTACCAGGCCAGGCCAGCGTCTTCTGCACGTCCTGCGTCGGCGCATCCGAAGGCCGTCGTGCCCGGCGCAAGTGCGCTGAGCTTCGAGCACCAGATCACCATCGCGATGCTGGCGACGATGGGCCCGAGAGCCCCGCATGTCCCGACCAGCCGGGGTGCGAGCAACGAGGCCGACGCGAAGCGAGGAGGTGCGGGCGGCGCGAGGGTGAAGGCGTTCTTCCGGCGGATGCAGGGCAAGCGTCTTGCGTAGGCTGTTCTGTCTGGCCGCCCTCCGAACGTACCACACCCTGGCACGCGTCGTGGCTCTGATCCGGCCTGCCGCGGGTCGTTGGATCCAGTAAGCTATCGTTTTGTTCTGGGCTGTCGTTGGCGCGATGTGTATGTACTGGTACATGATGAATATTGTCCTTCTATCTGTCAATCGGTGCGTTAATGTTGAGTCATTGATTCCAACGCCGCACATCAGCGCAAGATATCCTGTCAGGACATAGCCCGGGTAGGCCAAACATCCCTGTCAACCTCGCGAAGATGTGCTGTTGATAACCTTCACGGGGCATCGGACAGGCACTAATAGACTGAAGACACCGACGTATATTATCAATGACCATACCTCATCGTCCACATTGGACGCACGCTTGTTCAGCCTTCAAAGCCCCTCAGAATCGCTTTCTCGTTTCGCTGGGCCTGTCTGCAAGGTCTATGAAATGCCCAGAGGTATGTGCACAGGAAGATCAGCGAGCTGTTCGCAGCACGAAGTTGAGTGCAGGAGCGGATGTAAGAACATTCGGAAGTGATGCTTATATACCATGAGCGCATGCCCGTCGACGTCGACGCTGTCCTTTCAAGACAGATGAAAAGCCTCCCATGGGTACGACCTCCGGGCTCTGAAGGCGATTGTAGCCTGTACGGCGGCCGATCGAGGCTGGATCCGTGGCCGGTGCCAAGTTGAGCGATGCATGTTAAAACGTTAACGCTGCGGCCCGTTGTTTTGGCGATGACCTCATTCCCCGGCTGCCTGAGGTCTTCGTCTTTTCGCTCCATGTTGAAGAGCGCTGAAGCTGAAGCTTAAGAGTGTCATGAACTCGCGCGCTGTCTGTGTACAGATTGTCAAGCCTTCTCCAGCGAGAACATATGCACGGGGTCCCGCTGGGTGATTAAGTGCTGGAGGCCAAGTATTTATAGCTGCCGAGGCCAAGAATAAGTAAGGCGGGTATAAGACGCGTATGGCGAGTCAGGTACGCGCCTTCGGGATTGGAACTCCGCCCGACGCCGGGAAGGATACAAAATCGGTTGTCAGGCGACTCCCATCCTCAACGCCCACGTCCTCGACGCCCCCGCCCTCCCGCTCGCCGTCCAGCGCACCCTTCCGCTCTTTCAGCACCACACTCCTTGCTAGGAAAATAAACATGTTCGCCTCCGCTGCCCTCCTCCTCCTCGCCGTCGCGTCCCCCGCCTTCGGCGCTCTTTACGTGCGTTTTTCTTTACGACATCCCGTGTCTGCAGACAGCCGGTGCTAATGTCGTGTGTCGTTCATGCCAGATGACCTCCCCGGTTGCGGCTACCAGCTGGACCGCTGGCCAGCAGGCCACCATCTCCTGGCAGGATGACGGCCAGGCGCCCACTCTGAAGGACTTTGGCAACGCCAAGGTCGCTGTCTATGTCGGCAGCCCGACCCAGCAGGTATGTACGTTCTTCTGGTTGCCACGGATGGCGAGGCCTTCGAAGTATCCTCGATGGTATGAAGTTCGGCATGGTGTACCGTCGAGGCGAGCAGTAATTGCCAATCACCCTCGATGGACGCTGCGTCAGACACCGCCATATCTCCCCGGCTTGTATCGGTTTGCATCGATTTCTAACACATCGTACTTGTAGACCCTTATCCAGGAGGTCGCTCCGTCCGTCGATGTGTCGACCACTAGCTCCGTCGTCTTCACTCCCGATGCCAGCAAGGGCGAGAACAGCAACCAGTAGTGCGTACAACATGGCAACTCCGCCGTTGCAGCCCAGATTTTGACAACAATCCAGCTTCGTTCGCATCGAGTCGATCAACCTGAAGGATGCGACCAACTCGGCTTACCCCGCGCTGGCCTTCTCTGCCAAGTTTGCGTACGTTCGCTCGGTGGATGCATCTACTCGATACTATGCTCATAAGCGATACCAGCATCTCCGGCATGACTGGTGCGTTCACTGCCGATGCTAAGGCGCAGATCGCCGCCGGCCAGTCCAACGACGCGTCCGGCGCCGCCGCCGCGACCACTGGTGCCGCCGGTTCCACCTCGGCTGCCGCATCTGCGACCTCGAACGCTGCGACCTCCAAGGCCGCGACCTCGTCGCACGCCCCGTCGAGCACTGCGTCTGCGAAGGCCGCGGCTGGCTCGAACGCCGCCACCTCCCTCTCCGGCAGCGCCGTCGGCCTCGCCGGTGTCGCCGTCGCCGCGCTCTCGATGCTCTTCTAAGCGTCTCGCAGCGTGTGCAAGGCAGAGTCAGAGGCGTCCTGCATCCGCCCTCGATCTACGGCGCTGCTCCGATCTGATACCTAGGTACCCACAGCTACTACCCCGTCCAGCTTTCGCTTTTTCGTCTACTCGGTTTCTGTCTCCGTTTCGTTCTGCTTTGGTCAGTAGGAGAAATACAGGATCGTGTCCCCTTCCGACCGCCCGGCCGCCGGTCTCCCCGCCTGTGTGCGTCCACTCGAGATGACCTTGAACGAACCGTCATGAGCTAGATGTACATGTATGGCACCGGCCCAGGGCCCCCGCTTTCGCTCGTTAATGCACGATTGCTGATCTCCGGAATAACGGTGTCTGCCACTTTGTCGGAACGTCGGAATGTTCACGAGGTATGTAGCGTTGTTGACCAAGTTACTAACGGGTGTTGTAGACTACTTATTCCGATGTCAATGACGTTTGCCCTGGAATTAAGCGCCCGCATCTCCTCTTCCTCCTACATCATCCCTTCCGTGTCGGCGGTCTCCTGGGTTCTTATTTACATCTTCACTGGAGCTCCAGCTTGCACAAGGGCTCGCAGTGCGTACTAGTTCTTAAGCTAAGGCGTTCGAATCGGCATCAACTTAGTGACTCTGAGACTCCATCGAACCCGGGGCGTGCACCGAGTCGCGAGCTCGACCGTCATATCCCGACATAGTCCGGCCCCCGGTATATATAAGACCCCCTCCCCCAGCTGGTGCGCATGCAGCACGCCCGAGCCCTCAGCCTAGCTCGCCACGGAGTTCGCGACTTCTCACGTTTATCAAGCCCCCGGCGCGCCTGCCCTCGTGCACCCCCGTCTTTGTCATACGCGCAGACGACACCTATATCACGCTACTCGGCGCACGCAATACGCCCCATTTACCCTCTCGTATCGAAGCAGGCCATGTCGACTAGTACTTCCAACGCCGCACCAACGGAGCCCCGCCCGGCTGGGGAGACGCAGGCGGAGGGGAAGGCGGAGGAGGAGCAGCCGCAGTGGAACTTCCCCGTGTCGCCCGTGCCCGCGAACCCGCTCGGGGAGGGCAACTACATCAAGACTGCCGCGGCGCTGATCATCGGGTGCGTCTGAACCGCATAGCTTGTAGAGGACCGGCTGGCTGACGCGGGGCGGGGCACAGCGACGAGATCTTGAACGGCAAGACGCTCGACCGCAACTCAAACTACTTCGCGCGCTTCTGCTTCGAGAACGGGATTGAGCTGTGAGCGGCCCCGCTTCCTCCTCCGTGTAAGGACGCCGGGGTCACACGCGCTCACGCTCGCAGGAAGCGGATCGAGGTCGTGCCCGACGAGGAGGACGACATGTGCGTCTGCTCCTCTTCCTCTCTTCCTCCCCACCCGTGCTAGAAGCTGACGGCGCCGCGCAGCATCGAGGCCGCGCGCCGGCTCGTCAAGACGTACGACTTCGTGATCACTTCGGGGGGCATCGGGCCCACGCACGATGGTGCTTCTCCTCCATCCTCCCTCCCTTCGCGCACGCGCGGCTGACCCTGCGCCCCCTACCCCCTTCGCGGGCGTTGTAGATATCACCTACGCGTCGCTCGCGAAGGCCTTCGACCAGCCGCTTGAGCACGACCAGGAGGCGCTGCGGCGCATGAACGAGATGATCCGGCACCGTACGGACCTCGCGCAGCAGACGGACGAGCAGCGCACCGCGCGCGAGCGCATGGCGCTCTTCCCCGCGCGCGCGGAGGTGCTCTACATCGCGCCCGATATCTGGGTGGTAAGCCCCTTTCCCGGTTCCCTATTGCTGAGCATGGTAGTGGAGGCTCAGCTGACTGAGTAACATTCAATTGCGTAGCCCGTTGTGCGCTTGGAAGGCAAGCTCTGCGTGTTCCCCGGCATCCCGCGCCTCTTTCAGCGCATGCTCGACGGCCTCGTTCCCTTCCTCCCCTTGCCCCCTGCGAGCGAGCGGCCGTTCCGCCAGCAGGTCTTCACCGAGTGCGTCCTTCCCTCCTTCCCTCCTTGCCGCCTGCCTCTCACTTATCATTACACCCGCATCTCGCTCATCATCACGCCCGCACGCACACAGGCTCCCGGAGTCGTCGATTGCGCCGTTCCTCACGACGCTCCAGGCGCGCACGAAGGAGGCGGGCGTGCGCGTCGGCTCGTACCCGCTCCTGTCAAAGGGCGTGTACGTGTCGCTGATCGGGCGCGACGCGGACGCGGTGCGCGCGCTCGGCGCGGAGGTCGCGCAGGAGCTCAACGGCAGGCTCGTCAGCGAGGAAGAGGCGCGGAAGGAGAAAGCTGCGCTCTAAAGAAGCGCACCAGCGCTGCTTTCGTAAGAGCAGGGCATTTCATCTGTTATAACGCAGACTGTCGATATGTCTTTTATCGTTCGCTTTCAGCGTCTGAAGGCGATGTGTATGTTCATAACCAGTGCGTTCAACTTCCACGGCTCCTGCTCGCCCCGTAGTTCCGTCAAAATCATTGTGCCGGTACGAAACGTGGCGATGGCGAATGACAGCAGCGGCGCGGGTGACGCCGGGGCTGGAGCTCTGGAGTCTCGTAGTGTGGGTCGGATCAATCTCACAATCCGGACAACTTGAACGCGTTCCTCGTTACCATCCGCCACCTTCAGGCTTCAAGGACTCCTCTTCACGGCCACATGCAACTTTCCATTCCCCCTCTCTCTTGGCTATCCCGTCAACCCCTCAACGACACATGCCACCAGAATCCACCCGGAACTGCAGAGGCGTATGAACAGGATGGCGACGACTACTTCAGTAATGGCCAATTCTCAAAGTATGTGGAAGTTCGTACCCATCTGAAAGGGTACGGCCGGCCTGGACCGGGACTCATATTCGTTTCGCATCCTCCAGGGCAGCCGTGTTATACGCCAAGGCAAGCACGGATACATAACTGGCAGGCCATCTCACTAAGTAAACCCCTCAGGAAGAGTACTCCGACCCCACGGACCCTGTTCACCCGTCCAACCTCAGCGCCGCACTTTTCGAGGCGGGAGACTACACAGCTTGCGTCGCCGCCATCCTTCGTGCATGGGCGCTCTTGCGCGGCTGCATAGATGAGGACGCTCTCGTTACCAAGCTCTCCACCCGGCTCGCAAAGGCGCTGTGTCTGGGAGTATGCGCCAAGAAGGTCTCGCTCGCGGAGGTGCAGCACAAGGAGGCCATCGAAGCCTTGCGGAAAATAACGGTTCAGCGCGCACTGCGAATCCGCGGGCCTACAGCGAACGAGGAACTGCTCCGTGCTTGGTATGACTGGGTGTTGGTAGAGAAGGAGGCCACGACATCCACTGGCCCTAGACGCAGCCAATGCCAAGATGATTTCGCGCGCATGCCTCACTTCTCGCAGCAACTGTGAGCAGCGTCTCTTTCTCATGAAGGTTTCGACTGACATTTCCTGTAGCGACGAGGCATTACAATACTGCACTGTCCGCTTTACGCTTCCTGCCTATGGTGTGACAACCCTAACGCCCTCATAGATCGGCATGAACCGCATCATTGACCTCACACAAGGCTGGTCTCCTCATGAAGAACCGTGCCCGCTTGACGTCGACAAAATCTCTTCGGAAAACCTGTCAAAGCTCTCGTTTCTTTTCGGCGGTGTGGGGGATGGTATACGATCATGTCTTTCCTTCCGTCAACAACCACTCATAGACGCTTACCATTGTAGGTCGGCATGCCCTGGGGACGCTCATGGGATTATTTCAAGGATACAAACGGCTCGCGAGGGCGCGCCAGTCGGCATTCCATGCGCATTTGACCCTGCTAGACATACAACCTGCAATGGTCGCCCGTAATCTCTGTACGCTGAAGCTACTCCATAACGAGTCAACCAACTCGGTAGCCCGGGTGGAAATCAAGGCGACGCTCATGTACACATTCCTTGCGGTCGTCATGCCCAGCTATTGCTACGATCGGTAGGTATCCGCCCGCACTGCCAATGTTCGCCTACTCACACGTTTACATGTTAGATTCATGAATCTCGCTCGAAACCTTCGGGAGCGTTTATCCGAGACGCCCCCTAGCCTACCACCGTGGTTGCACCTTGACGCCGACTCGATTCCCGCGGTGAAGCGGGCGCTCGAGTACTGGCTCAACACGCGCAAGGATACCCGCCGTGTCCTTTCCCAGCATGCGCACATCAGTTCTTTCGGGCAGCAAGGCACGGGGCCCCGGCTCGGCAGCGGTGATGAGCTGTCTCAGGAGGAGTCCTGCGACTCTTTCTTCGAGAGGAGCAGGATGTACGAGACGAAGCTGCGGACCCTGCCTGTCTCGACACCTATCGGCCTTCCACACATGGGTCGCGGGCTGTCCGAGCGCGAGGCGGCGCGATCGTTGACGCCAATATAAGAGAGCATGTTGAACGTCTGCACCGCGAGGCGAGCGTGGCCGTCCAGCGTCGCGAGATTATGTGGTACAACAGGACCAAGGTCTTCCTCCCTCCTGTGGCTCTGCAGCACCGTCATCCGGGCTTTGATGCAGCCTGGCGCCAGCTGAAGACGTCTGGTATGGTCGGGCAAGCGACTCACAGCCAGGTTGGCCTTATTATATGCTCATGTGTCACAGTGGGACTGACAGCTGGTCGATCAGGTGGTGCAGCACGTCAATAACGACTAGAAAGCTAACATAACGTTCCACGTCAGTCCTTATACTGAAACCTATGGCGCTCATGACTTAAGCAAACCTACCATAGTGCGCCCGGTACAACGACCCGAAGTACTATCCGGAGGGCGACGGATATCGGCCTATGGGGATGGATATGTTCGAATCCGTCCACTTCTTGGCTGATTTCTGCGAGCGCAAGGGCAAGCCGGGGGCGAATGGGGGCGCCGACGTACTCACATGGGATGTGGCGAGCGCGTTCTTCGATCAGGCCGCGGAGGCCCTCAGGAGCCTGAGTGGGCGCGTCGTAGTCGAGCTCATCAGCGGGGGGCTCTCGGAGGTGCTTGCAAAGGCTACTTTTGGGAGCAACTTCGGTCGCCCGGGGGTCTTCCCTCAAAAATATACGAGGATGTGGCACAGCAACGTTCCGTGAGTCATCCCTGAGTCTTACATGATACTGTCAACTCATCCAGATACGCCAAGGGACTACACGAACGGCGTGCTCAACCTCGCCATTTACGTAGTTCCGAGCCTCGACGAGGATGCGCAGGCGGGAACGGCGTGCAACTGCTTGATCAATTTGCCTGCGTGGGGGAATGATGAGAATTACTTTGCCACGTATGGAGCTCACCCATTCTGCTGTGTGCTCGCACGTACTGAGGTTGCCCATTCAGGTACTCCTTCCTACTGCCCGGAGACGTGCCCCGGTTTTTAGGATGCCGTGTCATACAGTCCAATGTCGTCATGTTCAAGGGAACCCTCGTTCTCGGCTCACTGAGCCTTCCGCGTCCTCTCGACGAGCTTGCTACGCGCGACGAGCTCACGACATGGCTCACGCGCGTCCTCTTCAACACCTTCATCTCCGGCCGTGCACAGACGCCCCCGCACGCCGTGCGCCTCCCGCACAACCTCGTCGCCTTCTTTGCGCTGCTCATACATCTCCAACGCGTCGGGTTCCCGAGCCATTGGCTCTCCGAATTCCTCACCCGCGTCCTGAGCGGAAGCATGGTGTCGGACATCGTACCCTACACCGCTCTCTGGCCGATCCCTGTGAGTAATTCACGATGGATCGCGAGCACTCGCCCTGAGCGTACTCTTCAATACACCTCTTAGCCTTGGGATGGCTATCCCGATGTCCAACCACGGCGAAGCGCTAGTCCTCCCCCATAACCAACGTTGGTACGTCACATATCTGGAACCTATCTGCACCAATTTTTTTCGTCGAGAGGATCGAGCCATCAACCGTGAACACGACACGCGCGTACTTCCAACGTGCGCTCATCTGTAGAGTTGGCCCGTCAACATCTTTTTGCCTGTGAGTTCCGCCGAGGCTAGGCCGCAACGCCGGAAATTAATACATATATCAGGTCGGTGCTCAGGAACAACCCCTTGAAGAGATTAGGATGGCTGACCGCCCACACGAGACGTCTCGGGTATGCACGACGTCGTTTAGCCGAATGTACTCGGGCCGCAATCCCACACCATCGTCAAACTTGTACGTTACGCCGCCACCATTGTCTCGTTTCTTACTTCGCATAGCACCGCTGCCAGTGAAGCCTTCGATTGCACGCGCGCCGGGTCGGGGGAAGCGCATGCTCGTGTATGCAGAACAGCCACCGTCTCAGCGATGCCACGCCGCGGTCGTGCGCCCGTATGCGGACTGCCTCACAGCAACCTGGCGTCCGAATCCGGTCCCGTGTGCGGGCGCGGGTCAACGACAGAAGATTGATATCACACGTGTGGTGGACAGACAAGAATGGAAGCACTGCGCGAGGCTGGGTTGATCCGGATCCTGTACGCGAGGACTCGAGGAGCCCCCGGCCAGGGTAGGTAGCTCAAGCAGTACTCACCGCCGCACGCACGCGTACGGCCGCTCGCTTGAGAGATGGGTAAGTACAGTGTTATCCTTCGTCCAATTGCTCCCCTCGTCCAATGCTAACGATGCTGAAGCAGAACTCGGAGGTTCGGTGGTGCGACAGTGAAAGAGCGGCATTACGGGCGGGCGTCTCCGGGGTGTGGTGGACAGAACTTTCTTAGATGAATGAACGCGGGCGCTTCTCCCCGCACTTCTCAGCATGTTGCAGGCGTGTACCGTATCGACGGGGAGCGGTATATAGCCCTCGACCCCCGGTGTGCGTAACCACCACACGCGTATCGGGCACGCTGTCAGCCCTTCCTCCCCTCTCCACATTCCTACTCTCTGTGAAGCACAAACTCGCCGAGGAGCCCGACTATGTAGGTGGTACGGATGCGACGCAGAGAACTTATTGCTCACCAATCCGTAACACCATTCGCAGAATGCGCTTGCTGAACACCTGGACGGGCGAGTTTGAGTGTCATAGCGACCCGAAGGAGGTCCGGTACGCCATCCTGTCCCACGTGTGGCGGACTCCCGAGGAAGGCGGCGAGCAGACGTTCGACGACGTCCAGCGGATCCAAGCGGATGTGAAGGCAGCGCGGGAGGAGCCTGGCGGACCGTATCCCGCCCACTGGCCTCGAGCACCGATTCTCGAATTCGACTTCGACACGATGAACGAGCCCTTCCCTAACGAGCCTAGGGATATCTTCTCTTACCCCACACTCTCTGAGGTCTTGTGCACATACCTCCCCGATGGAGTCAGTGTCATATTCTCTGCCGAGTCGCCACTCTCGGACAAGATAAAGGGCCTCTGCAAGGTTGCGCGCAAAGCTGGCTTCAATCTCGTCTGGAACGACACTTGTTGCATCGACAAGTCGAGCAGCGCCGAGCTCTCGGAGGCGATCAACTCGATGTACGAGTGGTATCGCCTGTCGGATATGTGCTACGTCTACCTTGCGGACGTTCCCGACGACAGAATCCCTGGGGCGAACAGGATTTACCCCTTCTACAGGAGTAGATGGCATACGCGCGGATGGACACTGCAGGAGCTCCTCGCACCGGAGCGCATTGAGTTTCTGACATACAGCTGGAGCTTCCTTGGGACAAAACTGGGGCTTGCCGGGTTTCTATCCAGTCTCACCCGGATTGACGTCAATATCCTCCTCGGCCGGGCCCCCGTGGGTTCGGCTAGCGTCGCACAAAGAATGTCGTGGGCTGCGAAACGAAAGACAACCCGTGTCGAGGATCGGGCGTACAGCCTGATGGGCCTTTTCGGCGTCCACATGTCCCCAATCTACGGCGAAGGGACGAACGCATTCCTCCGTCTCCAGGAGGAAGTCATTAGGTCAATCCCCGACCAAAGCATATTCACCTGGAAGCGGGAAGACTCGAGGATGTTACGGCGTACTCTGGGGGAATTTGGCCTTGATACCACGCGATCTGCTGCCTGTCTGTTGGCATCCTCTCCAACCCCTTTTATCTTCTCTAACGCCAGACCGGTGGCCCTCGCCGATTTCGCGGCGAGACTGCACATACAACACCTCGAGGATGTTCCGCCGTTGGACTGCGTCTTCACTCCTCAGGGTGCGCGCATGCGGTTGCTATGCTTGAATTTGACGGACCTACGGACACCAATCTCGCTCATACTGCAGGGGATGGAACAGCCGTGCGGGAATCGCGCAAACCATTTCAAGGCGGACAGACTCGCCCTGTTGCAGTGCGGGAATGAAGACGGAGATCTTGTTGGACTCGCTTTTCATTCTTCCGACGATGCGGGGAGCGGGCGCGGCTCCCTCGTTGGTACCAACTGCGACTGCTCTGAGAACGAACCGTTCCGCACGATATGGCTGCCCCGCAACGTGCTCGCGGAGATCTTGGAATGTGTCAAGCCGGTGACGGCCGAGGTCTCCTTGCTCCGCCACCGCTCGCATACCCCTCCATCGAAGTCCCTCCTGCCATGCATGCCACACCAGTCACTGCCCACGCTCAATCTGTGGCCTGGCTTTCGTGCTGACTCGGGCTGGCCCGGGACTGCCTTCGCTCTCTCTCCGGACAGCGTCGCGAGGCTACGCACGCTCGGCTTCACGGTCTCCCCTCTGCAGATGACGCGCGGGCTGCTCACTGGCAAGATCAGCTTGAAGACCACCCTCGCATACCCTGACCGCGGCCTCCTGCACTCCATCCCGTTGCGTCTATCTCTTGAAGTATCCGAACGATATACGTGGCGTGGCTACTATGTCAGGATTTGCTTCTCAAGCGCTGCCCCCCTAAGTTCGCCTGGTCTCGCAAGCAGTCCTACGGCCATTTCCTGTAGAGCGACGGACTTGGAAGTTCCTGGAAGTGATAGTCAGCAAATTCAGGAAGTACACATCGATGACCTACAAGGTCGACACACACTTGCCCAACTCGACCTTCTCATCCGCCTATATCCTCAAATGCCACCTAATTATGTTCAGTTGCTACGACTCTCCCTCGAGCGACATCCGGACGCCGGCCAACTTTCTGGTACTGACAGTTCGCAGACCGTCTTCCTCGTCATGGACATGAGCGAGGTGCCCCAAGACATCGCCGAATTGATGAGTGCCCAGAAGAACTCAGGCGATACGAGACTGGAAGACGCCAATGATATCCCCTCCAAGCACCACAGCACCTCGGAGCACAACAACGACACGGAATGCTCTTCCCCCAGGGTTAGTGTATACGTATGACATCAAAGCTAACGGCCCATATATCATAATACTGACATGCAAATCTCGTAGGCGGATGCGAGCTACTCCTACGAGCGGTGCTACCCAGATATCGACGACTCGTCACCAATCACAGCTTTAGGACAAGCACTATCGATCGAGACCCCTGAGCCAATTGCCGCACACTGCGAGCGCACGAAAATGGAGGGATTTCTTCATGCCACCGGCGCGGGCAGTCAAGCAGATTCATCTTCCACGTCCCCCACTCTTCAGACACCCAGCGGCGGCTACATTCGCAATCCCGACGACGACGACGCTTTCCAGGATGGCGCAGTATTTGCTACTCCCAACACTACGGGCGGGCTTAGCAAGAACGGCTCCGGGGGGTCTGTTCGGCCTCGAATGGGCGACGCCACACATGTCCTGGGCAATATCGTCCTCGAAACCGAACCTCTCATCGCCCCGCTCGCGCCTGCCCCCGTTGGGGGTTTAACAGAGATTAGCCGCTCCGATTCGAGCGAAGTTGGCGCGCCCGGAAGCATAGCTGTTGCCACTCTCGGAACGACTGATGACGCATCCTCTGCCCGCAGTGCAAGGGGCACGTCCCAGGGAGCAGTCTTCGAGTTGGAGGTGCGGTATCTGGTTTTATGACAGGTGCAAAGCTGACTCGACTTCCGTGATTCGACGCTCCCTTGGCAGATGTCGACTCTCTTAACGGTGCCTGAGGTTGCTCGTAAGCGGCGGCGGTCAGCGAGCGCTTTGAACGCTGAACCGTCTGGATCCACCGAGGCGAAGAGGGCTCGGATGTTCAATCATCAACGGTCTGCGGTACGTGACGCTGTACTACGCTGTATGGATGGTCGGTTCTAATCTCCCCCCGCAGGAACGGTCCGACCCCAGGCGTACTGCGGACACGGGCACTCGCGATGACGGCGCCCACTGGGCACCCCCACCTGCTATCAATGAACCCAGCGCCGCTGGGCTCCGGCGTGCGCTTTCAACCCCCCCGCCGTCGGCAGAGTCCCTCCCACTCCCGGTGCCGCTGCCACCCAGCCACTTGCCGGACGTCGTCTCCGATTCGGCGGACACCACGACGGCGCAGTACGCGACACTCGAGAGCGTAGACGCCCTGCGGCGGGAGAATAGTGCGCTGCGTGCGCAGGTGTCCATGGCGGCCTCAGACCACGCGGAGATGAAGTCCGAGTTCGCTTCGCTCACCACCCAAAACGCCGCGCTGCTGTCACAGATGGCCGAGATGTCGCGGAGACTCGATGCCCTTGCTGCAGCCATGAGTAAGCAGCCTGTTGTATTCATTACGTTCGCGTCCTCCAACTCACACGCCGTCGGTGCCTCGTCGCACATAGCGGCCATGCCTTCTCTCCCCGCCCACGCGGACGCTACGTAGAACCATATGACGGCCTCTGACTGTGACTCGACGACGCTCTGATGACTCAAATGTATGTTTCGTACCTTTGATATAGGCTCCGGATCCGAGACACCTCCACAATGTACCGGGCTTTGTTAGACAGTGTACCCGTGCGCGACGCGACGCAGCTTATATTATAGCTCGCGCGGCGGGCGGACGCGCCATAGCCTCGCGTCGGAGCCATACCGTGTTCATCCGTGGCAACGCGCGATGCCGAACCTGGTAGTGTTTGCGGTCTGGCGGGACTATGGCCGCGGGCCCTGAGGCCTGATGACTAATCTGTCGGCTGTTGACCGAGGGCAATATGTCGTATCTATACCAATAGCTGTGCGGCGCAACGAGGAGAGACGTACATCGGCATTGGGACTCCCGCCGTCGTTTATAACCACGCGCACCGGGCGAGTTGGGGATGTCTTCGTCTCGAGAAGAAGCGGGGAACCAGCATGAGGCTGCTGAGTGACGACAAACCAACCGAGGGGACGAGAAAGTACCGCTCACTTGAATTGTGGTCGCACAGGGGACACTTGTGTGTGGGGGTACGGAACATCTTCCGCTTTTCGAGGACGTACATGTGGAACTGGGATTGACGTATTTTCCTGAATTCATAAGTCATCTGGTACTGCGCTTGAAATACAGCGCACATGGCCAGCATGGGGACGAGCATGGCCTGCGTGTGTCGATACCAGCATGGTCGTTTGAACATGGGCTGCAGTTGGAGTATGAACTCGCAGAGTGCTTGAGCGGCCACTCGCCTAACGTCTGCGAGCATATCGTCGGAGGAATCCCCAGTAATAGCGGCCTCCGTGACCGGCTAGAGGGCACAGATGTCGTTAGATTTCACCCTCTGCTACTGGCATGATACTGCGCGCGCGGTACCTACGTGTCTGACGTTGCAATGTTTTCATGTAATTATGAGGATAATGAACCTGCAAGTATGCGTCAAACATCTTCCCGGAATGGGGCCCTGGGTATCCTGAGTTCTTGAAAGAAGGTGTTACTACGAAGAAGTGAGTGATACCGTACTAAATGCTAGTTCCCGGGGCCCAGGGCGAACTTGAGCTTGAAGGAGAGCACGAGTGATGACGTCATCCTCAGCGCTCACGCTGGCAACGAACGCAGACGGGCGCTCGCTCAATTCGCTCTTTTCTTCGAAGCCCCGACTGGGTCGCGCTCAATGACACATCTACAGCTGCCACGTCGCTGTACGCCTCTGCTGTCTAGTGATCTGGGAACCTCTATATACCCTTCTCTATGCTTTAGCTCCGTTCTACCCCATTCGGCTCTATCATCGCTCTCGCGCGGCCAAAGACATGCAATCACTCGCTGCCTTCGTATGGCGAATGCTTGTAGGTTTTGGGGCTCGAAAAGAGCATGCAGACTAGCTCATGGGACGCACTTCAGGTAAGTAGCACGTATTAATGACAGGCGAACTACATGCGTACGTTGCACAAGTTGTCTGGTCTGGTCAACGAGCGCGTCAACTGCTCGCAGTCTGACATCTCATCCAAGACATGGGTTCGCTCTAGGAGGCTCGCCCTCCATACTGCGTCTGTGGAGCCAACGCACCTCACAGGTTCGCCGAATCGTATCGTAACTGTCGTCCGGCGCGCAGCAATCTCCCCTCTTCACTCCGCTCGCCGCTTCGGTGCTTGGACGCTCGCCATAGCCGTAATATGTGCGTTTCGTACGGTCTGTCCCCGTATCGTTACTCAGTCTGATCATACGGTAGATTCTGCTCGGTGCGTAGGCATTGCATGTCGGCGAGGTCTAAGTACATCGCAAATCGAGTGCTTGAACATTCCCTCCTTAGACCATCAAGTGTGCAGCACCAGTGCCAAAGATTCCACTCTCCTTCGTGTGCGACGTAGCACAGTCAGTGGCGTCGCACCCACGACGAGTGGAATCGCGCTGCAAACTTGGCCTCCATGCCGCCTGTCGAAGGCGACACGCCTCATACCCACCCTCACTGGCTCGTTTGACCGTACCACAGCGAATACATGCCCCCCGGCGTGCGACGGTTCCCGATCGCGGGTTCGGTACGTGGACACTTTCCAAGAGCCGTCACTTCCATGTCTGGTATGACCTGACCCCGTCCCGCTACCCAGCCTCGCCGCGGCGTATGTTACGCTCAGTACGCGGGCGTTGCGTGCCGGCTCCTCCTAGGTCCCGCACATCCTCACCCCCCAGATGTCCACGACCAGATTTCACGCGTCCTCACCAAGGTAGTTGCGCTGCCCGGCATGACAATTCGCCGCCCTTGGCGCTGGGTGTGTTGTCCGCTTGGCTGGTGAGTTTGCTCTTCAGCTTCATACTCAGAGTTGTTCAGGGATCGCCGCTCCGAACAGCTATCCAGTCCTCGGCTCGCCTTCGTGCGTGGGTAGGTGGCCAGCCGCACGCGCGCGCGTCATCTCCGGCGCTCTGTGAGCGTAGTGGGCACGAGGTGGAGAATCTCGGCGGGACACTCGCGCCCCTCAGAGTGACGGAGAACTACGCGATGTGCACGGGGTTGGGAGAGGTGGAATGGCACTCCGTGAGCGCGAGCGGCTAGTCACGCTGCTCCAGGTATTGCACGAGTGTTGTCAACTCCAATGGTGGTGCAGGAACGTGTGCACCCGCCCGAGGAGGCCGGAAGAGCGTTAAAAGCTTGGGCTAACGCCCGTTGGCGACCGACGTCCAGCCGACGTCCAGACAGATCACAACGGGGCGCGAGCTTGGGCATCGACCCGCGCACGTCGGGACCTGCTGTAAGGCTAGAAAGTTGTGCCAAACGATACCCTCTAGGCCGGCCCCAGCCCCCGTACCACATGTCTCCCGTATGCGCGACGGACGCCAGCCGGGCCATAGCCTCACACTGTCGTGGAGTCTCAAAAAGTCCTATAACTGGTATGCCGCGCCGCATTCTCTTCCTCCCGTTTTGTATATTCTGCCCCGTCATGCAAGTCTCGCGCCCTCGTCGTCAGACATAACGCCCTGCAGACAACCTCACTCTCCAGTTCTACTACTAGTTAGTGATCCGGGACGTCGGCGGCGTGTTCCGCTCTGTGCACTCTGGTAGCCGCTTCCTCGCAGACATGTTGCATGTATAGCCCAGCTCGCCGCAGGATGGGTGTGCGACGCACGCGTCGTGGTTGGTCGTTGTACGTTGAAGACTCAGCTACACTCTGCGCATCCTGAGCACACCTTTCCGCGAGCCCGTCGCTTGCGGCGGCGGCACCGGTGACCGCCCAGTACGCGCGTACGCTTGACGCGAGCTACCACGCAACCCGCTGCCAGTTGTGAGCGTAGGTCTCTGCTCGCACCATGGCTCCTTATCGCGTGTGGCAGACACGCGAGGCGGATAACCGCTTAAATGCGCGCAGTCCCGCCTTCCATCTCATGTGTCACGTTGCGCTCGTATTGCAAGCGCTTCTCCTTTCATATCCGCGCGTGTGCAGGACTTTTTTCGTCAAGCCCCGCATTAGCAACCGCTTCTGAAAGCTTCCGTAACTATCTGCTCACCGTTTATCCGCAGAAAACGAGGTCTCGTGCACGCGTTTGCTCACACCCACTGGCCCCGGGCGTCGTCTGCAGCTTGGGCTCTTCACTCCCTAGTCGCCTCCACCAACACATCCCCCATGAACACTAATATCCCTGTAGTTGCCTCGTCGCTTCTGCCTCACACGGACGAAGATCAGCTACCCCCTCGTCCCCTCCAGATCTGCGATAACTGCTGGAGACGTCCCTTCGCAGCCCACTTCGGGATCTTGAGGGATTGCGCGACCCCGTGGCTGTATCCATCATATCTTTACCAGACCTCGGTACTTCAGCTAGAGCAAGGAGCTGCGGCGGGCTGTATGTGGTGTGCCGCTGTGGGGCGATACGTCACGGGGAACGCCGCCACCGGGACGCTACCGCGCGATCTCGAGTTCGAGGTTGAGCTGATTGGAGGAGGACCGCCAAAGGGGGGCAACCCGCCGAAGACGCAGACGCTTCAAATTGGGTACCGTGGCATCAGAAGGAGTGGGATGTGGGTGGCGCACACAGCGGAAGGTGAGTCTGTTGAACAGCTCGTTCGTCGGGGGTACGTACATGCCTGATTTCGTCGGTTTCGAGTAGATGACCCTGCGGCGCCGTATGTCGTGGCGCGAAACCTGATCTTGGACGTGGGGTCCCCGCGCGCGCTCTCCCTCGCGAGATCACTCATCGATGAATGTGTTGGTCGACATGCAGAATGCTCCCGGATCTCACCGGCCTCCGATACTCCCCTTCCCTCGCGCCTCATCGACTGCACCGACATAGCGCATCCACGCCTCGCCTCTACCGAAGGGCAGTACGGAAGGTATCTCGCGCTCAGCTATGTATGGGGCGAGGCGCAGCCCCACCGCACGACGAAGGCCAACATCGTCGCCTACTTGGACGGGCTCAACCCCGTTCACCTTCCTCAAACGATCCGGGACGCAATTCATGTAACCCACGCACTCGGGGTGCAATACCTCTGGATAGACAGTCTCTGTATTGTCCAGGACTCCGCCGCGGACAAGCTCCGCGAGCTCACGCAGATGCACCTCATCTACCGCCACGCGTACGTCACCATCGTCGCGGCCAGCGCGAAGCGCGTCAGCGAAGGCTTCCTCCAACGGCGCGCGGCGCGGCTGCCCGAGTTGAGCCTCCCTTTCGTTTGTCCGCGCGAACATCCGGGCGAACAACAGCGCGCGGGCACGGTGCACCTCTCCCCAATAACAGACTCGCTCCCGGCCGTATCCGACCCAATCACGACCCGGGGATGGTGCTTCCAGGAGTACTTCATGTCCCCGCGCAAGCTCGTCTTCACGTCGGAGACACTCGAGTTCCACTGTCGGACGACCGGGCAAAACATCGGCGGCGCGTTCCATCCCGGGACCCCTTGGGGCGAGCGGCTGCCCAACGAGCTTTTCCACACAGACGTTGACCCTCCGGAGCAAGACTCACGGGAGTGGCATGCGTTGCATCGCACGTGGTGGAGAAAGGTCGAAGAATACACCAAGTGCGACATCGGTGAGGCGTCGGACAAGCTCGTCGCGTGCAGCTCGATCGCGGAGGTGTTCGCCCCCTTGATCGGCGGGGACTACCTTGCGGGGCTATGGCGCAGCACACCTGTGAACGGCTCGTGGCGCCCCGAGAATCTGCGCGACCTGATGTGGACGCGCGAGCCGCGCCGGACAGGCTCCAAGCCCGCTCGCCCGCGTGTCTACGTTGCGCCGTCGTGGTCGTGGGCGTCCGTGGCTGGCCAGGTCACCCTTGGCGGGAACTGGTTGGAGCTGTGGTTTGCGAGCTCGCCACCCACCAGCGTTGCGCGGGTAGTGGGCGACGGAATCCAGCTCAAGAATCCTGAGCTACGCTTTGGACAGGTCACCGGCGGATACCTCGTTATGCACGCGATGTTGATATCACCTAGCAGGGTGCTCAGGGACCTGAATCACCACATGTCCATCGACGACCCGGCCGACGAGAGCTTGGCTGACGACGACGCCCACACATGGTTTGTTCCTGTCTTCCGTAGTCAGGAGCGGATATACGGCCTTGTTATTACTCGCGTGGACACGGACAGTTTGGAATCTCGAGACAGCGCGGCGGCAACCTACCGGCGCATCGGCGTGTACGAACATCACTCCGAATATGCCCTTCACGGTCAACACCACGTCAAAGTGGTGCTGGTTTGAACGCTCCTGTAATGACCCGAGACCGACTCCCTCCTGGTGCTCGTCTTTTCATGTATAGACTCGGTTTCGGGAAGCTCGGCTATCAACTCAAGTACATACACTTCTAACCACTACATTTGCGCTAGTCGGACTCTCAGAGAGATGACTGGACTTCAGCTTCAAGCTCCATGCCTCAGAGTACCGGACCAGGAAGTGCCTGTACCAAATCATCCTCGGAGTGAGCGGTATAAAACAGGAGCACCTCTGTGTAGTAGGTCATCGAACTGCTAGCGCTGGCAACGGACACAGGCGGGCGCTCGTTCAAGTTGCTCTTTTCTTCCTCCTTCGTCCTCCCTGATTTGCTCGCACTCATTTGCGGCTGCTACATCGCGACGCGCCATCTTAGAAGAGCTTCGGGCCGCTCTTCGTATGTATCTACGTTCTAGATTTGTCTCGATCTGCACGGCTCTACTCAAGCTCCACTATGGCTCTTGCACGGCGCGCATCTGGCTGTCAATATCGCTCCCGCAGGCTCGCCGAATTCGAGTTATGACGAGATCGAGCGGGCGACTCATGGGCGCCGTTAGGCACGTCAGAGGTAAGAGGAAAATCATGTTCCGATGTGCGAGCCATCCACCTATTTCACCAAGCTTCTCCTCTGGAAATGTCTGATGCACTGCGATAACTGGGACGTTGCGGATAAGGCTCAGGAGGAATTCTGCAAGTCGAATGCTAACGTTTATCCCTCTCAGACCATCAAGCACACTGTGGCGGCGCGATCCCGACAGCCTTTCAATTGAGTTGACAAGCTGAAGCTCAAAGTGTCGCCTGTGCTTGGTATGGGACGGCCTGGTCGGGCTCGCATCCGGGACGTGTGAACTCGGATCAGGACACTGTGTCCATACCCTCTCGAGGCGATAGATCTCGCTGGTTCGGCGACCTATACTCGAGCAACTCTCCATCGCTCTATGTCGGAGACTTCCTTCTCTCCAGTCCATCTGCCACTCTCGGTCCTGGGGCCTGCAGCGCTCGGAATTTGGCGTATCTGGGCGCGCAATTCGTTACTCTGACGTCTTACCGCACACTGTCGTGGATTACTCAAGCCTTCCGAGACTGGTGAGTTGTATTGCATTCGCTGCACTTGTATTTCTGTACATCTTGTCCTACATCGCAACGCAGGCGCGTTCGCAATGAATCTCACCATCTCTTGGGCTAGATGACTACACTTGCGCCCATACGGGGCTCCGATTGACTTTTACTTGCGCGATCCCAATGCAAGTGCACCTACACTCCACTGTCTCACACGCATGCACATATGCGCACGCAATCAAGCTGTGCCGTGCAAGGGTCGGGGCAACGGCCGACGACGCGGCGCTGCCATCACACGTGGTTGTGCCTATCAGATTGTAAATTACAAACACGCCGCGCAAACCGCACACACAAATCACGCGCGTTGTCGGCACTTCCTTCCCTCTGCATCTCTGGTCACCATTATATCGAAGGTCCGCGAGCAGGCAAGTGCGGTGAGTGCCTATCCGTGTGGAACCTAAGTCGCTGACATTCTGTTGGCGCCCTCTACAGCATGCCGCGCTTCATGAACACTTGGACCGGCAGGTTTGAATGGCACGACGATCCGAGGTACACCCGCTATGCGATCTTGTCCCACGTCTGGAGGACTGCAGAAGAGGGCGGCGAACAAACGTACGCCGACGTCCGGAGGATCCAAGCAGCCGCAGATGCAGCGCCGAAGAACCCTCACGGATCGTCGCAGCCCGTCGACTGGCCCCTGCTCCCCTGCCCAGACGACAGCCTTACAGCGAGCTACTTATACGAAGACATTCCCGACGGCGTTAGCCTCGTATTCTCTTCTGCATCACCGCTCTCGGGAAAGGTGAAGGGCCTCTGCAAGGTCGCGCGCGACGCCGGCATTAATCTCGTCTGGGACGACGCGTGCTGCATCGACAAGTCGAGCAGCGCCGAGCTCTCCGAAGCGATCAACTCGATGTACGAATGGTACCGGCTCTCCGACGTATGCTATGTCTACCTCGCGGACGTTCCCGACGGCGATATCCCACAGGACAAGGAATCCCTCTTCCGGAAGAGCTGGTGGCACAAGCGCGGGTGGACGTTGCAAGAGCTCATCGCCCCGGAGCGCATCGAGTTCCTGACCCAGCGCTGGACCTTCTTCGGAACGAAGCTCACACTGGCTCTTACCCTCGCTGACATCACTGGGGTCGACTTCGATATCCTCACGGGGCGGGCCACGGTCGACTCGGCTAGCGTCGCGCGCAGGATGTCGTGGGCTGCGGACCGGGAAACGACTCGCGTGGAGGACCGGGCGTACTCCCTGATGGGTCTCTTTGGCGTCCACATGCCGCCGGTCTATGGCGAAGGCGAGAACGCGTTCCTCCGCCTTCAGGAGGACATTATCAGGTCTGTTCCGGATCAAAGCGTCTTCGCCTGGGGTGACGGATGCACCCTGCGCTCTCTCGCTCAATGCGACTTCGCTGCTGGCGGTAAGGCGATGTATCGCCACTACTCGGACCACTACGCTGGACTTCTCGCTCCCTCTCCCTCCTACTTCCGCGGTACGGGCACGTTCAGGCCGGTAACATCGTCTGCTTTGGCATCGCAGCTTCGCATCAAGGGAATTGAGGACATTCCGCCCTTGCATTGCGTCTTCACTCCGCAAGGCGTCCGGACGACACTGCTATGTCTCGACCTAGTCGCAATTCCGCAAGTTCTCCGAGCCATTAGGACGAGCCACGAAGCGGATCCGTGCGACGTCTGCCTACAACTGGGCCAGCCGGACAGACTCGGCATACTGCAATGCGAGGACGACAGCGGGTTTTTCATCGCACTTCCTCTCCACCCGTCGTCTTCCGCCGTCGCGCGCGGGCATGGTTCTCCTATCGGTACCCACATTCTGTCCAGCGACCCGTGCCTATGGAACCACTGGCCGTATCGTACTGTCTGCTTGTCACGAAAGACGCTTACGGAGGCCCTGGAGTGCGTGTCGCCCGTGCGTGCCGAGGTCTCGATACTGCGTAACCACCGAGGTCCTCCGCAGTCGAAGTTCCTCCAGAGGATCGAGTCCCTTCCGGAGCTGCAGATTTGGCCTGCGAGACTTTGCAGCACCTTCTTCGATCTCGCGCCTCGCAGCGTCCAGAGCTTGCGCGCGCTCGGATTTGCGGTCTCCCCTCTGGCGGTTGCGCGCTCTGGCGATGAGATCGCCATGGAGACCACCTTGGTGCATACAGGGAGCGCTCAGCCTTCGCGACCTGAATACCGCCAGACAATCCGAGTACAGCTCACGCCGAGTCACCAGCTACGGGAGTGGGGGTGGACCTCCGATACCAAGTGCCGCTTCTCTGTCACCAGTCATCTCGCCGAGCCCCACGGGAGCTCCTCCGATCCAACACAGACCCCCTCTCGATCGCTACCCGGCGTCGCACACGCATCCACGAGCTTACCCTTTTACTTGGAAGACGAGAAGAGAACGGCGCGAACCCTGCCCTCGGACGTCGGGCACAAGTCCTTGAGGGTTTCGCAGGCCGTGTTCTTCGTCCCATCGTCTCTCGTCGACCAGGAGAGTGCTCGACTTCTGCGGGTGTCGCTCGAACGCGCTCCTTCAAAACCTCACGGCGCGACACAGGTATGGCTGTCTATCGAGACAACCGAGCAGTTCAGCCGCAGCGTCTCCGCCGACGCTCCAGGAACCACGGGACCGGACGACGACGATGGGACTCCCGGCACGACAACTCCTCACACGCGTCTGGCTCCCTATGTCGATGATGGGGGGGATCCCTTTCTCCCCAGTCTCCCGGGCATCGAGGTAAGTGTTCCATCGTTAGGTTCAGTTCAGATCTCTCACTCTGTCGCGCGTATTAGCGTACAAGTTATGGGACGGTAGAATGAACCCAAGACACCCCGGGGACCTTGCACCCACGTCGGCAACAGCGTCCCGTCGTTCGCCTTAACCACCGATGTAAGGGAGTTCCATCCTACCGAGCGTTGGATGCCTGAATCTACCGCAACCATCGAGCTCTAATGATATTGCGTTCCAGCGCGGCAGAACTCGCACTGCCGACGCAACGACATCGTTCGCGACACGGCCTTCGTTTCACAGTCTGCCACCGCGGCAGCCAGGAAGAGCCTGTAAAGGCAAAAGGGGTGTGTCAGCGACGGCCTTCACTCACAGGGCGGTACTCTGCGCACCCGCGCCGCCGCCATGTACGCTTCCAGGCGCACTAGAAACTTATTAGGTCTAGGGCCGACACATATGCACCAATGCCAAGGCAATCGGCCCTGCCCGTTTTCGCCGCTGTCAGCGCCTGCTACGCCGTCACCTCATGGTGGAGTCGTCTTGCATGAGAGGCCGCGCTCGGTGCGGATACTGGTGCGTTGCTCAGATCACGTTTGCAGCCCCTGGAGCGTTGTCGGGACACTGTCTATGGCCGGCTGCATCCTAGATGCGAGAGCATCATGTCTAACCACCGGCTCGCGCGATCCCAGTTGCGAACACGGAGAGACTATAGCATAGCGGGGTCGACTCGCACTGCACCAACACGGGCAGTGGAGAGTTCACTGGGCCCAAGGTAGTATAGAACGCAATGACGCGGCTGTACGCACCTCGAAATGGGGTCGGGCTGAGACGTTTCCCATTGAGACAACCCCGAGATCCGCCGTAGAGACGAGCCGGTGTCCAACAACTTCCCAAAGTACGTCGCGTCGCATTGATGATTTATCTCCCGTTTCGTATGGTGGTGTTGCGCGTAGACTCACCCTCATTCCCAAAGGTGAACGACTTGTCGAAGTCCTGTCTGGTCCGCCGGGGCACGTGGCTAGCACAGCCTCGGGGCTGCGCGTCCAGCTGACGATATGAGCGAAAGGACCGCGTGTTCACGCAGATCGACCCTACACGCGGGGAGGTGTCGGCCGCGGTAAGAGCCATCGCCTCCCTTATAAGTACCGTTCCTTGACGGAGTACACGCATCAATGCAGCTCAGTACAGCGGTATTACTCGCTCAATCGCACCCGCACTACAATGCTAATGATTAGGTCAAACTCGGAGGTCTGCTCGCGCGCGACAAGTTGAGATAGCGGCATCGTGGACGCGCGTCATGGACGCGCACGCCGGTGAGTAGAACCTTGTCACCACACTCAACGCGGTTGCTCTAAGCCGCGTGTCATTAGCTTCGTGGCAGCCCCGCGGTATAGGCGTGTACCGAGTCGGCGGGGGACGTTATATAGACCCCGGGTCTCGGAGTGCGTCAACCACACATGCGTATCGGGAGCGCTTTCTATCCCTCTCCACGCCCTCAGACTTCACAACTTACCATCTACTCCGAGGACCCGACTCAGGTGCGTAGATTTAATGCAAGATAAACGGCATTTTGCTCACAACTCTTTCCCGGTGTGTGCAGAATGCGTCTACTGAACACCCGGACGGGCGAGTTTGAATGGCACAACGACCCCAGGAGGGTCCCGTACGCTATCCTTTCCCACGTTTGGCGGGAGCCAGACAAGGGTGGCGAGCAGACATACAATGACGTTCGTAGGATCCAAGCAGCGGTGAAAGCAGCGGAGGAGAGCGGTGATATACTTTGCACTGTCCGCTGGCCCCAATTCCCTCACCGCGACGACTCCTCACCCTCGGATAACTTGTACACCTCTACTCCCATTGGAACCAGCGACATCTTCTCCGTGGAGTCGCCTCTCTCGAACAAGATCAAGGGCCTCTGCAAGGTTGCGCGCGATGCAGGCTTCCGACTCGTCTGGGATGACACATGTTGCATCGACAAGTCGAGCAGCGCGGAGCTCTCGGAGGCGATCAACTCTATGTATGACTGGTACCAGCTCTCGAACATGTGCTATGTCTATCTCGCGGACGTTCCCGAAGGCGATTCCCCGCAGGACAAGACGTCCCGCTTCCGGCAGAGCAGATGGCATAGGCGCGGGTGGACGCTGCAGGAGCTCATCGCGCCGGAGCGCATCGAGTTTCGGACGCAGTCCTGGAGCTTCCTTGGGACGAAGCTGGGGCTTGTTGATGTGCTGGCGGCGGTGACCGGGATCGACGCCCACATTCTGGCCGGCGGAGCTCCCGTGAGTACGGCTAGCGTGGCGCAGAGGATGTCTTGGGCCGCGGCACGCAATACGACGCGGACTGAGGACGAGGCGTATTGCCTGATGGGCCTCTTCGGCGTCCACATGTCCCCCATCTACGGCGAGGGCCAGAACGCACTCCTCCGTCTTCAGGAGGAGATCATTAGGACCGTCCCGGATCAAAGCATCTTCGCGTGGGGCCGTAGGTGCATCCTGGGCAGTCGTCTTCGCCCCCACGCCGAACACACGCCCGACCATGAACTGCATACCGCTCTGTTGGCTCTCTCTCCGTCCTTTTTCTCAACATCTACCCTCCAGCCAGTGGCGCCTACCAAACTCGCTTTGCGGCTTTGCCTGGAGAGCACCGAAGATGTCCCACTCTTGGACTGTACTTTCGCTCCGCAAGGTGCTCGCATCCGGCTCCTGTGTCTCGATCTAAAGAAGATACCCAACTACGATCGCATTTTCCTACCCCGAAAGGGAGACAATCGATGTGAATGCCCCGTACGACATGACGTGCCTGATTTACTCGCACTACTACAGTGCGAAGACGCCAACGGAAACCTCGCTGCACTTCCCCTTCATCCCCCGCCCGCCGCCTCCCCGCCCGGGCGCGGTCGCCCCGTCAATACCTGCATTCCATCCCAGCAGAGCTCGTCGTCGAGTTCATGCCGAGCACTGAAGAACCCGTGGTTCCACACCGTTCTTCTATCCCGGAAGGCTCTCGCAGAGGTCTTCAAATACGTCAAACCGGAGACGGTCGAGGTCTGCTTTCTCCGCCACTACTCAGAGCCTCCTTCATCCAAGTTGCTTCGACAAGACGACTCCATCGAACCTCTCGGAGACCGCTGGTCCTCTTCAAGTTTCTTTTGGAAGGCAACGCCTTACGCCCTCTCCCCTCGGAGCATCGCTCACCTGGGGGATCTCGGCTTCACAGTGTCGGACCTCCATGTCAGACGCGACGAAAAGGAGAAGATCATGCTGGAGACCGTCCTGACGCTTCATGGCACTGGCGAGGTTTGCCTGCAGTCGATTCGACTCAGTATATCTCTTGAGCAATCGAAGCGGGAGGCATTCTACACCTCGGCGGTGGTCCAGTGGCGTACCACAGTGTTTCGCTTCTCCGTTTTCCACTCCCTCGCCGTGCCCGCAGATACCTCTCTCCGTCACAGCTCCTCACATGGCCCCAGCATGCACACTCTCTATCAAATGAAGGAAGTACCCTGTGTGGGTGGTAACGAGCGGGTTCAGGAAGCTAATGACTGGGTCCTCAAGTACAGTCACACACTGGCGCGTGCCGACTTTCTCTTCCCCTCATATCCTGAACGGCAGAACTCGGTTCGGCTCTTGCGCGTCTCACTACAACGGTTCCCGGATAACCAGAGGGTCGCTCCGGGTCGTGACTCCGAGAACGTATGGCTGGCTATGGAAATGAGCCCGGCCTACGTGCATATCCCAGAGGTCAAAAGCGTCCCCGACCGCGCATACGACACTAAACCTGCTGGCAGTACCACCGCAAGTGACGCACCCGCAATGCCTAAAACTCTAGGCAACAAGGTCGAGGCGATATCATTTGCAAGGGGCGATCTTCCTTCTCCAACGGTGAGCGCGAGCCTGCCTGGAACGCATACTCGAGTGTTGACCTTACCCTCGCAGGTGCGCTCCGATTGTTATCGCGCCCCCGACCTCGGGGCTGCCCCAAATGGCGCCGCATCAGGTTCAAACGGTGCGGTCTCCGAGGCATGGCTGCCCATTGCGCCGCACCTGTTGAGCCGATGCACAACTTTCACAGATCCTCTCAGCCCTGCTGTACTCGCCTCTCCCGGTGAAAACTCGGCTGGGACATCTACGGAGATGCGCTCGACGTTCGACCAGCCCGCGTGTGGCGCAGCAGATCGTATGGTCTACCCACTAACGGTGCGCTTGTGCAGTTGCTTGTGGGGCGAGATGCGAGAGAGCTAACCCGGATTCATGCCACACATAGGCCAGGTTGTCCGGACAACAAAAATACGATACAAACGGTGGCGGGACGGCATCATCACTCCCCAATACCGCGAACGCACCCTTGCCCTCGTTGCCGAGCGGCGCGTCGCAATCGATGCCTGCAGACGCCGCGTCTTTCCAGCACGATGCCCTAGGGGATCGCGAACCTGCCTCTCTTCCTTCCCGGGCCGTATCGGACATGCGCGCCGGCGATACAACCCCCGAGGACGCGATACAGCACAGCGTCCTCGCATTGCAACGCGAGAACGACGAGCTGCGGACACGGCTGTCCGCGCTGGCCACGCAAAACACCGAGCTGTCCTCAAAGATGGACTCCGTTTCCGCTCAACTGGCTCTCCTCTCGTTGCAGGTCCCACACATAGACTCGGGTCGTGAGGGCCCCGCCACTGCATCGCCAGGTAGGCCCGCTTCGTTCCCAGACAAAGTTCACACTTGCTCATTTAGGACACCCTGTTAGCCTTTCATCGGACGGGAACACGACTCAGAGAGATTCTCCGCCGGGGAGCGTCGATACTATCCAGATTGTCGATTAGAAGGGGCGCATCGTGACACAGAAGGGGGCGAACTACGAACGCAGTGGAAATGGGAATCCTTTGTATTTCTCCCTAATTTTGTGCAATTCAGCCGACAGGGAGTCGAAATTTTCGGCGCAAGGCATGAAGAGCTTCAGCGTGTGAGAGTAGCATTACAAACCAGACGAGGAGTGACTCACTGCGTTGTCGCGAAGCGCGAAACGGTACGAATCCCCGTCGAGCCCTCGCCTGCACATACAATCATCACCGGATCACCGCCCGCCTCTCGTCCACCTCTCGCGCCGCCAAATTTGCTTCTACCATGGCTGGGTGCATGCCCTCTTTACGTATAGAGCCGGAAGCCGCAGGCGCTGGAGAACATTCATGGTGCCAGTGATTAGCCCCGCGCACGGTTGAGACCGACGAGACCTGAGGTCTTCGCCATCCGAGCTGCGCGCATCGAGAAAGCAGCGCCCCCAGCTGAGGAACGTGCTCTATTCCGGAAGACCTTCGAACTCGTCCCAGGTGCTGCCGAATGCCTTGCTGGTATGGAGGAACATATTCGCACCAGAGAGCCTGCTTGTGACGCCAGTAGCGCGGTGGGTGCAGGCGGACTATGAGCGTGACCGTCGCCGATGGGAGATAGACGGTACGCTCTATAAAAAGGGATGATTACGGGCGAAGAATGGGAGCCGTACGACCCACGGGACGTTGCGTGCTGTACTGTAGATGTCGGCCTTGCCGCTCGGAGGTCGTAGACACCCAAGCCATACATTGTGCTGGCGAGCATGCCGCAATCCCCAGCAGTCCCTGTATCGGTGTCAATATCCGTGGTGTCGAGAAAATTTAGGGTTGTGGAAGACCGCGTGAAGGCTATGCATGTCAATCTCATTCTTGCAGATACCAACGACTCGGACGCGGGTGAACGTTCGAGCAGAGACTGGTGTTGGAGTCGGTGAACTCGCCATGAAGTCAAGGTAAGGGATAGACTGTGGTCATCGTCAGATCGGTAAGCGACTCGCTGCAAATAGTGACCATAAATACTCGCCAAAGCCCGCGCACATCGACGGCATTTGCCTCCTGTGTGGTCTTGTTCGTTCCGGGTAGTCGACCGCGCGGTCTGTACGTCGCTACGGTCAATCTTGCGATGAATGTGGGACTACTACCAAAGATACCCAAGTCGCGACGTTTCAGCTCAGACTTGGTTTGAGTGGCTGTATCGCTGAGAGAAAACTCCGTCCTCAGGATGATGTCTTGAAGAAGCGTTGGCACTGGTATTAGAACACGCACTCCGATGTTGGGGCAAGTAAACAAAGCCTGAACAGCACGTAAATACTGGCTTTGAACTTTTTACTCTGATACCAGCTCCTAGAGTACCGAGATAGAGGAATTCAGAGCCTTATAGAACCGGAGCATACTCGCAGAGAGGCGGAAGAGCAGCAGTAAGCAGGTGGCAGCGCGTTAAGCGCCTGAATCTAGCCAGCGAGATAATGACGTCATCGGCATTGCTAGCGCTGGCAACGACGCTCGTTCAAATCGCTCTTTCCTTCCTCCTGCTCGCTCAGCAGGTCGCGCTCGTCTGCGTCTGCTACGCCGCCGTGCGCCCTGAGGCCTGATGCAGTAATCTGGGCCTCTCTCACTCGTCTCTATAATCTTGTGGTGCTCGCTTGGCGCAAATCACGCTCCCAGCACCTCTCCCTTCGCATGACAGAGGTTGACGGGTTGGAAAGACCAAGCACGGGAACCTGAAGTACATACCGGAGGTAATTACTTAAGTAGTACGTAGGCTATGCCAGAAGAATTGCATCGCGGAAGTTGAAAGTTGTCTGGTCCGGTCGACACCCGCATTGACATCTTCCTGACGCCCGCGTCGACATCGTCCTGTTCTGCGCTCTCATGCGCTCTTGCTCGCTGTGGTTGTCTGCTCTTCAAGCAGCAAGCTATCATCTCGAAAGATCAAGCATTGCGGTAGACCAACTATTATACTGTATGTTCTCGCTCGGGGAGTAGTTTGCAAACCGATCGAGTGCTAACGCAGCGTACCCCTTCTCAGAACGGAAAGCACATCGCGCCAGCGCCAACCCGGCAGGCTGTTCGACGTAATGCACGAAACTGAGTATCTTCTTCGTGTGGTATGAGTCAGTCCGATCGACATTGCACCCGCGCTAGGAAACTCGGCCTCCATTCACCCTCGAGAGCGACACACTGTGCGAATCATCATTCATCCATAATACCTCCCAAATTCCCCGAACTCTACTGACCATTTCGCCAGATGGTTCAAAATTTCCGCCTGCCCTCGTATCCGCCGCTATAAGTAGGACCCACGCGCCTGCCACAGGCAGAACAAGAAGCGGCGACGACGGACCTGCTGGCCAAGGGCCGTGTCATGTGCGGCCCGGTCTTTCTACCACCGGTACGAGTTTCTTCGTTTAGCGGGTAACTTGTCCCGCGGCATTGGAATAATCACGGCGTATGGCGCGCGCACCGCGTTCCGCTGACCGTGCACCCTGACACAAGATTTTCGTCACAGAACCCGCGCAAAACGGCTGAAGACGCTGTCTTGCCCATGAGCGGCGCCGTAATGTCTGGCCTCGTTGACATCTTCCCGGGTGAGTTGCCTGTCATATGTCATGCAATCCCGCGCTCGTTGAATACGTGCGTGCGCCGCCCGGTTTACCTACAGCGCCAGACGCCGTTTCGATGTCCCGCCACGCCCCGAATGGGAATCTCGTTACCTCTGGCTCCCCGCTCACGTCGTAGCATCTGGGACGAGCGGTCGAGCCAGAGAATGCACTCTCAGTCAGAGCGACGTGGGCATGCTGCGAGATGTGCACGCGACGTTGAATCCTCCGGTGAGAGCGCCAGCGGCCGGTCCCATGGGGAGGCCGGGAAGAGCGCGAAAAGCGCTATCTGACAGCCGCTAGCATCTTTCAAGGACTGGCGTCTGCACGGGTCACGATGAAGCGGGCTTGGAGATCGGCTGAAGGGAGGTCATGGCGTCGACTCATGCTCTGCGGTCCATGTCCGTCGAGCGCGTCCATCGACACGTTTTTCTAGGCTCTACCACGTCAGTATGAGTCGTGAGATAGGTCCGTATGACCGATGCTCAACAATATCCTGTAACTGGTACGTCGCGCATTGTCTGCGTTCTTGCGCTTGTTTACAGCCTACATCGTTCTGCAGATTGCGCGTTCAAATTCGCTATATCCCTAACTTTGTCGAACGACAGTTCCGGGCGCGCGCGCCTGCTCGGATGCAGAGCGGACTCTCCTATGCAGAACCGTCGTCCCGGCGGTGCGGTACATAAGTGCGTCCATGCGCAGTGTCGATCAAAGGCCGCCCGGAATCTGAATTCAGTCCGTTACGCGCGCGCGTGTGGGCGGCAGAATATCTTCGGATGAGCAGGGAAGAACGGAAACACAGCGCGCGAGACAGGGTCGTTCTTGCGCGTGGACAAGTGCCGGCTGTCGCGGTAGAGAGCTGAAGCGGTGCGTACCGCCCTGCTTGCGAGTACGGCTCCTCATTCACGATATGCGTAGGTACAGTTTCATCCTGCGCTCAATCACTCCTATAGTACAACGCTGATGATTTTGAAGTAGTACTCGAAGGCACGATGGTGGGTAAACGAGATAGCGGCCTCCTGTGCGCACGTCTTCGAAGGTGCACGACTCCGGTGGACTGAACCTTCGGAGATAGATGAATGTACGCGGTCCGTTCTTCACGCCCGTCATGAGCGTCACAGCGTGTTGCAGGCGCGTTCCGTCTCGAGGGAGCGGTATAAAGCCCTCAAACCCCGGTGCGTGCAACCCGCACACGCGTATCGGGCACGTTGTCAGCCCTTCCTCCCCTCTCCACATCCCCGATCACCGCGAGCTACTGTTTTCTCTACCACCTAGAATTGCAGCCATGTGAGTTCTAGGACTACTGCGGACGGGACGAGCTGCTCACAATCTACCGTCGGTGCTCGCAGCATGCCGCGATTCCTGAATACCTGGACAGGCGAGTTCGAGTGGCACGACCCCAAGGAGGTCCGATACGCAATCCTATCCCACGTGTGGCAAACACCCGAGGATGGTGGCGAGCAGACGTTCGACGACGTCCGGCGGATTCAAGCGGATGTGAAGGTAGCGCGGGAGAAGCCCGGTGGACCGTATCCCGCCCACTGGCCCATCCTCGACACGATGAACGAGCCCTTCCCTTATGATACGAGCGGGATCTTCTCTGACCTCACACTCTCCGTCTTCTTGTATGCATCCCTCCCCGATGGTGTCAGCTTCATTTTCTCCGCGGAGTCGCCACTTTCGGACAAGATCAAGGGCCTCTGCAAGGTCGCGCGCGACGCCGGCTTCGAGCTGGTCTAGAACGACACATGCTGCATCGACAAGTCGAGCAGCGCGGAGCTCTCCGAGGCGATCAACTCGATGTACGAGTGGTACCGCCTGTCGGACATTTGCTACGTTTACCTCGCGGACGTCCCCGACGGCGATACCCCGCAGGATCACAAATCCCGCTTCCGGAAGAGCAAATGGCACGGGCGTGGATGGACGCTGCAGGAGCTCATTGCACCGGAGCACATCGAGTTCCGGTCATCCAACTGGATATTCCTGGGGACGAAACTTGGGTGTGCTGTCACGCTAGCCGAGATCACGGGGATCGACGTCAGTATCCTCCTCGGCCGAGCCCCCGTGGACTCAGCCAGCGTTGGACAGAGAATGTCTTGGGCGGCGGACCGAAAGACAACCCGTGTCGAGGATCAGGCGTATAGCCTCATGGGCCTCTTCGGCGTCCACATGTCCCCCATCTACGGTGAGGGGACGAACGCGTTCCTGCGTCTCCAGGAGGAGATTATCAGAACCATTCCCGACCAAAGCATATTTGCCTGGGGACTGACAGCTACCCAGCTCCTTCTTGTCGACTTGCTTGAGTCTGACGACATACGATTTGCTCCTTGTCTGTTGGCATCATCTCCAGAATCCTTTAAAAACGTTACTGACAGACCGATAACCCTCTCCGAATTCGCGTCTAGACTGCACCTGCGAGGACCCGAGGACGTTCCACCAATGGACTGTGTCTTCTCACCTCAAGGTGCCCGCATTCGGTTCCTATTTTGGATCCGACGGAGTTGGAGAAGCGGCACGTCCAGCTCGTACCGTGGTGGGAAGAAGCCTCGTGCCGGCGTCGCGGAAGGCATCGCGACGCGGCCAGACTCGCTCTGTTGCAGTGCGAGGATGAGGACGGAGATCTCGTTGGACTTGCTTTTCGTGCTTCCGACGTCTCAGAGGGCGGGCGCGGCTCCCTCGTTGGCACCCACTGCAACTGTGATGGAAATAAACCGTCCCGCACCATATTCCTGTCTCGAGACGTGCTCGCGGAGATCCTGAAGGTCGTCAAGCCAGAGACGGTCGAGGTCTGCTTGCTCCGCCACCGCTCGGATCCCCCTCCATCGAAACCATTCCTACCACACGAATCCCTTCCCGCGCTCAATCTGTGGCCGGGGAATTGTCCTAACGGGGCTGCCTTTTCTCCCTCCCCGGACAGCATCGCGAGCCTAGACATGCTCGGCTTCAAAATCTCCCCTCTACAGATCAAGCGCGAGGAGTGCGAGATCACATTGGAGACCATCCTCACATATGGCGCAGACGACTTCTCGCATACCATCCGGTTACGTCTATCTCTTGAACAACAAGATCACCCCTTTAGCAGCAGCAGATTTCGCGCCGATAGCGTTACCACCTTTTCGCCCGGTTTTGCAAGCAGTCCCGCCGCCATTTCTCGCGAAGCGAAGGACTTGGAAGTGCCTGACAGTGGTAGCGAGCAGGTTGTGGAATCACGCATCGAGGAAATCGACTATCAATACACACCCAGGCTTGCGCAATACGACCTCCTCGTCCGCCCGAATCCTAAACGGCCACAGCAGGCTCGGCTGTTACGACTCTCCCTCGAACGCTCCCCGGGTGGCCGACTTTCCCCTCCTGGCAGCTCGGGTACCGTCCTTCTCGTGATGAGGATGAGTGAGGAATACAAACCTGTCTCCGAGACCAAGTGCACCCCGAATAGCTCAGGTGCGGATACGCCAGCGGAAGAGTCTGACAGCACTTCCGACAACGGCAGCGACTCAGTCAACGACAACACCGTCGACAATGGCAGCCCCTCCAAGCACGACAGAACCTCGAAGCTCAACGGCGACTCGGCGCAGCCGCTGTCCCTCACCAGCTTGCCGCGTGCACGGTCGCAGCCCCCCGACGCTACGGCCACGCGGTGCATGACGCTCGAGGAGAAGATAGCTGTCTTGGGGCGGGAGAACAGCGCGCTGCGTGCGGAGACGGAGTCTAAGGTCGCTGCCCTTTCTGGGCAGAACGCCGTGCTTGCAAGTCAGAACGCTGCGCTAGAGGCACAGATGTCTGTGGTGTGTCAGCGACTCGACGCCCTGACCGCCGGTACAAGTAAGTCCCCTGCTATCCTCATTGCGTTCCCATCCTCCTACTTACACCGCGTCGGTTATCTATTGCACACAGCGGCTACCTCGTCTGTCCCCACACGCGCCCACGCCGCGTAGTTCCCCATGATGTGCTTTCACAGTTACGTCCGCAGAGCAATTGTTCGACGGTTTCCGATCATCCTAACGACGTCCTTCGATACAGGTTCGGGGTACGAGATCTCTGCGCAGTGTACTGCAATGTATCGAGCACAATGTATGCCTGTCCGCGACGCGACGCAGCGTATCATATTACGACGACCCATCGAGAGGCTACTGAGCGCGCTTGTCCGAGAACATGTCAAACGCAGCTTGCGATTTTCTGCGCTGTCACTCGCGCTCTATCCTTGTCCCATAGGATGTTGCGCCGTCGCGATGCGGCAGAGAGAAGATACTACGCCGAGTGGTCGGACGGATGTGGCGCGTGGCGGTACTTCAGATGTGTTGAAGCTGACCGCCTTCGCGGCTCAAGCCGAGTACACCACACCTTTTTTTTTCAGACAGAGGAGCTGAGGGATGAAAGTAATGACACGCATTCGTGGCACGTGCTTAATGCGACGGCGGGAGATCGCTCCCCGGACTAGTGGCTGCACTAGCGCCATCTGTGTGTGGAAGTGCTAAGTCAATACCGTCACGACGCTCGAGCGTTTTGAGGACATACATGCGTCCTCGAGCCTCACAGATCTTTTCCGACTGAGATATCGTTGGGTACCGCGCTGGGCAGCTAGCGCCGCGCACACATGGCTAGCGTCGGCAGGAGCGCGGCTTTTCCCTGTCGAGAGCTTGTGAAAGGTGCCTACACTGATATTGGAATCATGAGTGAGCAGGAGGCTCTCGGAGACACAATGTACGCTCCGAGGCGCTATAGGAACGTTCTGATTCAAGGACCTACGAGGGCCGCCGCTTCAAGAACTCGTTCACGAAACGCACGCGTGCGCGTTCGAACTTCGGCCGCCCTCGCGCCCAGGGCCGACAATGTGGAGCTCGACGAGCACCCCCAGCATGTCATGTACGAGGGAACGTTGGGCGTACTCACTAGGAATCCCTCGGGTACTCACTAACAACCTCTCGGTAATGATGGAAGCGGAGTCCGGGTCTCGGTGCCCGTAGCTGGGCGAGGACCGCGACTTAATCACCTTTAGGCTGTCCGGCGGATCGCGGATACAGCTTCAGCAGGGTTGTCTCCGCTTCAACGTCGCGCGACCCCGTCAACCTGTAGACGTTCCGAGAACAGTGAGAAGTTACATACGTGTCAAGCAATGAAAGCTCACATGTGTTCCTCTTCGCCCCGGCGCGAACGTCGTACACATGTGTAATGTGCCGATCAGTGCCTTCTGTGAGGGGTGCCTGTCCACAGACAAGTAGTTGGCTCCTTGCACAGGTTAGGAGGCCTAGTATAATTGACAACGCGCGGTGCGGCGCTGTTCCAAAAGAAACGGCGGAGGCAGTGGTCTAAGGAGGAGAGATGAACGCGGCCGCCGTCTGATTGGTGCTATGCACGTGCGTCAGTCTGAGCGGCGAGTATGATACACTATAGGAAAACTCTCCGAGGCATGTCTCGGAAGGTTCACCGCCTCGCGAGGGCAAACCGAAGGGTTGCGGCAAGCTCGGTGGAACGGCTGGAGTGCGCATATCTCGTTGTCAATACACATGAGAACGGGTTGATCGCGATGAATGCTTACGGGTACCGTCAACAGTACATGCATCTTGTGCCTGGGACGGGGCTTGAAATTTGAGTATGCAGAGTGGAATACACAGTAGACTTGCTAACGTCGTGTAGCTCGTGCTCCGAGCGCGTGGCGAACCCACCGTGAGGCGGATACCACGGCCTCCAGGTCGCCTTACACCGCGCAAGCCAAGATACTGGCATCCATTCCCATAAGAGTTAACGCTGTTGTCCTTCTTAACGTCGAGCCCGTTGTCGATTGTCCACGGTGGAGAAGGCTGTTCGCCGGAGTTCACTCGGTGGCCTGTATACGCGGTGCGCCGGGGTGTTGCGTATGCCGACTGAGCGTCCCGGATGAGTAGGTTCTGGAGTTGTCGCTCGCAAAGCACCTTTGTGTTGCATGATGTATACGTCTTCGAGGCTCTCAGTGAGTAGAAGCGTCTTCACAAGAGCAGTCAGATCTCAGATCCCGGGCCCAGTGCTCGCTTCGCCCTTCTGTGTCTGTTTTGTTTGCCGGCCGATGCTCTCTGCTGCTGATTTTCCATCAAAGTAACATGTGCAATATGACGGTCCATTTGTACATTTAATAAATGTTGCGCAAAGTCGGTTTATCAGCGCGCACAGCCACATTACACCGCCGGACAAAGCGCTACTGGAGCCCAAGTGGCGTGTTCGCTGATGGCGGCCAAGGTTGAGATTGTTGGATCCCAGGCGCGCTGCACCCACTTGGAATCCAAGGTACCGCCAATTGGCGGCCATCGTTCCCGCCAGTTGCACCCGGCGCCCGGAAAAAGGCCCAAATTGGCAGGCGGGTGGGACGTCGGAAATTTGGGCGCTAACTTCGAATGTCCGGGGGCGGACGGTGACGCGGACGGCTTCTGACGTTGTGGGAGGGAAATGACTGGGATTAAAGGTATGGCATATACGTATGATAAATGATCGAGGTAGCTCAGATAACGAGTGTCAGACTTGGGGAAGGAACGAGAGGAGAACAATGTAAGGAAAGAATACTGTAGGATCATGGTGTATGGTAGTATGGGTCTGAAAGAGCGACGGGCGAGAAACTATCGAAGCATCAGGTGCAATGAGAACGAGGGGAAACCAACCATGCCAGTAGGAAAGCGACTAAGAGTAGGTGATAGTGCTGGCTATGTCACCCAGCATAGAGACATCTACATCGGTGTTGTCTTCGTCGCTGCTCCCATCCTCCATCTCAGCGTCGACAGGAACAAGAGACGGTGGCCATCGTGAGGATCGATATCGCGCCGGTAGATGCTCGATCAGCGGTGTAGCAACAGAGCAAGCGAGGGATGTGCAAGAGAACAGATATGAGAGGCGCGATGAGGGCGAAAGAGGCGCGGAGAAAGCAAGTCGGAACGCTGGCGCTGAGGGATCGCGCTGGCAACAGTGGCTTTGATGGGCGCAAAGGCGGGAAGGTTGGCGGGAAGGTGGTCGGGCGGCGCCAACGAGGTGTTTATTGATATTCACACGACCTCGCCTTGGATTCCATGTGGCAGCGTCGCAGCTGGATTCCAAGTGGTATCTACTTTGTTTCCAATCGCGTCATACCCTGGCTTACAACCTCAACAGCACCCACTTAGATTCCAGTAGCGCTTTGTCCGGCGGTGTAGAGCGCGAAACTAACCTTTTCTTACCGCCCCGCGCATAAATCCCACGCAGCGCACACCAGCGCGCGCACGGCGCGCATGAGACGGGGTGATCTGGAGGGTCAAATGCCCGGATATGGAAGGTGAAAAAAGGTTAGGATGGGAACGGTTCGAACTCAAGAATGCTAGATGAGAAGGGTGGCCGTCTTTACAGTTCGGCCATAGAGTCTTCTTTTCTCAGCTTTCACACGGTGCTATAGACTTTTGAAGTCCCTAACCCGCCGGGGTAAGTGGACCGTTAGACACACGGGCGCCTAATGACGGCGTCAGTGTTACTAAATAGTACACGGGCAGGACACGTTACGAGCCCTGGGCTAAGATGTTGCCGAATAGCCTGGAGATGTGCAGATTTTAGCCCAGGCCGGTTTCTGGCAGAATGAACCTGGGGCAAAATTGCGCAAGTTTAAGCCAGGGCTACATGCGATTTGAGCCCCAGCGCAAAACGCAAGCCACACGTGATCCGTCCGTCCTGGCCTGTATTGCGCCTTCCGTAACCAATCATATTCACAGGTTCCTTGCTCGTAGCTAATGGCGGTATCTGGTTCGGGGACGACAACATAATATATTGCGGCTCTGCATACAGTAGCTGATACATGGTCGATACAACGGCAGCTCAATAGTACTTGTTACAGAGTTGGCCGGAACTCGGCGGCGACGTCGACCCGCATACTTGACGCGCGTCGTTTCACGAGCACATAGATGTCGTCTCAATCAGCATAGACACCGCCTAGCCGAAATCAGAACAGAGGCAAGGAGGCTTGAAGGAGGTCAGCATATGCACCCGAGATCACAGCCAGAGTTCTCAGAAGACATATCAGCGCCCAGCGTAGCGAGACTCAGACCCAGAGCACCCAGCAAGCCGCGCAAGATTCGAGTCTTCAGCCCCTAAGCTAGACACAGACAGGCCAGAGCGACCAGCCAAAGAGATACCAGCAACACAGAGCAGACTTAGACGGACAAGGAGCTCAGGGTGCACGAGGTGGACCACGGCGCAGAAGGACTTGAGAGTTGAACGTTGAACGTTTGAACGACGGTGGTGGTGGGAGAGAGAAAGGGGGATGTGCACCGCTCGCGCCCAACGTTTGCGCTGGCAGCTGGCAGCTGCCAGTGGCCCATCGATATCGATGGTTGCTGACTCGCTCTCGGAGCGGGACGGGACAGCGAGCGGGATGCAAATGACAGCGACCACAGCTGTTTTGGGAGATGCAAGCGCCCGTGCACTTTAGCTCTGGGTTGAATCGCGCGCGGGTTGTCCCCCGCTCAACCCGCTGTCTACGCCCCGGTTGAAAATCATCGCACATAGGCCTGGCTCATTTTCTGCTTAACCCGTGCTTAACTCCAAACAATTCACTCTCGCTCAAATTTTGCGTTTGCACTGCAGCGCAAAAGACTGTCTGGCCGTGTACCTGCTAGTTAGTACCTGCTAGTACTTACGTATCAAGTCTTCCGGCGGGTTACTTCATAATCTTCCGGAGGAAGCCTGATAGGGGCCCAGGCCTCATTGAAGACAGTTTGAGAAGTGTATGTGAGAATATGAACTAATTGCCCCCACTCAAACGACGGTGGCCTTCAAGTTCGAATGATGCATACCAGGTCTTTGAGAGGACGCTACATATTGCAACAGCAACAGCAACCTAATAAAGGCGTTACAGTCGTTTGCAAAATGATTTGCACTCCCCGCGCGCGCGCAGCCTTATTTGTATCTATTTGTACCGCTCGGAAACTGCCTAGAATACCAGATCGGGGAGGTACATTTCCGATCAATTCGAAGCAGTGTGGTGGTTTTGTGACGCCATGCGGCTGAAGATACCGCGCGGTTCGCGCTTCGACTCCACTGGGCTCGCCGCCGACTGTCTCTGCCCGCCAGTACACTCTCTCCTGGGGGCTCCTCTCTGTATACTGCTCGGCCTACCTACACTCTCTCTTGGACTGTGTTCTCTCTTCGGAGGCTCGGAAACTGGACTTCTGGACTATCTGCCAAGTGCCCTGACCGGAACGGCCATCTGAAGCTAGTTTATTGGTCTCATACACGGCGGGCCTGCCCTGCGCGATCGCGCATGCGGACACCGCGGGCTGGCATGCCAATCGGACCACATCCTGAGAGTGGGGACAGGGTCAGGCAGCGGGGTCAGGCAGCGAGCTCCAGCCTGCCCTCGACTGCCTCCGTATAAAAGGCTGCTCTGGTGAGCTTCCTCTCGACATCCACTCCTCCACTTCTCCTTCACTCATTACCATCTCTGCTCGCTTCCCCTCGTTCATCTCCATTCCTTCCACCACACACATCCACTCAGGCCCATTCTATGCCTTCGGAGCCCCACCAGACCGGTCAGCCATCCGAGCACTGGCTCAGGTTTCCCGCTTGGATAGGTATGCCCTGGAGCACTAATCCCTGCTCACGGTCCTTGCACTTATACTAATCTTCCCCTCTTCTCCATAGATGGCGCACGGTTCCCGCCTCGGTTCTATGTTACCCTGGACGAGATCAACGCCGACCGCATGAAGGCCGGGTATCCTGCGCTTCCCCCTCAGGCAGACCCCAGCGAGACGGCTCCCGGCCCAGCTCCGCCTGCTCTCCCTCCGCCCGTGCCTGCTCTCCCTCCGCCCGCGCCCGCTCTGCCTCCACCCGCGCCCGCTCTGCCTCCCCCTGCACCGGCTCTGCCTCCGCCCGCACCCGTTCTCCCTCCGCCCGTGCCCGTTCTCCTTCCCCCTGAGCCGCAGGCTGCTCCTCCCGCTGGTGCTGTTGCAAATGCCCCTGGGGAGGTGGATGAAGTCCGTGAGTGCTCGTTCTGGGTCCTCGTTGACATGCCTTTACTAACAATGTCGACAGCTCCCCTCGATGCAGCAGGATACCTTGTATCCGTCACCGTGCTGTACTTGAACACGGTTGCTGTAACCGGACGTTCGTCGAGGGGCGCGACGAAGAAGGTCAAGGAGAAGACGGTCAAGTCCGACCACATCCGCCTCGAGGGGGCATCGCGCTTCGACTTCCTCAAGGCTGCCCTGGCTGTTCACGATCTCGGTGGGCAGTATTGTCCCGGCGTTTGGTCGGGACCCCCGGTCAAAATCTGGTGGCCTGGCTCTAGGTGCGTTTGGTATGCGTCGACGTCTACCGTACACTCTCTGATTCATCACCCAGCGGGGGCAAGTCCGGGGCGTCAACCGTCGACACCAATCACGACTTCGACGTCACACGCGCGGCTATCCTCAAGAAGAAGAACAAGGATATTGTCGTCAATATCGAGTTTGATCTCGAGGGTATGGACGGCTTCCGCGTCCGCAAGAGGGTAAGTATATGAGTTGTTCCGAACACTTTATTGCTGACTTCAATATTTAGCCTATCGAAGCCCTTGCGGCTGCCGACGACGAAGAGGAGCTGCGCCGCGGAGACAAGGTAAGCCGCATCCGGTTGCGGCGCATATTATTATCAACTGCTCACATTCCGTTACAGGTACCTCGTGTCGAGCTCTTCAATGAGGAGGACCAAGTCAACGGCCAGATCATCATGCAGCTGAAAGCAAAATGGGCCTGCGACCGCCATCAGGGCGAACATGGCGAGCCCGGTTTCTGCTACTTGGATGAGTCGGGCACCCATCTTGGGTTGAACTCACGGAAGCTGAAGCTCTGGGCGGCGGCTATAGTGAGTACTCTGCGCACTGATGCACGCACGCTCTCTGATATCTGTCTCTGTAGGCTGCGGCAGATGCTACGAAGCATCATCCTCCGGCTACCGTTGACTTCGATGGCCTGCGCGATGGGCGTCTCAATGCGGTCAAGCCACGCGGACGACCTGTGAACGCCAGCACATCAGCTTCTACCTCAAGCAGCGACATCACAGCTCTCCTCATGGCCGCCATCGTCCCCCTTCTGACCACCCAACTCGCACCCCGGGCCCCGCAGGCAGGCCCCTCTACAGCGACAATTCCCAGCCTTCCCGCTACCCCAACTCGTCGCCGTCAGCCGCAGTCGCTCCCTCAGTCCCCGGCACCGCCTCGGGGTGGTGAACTTCATGCTTGCCTCGTCGACTTCCTCTCCACGAAGGGAGTTGACTTGTTGTATGCAGAAGATGCGCTCGCCGACCTTGAGCTATCTCCGGACATCATCAACGAGGTCCCGGTGGCTCGCCTCTGCGACGTGATGGGTGCCGTCGAGGGGCGTGTTCGTAGGTTCCAGGTTTTCTGCAGGGAGTGGGTTGGCCGTGTCGAGGAAAAGCGTAAGCGTGGCCTCTGATATTTCCATTACACCGCACCGTCAAGATTCTTTTGGTCGTCTTTTAGGACTCGCTTTCACACCTAATTTGTTCATGTAGCATAGTACTTCGCATAGCCTACTTAAGACAGGATATGTCGTAATATCAGAATGAGTATCCGCAGTTCAGTATCCAACTCTCTGCATCTTCCGGAGTGACCGCCATCGCCGCTTGGTGTATCAGCCACGGCCGAGCATCTGGGTCAACTGCTCGTGCTTCATGCCGACGGAGCCAGGCCTTGATGGTGTGAAAGGCTTGTTCGATTGGATTGAAGTCCGGTGAGTACGGTGGAAGATAAATGAGACGGGCTCCTGTGCGCAATGTAAGAAAGGAGAATAGTACACAGCGTAAGGAACAAGATAGGCGCGTACCACATTCAACCTCTACAATCTCCCGTATTTCTTGATCATGGTGGATAGCGCAGTTGTCCATCACTACAACACTCCGTGGCCCAGGGTACGGCGTGAGCTTAGGGGCCTACAAGAAACATTATGTCAGGGATACGAACCGAGCCTGAGAATGATGACTAGTACACACAAGCTGGTTGCGGACGAAACCTATGAAGCGGTCCTTGTTGACAGAGCCCTCGAATATGTCTAGCGCAATGATCCCGTCCGCCGACAGCGCAGGTAGTAAGGAGAACCGCTGCCCCCGGATGAATGTCGCGCGCCGGACACAGGCCTGCCCGCGCGGTGCCCACCCTTCGGTGCGCTGGTTCGTCCGATCGTCAATGCTCGATTCGTCGAGCCAGACGAACGACTGGGCGGGGATGTCTTCATATGCGGCCTGCCAAGTTGCTCGTAGTAGCTCGTCGCGCTCGAGCGCAGTTTTGGCGACTTGCTTGTGGGTGATATCGAGACGCCGCAAAGTTCTTGAGAGGGTCGCAATAGACACGGTCACACCTCGGGCTTCAGCGAGCCGTTCTTGAATTTCGTCTAGGTAGACCGCAGCATTGGCTTGTAGGAGAGAGCTGACATATGCAATGTCGGCTTGACTGAGGGCGCGATGCCGACCCGTCCGACGCGCGTGAGGATTGGCCGTCTGCTGGTAGTCACGGTAGTTCCTCAGGACATTGAAGACGGTACGCCGAGAGCAGCCAGCCAAAAGAGCAATCTCGGGAGCAGGTTTGTGATGTACTAGATGCCATTCCACGATGCGGTCTCTGAGCTGCTCGGTCAGGCGAGGAGCCATCGAAGGGGCGGCGAGGAGGAAAACCCGTCGGAAATTACGCTCAGTCACACTAACCCTAGGCTAACCCTAGAGTTCCCGGCCTGTACAAATATATACAAACAAGCCTCTGCGCGCGCGGGGAGTGCAGATCATTTTGCAAACGACTGTATGGCCGAGTTGGCTGAGGCGTCCGCTGGTTTTGCCGCAAACGCCCGGGTTCGAATCCGTTGGGGTCCAATTTTTGAACTACCATAAGAGGCATACTTATCCTCCGGATAACCCTCCCGCCATGAGTTGTGTGCGCTGTGCGGAATCGATTGCGCGCGCTGCGTTAGAAAATGCTTAGTTGCGCTGTTTAATGTGGCGGTGCGCGGCGATAAGCCAGTCGCGCAGTTTTTTTAATAAATGTACAATCGGGCCATCATAGTGCAAGACCGAAACTGGCGCGAGAAAACGTTGAAGGACAGGCGACGAGGCTGTACGAGCAACTCGGAGTCGAGAGAGACAGGGTGTGCAGCGCGCGGCACTAAGCACCAGAGTCTGGGCCCTCAGGAAAGTGACGTCATCACTCGTAGCGCTGGCAGCGAACGCCGGCGAGCGCTTGTTCGGAATCGCTCTTGTCTTCCTGCCCTCTTCTCGTTAACTAGGCTGCGTGTCTGTCTATACCTCCTTCGCTGTCCCGCGCCTACCGCAGTATCTCGGGCTCCTCTCCACTCGCCTTTAGGCTCTGTGCGTGTCTCATCCTCTGCTCAGTTCTATCTTTTTCAGTACCACTCGCTTCGCGTACCGGAGGTCGTAAACTTAGGGCTCGAGAAGAGCGAGCAGACCGTAAACGGCTCTCGCGACATAGTTTAGAGGTAAGCAGCATGGATACTATGGCCTGCGTATGCTGTGTGTATACCACAAAACGTATCTGTTCAAGTCAGTGAGCGCGTCGACAGCCCTCGCAGCCCCGTTCCCATTCAATGTCCTTGTCTTTGAGGCTGTCTCGTTCGATTCTGTACTCACTCTGGTGTGTTTTATGCACCACGACGGTTTGACTGGAACTCTACGGAGTGTGTTTCGAGGAGTAATTTACAGTTTGAGTGCTAACACGTACCATGCTCAGTACATCAAACATGCCGTGCCTGTGCCGCAGATCACGATCTACAATGGACTGGTCAATAGCGTCGGGACAGTGTACGTTCTTCTCTTTTGCGCACAGGATGGAACCGCCGGCGTAATATATCACTGCAGACGTGTGGGCTCATACTGGTAAACTCGGCCTCAACGCCGGCTCTTCGTCTTCTTAAGATAACAATTCCTGCAGTATCCCCTCCCATACATCTCGCCGGCTCCCGGTATCCCTTTTTCACGAGACTCTAGCTCCACCCGCGGCAGCTCCCACGTCTTGCGCCTATTTGCCGCTCCCGGGCTTGCGGTCGGGCATAGGCGGGGCGCAGGCACCTACAGGCGCTCCGCTACGCATCCCGCGGCGGGCGATCGCATGTGCGTCACAAATTCATTTTTATTACATGATTGCATTTATCGCGTTGACTACTATCGTCCTGTAGTATGGCACCCTGTGTGCGCGGGCACCTTGCATCGGCTTATGCGACACCCTGTACATCCTCGCCCCGTTAAGGAAACCGGTCCTTCCCCGTATCGCCCACTCGTACTCGGCATCCGGCATCTCTAGCCCCTGATGCATGCAACGGTAGTGGAGGATGTGTAGGAACCTGGTCCGATCAGGAGCGATCCGCACTGCGCTAACAGGAAATCGCCCTACAGAACACATACACGCTCGTCATCGCGTTGACGGTGCGCTATATCGGTCATGCCCTCGTCACGAGATGAAGTTGCTCGAAGGGGCGTTGCGAATCCGCACCGACATTTTCCGTCTAGAGAGTTCGGCCATCGAACGTGGACACGAAACGCACGTACCTCCGGCGTGCGCCAATCCGTAGAGTGGACACGTCAACGTGCTCTTGCGCGGTGAGTCTCGTCCAGGCTAGGCCGCCGCAAGGCGGGAGACTGCTATAACAGGCCGGTGCTAAAGAATCATCCTCGAAAAGGTTGGGACGACTGAACCCACACAAGACATCTCGGGTACGCACGACGTCGTTCAGCCCCATATGAGACTTAGGCCGCAAGACCACACTGCTGGCATCGTCAAGCTGCTCAGCACCATACCACTGGTACGTCACGCCGCGTCCATTGTCTCGTCTGTTACCTTGTGTCTCGCATGGCGCCGCCAGAGCGTTCGCAATAGATTTCGATTTCTCCAGGATGACCGGCTACGCTCGTGCACGGGCATGAATCCGATTGCGGGCGCGCTGGGTCGGGAGAAGTGTGTACTCGTGCAATGCGGTGCGATCGTGCGCCCGTGCGCGGACTGCCTCACATCGACCCGGAGTCTGAACGCGGTCCGGTTTGCGCGTGCGGGTGGACGGCAGAAGACCTCGGCCGCACGTCTGGTGCACAGATCAGATCAGAAGCACTGCGCGCGAGGCTGGGACGATCCTGTGCGTGGGGAGATGCCTGTGGCGGTAGGAGCTGGTGCACGCCGCCGCACTGACAAGTACAGCTCCTCGCTCGAGAGATGCGTAAGTACAGTGTTATCCTTCGCCCGATTGCTCTCCCCGTCCAATGCTCACGATGCTGAAGTAGAACTCGGAGATTCGGCGGCGCGATAGGGAGAGAGCGGCATCATAAGCGCGTGTTTTCAGGACCCACTCCGGTGGACAGAACCTTGTAGGCAATAGAGTTTCATCTACGTCTTTCCGCGCCTCATCTGCTTCGTAGCGCGGTGCAGGGGTTCCTCGTACGGATAAGGTGCAGTATATGGCCCTGGGATGCGCGTATGCATAGCCCACATACGCGTATCGGGCACGCTGTCAGCCCTTCCTCTCCTCTCCACAACCCTAGTCTCTGTAAGCCACCATTTCCTGCTTGTATCGCAGGCAAGTGAGTTTGAGGAATGCGGTATGGGTGATGGCCTTCTCACAATTCCCCGTCGATAATTGTAGCATGCCGCGATTCCTGAATACGTGGACGGGCGAATTCGAGTGGCACGACCCGAAGGAGGTCCGGTACGCTATCCTATCCCATGTTTGGCAAACACCCGAGGAGGGCGGCGAGCAGACGTTCGACGACGTCCGGCGGATTCAAGCGGATGTGAAGGCAGCGCGGGAGGAGCCTGGCGGACCGTATCCCGCCCACTGGCCTCAAGCACCGATCTTCGAGTTCGACACGATGAACGAGCCCTTCCCCAATGCCCCTAACGAAGTCTTCTCCGACCCCACTTTCTCTGACATCTTGTACGCATCTCTCCCTGATGATGCCAGCGTTATATTCTGTGCGGAGTCGCCCCTTTCGGACAAGATCAAGGGCCTCTGCAAGGTCGCGCGCGACGCCGGCTTCGAGCTGGTCTGGAACGACACATGCTGCACCGACAAGTAGAGCAGCGCGGAGCTCTCGGAGGCGAAACACACGCCACGCTCCAGACGTCGATGATGCGGGGGACCCCTTTCTCCCTTGTCTCCCCAGCGTAGAGGTGATGGTTCCGTTGTTGGGTTCAAAGTACATCTGCAACTCAATCACTCCGCGATACGTGTTAGCATACGTGTTCTGGACCAGTCAACGATTACAAGACACCCCGGGGACCACGCTTGTACGGCGTCAGCGTCGACAGCAGCCTCGCGTCGCTCACCTTGACCATGACTGTAAGGGAGTCCCATCCTACCAAGGGTCGGATGCTTGGACCCGCCACGGCTACCGAGCTCTCGTAGCAAGGACTCGGTGATACCGGAAGCGGTCAACGGGATATGGTGCGCGTTTCTCTATGAATCCTCCATCAATCACCGCACGCCGCGGCAGCGCAGCGCTCGCTGAGTCCGCGCCTGCGCAGAGCAAGGAAGGCTACGCGATCTTGGTGCCATGCTCATCAATACCTCTCCAGCAGGTGCCATGACCGTACCAGATACCAAACACATGGCGTCGATCAGCCGGACCTCGACCGCACACCGCCGTCGATCCCAAGTTAAAGGTACGTCGCGCCGTGACCGCTTTCTTGCCGTCGCAGTGTACTGTCTGTTGTTCGGTAACTCGCCGTCCCACAATACATCCCTAGCTTGGTCGAATAGCTGGTCCCTCCGTCAAGTACTGCCCCTATTGATTGTGCGACGAGTCAGTCTCACTCCTATACGAGCAAGTGGCCATCCCCAGAGCCGCCCTTGAAGCTTGAGCTGTAAGTAGAGCTTTAAGTGATGCGGCGCGTAGGTGCGCATCATCGGAACCCTCTGCCCGAGTTCTGTACGGTTCCTCGCGCGGGCGCGGATGGTAAATGCTGGAGTACACAAAGCTGTTCAGCAGAAGAATCGAAGCACAGCCGGATAGATCAAGTGCGCCAAAAGGTCCCGGCAGTAGCGCCGGGGCAGTGTTCACCGCCGCACTCACGTTCCTCGGGCTACGCTCTGGTAGATGAACGACAGTGCGTCCATTCCCTTGCAATCTTGCGCTTGTGTCATTTTGCTCTTATGTCGTTTGATACGTGAAAGTCAAACATTCGGGGATGCGAAACTGAGAGCGCGGCGGTGTGGGCAGCGCGTGCCTTCGGCGCAGGTACACCTTAGTGCCAGGACAGAACCTTATAAGCAAGATTAACTCAATCCCTTCTTTGCGCTCCTAATTTACTTCGTGGCAATGTGCAGGTACTCGCCCAATCAATGGTGGATGGTATAAGACCCTCGGACCCAGCGTGCGTAACCCGCACACGCGTATCGGGCACGCTGTCAGCCCTTCCTCCCCTCTCCCCTCACCTCCCTGGTCTTTGTGAACTACAAATTCTCCCTAGGATCGCAGGCAGGTGAGTGTCAGGACTCCCGCATAGGGGGAGAGATGCTCACAAATTACCATCTCCCGTTGGTGTTCACAGCATGCCACGATTCCTGAATACCTGGACGGGCGAGTTCAAGTGGCACAACGACCCGAAGAAGGTCCGGTATGCCATCCTGTCGCACGTTTGGCGGACTCCCGAGGACGGCGGCGAGCAGACGTACGACGACGTCCGGCGGATCCAAGCAGCAGTACAAGCAGCGCAGGAGAGGCTTGATGGATCGGTCACCCATGACGCAAGGCGCGCGCCCGCTCCTTATCTCCCCCCCGTGCTTGCGCCGACCCATACATACCAGGCTGTCGACTGGCCTAGGTTCCCCCGTCCCGATGATACCCCGCTCTCGCATAGCTCGCATAGCTCGCATCCGTCGCTCCGCAGAGTTGGCGTCATTTTCTCTATCAACTCACCGCTTTCTGACAAGATAAAGCAACTCTGCAAAGTCGCGCGCGACGCCGGCTTCGATCTCGTCTGGAACGACACGTGTTGCATCGACAAGTCCAGCAGTGCCGAGCTCTCGGAGGCGATCAACTCGATGTATGAGTGGTACCGCCTGTCTGATATGTGCTACGTCTACCTCGCGGACGTCCCGGACCGCTACAGCTATATCCCCATATGGGAGCGCTTGCATTCCCGCTTCCACTTCCAAGAGAGCCGATGGCACACGCGCGGGTGGACGCTACAGGAGCTCATCGCGGCGGAGCGCATCGAGTTTCTGTCATCAAGCTGGAGATTCCTGGGGACGAAGCTGGACTTTACTGGCGTTCTAGCCCAGATCACTGGGATCGACGTTGATATCCTACTCGGACGAGCTCCCGTGGATTCCGCCAGCGTTGCACGAAGGATGTCTTGGGCCGCGGAGCGAGAGACAACTCGCGTCGAGGATCGGGCGTACAGCCTGATGGGACTCTTCGGCATCCATATGTCCCTAATCTACGGCGAGGGGACGAACGCGTTCCTCCGCCTCCAGGAGGAAGTCATCAGGACCATTCCCGACCAAAGCATATTCGCTTGGGGGCCATCATCCACCCTCGACTGGTTTGATGGACACGGATCAATGGATATTCACGACAAATTCACTCCTTGTCTGTTGGCATCCTCTCCGCACTCCTTTCTCAACTCCACGGTCAGACCAATATCCCTCCCCGAATTCGCATCAAGACTGGAGCTGCGAGGGCCCGAAGATGCTCCGCCGTTGGACTGTGTCTTCGCTCCTCAAGGTACCCGCATGCGGCTGCTGTGTCGGTTCATGCCACAAAGGGGAGAACATCCGTGCAACGATCGGGCAGGTCATCGGGATGCGGACAGACTCGCCCTGCTGCAGTGCGAGGATGGGGACGGACGTCTCATTGGACTTGCTCTTCATTCTTCCGACCTTTCAAGGGGTGGACGGTGCTCTTACGTTGGTACCGATTGCAACTGCTCTGGCAACGTCCCATTCCGCACTATTCTGCTGTCCCGGGATTACCTCGCGGAGATGTTGAAACACGTCAAACCGGAGACGGCCGAGGTCTGCATCCTCCATCATTTTTCGGATCCTCCTCCCTCGAAGTTCCCCCTCCCGCATGACTCACTGCCCGTGCTTGGTCTGTGGCCTGGAGATCGTCCCGATGGGGTCACCTTCACCCTCTCCCATGACAGCGTTGAAAGCCTGCGCGAGCTCGGCTTCGCTGCTTATCCTTTACAGGTTATGCGCAGGAAGCAGAAGATTACCTTGGAGACCACCCTTGTACGTCGTCCCAGCGGATTCCTGCATTCCATTCTGTTGCGTATAACCCTCGAACGACTGCGATCCGGTAAATTCCACATCTCCACCGGAGGCGAAATCGACAACGTCAGGTTTTGCTTCTCTAGCGCTGCCTCGTTTTCGCCCATAGCAAGTCGTTCCGCGGCCATCTCCTGTGCATCGAAGGACTCGGAAGTGCCAGGCAGCGGTAGTAAGCAAATTCGGCAAGCACGCACCCAGGACATCGACCGTCGCCTCACGCTTGCCCATTTCGACCAAGTCCTTATACTTCCATACTCTGAACTTCACGGTCCACTGCAGCATACACGACGACTACGACTCTCCCTCGAACGCTCTCCCCAAGACGGGGTTTCCTTTCCGAACAGCTCGCGTACCGTCTTCCTCGTCATCCGGATGGGTATGAGGCAGGTTCACGCCACAAAGTCCGCATGGATCCGGAACGGCCCGGGCTCAGGCGATACGACACGGGCAGTGGTAGAGGCGAACACCTCCGAGCACGACTGGACTAGATCTGAGCTCCTGAGCAGAAACTTGGCCCTATCGCCTCCCCCTCGCGACCTGTCGGGTGTTGTGCCGCAGTCCTCAGACGCTACAACGATGCGGTACGCGCTACTCGAGGAGAAGGTGGATGCCCTGGGACGGCAAAACAACACGCGCCGCGCGCAGGTGTCCACCGTGGCCGCGGAAATGGAGACCAAGCTCGCTACGCGTGCAAGTCAGAACGCCGCGATTGCCAGCCAGAACGCCACACTGGTATCACGGATGGCTTCGATGTGGCAGGACTCAACACCCTCACCCCAGCCGCAAGTAAGTGATTTGTTATTCTTGTCGCGTTCACGCCCTCCAACTTAAACGGTGTCGGTATCCTAGCGCACACAACGGCAGAATATTTCTCCCCGCCCGCGCGGACACTACGCATGAAGTTATGACGACCTCTGACAGTGACGCGTTCAGACAAATATTTCGAAGGATCATGACTCGAATATGTATACACTGACCTTCCACACGGGCTTCAGATCGGACATACTTACGTAGCGTAGTGAGTATGCTCTCCATGACCAGTATTTAACGCCCCTTATTCCACCCACCCCCCTCGAGAGAACCGAAGGATCGTAGCGCCTCAGTTCCCAATGTCGGACCTACACCGCGCTAGTCCGAGGCGACTGCACGTTCGAGCTCCGCCGGCACCGTTCGCCTAAGGAACGGGCACCCCAAGGGCTCCATACGCGGGGGGAGATTGAACGTACTCACAGAACAGTCCTCGCCGATGATAGGGGCGAATACCTATAGCGTTGACAGTGGGGCAAGACTGGCGACTCGGTCGTCTTAGTCTGTCCGGTGGATGGACAGCCCGTCATAAACCGGGTTGCCGCCGCTTCAAAATCGCGCGTCGAGTGGAGCAACGTCTCCGGCCACGAAATGCGAGCGGCCTGAATGGACGTGCTGTGGGCGTGCCCGAAAATGGTGAGCCTGAGCTGTGTCAGAACGCAAGGAGGGAACTGTACTATGGTTCCTCTCCTCACCAGCCCGAGTCTTGTAGGTGTGTTTCACGAGTCGCTCGACAGCGTCCGCGGTCTCGTCAGTATCGTGGCCACAGATAAAGGGGTTCCTTCAGCCAGCTCGCGGAAGCATAGTTCGCGACGATCGGCCTAGCACTGTCCGAAGCGGGGCGCCGGAGATGGTGCTATGGATAGGATATGTCGGCGGAGTAAGCGGTGTCCTAGCGCCACGGTGCATGTATATCAGTCGCAACGGCGAGAAATGTAGATGGTGAACCAACTCACCAGGGCAGTTCCAACGAGGGTTGATGTCTCGCGAGGGCTGACCCAAGAGGAGAGTGGCGGGACGTGCAGCAGGTCAGCTGCAGCGCGCGCACGGTGTTGCTGGCACGAATGAGAGCGGACGTGTCGCGATATCTGCTCACTGGTATCGTCGACTTTGGATGTCTCTGCTGTTGAGGATGCGGCTTGAGAGCTGGAAAGCCGGCTATGCGGGGTACGCGGGCATGTGCCCGGCAAACTCGCCGAGTGCTGCACGGTTCGTTCTCAGGGGTGTACGCACCACTAAGCAGATGCCATTTTCTTAATCGGGTGGCTCGAGATGGCCCGTGCTCATGGAGGTGGTACCTATGTCTTCCGAGAGTTTGTAGGTGTGGTATTGTGCGCCATGATGAAAGGTGTGTGTCTGATTTTGTCCCACAGTCGTATCCAAGACGCCGTAGAGTTCTAAGAGTGATAGATGAGCTTGTACATGCAGAAGGTAGTATGAAAGCTGCATACACACCTTTGGATTCAAGAAAACGCACGTCTTCGACGGCGGTTGTGAGGAGAGCGGTCTTGACGCGGACGACTCACGCGTAGGCAGATGCCGCGCGGGACGACAGCTTGCAACCCGGGTTTACTGCTGCATCATTGTTCCGAGCCGTCCGCTGCTACCGTATCCATGCTAGTGTATGAGAGGTACACGCACGCATCGCAGAGCAAGAGCATCACATACTGAAGGACAGCAGAGAGAGCGCGGTACTAAGCGCCAGAGTCTGGCCCAGCGAAATGACGTCATCGGTCCGGCTTAGCGCTAGCAACGACGCGGACGAGCGCTCGTTCGCAATCGTTCTTGTCTTCCTCCTCCTCGCAGCGCCTGGCTCGCTGGGCAGATTGCGCTCGTCTATATGGCTCCTCGTGCACCTTAAGAACGGTGTCCAGCTGTGTTCTGTCACATTACTTCCGCGCTTTGGCTCTGTTCTATCTTGGCACTCGCACGGCACAAATTAAACACCTAGGTTCAGCACGGGCACTCGTACTCTCGAGACTTGCCGAGGCTGGAGCAGAGTAAGCAAGCCGTGGGTACGCTTTACGAGGTATAATAAAGGTAAGTGGAAGTATTTTATGATCGGCGACGCTTCTGTGTACATCGCAAAATGTCTCTCCTCGCCCGGGCATCGGCAGCCCGTGCGATTCTGCAGTGATTCTGCTCTCGAGATGTCCTGATCCCCGTGGCCGTCTTGTTCTAAGCAGTCTGCGCCCTGGTACGCCCGATGCTCCACGATGGCTGGACTGAGACGCTGCGGAATCTGGCTTGAGGAGCAGTCAGCAATCGAGTGCTAACATACCCTTTCCATTTCGAAGCATGACGCGCCGACGCCAACAATTACGCTCCCAATAGCCTGCTCGTCCGCATCCGCAGAGAGTGAGCTCTTTGCGGGCGACATAAAAGGACACCAGCGACATCGCCCTGAGGACGTGCGCGCTCGCCTTCCGAGGGCATCAACCCTTGCGATCGCTCTGCCCATACGCCCGATAGGTCGTCGCGACGTACATCAGCCATGCCCAGGCGCCCGATACGGAGCGGCTCCTGACTCCCCTGCGCATTCTCCGCCTTGCGTCCACGGGCGCGGGCGACGTTATGGGCTTGGGCAGAAATCGAGGCTATGCCGCCAAGGGTGATGCTAGGTGCGTTGCGAGTCCGCTGTTCTCGTGACCATTTCCGGAGCATCACTCGGACTGGCCGCGCAGTATCGCACGGCGAGCCCGTACGCGTCACGGCAGTACGCCCGAATTTCCACCATCCCTCGCTATCCAGAAGTCCTCGCTCGAAACACACGCTCTATCTCCCGAGAAGCTGGCCTTCCGCTCATCGCTACTGTCTGCGCTGGCCGCATTCTCATCTTTGTGGGGGACTCACCGGGCGTGCGATGCGGCGCTCGGGACAGCTACTGGTACGTCGCTTGTATCATATGTATCGCTCCGAACGGCCGTCGAGGTCGAGGTCGATGGTCGGTCACACCGCGGGCGTGAACGCGACATCTCCGGTTGTCGCGTCGCGCAGCGGTGTCGACGGATGCGACAGAACTTGAGCCGAGCGGGGTCCACTCGCATTGCGCCAACACAAGCACTCAGCAGATACTGGGATCCCCGGCCGCGCTGAACGCAGGCACTTCGCTCTTCCCTGGATGTTGGGATATAGGTATACGCACCTCACCAAGGGATGGGACCGGGAGACGTTCTCCGTCGAGACTCGAGCGTACTCGGACATTGGCCCGCGCATTCCCGCGCATCCGTAGATTGCGTGCGTCAGCGCGTCCTTGTATAGTGAGTTTCGTCGATAACGGGCAGGGCAGTCGTACGCAAAGTCGATGCAAAACAACACCCTCTGTAGGACGGGGACACGGAAGGCATCGAAAACCTTGCGTACGCGCGACATCTCCGAGCCCGATGCTCTCTTGAGTGCGGCTGCACGCTGCCGTCAAGGCGTGGGGTGTCCAGCGACCAGTGCGTCGCGCCGCATTCACCATCTGGTCGTTATCGACGCTCCGTCCCGCAATACCCGTTCAGAGGGCCCGGGCGTCGACCGCGGAGACGGCGCGCATACCCGCCCGCTCGCAGAGAAGATTCGCCGATGTGTCCTTGCGCGGTAAGCAACGTTCAGGCCATGGCAGATAGTCGTGCGCAACGTCGGTGCTAAACATCGCCATCTCTAGGACGCGCGCACCAATTGCGCCACGAACATCGCGTACGGGCGGACATCGTTCCGCCCGAAGCACCAGGTATTGCCTGCGGAGACGACACGCATACCCGACCGCTCGTGGAGTATGTTCGTCAATGTGTCCTTGTGCGGTGAGCAACGTCAAGGCCCTGGCTCGTGCGCAAAGTCGGTGCTAAACAGCGCTATCTCTAGGGCGGGCGCACCGATTGTGCCACGGACGTCCCGTACGCGCGACACCCGTACTCTTGACCGCAACTCTACACGGTCGTCAAGTCCCGAAGTTCCTTACGCCTGGTAAGCCGTACCGCGTCCTCAGTATCGTCATTCCTACCTTGCGACTCGCATGGTGCCGCTGTGCGTCCACCCTCCACAATAAATTTCATCTTGCCGATAATGAACGACGAGACCACGGGCCACGGAAAGGCGTGGATCCGGCTGCACGCGCGCGGCAGGTAGGGAGAGGAGCAGGCTCTCCCTTGTATAGCCTCCGTTCTAGCGATGCGGTGCGTGAGTGTACCTGTGCACTATTTTCACGCTGGACACCTGGTTCCTGAATGCTGTCCGCATTGCGCGTGCGTGTGAACAGCAGAAGACCTGGGCCACACGCCTGATGGACAGAGGAGAACAGAAGCACTGCGCGCGAGCACGGGACGAGCCTGCGCGCGGGCAGTTGTCGGTCGGCGCGGTAAGACGATGGGGCAGTGTTCACCGCCGCACTTACGAGTACAGCTCCTCGTTTGAGAGAAGCGTAAGGACAGTATTGTTCAATGCCAACGCTTCTGAAGCAGAACTCGGAGGTCCAGCGGTGCTACAGAGAGACAGCGGCGTCCTGGGCGCGTGTTTTCAAGACCCGCTTCGATGGACAGAACCTCGTAAGCAACAAAATTTCAACCACATCTTTCCGCGCCCATCTGCTTCGTGACGCGGTGCAGGCGTTCATCGTATCGATGAAGTGCGGTATAAATCCCTCGGATGCGCGGGTGCATAACCCGCACACGCGTATCGGGCACGCTGTCAGCCCCTCCTCCCCTCTGTACATCCCTGATCTCTGTGAGCTACTTTCCCCCCTAGAATCGCAGCCAGGTGAGCTCGAGGACGACTGCAGATGGGACCAGCTGCTCACAATCTCCTGTCGGTGTTTGCAGCATGCCACGATTTCTGAATACCTGGTCTGGCGAGTTCGAGTGGCACAACGACCCGAGGGCGGTCCGCTATGCTATCCTGTCGCACGTCTGGCGGACTGCAGAGGAGGGCGGCGAGCAGACGTTCGACGACGTGCGGCGAATCCAAGCGGATGTGAATGCAGCGCGGGAGGGGCCTGGCGGGCCATATCCCGCCCACTGGCCGATCTACGACACGATCAACGCACCCTTCCCTAACGACATCCCAGAGCTGCTTGCTGCGGGCAATATTAGCATCATATTCGCCGTCGAGTCTCCGCTCTCAGACAAGATAAAGGGCCTCTGCAAGGTCGCCCGCGACGCTGGCTTCAATCTTGTCTGGAACGACACGTGTTGCATCGACAAGTCGAGCAGTGCCGAGCTCTCGGAGGCGATCAACTCGATGTACGAGTGGTACCGCTTGTCAGATCTGTGCTACGTCTACCTAGCCGACGTCCGCAACGGTGACGATCCGAAGGACCCAGATTCCAAATTCCGGCGCAGCAAATGGCATGGGCGGGGATGGACGCTGCAGGAACTCATCGCCCCGGAGCGCATCGAGTTTCTGACATCCAGCTGGAGATTCCTGGGGACGAAACTAGGGCTTGCTATCACTCTAGCCGAGATGACCCATATCGACTTCAATATCCTCCTCGGCCGGACCCCCGTGGAGTCGGCCAGCGTCGCACAAAGGATGTCGTGGGCGGCGGAGCGCGAGACAACCCGCATCGAGGATCGGGCATATAGCCTCATGGGCCTTTTCGGCGTCCACATGTCCCCGATCTACGGCGAGGGGACGAATGCGTTCCTCCGTCTCCAGGAGGAAATCATTAGGACCATTCCCGACCAAAGCATATTCGCCTGGTCGGCGCCATCCCTCAAGCACCGTCATGACGCGTATATTGGTTTCTGCCTGTTGGCATCCTCTCCAGAATCGTTTAGAGCATCGACAGTCAGACCGATAAGCCCCTCCAAATTCGCGTCGAGACTGAACCTGCCAGGGCCCGAGGAGGTTCCGCCCTTGGACTGTGCCTTCGCTCCTCAAGGTGCCCGCATTCGGCTGTTATGTGTCAATCTGACAGAGGTACGACAATGCATCTGGGAATCTTGGCAGGACCATCACCCGGGGTGCGCGACGGTCAGCCGACGTAGCTATCGCGAGGCGGACAAACTGGCCCTGTTGCAGTGCGAGGATGAGCAAGGACGTCTCGCTGGACTTCCTTTTCATTCTTCCGAAGTTGCAGGGGGCGGGCGCGGCTCCCTCGTTGGTTCCCTTTGCACCTGCTTTGGAAACACTTCGTCCCGCATCGTATGGCTGTCCCGAGAGGTGCTCGCGAATACCGGTCCGAAAGGCGTCAAGCTGGAGACGGCCGAGGTCTCCTTGCTCCGCCACCTCTCGATTACCCCTCAGTTGAAGTCACTCCTTCCGATTCAGTCGCTTCCCGGGCTCGATCTGTGGCCGGAGTTTCGTTTGGATAGGCCCGTCGCTTTTTTTCTCTCCCCGGACAGCGTCGCGAGCCTACGCGCGCTCGACTTCACTACCTCCCCTTTACAGGTTGCGCGCGGGAGGGAAGAGATCACCTTGGAGACCACCCTCGCATGGCGTGACGGCGACGTTCCGCATTCCATCCCGTTGCGTCTATCTCTTGTCAGAATCTTCCAGCCCTTCCTTGATATTGTTAAGCTTCGCTTCTCTAGTGGTGGCCTCATAAGGTCGCCTGGTCTCGCAAGCAGTTCGACAGCCACTTCCTCTTCAGCTACGTGCTTCGAAGTGCCGGTCAGCGATAGTGAGCACGTTCAGCAAGAGCGCAACAGCAACATCAAACTTCGATACACACTGGCGCGATTTGACCTTTTCATCCGCCCATATCCTCAGCGGCCACAGGAGGCTCGACTTCTACGACTCTCCCTAGAACGTGGTCCGAAAGTCCGCGAACGTTATTCTCCTAACAGCTGGCCTACCGTCTTCCTCGTCATGGAGATGAGCCAGGAGCACGAACGTATCACCAACTCCAGGTGTGTCCTAACCTCTCAGGGTTTACGACACATAAAGTTAACAGCACCTCGAATCAACACAGCACTCCGGACCTCCACAACGACTCGGCGCAGCCGCTCTCCCTCACCAACGTTCCGGGTGCCAGGCCCCAGTCCCCGAACGTTACCACGACGCAGAGCGCGTCACTCGAGGAGAGGATGGATGCTTTGGAGCGGGAGAACAGCGCGCTGCGCGCACAGGTGTCCACCGTGACCGGGGAGATGGCGGCCAAGGTGGCAGTGTTTGCTAGCCAGAACACCGCGCTCGCCAACGAGAACGCCGCGCTACAGGCACAGATGGCTGCGGTGTGGCAGAGGCTCGACGCCCTCACCGCGTCCGCGGACGCAGGTAAGTCAGCTGTTGTTGCAATGGTGTTCACGTCCTCCAACTTACACGGCGTCGGTATCCCAACCGCACACAGAGGCTACGCCGTCTTCCTCGCCTGAGCGGAAGAGACGTAGGAACGTATGATGGCCTCTGGGAGTGACGTGCTTGGAGCAATCTTCTGACGCTTTCCGGTGATTTGATGGCGGAAATTTGTATGCATTATACCTTCGCTACAGGCTCTGAATCCGAGATACCTATGCCATGTACTAAGATGTATCGCGCAGTATGTATTCTTGAACGAGGCGCGACACAGTCCACCTTATTATGAGGCCCTATCGATGAGGCTGGCGAGCACCCTAATCGTCTAGTGCCGCGCGTGTCCGAGGCGAGGTGTGAAACACGGGCTTGCGGTTCTGCCAGCTCGCCCGCCGTCGCGCCGCCGTGATGCGCTGGGTAGAAGACACAGGTGGTCTGGTGGGTAGACGAGTAGTGTCAGAGACATGGAACGTGGCGGAACCTCGGCCGTGTTGCAGATGGCCGCCTGTGCCGTGCAAGTTCGGGACATCAAGCTTCAAGCCTTTGCTTTGGCTATGAGTGTGAAGACACGCATTCGTGGCGAGTTTCCCAACGCGATTAAGGTGTATAGCTCTCGGTAGTAGTGACTGTGTGAGCGACATAGATGGGCGGAAGTGCTGGTCAATACGACGCTCGGGCTGTTCGAGCGACTCGGACGGGCGAGAGAGCGAGCGCGGGCATGACGTCATCAGCGCTGGCGCTGGACACGGACGCAGGCGGGCGCTACTGGCGTTGCTCTCCTCCTTCGTTCCCACTAGGTCCGCAACTGGTTGCTGCAACATCTCCGTGTGCTTCCACCGCAGATCTCTAGACTTCCTTCTGCCTATTAAATCTCCTCGGATCTTGCTGGTTTTGCTCAGTCATGACCTTAACCTGGCAAAAACGTTTGGACTCGCATTGTAACCCGCTACTATCCACTGCGACAATGTAAGACGAAACGGTTCGAGAAGAGCACTGAACTAGGACAGGGCGGAGCTAGGCGTCCCGGTAAGCTCTACACAGCTCACATACTGTACACATCGCTAGAGGTGCCTGGCATGATCGGTGCGTGTACGCCGATCGCTTGTATACTCTCGCGCTGGGTGAGTAGTTGATTGGCTGTCGAAGTCTCGATCCACATACCATGCGCCCGAAATCTATCTGGTGTACCGAGGCGCCTTGCCTGCTGAATCTGACCCCGGGAGGAGCCCCCGAGTTGAGTGCTGACACGTTTGCCCGTATCTGCCTCAGATCACGTCAAGCGTATCGTCCCATGTTGACAGCACCGCTACCCGACGGGCGGTCTGATCTTGTGCGCAGAGCGCAAGTCGCTCATGTTGCGTAGCAGGAGGCAGTTGCAGTGATTTGTCTACGGAAGCGCGACCTTCAGAACGCCTCGACGTCTCTCAAAAGGATACGCCTGGCGATCACCTCCACACCACGACTCGCACTTGCATATCCGTACCCCGGCGAGGCGCTGCCCCTCGACCCGCGAGGACTCCCATATATTGCGCCTCTCGCCGACTAGAATCAGGGAATCCGCTACGAGAGATACACCGGCGGACGCCGCGACGCTTGCGCAGGGCGATGATATGTACGTTGCTATCCCCGTCTGCCCGACATGACCTTCGCCTTACGGGCAGCACCAACCAGGCGTTATCGAGGCAAATCGCATCTCAAGCGGACGTTGCCTACCGGAACCACCCAGGCGCCACGTCTGCTCGCTGCCAAGAGAGGTACGCGTATAGCCACAGGTGCGTCCCACATAACATCGATGCCACCGGGATTTCACACATCCCCGCTTCTGTTTGGGGATATACCATCCGCACGCTCGCGATGCGAACCCCTCGAGGGGGTGCGCAGATGCGGATGCATACGAAGAGTGGCACGACCGACATAATTTGAGCCGTCATCGGCGCACCGTGCGCCTGGCCATCGCGCATGGGTAGAAGGCCCACAACTCAGATCTCCCGTGTCGCGCCCATCTTGTTCAGCTCCCGTCCTCCAGATAGTATGGTCGCGACGAGGCGGAGGACTGGGGCGGTGTCCGTGGGCAAGAGCAGGATACACGGCGCCTGGCGCTCGCGGAACCCGCTCTTTTCTTCCGCCTCCGCCCTCCCTGACCAGGTCGCGATCTGCTACGGCTGTTACATTGCGGTGCGTCTCTGTAGAAACGTCTTGGGATGCTTGTCGTCTATGTGCATACCATAGCGTTGTCCTGAAATGCTCGAATACGTCTTCTGCGCGTGGAAGAGACGGCCCTCATGACACCGCGCCCGAGACGCTTGGACTCGCGCCGGGACACTCAGTCTCCACACGTTTCCCGGAGCGACATGCCTAGCCAGTGCACAGATGTCGGCCCCGTTGACCTCATTGCGGGTGAGTCCTCTACCGCGCCATCCTGCGTCGCGGGCCCAGGTGCGCCGCGGCCTGCTGTCGGCCATCGATGGATAGCCTGCCCAACGATTGCGTGCGCTCTTTACCGCCGGCTTCCCGCTCGCGCAGCCGTAGGCGTCACGGGCTCACTCGAAGCTACGTCATGCCGGGAATTGGACGGGGCGGAACAGCACCGCGCGAACGTCCCGTCGTGGTAGTGTAGTGCGGCAGGGATGGCTCATGGTGCCTCCGCCAGTCCTCGTGGCGAGGGTGAATGAGCCAGAACGACCGTAATGCTTCAGCACGGCTACGTAGCGCTAAGTCCGCGCGATATAGTCTCTCCACCCCCCGAAGGCCCGTTCTGTCTTGGCACTCGCGCTCAGCCCCTTTGCAGTCTCCCGTGATATCGCGCGTCCCTGCGCTGGGACCGACCGGCACGACATAGCTCCCTGCATTCCTGCAGAGATGAGCACGCCGTCTGTCCAAGTTGCGATCGGCGCGACTGAGCGAGACTCTTGTAATAGCGAGGTGCGCTTGACTTGCTGTGTATACACGAGCGCCGAATTGAACCCATCAAATACCCCAGAGACCGTGCAGGTCGCCGGACGAGGGGGCGCGATGTAACTCCATGCACTACTGCGGAGCTGGGTCCGCCTTCTGTCAGTCAAGTTGCGATCGGCGCGACTGAGCGAGGCTCGCGTAAATACGAGGTGCGTTCGTCCCGCCATGCATACGCGAGCGCCGACTCAAACTCATCCTCAGAGACCGCACAGGTCGCCGTACGAGCAAAACAACGTCCGCACTAGCATCGAAAGCGGTGCGCGTGCTCCGGAAATCTGTACGGGTGACGCAGGCGCGATGCAGCTCAGCATTAGCGTGCTCTGCTGCGAGAACGAGGAGTTGCGGCACGGGATGTCCGCGATGGCCACATGGGACGCCGTCCTCCTCGGAAGTGTTTCCGCGTCTTCCCGCACTCACTAATTCTTGAGGTACGTCTGGGTTGCTGTACATGCTTGCTTACCCGGTATGTGTTAGAGGCCTCTCGGCAGCGATCATTGGGTATCGCCCGTCGACAACCGATGCGATATGTGCTGTTCTCCTGTATGTTCCGTTTTATTTCCCGCGCAAAGCTGTTAGTGGTAAAGGTACATGTCGTTACAGAGTTCTACAATATACGCATCAGAATTTTCTTGCTTGAATATGCGCGACAGAGGCCGTGAGACTGCCGCCTGTGAACATGCGTGTGGCTTTGTAACACAGGAACGTGAGCGTTGCGGTACACGCATGCTCGCTACTGGTATGCGAGAGGCAAGGGCCTCGGCATGGCTCGAGCCACAACCTGTATGAACACTAACGCGAAATCCCGGCATGATGAGCCTCATTGACCGGTGAGGGACAAGAACGGGGTGCGACGTACGATAGACATCGCTGTCCCTGTCGCGCATGTTGCCCGGTTGTCATCTGCAGCCCGCGGTGCCGATTGGAAGGTAAGGCGACGCTTCGCCGACTATGACTGCCGCAGTCGGACAGTACTGAGGTGCGCTGAACCTTTAGTGAGCCGCTCGCATCGTGGCTAACCGGGTTTCGATATAGCGTCTCGTGCACGGGATGGACGCGCGTGCGATCCAGGCACGACCGAAGCGGGAGTGTCTCTCGACCGAACAGCATCCAGGGAGTTTGTAAGCGTCGAACAGTACCCTGAAGAGCGGAGCAGAGTGTTAGCATTGACGTAAAGCATAGCAGGAGGTTACTGACCTGAAGGGCGGTGGGTGCCCATCACGGCGTGCGCGAGCCTCCGGCGGTCTGTGCTCACACTCAGAACGATTGATGCCTTCGGTCGATTGAGCCCGATGAGCATAGCAATGACGCTACACGCCGACGAGGTTGTCGGGCGAGACGGCGTCCTTCGTGTGGCTCGTCTCCGCGCCGGCGCGGAAGTGCCTGTGCAGTCACGACGAGCGTGTTAGGAACGTTTTGCCACCCCGATAACGGTGCTCTGCGCCCTCGCGCCTCCCGCTGCGCGCGGTCCTCCCCATCACGTCGTGCAGCCGGCTGCTATGCACGCTCCCAAGCGCTGCTAGGTGAACTCGAATCTAGCAGCTTCACGAGCGCTGCCGTTTGGGAAACTTGTTTCTGAACGAGCGCAAGGACGCTCGCACTTCGGCCCCGCTCGTAACTACGGCTGGCAGCGCAGAAATTTACGAGCGCCATGTATGAGAGGAGGTTGAACATACTCATAGAGAAGTCCTCTTCGATGGCGGAGACGGAGTCCGTGCTTCCGCGCTGGCCGCTGGTGTCTGCGCGAAACCCGCCGCTGGGTCGTCCTCGGGCTGAACGCCCGGGGCGCAGATACTTTTGGACGAAGCCGCCGCCGCTTTCAATGCCATGCGTCAAATAGAGCGACATCCCTGGTCGCGAACTGCGAGCAACACGAACAGATCGACTGTAGACATACCCGGGGACGGTAAGGAGTTGTGTAAATATCGAGTAATAGGTACTTAGGTTATTCTGCTCCTGGAGCGATCCTTGTAGGCATGTGCAACGGGTCGCGCGATGCATGCCGCAGAACCGTCGGGGTCGTATCCTCGGACGGGTCGTGGGGGGCTCTGGACTGGCGCGATCGGCGTGGCGCCGTCCGAAGAGCGACGTAGATGATGCTATGAGCAGAATACATCAGCGGAGTCACCGTCCTAGCGCCACGGCGCATGTGCATCGGTGTCAGAGGCGAAAGCGATAGAGTGCAGACTGACTTACTAGGACAGGTCCAGGAAGAGTTGATGTCTTGCGAGGGCAGGCCCGAGAGTGGCGGGACGCACACTGGCGGGACGTCTGCAGCGCGCGCAGGTGCGTGATGGGACGAATGAGAGCGGAATTGTCGCAATAGTTTCTTACGGCCTACGGGTATCGTCCACTTCAGATGCCTCTGATATTGAGGACGCGGCTTGAAAGCTTGAAAGTCGGCTACGCAGGGCACGAAGGCGTGTAACGGGAAGACCTGGCGAGTCCTGCGTGTTTCGCTCTCCGTAGTGTACGCACGGCGAAGAGGAGGACATAGTCTTCGTCGAATGGACAGAGATGACCCGTGCTTACGAGCCTGATACCCATGTCCTCTTCGAACTTGCAGTCATTGCATGCACGTTGGCATAATGGGCCGCGTGCACCTGATTTTGCGCCGCATTCGTATCCGCGACGCCGCCGCAGGAATCTTCGTAAGATCAATGAGCAGCTCGTACATGAGAATCTGTGGAAACTCCAGCCATACCTTTGAATTTGAGATCGCACGTCCTAGACGGCGGTGGTGAGGAGAGCGGGTTTCACGAGTAGCCATGGATACCGCGCGCGACGGCAGCATCCAATCCGTACTGTGTCATCGCTCCTAGCGAACCTCTACCATTGCCGCTATGCTGCTATATATGCTGATGTCCGAGTGGTCTACACATTAAGCGTAGAGCGAGAGTACTTGTCGTGGCAGATCGCAGGACAGGCGGCGCTGACAACACTAAGTGCCAGTCTGGCCCACCAACAGTGACGTCATCGAGGCTACTTAGCGCTGGCAACCACGCAGACAGGCGCTCGTGCGACTTGTCTCCTCCCTTCTCGCTGAACCTGGCCCGCCTAGTAGATCGCGCTCGTCTATAGCTCCTCCACCGCAGTACGCATTTAGATGGGCTTCTAGGTCTCTATCCAGCATCTGGCTTTGTCTGATGTTTCTCGGTTCTACTATGGCACTCGGCGCTCGCACGCCGGCACACGTGGAACTCTGAGGCTCAGCACCACTCGTACCGGAGGCTCGCCGTTTACCAAGGCCCTAGAAGGCCAAAGGATCCATGGACAGGCTTTACGGCCTATAACAGAGGTCAGTGGAACGCATTCTTGGCCGACGAAGGTTCTTGTCCATCGCAAAATTATCACCCATGCGCGCGCGTCGACAGCTCGTGCAGTCTTGCGCTCATGTGCTGTTTGCTGTCTCCCATTCGCTACAATCACTCTACCCCCTGATACCTCAATGTGCCACGTTAGCTCGACCGAGACGCCGTGGAATGTAATTTGATGGGTAGTCTGCAAGTCGAGTGCTAACACCTACGCTTTTCAGTTCAAAGAATACCACGCCGATGCCAGCAACTGATCTCCCAATAGCCTGTTCGACAGCATTTGCAGACTGTAAGCTCTCTCGGCGGGGCATGTAGGAGTTTGTGTGGCATCACACTGAAGACGTGTGGGCTCGCACTAGGAACCCCGGCCTGCACACCGACTCCCCGCATCATCCCCTGCGATTCTGCGTATACGCCTGACAGGTCGCGGAAACGTGCCTCAGCAACACCCAGTTGTCAGATACGTAGCGGCATCCGGCTCTCCCGCGCATGCGCCGCTCTGCGTCTAGGGGCGTGGGCGACGACTTGAGATCTACGCATTAGCCGGGCGCATAGCCATGTAGGGGATATGCCACGCATCTAGCGGAGAGGGATGTGAGGTGAGTTACGAATCCGCCATCCTCCTGTGACCATTCCCGCAGTGTCACTCGGACAGGTCGTGCAGTATCGCACGCTGAGCCCATACATCTCGCGACAGCACGTCCGAAGTCCTACCAATCCTCGCTACCTAGACGTCCTCGGTCGAAACGCTCGCGCCATCGCCCAAGAAACTGACCTTCCACTTATCGCCGCCGTCTACACTGGCCGTATCGTCATCTTTGCGGGAGACTCGTTTGGCGAGCGATCCGGCGCTCGGAGCAGATACTGGTACGCCGCCCGATTTTTATGCGTGGTCTCCGAATGCCTGTCGGGGCCGTGGTCGATGGTCGCGCACACCGCAGGCGCGAACGCGACACCTGCGGCTGCCGCTCCGCCCAACGGTCTCAATCTATGTGGCAGAACTCGAGGCGAGCGAGGTCCACTCGCACTGCGCTAAGACGAACACTCGAGAGATCGCCGGGCTCCGCGGCTGCACAGAAGCCATGCGCCTCGCTCTTCCCTCGATGTTGGAATATGGGTATTCGCGCCTCACCAAGGGATGGGGTCAGGAGACGTTCTCCGTCGGGACTCGAGCGTACTCGGACATTGACCCGCACATTCCCGCCCATCCGTAGATTGGGTTCGTCGGCGCGGTCTTCCGTGGTGAGTTACACCGATCCCAGGCTGGATGCTTGTACACGGAGTTCATGCTGAACAACACCCCCAACAGGATGGGGATACCGGCGGCATCGGACGCTTTGTGTACGCGCCCCAGCTCGTTGCGCTCTTGGCCTCAGCTCCGCGCTGCCGTCCTGGCGTCGGGTGTCCAGCGACCGGTGCGTCGCGCCGCGTTCACGATGATCCCATCGGCTTCTACGTTCCGTCCAGCGATCCCCATTGAGAAGACTCGGGCGTCGACTGGAGACGATGCGCATATCCGCCCGTTCGCAGAGTCGGCGACGACTGTAGAGACGACGCGCATACCCGCTAACGTGCCCGTGCGCGGTGAGCAACATCTAGGCCCGAGCGGATGCCCTTGCGAAGGTGCTGAACAGCACCTCTCTAGGATGGTCGTACCAATCGCAGCTCGAGACGTGCTCTCCTTGACCGTAGCTCCACACCGTCGTCGAGTCCCCAGGTTTCGTAAAACTGGTACGCCGTTGTCGCGTCCGTCATTTCTACCATGCGACTCGCATAGCGCCGCGGCGCGTCTGCAATAAATTTCATATCTCCGAGAACGAACTACGATACCCGCGCAAGGGTGTGTAGCCTCGATGGTGCGCGCGGGGGTAAGACGAGTGGCAGCTTGTCCGTTTTAGCGATGGGGCACATAAGTGCGCCTGTGCGCGGTCGTCATCAGAGGCACACCGGTCCTGGATTCAGCCCGGTTTGGGCGCGCGGATGAATGGCGGAAGGTCCAGGCCGCACGCCTGGTGGGCAGAGAAGAGCGGAAGCACTCCGCGCCACGCTGCGATGATCTTGTGCCAGGGGAGGTGCCGACCGCGGCAGAGATCACAGGCGCTGCTCACCGCGTATCCACGACTGCAGCGCCCCGTTTGAGAGAGTGAGTGTGTCCTTCGCATATCGCACCCCTCGTCCAATGCTAACGATTCTGACGCAGAGCTCGGACGCGCAATGGTGGGGCAGCGAGATAGCGGCGTCGTGGGCGCGTGCCTTCGAAGGTGGACACCGGTGGACTGAACCTTCATAGATGAATGAATGCAGTCGCTTCTTACCGCCCGGAATGAACTGCGCGGCGCGGTGCAGGCGTGTCTCGTATCGATGGGGAGCGGTATAAAGCCCTCGACCCCCGGTGTGCGTAACCCGTGCACGCGTACCGGGCACGCTGTCAGCCCTTCCTCCCCTCTCCACCTCCGTACTCGCTGTGAACTGCAAACTCACCGAGGCGCTTGACTATGTAGGTGGCACGGATGCGATGCAGAGAACGAATCACTCACGAATCCGTAACATCATTCGCAGAATGCGCTTGCTGAACACTTGGACGGGCGAGTTCGAGTGGCATAGCGACCCGAAGCGGGTCCGCTACGCTATCTTGTCCCATGTCTGGCGGACTCCAGAGAAAGGCGGGGAGCAGACGTACGACGACGTCTGGCGGATCCAAGCGGATGTGAAGGCAGCTCGGGAGAAGCCTAGCGAATGGCCCATCGTTGACCCGATGGACGCCCCCTTCCCTTATGACCCGAGCGGGATCTTCTCTGACCTTATCCTCTACGAATCCCTCCCCGATGAAGTCAGCGTTATTTTCTCTCCAGAGTCGCCGCTGTCGGACAAAATCAAGGGCCTCTGCAAGGTCGCGCGCGACGCCGGCTTCGATCTCGTCTGGAACGACACTTGTTGCATTGACAAGTCGAGCAGTGCGGAGCTCTCAGAAGCGATCAACTCAATGTACGAATGGTACCGCCTGTCCGACATGTGCTATGTCTATCTTGCAGACGTCCCGGACGGCGTAATCCCTTCGGCGGTTAGGGATAACGCCTTCCGGTGGTGTAGATGGCACAGGCGCGGGTGGACGCTACAGGAGCTCATCGCACCGGAGCGCATCGAGTTTCTGACGTGCAGCTGGAGATTCCTGGGGACAAAATTGGGGCTTGCTGCCACTCTAGCTGGGATCACCTCGATCGACGTAGATATCCTTCTTGGCCGGGCCCCTGTGCATGCGGCCAGCGTCGCACAAAGGATGTCGTGGGCGGCGGAGCGCGAGACAACCCGCGTCGAGGATCGGGCATATAGCCTGATGGGCCTCTTCGACGTCCACATTTCCCCGATCTACGGCGAGGGGACCAATGCGCTCCTCCGTCTCCAGGAGGAAATCATTAGGACCATTCCCGACCAAAGCATATTCGCCTGGTCGGCGCCATCCCTCAAGCACCGTCATGACACGTATATTGGTTTCTGCCTGTTGGCATCCTCTCCAGAATCGTTTAGCGCATCGACAGTCAGACCGATAAGCCCCTCCAAATTCGCGTCGAGACTGAACCTGCGAGGGCCCGAGGACGTTCCGCCCTTGGACTGTACCTTCGCTCCTCAAGGTGCCCGCATTCGGCTGTCATGTGTCAATCTGATGGAGGTACGGCAATGCATCTGGGGATCTTGGCAGCGCCATGAGCCGCGATGCACGACGGTCATCCGACGTAGTTATCGCGAGGCGGACAAACTGGCCCTGTTGCAGTGCGAGGATGAGCAAGGATGTCTCGCTGGACTTACCTTTCGTTCTTCCGACGCTGCAGAGGGCGGGCGCGGCTCCCTCGTTGGTTCCCTTTGCAACTGCTCTGGAAACACTCCGTCCCGCATCGTATGGCTGTCCCGAGAGGTGCTCGCGAATACCGGTCCGAAAGGCGTCAAGCTGGAGACGGCCGAGGTCTCCTTGCTCCGCCACCTCTCGATTACCCCTCAGTTGAAGTCACTGCTTCCGATTTACTCGCTTCCTGCGCTCAACCTGTGGCCGTATGATGATCTCGACGGGGTCCCCTTTTCCCTCTCCCCGGACAGCGTGGCGAGCCTATGCATGCTCGGCTTCACTCTCTCCCCTTTACAGGTTGCGCGCGGGAGGGAAGAGATCACCTTGGAGACCACCCTCACATGTAGTGACGGCAACCTCCTGCATTCCATCCCGTTGCGTCTATCTCTTGGAGTATATGTACAAAATGGCTGGACTCGCTATCTCAAGATTCGCTTCTCTAGTGCTGCCCGCCCAAATTCGTCTGGTCTCGCAAGCGGTTCCGCGCCTACTTCCCGCACGACGACGGACCTGGAAGCGGTAGGCAGTGATAGTGAGCAAGTTCAGGAAGCAAACGGCTATGACTTCTATCATCGATACACACTTGCCCGATTCGACTTTCTCATCCGTCCATATCCTGAACGGCCACAGCGGGCTCGACTTCTACGACTCTCCCTCGAACGCGCTCCGAATGGCCGTGAACCTTCTGCTCCTAACAGCCCGCGTACCATCTTCCTCGTCATGGAGATGAGCCAGGAGCACGAACACATCACCAAGTCCAGGTATGTCCTAACGTCTCAGGCGATACGACACATAAAGTTAACAGCACCTCGAAACAACACAGCACAACGGACCTCAACGGCGACTCGGAGCAGCCGCTGCCCCTCACCAACGTTACGGGCTCCAGGCCGAAGTCCCCAGACGCTGCGACGACGCAGTGTGCGCCGCTCGAAGAGAGGATGGATGCACTGAGGATGGAGAACAGCGCGCTGCGCGAGCAGGCGACCTCGCAGCACGCGGAAATGGAGTCCAAGGTCGCCGCACTTGCCAGCCAGAACGCCGTGCTTGCCAGCGAGAACGCCGCGCTACAAGCACAGATGGCTGCGATGTGGCAGAGGCTCGACGCCCTGACTGCGGCGGTCGCACGTAAGTCGTCTGTTGCCTCCATCCTGTTCACATCCTGCAGCTCACACGGCGTCGGTATTCTATCGCACCAAGCGGCTACCTCTTCTCCACACACGCGTAGACGCTAAGCAGTTCCCTGTGACGGCCTTTCATACTTAGTGCTCGGAACGATTGCTCGACGTCTCCCGATGATCTGACGGCCTGGATTTGTATGCATTGTACCTTCGACATTGGCCACGAATTCGAGATGCCTACGTAACGTATTGCAATGTATCCGATAGTATCCCCCGTTCGCGATGCAAAACGGTCTCTCCTATACCGACGACCAACCTCGACTCCCGCGGGCTCTCCCTCGCGGAGTACCGGCCGGTGCCATGCCACTCTGGACGACGATATACAGCTCACGGCGGAGGCGGTCACGAGCGAGAGCCCGAAAGGGTTGGGGTGCCTATGCTTGCGGTCTTCCTAGTTCGCCTGTGCCGTGGCTCGCGCTCTATCTTTCTCCCAGCAGCCGTTGCGATGGCATGATGCGAGCAGGAGGATTGATACATGTGCATGCGAGAACCGGAGCGTGGCGGAACTTCGACCCATTTCGCATGCTTTCCCGTTCCGCGCGGGTGGGATACATGAAGGACGGGCGTGTAGGAACACCTTCGTGACGTGTCGCCCGACGCGACGACGAAGTGTAGCTCACTTGGGTAGTGGCTGTTCATACGACACCTGTGTGCGGACGCGGAGATCAATACGACTCTCGTGCTTCTCGAAGATATACTTGCCAACTCAAACCAAAACAATCCTTCTTGAATGAGATATCATCGGGTTTATCGCTGGGCAGCTAGCGCCGCGCGCGCGTGCTCAACGTCGGCAAGAGCGTGGTCTGCCACAGTCGAGGGGTGCCTGTGCCGATGCCAGCATCGGAAGTGAGCGGTCGAACGATGGCGGAAGTCATAGTATGAGCTCACAGAGAGCGCAAGTCAGCGACCATCATCATGGAAGACCAGAATGTACGGATGTCAATAAGGCGGCTGCTGTGGCACCGCGCACCGCGCACGGCGTATGTGTTGAGGTGGTCGGCCACGGTTACGCAGACATCAGCATCGAAACTTTGCATCGAGGACCTCCTTTGTATAGGATGTTGGGGGAATTGACCACTGGAAAGAAGACGTAGCCGTGACGAAGTCAGCGATGCTGTTATCTGTAGTGAGTAGTACGCGGAATGTATGATGTTGGCGCAGGTACTCGCGGCGCACGTACGTGGAGTTCTAGTACTGTTAAAAGCACATGGTGATGCACTCCATTAATGAAAGGCGCTTTGAAATAATGCGAGGTAAGAGCAAGAGCCTCGAAGGCGGAGGCAAGGGCGACTTGAACGGTCGGACGAAAGAGGCGAGCGCGAGGATGACGTCATCAGTTTTAGCGCCAGCCAGACACGGATGCAGCCGACCCGAGCGCTGCTTATTTCCTCCTACCACGACGTCCTTGCCGGGCCAGCCGTTCTCTACAGCCTTGACAGCGCAGTGTGTTTCTGCCGCAGACCGATATACCAGCATTCTTGCCACTTGGTCATCAACCTCAAGTTGCTCTGATTTCGCTGGCGGGACGTCCGAACTCGCAATATCGCTCGCTGCGCATGGCGAGTCGGAGACCGAACGGCTCGAGAAGAGCATCGAGCTAGGACTGGGCGTAGCTGGACATCCAGGTAAGTTCATAGTGCTCACGTCTTGCAGCATCTTTGTATATCGCAAGGGGTCTCTGGTCTGCGCGGCGATCGCTCGTGCCTTCTCGTACTGTGCTGTTTGCTGACGATATCTTGCTCCGCAAGCCGTGCGCTCCGAATGTATACGCTATCCGGGATACTCGAGCAGAACTCTGTTTTTCAGTGCCGGAGTCTCCCTCCTCTCCCACCCATCCGCCACTCTAGGGCATCGGGGCTGCAGCCACGGGCAACGGCCGTGTGCAGAAACAAGCCTGGGCCGCGCGGCGCACCTGGCGAAGGATGAATGTACGTACGTCTAGAACCCGCATCTTGTATGACTATTTCCGTAATATCAGCCAGAGTCACCGCGGTACATCGCACGTATCGCGCACCGGCAGTACTCCTCAGGATCTACACATTGTGGCGGCCTGGAGATATTCCCCCCGAACACGCGCGACCCCCGAGGATGTTGCCCTGCCCATTATCGCCCCTCGTCAGCGCTGGCTACGTCGACATCCTTGCGGGTGAGTCGTCAATCATGTCGCCCGCACTCCGGGTAGATGCGCGTGCGCCGCATGGGTCACCTACACAGAGCCCACCTCGCTGCCGGGGATGGGTGTAAGACCAGCCCAACGAATGCGCGTCCTCATCGCCTCTGGCTCTCCGCTTGCGCCGCAGCAGGCGAGAGGGAGGAGCGAGGCGGGATATTCGTCGCTCAGAGCTGCGTAATGCCCGGGATTTGAGTGAGGCTGGACCAGACCGCGCTCGTACCGTTTACGTCGCGGTACTATGTAGCAATTTCCGTTGGACAGACGTCTTACCTCACGCTGCGGTGGAGTACTCAAGCGTTCCACAAACGGTGCGTTGCCCCGCATTCGCTGTCTTGGTAATCTGTACATTTTGTCCTATATCACGACACAGGTGCGTCCGCAATCAATCTTACCATCTCTCGGTCTCGATAAATGGACCTACGCTCACAGTAACCAACTTCTCCTCGCTCGGACCCGGTACGAGTGCATCTGCACTCAGCCCACTCGCGCGCAAGCGCACCTGCGCACGCTATCAAGCTGCGCAGGGACTGGCGCTAGTACACAGCGCATACTGGGATGAGCAGGGCGAGTCGCACTCCGCGAGCACGAACGGCCGGTCACGGAGCACCATGGCCATAGAGGAGCATGCGCCTCGTCTGGCCGGTCGCGGGATCAAGACATGTGCACTTTCATGCGGTGAGTGTTAGGGAGATCAGCGCGATAGGCCCAAGCTGACGTTGGTGCATTCAGAGAACCGCAGTCCAGTCTCGATAGACTTCGGGATAACCTGATGCGAGGATCGGCATCCGCTTCCTTCGGGTTCCCGCTCCCCAGAGCGCGTCTGTCGACCTACGCACACTGCTACGTTAAGGCCACTCGGATGCTGATACAAAAGGTCGCTACACACGAGGGTCCTCCCCTGCCCGAGGGCTCGAGCGGTACCGGACGCCGTGCGCACGCGCAACACAAGCCAGACCGATGTCTTGGTCTCGACTTCACGCTGTTGCCAAGTCCGCAAACGGCCCGTAGCTGGTACGTCACGTCGCATTCGCTGCCTCGTCGTATCGCATAGTCTACCCGATCTTGCGACGCTGGCACGTCTGCAAACGATTTTGAATTTCAAATCTCCGGACCTTCACCTTCCTCTTAGTGCGCTTTTTCTCGTGCTAGCCCAGTGCTTTGTTCCTTTGCGGTCGGCGCGCGCGTCTTGATAGCAGAAGCATCGAGGCCACAATGGTGGTGCCAGGGCATAGACGTACGGAAAATCTGCCCGCGCGAATGCTTTCATCTTGTGCGCAGTGAGGGTCCTGCTCGGCGGAAGGCTGGGCTGGTGCTCACCGCTGCATATCCCGATACAGCTCTTTGCGCGGGACGACGTGGAACGGTTCTCGTCCTACTCCCGCTCTCTCGATGCACATGATGCTAATGAGCAGGTAGAGATTGGGAATTCAGCAGAGAATACGGGATCGCAGCCTCACTGGAGCTCCTCTATCCGAACTCGGGGTCCCGAGAGAAGGAACGGACAACAGCGTATTCATCATAAACACGTGTGGCGCTCGTGCTGCGCTCTGCGCTGCAATCGTGTGCGCATGCGCGAGGATCGATCGATTGGGTGCCCGCATACAAGATTTTTTGCGAACCACCACGGCTTCTGAGGATCCTGCCCAGGTAAGTGCAACGAATGCTTGCCCGTGTTGAGGACAAGCGGCTGACAAGCTCTTCGAGTCGCCTGCAGCATGCCGCGCTTCATGAACACCTGGACCGGCGAGTTTGAGTCGCACCACGATCCAAGGTATGCCCGATACGCCATCCTATCCCACGTCTGGCGGACCCCAAAAGAGGGCGGCGAGCAGACATTCGAGGACGTGAGGAGTATCCAAGCCGCGATGAGAGAAGCACGGGAGAATTCTGATCAGCCGTCGCGGCCTGAGACGATTGCCTCCAGTCCATCCGCTTGAGTCACACAAGCTCAACGTCCAGGTCCGATTCTCTGTCGCCAACCTCCTCGTTCTCGAACCCGCCTCCTTGCAAGGTATCTTCGGACCTTCTACTCCCGCCGCGCCGTTCGACTTGAAGGCAGTACCGTGCATCGGTGTCAGCGAGATAACTGAATATATGTTCCCCTACAAGGCGCAATCCCGACCGCGATTCGCCCACGCCGAGTTCACCGTCCCCGCATATTCCAAGCAATCAGACTGCGTCCAACTCCTCAGGCTCTCACTAGAACGCCCGCCCAATTGCTCGAGATCTGCGCCCGGCGACTCCGCGACTCTCTGGCTGGTCATAGAGATGAGCGATCGGTCTGAACACGTCCCAGAGCCGAAGAGCGTCTCGAGCGACCCAGGCGAAACGAACGAGGAACGGACTGGCAGCACCCCCAAGGCAGACGCAAACGTCTCTTCCTGCGCCGCCCCAGGCATCAATACCCAGGCGGTTTTACCTTCTCCTAATGAGATGCTACTCGCTGAGTTACGTCCGACTGCGCGTCGCTCATACTGACGACCAACCGGCTGATATGCTTGTCTGACAGACCGCCGTAGCCCCTCTGCCGCACAGCCCGAGCGTTAATGCTCTTCGGCGCGAGAATAGCGAGCTGCGGACGCGCACGTTCGCCATGGCCTCTCAGATTAAGGATCTGACGTCAAAGAACGCCGTCACCGCCTTGCAGAACACCGAGCTGTCCTTAAGAGTCGACGCGCTTTCCCCGCAGAACGCCGTCCTCCCAGCCAAGATGGAAGAGGTACTCTTGCGACTCAACGCTCTCGCTACGCTCCAAGGTACGCCCACACGCCATACACAAGCTCAAATAATTTTGGCTGACTCGGAGCGCCTCATAGCCTTACGGCAGACGACCCAACTACGGAAGACCGTGGACCAAAAGGCATTGCTATTTGACGGGCTCGCATGTCCATGGCGATTACAATGTTGGTAGCAGCGCTAACTATAGTTCCACGTTCTAGCCAACCCGCAGGCTCGTTGCGCTCGCCGAGTTCAGTGGCATTTTGTGGTCATGCTCGAGACGGCCGGATCATTCAGTACAAGACGGTGTCCTGGGACGGTCGATAAACACCTAGCACCAGCTGTCACTGTCTTTCGGACGAGACATGAGTACATACCAGCTCTTACTTTGCTCACGAAGGACACACGTCTTGCAGGGGGTGTACAGTCACGGTACTATTAGAGAGTAGCAAAGGTACAAGAGGTTCATGAAGCAACTTGACGCGAATGTCCGAACGGGCTAGCACTAATAGATCTAGAATGACGTCAGTCGTGTTGGCGCTGGCCACGCGTGACCACTTCAAAGCGCCCGTTGCACTTTTCCTCCTCCCCCGAGTCGTCCCCCTCACTCACTCGAGGACCCACGCCTCTTCACCAGAGGTTTGTCCATGCCGGACCCGAGATTTGCCCCTAAAATACGCAAACTTTTCGCCGTCAGATACGCAACTTTGGACAAGGCTTGTCACACTGTCACAGCATATAACGCGCGTCACAGAACGAGTCGCGCGAGCCGTGACATGCGCCGGCAACGACTCGCTTGATCGCGAGGACGCGAGGACGCGAGGAGACCGAGAGTTACGCATTCGTACAAAGGGAAGGAGAATATACATTCTTCTATTAGGAGCTACTGTTGAGTTGCAACACTCGACACACCTCGCGGCGCTGGGGAAGCGTCCGCGAGAGGCTGAGGCCTTCGCGCGGGAATCCGAATATATAACTTCTCCTGCACCTTCTTCTTCGTCAAAATCTGCCATCGCGCGGATGCGGACGGCTTCAGTGTGAGCATTTGGGGCTTTCCGGTAGCCGCATGAGGTCCGAGGTGATAGAGAAGATGTGCCGCCTGAGCATGCGTGTGGATGTCGACGGAGCTGCTCCGGCAGGAGAAGGGAATGACTGACGACTCGGAGTCAGAGTGATCGCTGCTGTCGCCGTCGTCTGTATGCGGTTCCGAGTTGTGCGCGGGTGTGTGGTCCTGAGAGAACTTGAATTAGCATCATCATACTCCGGATAACGAGCGGCAGGCCAGCCCGTACCAGCTTCAGCGGAAGGTATACTCGAAGCGAGAAGTATGAGAGACCGGAAAGACTGGAAGCCGTCTCGAGCGACCCATGGCGGCGGTTCGCCTTCTTGTAGATATCCAATACCTCTCCAAGGTAGGTCCGGGCTTCGTTCTTCATGACTAGAAAAGATCCGACCCGGATAGGGTGGATGGTGGAGACGTTCTTGCTCGCCAGATTGGGTAGCTCTAGTACCGCGTGGCACCATGGCGAAGGCATCGATTCTGGTTAGTAGGACACACAGAAAGTCAATGAATGAAGCTCACCAGTGTCAGGGATCACCATTTGAACAAGCTTCGCCGCCTCTTGCCAACGCTTCTCACGCGCTGTCTTCTTGGGCTTCAGGGGGACGGCTGCAAGGTCTTGGGCAACGCGCACATGATGCGAAGCTTCTCGAAGTCCCAGCTTCGCGTCTGAATTGGTGACCCGATGGAGCGCAAACTTCGGATTGATCATGGCGACGCACTCGGAGTGAGTTGCGGTGCTCGACTGATGCTCACAGCGGACATCGAGCATCTTCTGGATAACGATCTTGTTCTCTGTGCTGAGGATCTTGCTATGGATGTCAAGAACACCGTCGAGAGCTTGCACAGATACAGCGACATCCGGTGCACTGTTTGCAGTGGTTAGCTGGGCGACAACCTGGGGGGCATCGGCGCCGAGAGGGACTGACCCGGTAGGCGGTAGCGGAGGGCCGATGAACGTCCGATCCGGCGAACTGCCCTGTTGAACTCGCACGGGCTCAGGATCGGAAGGAGACTGGATTGGGCCCTCAGGTTCTGGGTCGACGAGCTCTTCGATAGTCTGCTCGAGGTCCTCAGACAGTGCGCCGTACCGAGCGGTGTAGAAAGCGGCATCGGCGGTCTGCTTCGCGGTTGTAGCGACGTCCGCATTCGGAGGCACGGGGATATCACCTGGGGGGAGCTCGTTGTCGCTGTCGTCGTGATCTTCGCCTTCCGATTCGTCAGCCTCCGAATCGCTGGTCTCCTCGTCCTGGTCAATGTTGTGAGCGGTGGTTTTGCTCGCTCGAGCTGAAACGCGAGGGGCGCGACGGCGGGGAGGGCGGAGGGGAACATGATCAAGGGGTAGCGTCGGGAGGGGCATCCGAAGGATCTGCTTTGCGATCTGCGAGGCCTCCTGGTAGGCGACCTCGACGAGCTTGTTGAGGACCGGCTCCGACAAAGAGACCTTAGCGCCTTCGAGCTCGGACGCGGTCAGGGGCTTCGGGTCGAAGTCCAGGACATACCCAGCACGCACAGTGCGCTCCTTCTTAGCACTGACTTTCCCAGACAGGAGAATCTGTTGACGGAGCATAACGTGCTTGACAAGTTTGAGAAGCTCGGCGTATGTGAAGTCGGGGAGGAGAGTGCGAGCAAGTCCGAAGAAGTGCTCAACGAACTCGGTACCATGAAGCCAAGGACAGCAAGGCTGGTCGGGATAGAAGCGCGAGTATGCCAAGAGGAGGAGAATGAGCGAGTCGCACAGACGATTGAAGATATTATGGCTCGCCGGGGAGATGAAAGCGCGATTGGGAGGATAGAGATCCGGAAACCGAAGCTCCATCTGCTTGATATGCCGGTGCCAGATCATGAGGAAGAGGCGTGCACGCAGCGCAGCGAGGACGCGCTCGTGTGCCGTGAGACGGCGACTCATCCATGCATCGAACAGTTCCCCTGTCATTGGCATGTTAAAGATCGCGTAGGGAAGACAGAAGTGGCTGCCGCTCACCGAATATGAACAGATACACAAATAGCCCGGTAAACTCTTCGCGCACGGAGGTGTTCCCATTCGCGTCCTTCGTAGTCGTTGCGACAAGCGCGACGGAGTGAAAAAGGCGACGTGCGGCGCCGTCATCTTGCTTGTCGACATTCTCGATGTCCCGGCGCATGAGACCGGCGAGCCCCGTCTCCTGCAGTGCCACCAAGGAGCGGTTGACGACAACGCCACGCCCCAGGCTGGCTGTATGTGTACCGTGTTGAGGTTGATTCCGACAGGTCTTGCGACCATGAGGCGGATCTTGGCAGGAGACGAGGGGCCCCGTATCAAGCACGGGCGCGCTGAGCTTGATGCCGTAGAGAGGGTAGCTGTAGGAGAGAGGGGGAAGCGCGCTCTTCTCGTGATCCATGAGACTCTGAGCCCCCTGCTCCGAAGAGGCACCGTCGGCTGCCATCGAGACAACCTTGATACCGAGTGTTTTGGCCATCTCCAGGAGCTGCATGTGAAGCTTGTGGATTCCTTCGGCGTCGTCGCCTCCTTGCGTCGGCCGGAGGGCAACGACGAGGGGTGGGACTTGGGGAAGGGGAATCTGCAATAAGTGAACGCATTGTCAAGCACGCCACGGCACTGATGTGCAAACAAAAACTCACCTTGATCAGCACCGCGCGGACTTGCGAAGCGTACTTCTTCTCGTCGCCGACACGCTGCACAAGGCGCGATATATCATCTGTCGACTCAACAACGCACTCATCGAGCGGGAGAACAGAACCCAGTATGTGGCTGCCGTGATCGTTTGAGTATGTCAACCGTTGCCGGACTTTTGTACAGTCCCCGGCCACGGCAACCGGACCGTCGTACTTCACGATGTCCATGAGGCACTTGATGCGGGCCATATTCTCGTAGTCGAGATCGGGCTTCGTTAGGACGTCCGGGGAACGCTTGATCACTTTTCTGCAAGGGCGTAGAAGATCAGTACTTAGCAAAGCGGAGCAGCGAGGATATCCAACAGCGGAGCCTTACTGGAGGGTCCTGGGACAGGGGCCGCCAATCTGGGAGCTAAGGATGCTGTATTGTTGCGAGGAGTGCTGACCGTAAGAGCGCATCACCGTCATGAAGTTCAGATAGTCGCGGGAGTATCGCATCCCCTTTAAGGCGCCCGGCTTGTTGCTATGAATACGGTCGAGTTGTTTCGAGAGGACATCGCAGATGGTCACGAAAATCTCCTGGTTGACTAGCTTACCTTCCCTCGCCTGCTGGTAGAGTGCGAGGAAGGTGCCGGCGCTGTCCTCCTTCCTCAACGCGAGAAACAGGGGGAAGATCAGAGGATCCTCGGCCTTGCGTTCCAGCTCCCGCGCGTCCGCGTTGCGAAACGTCGTTGGCGCGAATTTCTCCCGTCGTGTATGTATCTTGTGCTGCTCCAACTCCGGTCTTGCAGCCTCCTTCGTTTTCTGCCATGGGAGCTGTCAGCGACATGTAGGTTGATGACACCCGCTTGCCTCACTTACCCGCGCCAGAGACTTCTTGAACCCAGCGTCCTTCGAAGCTAGCTGCTCGCAGGCATCGCACACGCGAGACGTGTTCTGGGTTGTCCCTTCGCAGCGAGTAGAACGAACGAACCCCCTTCCGAAGTCTACTGTCCAACGCGCCCAGCCTTTGAGTGTGTCGTCAAGAACATCGCGCTCCCTGGATGTCCATCTCTTCTCCTCGCACTCCCGGTTACTCTCTTCAGGGAGATCTGGCGGGGTCGCAACGCTCGTGGGCGTCGTGCACCGAGGAGTTTCGCCGCCGGCATCGCGCAATGGTGCGAAGGGCTTGTACGGAAACAGCTGTCGAGCGATGCGACCCCGGAGCGTAGGAGAGACTCCGCCGAGTGATCGCGTCTGCGTGCGAAGGACATATTCTCCATACACCCCACCACGGAGATGAGAGCATGCGACGAGTGCGGGGCGCGCAGGTTCTGAGCGTGCTATGTCCGTGACAGCGTGCGAGGCGGCGCTCAAGCTGGCGAGATGGGTCTCGCGCGGGATCGAGGGGAAGTACTTCTTGACGGAGGGAGTCTGCACACATCGTCGTTAGATACTATCATACAAGCAGTGATAATACGGTGTCAATACACCGACTGACCACAGAAACCATCTTGCTCTGATATACAGCCTTGCCGTCCTCAAACGAGACGAGGCGGACACGCTTGGTTCCGGTGATGCGACTACAAACCTTCCGGTGGATGTTCCAATTCCCGAGGTCGAACTTGCGTGTTTTGTGCAGTCGGATGCGATTTCGACAGCCGTCGCATTCGACCTCGTGGGCACTGTAGGAGCGCACGGCTTCATCCGCATCGAGAGCCGCCTTTCGATCTGCAAGTCCTTTGCGTGGCTGGCGAGGATTCTTGGAGGTGCCGGAGCGTCGTGGCTTCGCCTGCTTGACGTCGGCGTCCTCAGATGACGAATCGGACCCCTCAGACATCTCAGCGCGGCGCCGCTTCTTACTGATCCCGGGATGATTGTCTGCAGGTTGCGGAGCGGTAGCCGAAGAGCCCCGAGGTCCGGAAGACGCGCTCTTTAGACGTGGAGGGCATGGCGGGCGTGGCCTGACACGTCGTCATGAATGAGCTATGCAGGTGCAGTATTGGGAACTGAAGAACTCACGGGACGTTCAGGAGCGCACGTAGGGCGCCGGCGCGGACATCCTCCTTTGCAGCCTTCCCTGCCAGCGGTAGCGTCCAGTTGTCCGAAAACGACTGTATCGCCATCATGACGAACAACCCACACGACCAGCTGTCGATTTGCCGTTCACTTGGCGGCGGGGAGCGGACGGTCATGCGCATCTCCTGCCAGTCGATTGATGACAGCCCGAGCACGTCGCGCACCATGTCCATGCAGTTCTTTAAGAGCTGTATTACGTCCAAAGGCTGTGAGTAATGATAATAATCTAGGAGGGTCACTGAGCACTGTACCGGGATGGCCCACGAGGTCGACTCGAGTTCCGGGATGCTGTCGGCGATACCGTACTCTTTCGAGGACCAGTCCACAAACCCGAGGACCCAGTGAGCGGGGTTTCCCCCACAAAGGGGTAGTGCCCATCGTGGCCGCAGGGAAGCGTCCGCCTTGTCGCCATTTTCACACTAGATACCAAGGGTGTCAGTCAACCGAGTCCTATTACGAGCCTTAGCAAAATCGGCGACGTACCGCTGCAATGACATGATCACAGAGGAATCCGGCGTGCCCGCCATCGCGCTCAAAGCCACTGGCGATCCCGGAGATCCATGACGAGAATAGAGTGAAGTCGCGGCCTCTGGAACGACCGTCTGCTACACCTTGCGTGACGGCGGCATACGCATCTAGCGTGGTCCCGGATATCTTCTTCTCACAAAGCGGTAGAAGGGTCTCTAACTCCTGGCTACAAAAGTCTATGTTGCGGATGCGGCGCATGTTGGAATCCGGCAGCGCGTCCATAGTGCTGGTCGCCGCGGCGCTGCTCTCGATGAGTAGGAGTCGAGAAGGAAGGGGATTGCATTCTCAGAGCTGCACTGAAGACTGGTGTGCTTGTATGTTTCATACACTAGATAAATGATGGTCGATAGAGGCAGCGACGACCAAGACATCAGGCCTAAGTAGCTCAGGCTATGATAGAGGGAGGACATCGGGGCGCTGAAATCTGCAAACGACAGACAAGGTTTTGGGCGCTTAACGGGCGCTTAATCCCAATTTAGGTCGTCAAATACGCAAGCGGGGACAAGGCCACTTGCCATATACGGCAGGTCAAATACGCAACTTTTGGACAAACCTCTGGTGAAGAGGCGTGGGTCCTCTCACTCGTCCTCGTCCCCGGTCACCGGTATGCATCTGCAACATCGCTAGACGCCTCTTTTGCAGAGCTCTGTTTCCTCTACTACTTGCTTATGCGCTCGGATCATGACCTTTCTTACTCGCTCCTACGCGGCTCTTGACTCGTACGGCTTCCGCAACGCATGTTTCATACCGCTAGTGGTATCTATTTCGGCTGGAGGCAGTCTGCAGTGTGTAGCTCAAAATCGGCAACTTGAGGAGAACGAAGTCTAACTAGGGGCTCAGGTAAGCACGACACGGCTTGGAAGCTATCCACGGCTTGTGCACATCGCGAGAGATGGTTCCGCCCTCGGCGTGCCAGTGAACGTACAAATCATCTTGCATCGTGCCTCCCGCTACTGTATTTGCCTGAAGCAACGTAATCTTGGGGTATACTGCATGCCATCAGGCTGGATTGTCCTCAGGCGTGCTATGACAAGTATCTCGCGAAACAGTGCTAATACGCATCCCTGTCTGCCTCAGCGCATCAAGTATCGCGTGCCCATGCTGCCCGCTGCGCTTTCTATGCGGCGGGCTGACCTCAATGGGACTTCATGGATCCCGCATCGACCAAGGTACGAGGTTATCCAGGAACAACGCCCCCCACGCATTGATGTGCGTTAGGGAGCAACACTGGTACCGCCTCCCGAGAACGGCGCACTCCGTCTTCAGCTGATCGGAGTGTACTTTGGCAGGACTTGATCGCACAATATACAGCGGTTCTCATATCTCCCGCTTGTCGGCCTCTCCATGTACCGGCATGCCCCATGGTTAGAAATCTGGAGGGCACAACCGCGAACGGGGGTGACATGTACGTGATGAACTACACCTCCCATGCGTTCTTTATGACTGACTATCTCCGCAGGATTCCATACACCTATGGTTCCGTACCGTACCACGCACGCATGGCGTACCCTCCGAAGTTCCTCTCATCCTTGCCGCCTAGGGGCACCTCACTCAGAACTCGCACATCACCATCGACGTTGCTGCCCTGCGCGTGGCAGGTATAATCTTTCCGAGCTATTTATCAACCGTTTGATGCCGTGCTCGTCGCGGACCCGCGCGAACGGCGCAATGTCGCGCTGTCTATCCGCTAGGAGTGCATCTTCTAGAGCAATGCGCGAGTATTTCGGCGGGCCAAACTTTGCATGCAGGTAAGATCTCGGCCACTTCGTACATGCGCGTGCCGCTAATATTGCTGTATGAAGCGTGTTTCAGGCGTCCCTCGTGTTTGCGTTAATGAAGAATCGGACCACAGCGCGCGCAGTCCGCACACGCGTGTACGGCGTGCTTTCAGCCCTTCGGCTCCCCTATAAGCATCGCGTCTTTGTACCAACTGCCATTGTCTTCAACCTAAGACTTCGGACAGGTAAGCGAGACGCTTGCGATACAGGACTGCTCACTAAAGGTCTCTTCACTTTGATTACAGCATGCCACGCTTTCTGAACGCCTGGACGGGCGAATTCGAATGGCACAATGATCCAAGGACGATCCGGTACGCCATCCTCTCCCACGTCTGGCAGACCGCCGAGGAGGGCGGCGAGCAGTCGTACGATGACGTCCGGAAGATCCAAGCTGGCGTGACGCAAGCCCGAAGGAAACCCCGTTTCTCCCGTTTCGCTGCCATCGCCTTTTCGTACTTCCTTCACGCTCATGCACCACCTACACCCCACGCAGTCAGTAACATCTTCTCGGATGGCTCACCGCTCTCGCACAAGATCAAGAGCCTCTGCAAGGTAGCCCGCGAGGCCGGCTACCGTCTCGTCTGGGATGACACGTGCTGCATCGACAAGTCGAGCAGTGCTGAGCTTTCCGAGGCGATCAACTCCATGTACGAGTGGTATCGGCTCTCGGACATCTGTTACGTCTATCTCGCGGACGTCCCCGACGGCGATATACCGCAGCGCAGGGATTCTGCGTTCCGCAGGAGTCGATGGCACAAGCGCGGGTGGACGTTGCAGGAGCTCATCGCGCCAGAACGCATCGAGTTCCTGTCCCAGCCCTGGACCTTCCTCGGGACGAAGCTCGCGCTCGCGCTCCCTCTGGCTGAGATCACCGGTGTCGACTTCGACATCCTCACCGGCCGAGCCGCGGTAGACTCGGCTAGCGTCGCGCGCAGGATGTCGTGGGCCGCAGAACGGGAAACAACGCGCGTGGAAGACCGGGCGTACGCTCTCATGGGTCTCTTCGGCGTCCATATGCCGCCTATCTACGGCGAAGGGGAGAATGCATTCCTCCGTCTTCAGGAGGACATCATCAGGTCTGTCCCGGATCAAAGTGTCTTTGCCTGGGGTGACGGATGTATCCTGCGCTCTCTAGCCCAATGTGAGTTCGTTGTCAATGAGATCACGTATCACAATTACTCGGACCACCACCCCAGTCTTCTCGCTCCATCTCCCTCCTATTTCGGCGGTACGGGCGCGTTCAGGCCGATAACACCTCATGCTTTCGCGTCGCGACTCCGACTCAAGGGGACCGAGGACGGCCCGCCCCTACATTGCGTCTTCACCCCGCAAGGTGTCCGGGTGACGCTATTGTGTCTCAACATCACGGCGTTGCCGCAAGTCCTTACCTCGATACGGGCAAGCTACGAAGCCGACGCATGCGGGGCATGTCTACGACTCGGTCAGCCGGACAGACTCGCGCTGCTACAGTGCGAGGACGACGACGAAGCACTCATCACGCTCCCCCTCCACCCGTCTTCCTCTTCTGTGACGCGCGGCCGTGGTTCTCCGATCGGAACACACATCCTATCCAGTGACCCTTGTCTGTGGAACCATGCACCGTATCACATTGTTCGGCTGTCCAGGGAGGCCCTCTTGGAGGCCCTGAAGTACGTCTCGCTCGTGCCGGTCGAGGTCTCCATACTCCGACACCATCGAGCTCCTCCCCAGTCAAAATTTCTCCAGAGGATCGAGTCTCTGCCGCAACTCTCTATCTGGCCTGCCGATCATCCCAGCAGCGCTTCTTTTGACATCGCACCGTGGAGCATCCATAGCCTGCACACACTCGGGTTCACCGTCTCCCCTTTGAAGGTCATGCGCTCAGCGGACGAGATTGCTATGGAGGCCTCCCTAACGTTGCACGTCTCGCACTCTCAATCTTCGCATTCAGAACGCCTCCAGACCATCCGTGTCCGGCTGACGTTGAGCCATCGTCCGGGAGAGTGGGGATGGACTTACGTTACTGTACCTCACTTCTCCGTTACTAACTCCCTCGCCGACACTCGCGGGTCTGCTTCCTCGCACGGTGCGTCTCGTTCCTCAACAAACGCTGCAGACGCGACGACCGAAGCCACCTGTCTCGACGACACGCCGAAAGACACGCTGCATCCCCCTTCGGACGTCGAATACAAATCCCTGAAGATCGCCCAGGCGGCGTTTCTTGTTCCGTCTTCTCTCCAGGCGCGACGCCGGATGCGACTTCTGCGCCTCTCACTGGAACGTCTCCCGGATGGCGCCGCGTCTCCTGGTGCGCCATGCGTATGGTTATCTCTCGAAATGACCGAGGAGTTTAACTACATCACCGCTGCCAACGACGACTCGGGATACCTGGGGGCGGAAGGAGATGGCGACCTTGCGTCGAAGACAAATCAAGCCAGTCCAGCCCCGGACACCGACTTCGAAGGGGACCCCTTTCTCCCCAGTTCTCCCAGCACGTAGGTGAGTGTACCGTTGTCGTTTTGGGCGTATATATGACCGACGCTGCTGGAGGAATGTTCGTAGCACGCCAATCCTTGATACAGTGCGGGCCATGGACCATGTCCTACGAGGGTCATGCCACTCGAACATCGCGCACGCGAAGTCTTCGAGATGCAGTGCGCGTAGAAGGCGCTTCGCGATACACCGAAAGAGTATGTGTAGGCAATCTAGCAGTTATGCCGAATGCGCACCATATAATTCTCCGAGTGACGTGCTCCCCGCGGGCGTGCGCTTCGCGTCGAAGCACGAATACGCACCCTTTGATGCTGAGCGCACGAGCGCGCAGCCGGCACTGAAGAGAACAAGCATGGTGTAGGCCACTGGAGTAAGAGCGTCCATCTGCTGTTGCCACAATTTCGGGCTGCAGCGTTCGCACAAGTGGCGGCCCCGAGGGAGCACGGCAGGGTGGTAATCGTACAAGTGCGAGGGCTTTATAACGTCGCCGAGAGGCAAATCAGGATCAGATCAAGAGAGTAAGCCAGAATACTAATTACAACCCGCCAGAAACTAGGATATGTTCCTACACAGCATCCATACGGGCGAAGGGAGAAGCCGTGGCCGCTGTTCACGATAGGATACACTTTATGTGAGTATAAGGACTTCAATGCAATCAGGACAATCGAACACCTACTTGCCGCACCAGCGACGGGGTCGAACCTCTGCTGCATCGCAGCCATCTGCGATACCAGCGCGGCATTGCGGACGCTGAGCGCAGCGACCTCGGACGCCATCTCCGCGTTTTGCGATGTGGCGGTAGACACCTGCGCGCGCAGGGCGCTGTTTTCCCGTAGCAAAGCATTCGTGCTATCCTCGATCGTCGTGTAGTCCGCTGTGGTGGTGTTGACCGACTCGGAGACGAGGACCGATAGTTGCCTAGGTGATGATGGTGTCGTGGGCAAGATTATTACACTCGCGGGCGGGGAATTGGGAAACACGCGCTGTGATGCGCCTGCGCTCGCTGCATCGGTAACGGGCTTGTGTGCAAGCGTGCGGCCCTCGCGAGTGCGCGAATCCACGATGGTTCGAGTGTGATACATGCCCTGCGGAAATAGTCAGGATGCGCCTCTCGCCCAGCATAGTACCGACCACACGTACGGTGGACTCATCTTGGTCCAAGGAGCGCTTGGGCGGAGTGCCCGCGGGAGGAGAGTGAGCTGCGCGAGCCTTCTTGGTTTCCCTGCAATCAGGAAGCTCCATATCGACGCTCGCCGATCGCCGCCGCTTCTGAGGAATCACACTCCCTACTGAAATCTCCGATAGCTGCAGCGAACGCGCCATGCAATGCAATGCAAGTGAGTTCCACGGTTATACGCGTGATACGACCTTAGAAAAGCTTACCTGCACTCCCGGGGAACCTCTCTCTGTCGAGGAACGTGAAGGTTGCGCCTTCCAGGACCGCCTCTCGGTAGGAGTATCGACAGCTACTCCGCGGGCGCAGGCCTCCATAAAGGGAGGCGTATCGTTCATAGAATCAGCGGAGCGGCTGAGTGCCAGAGCAGCGATGGAAGAATTCACCTTGGAGACCGTATCGTCCGGATGCGACAGCGCGAGGCTGCCCTGAGGTGTCATCTTTCCCCTCGAGCGGCTCTCGCCGGAATCCAAGGATGCGGACGTCGTGAAGCCGCGCGCGAGTCCTCGAGCGTTCGGTTCCCAACTACTTGGGAGCACATAGAGGTTTGAGGGATCCATTTCATCGAAGAGGGTCGAAGTGGTTGACTGTGATGTGAAGGACGAGGACACGGAGAGCGCCTCGGGGCGCGAGAGTGTGGGGCGGGTCTCTTCGGTGTGAAAGTGTTCGAACGAGGCGAGGCTATCTCTTCCTGGCTGCCACTGCACGTCGCCGGAACGGTGTGACGCAGCGAGGGTATCTGATAATGATGGCCTTGTGGAATCATCCGAAGTCATGTACCACTCGGGGAACGCATGAGCAGGGTACGTGGAACTCCGCATCAAAATGGTCTGTAGGGTTAACACGCGTTAGTTAGTACTGGCGTATTTCAGCTAGTGGCGCTCAGACTCACCACCGAGGTTTGAGGATCCCCGCTAGACGAGAGAAGGCTCGCCACATTGTCTTCGCCGTGGGCGTCAGAGACCGAGGCTCGTGCATCGTCCTCGAGCCGGCTGCTACCCTCTCCTGGTTTTGCATGACCTGGGACATTCGAGGCACGCTGCGCCTTTTCGGTATGCTCGTACTCCGCGCTCAACTCAATAGCCATCCAGAACGTCTTGGGGTTTCGGGGCGCAGAGCTCAGGCGATCACTCAAAGACCGTTCTAGTGAGAGACGGAGGAGCCGAATCCAGCGAGGCCGCTCGGGATATGACGGTACGAGGAACTCGGCGTAGGCCAGTGTGTGCTTATACTGAAGGTCCCAGATGTTGGCCTCCTGGACCCTTTCACTGTCGCCAAAGCAGGGGACTTCTTTCATCTCATATGGAGCAGAGATGGTAGGAAAACCGTAGGGGGCTCGGGAAGATGGCGCCTCGGTAGACACAGAGAGGAAGTTCGCGATAGAGAAGCGGAAGCGGGGCTTGGGCGCCCTGCTTGCTGAAGTTGATCCTGATGGTGTTTGATCAAGGGATGCACTCAACCGGATGGACTGGAAGCACTCTTCGTTGGAGCTACCCGAGTGCTCGTCCCGCAGCGTCAGGACGGTCTCCAAGAGGGTCACCGCCCCGGACTGCCTAACCTGCAAAGGAGAAGCCGTGAAGCCGAGCGCACGCAGGCCAGTGATACTCCGAGGGGCGAGGACGAAGGTCGCCCTGCTCGGATGGTCCGCAGCCCTGAGGTCGAGCGGTGGGAGCGAGAGGTCGAATTGTAGAACCTTCGAGATGGGGGGATCTGAGTAGTGACGGAGGATAGAAAGCTCGACGGTCTCCGGAGCGACATACACGAGAATCTGTGCGAGAGCTGCCCGGGACAGATGAACGGTGTGGAATGACCGGTCGAGCCGCCACTCGTCTGAGCTGCACCGCCTGCATGGAACGTATGTGCCGACGGGGCGACCGTGTCCGCTCCCGAGCCCGGTGGAAGACGAATGGAGGGGAAGGGCAGCAATGTTTCCCTCGCCGTCTTCGCACTGCAGTAAGGCGAGCTTCTCCGGCCCGGGCCGTCGTGTACAGTCCTCGTACCGGTGGTCGTACTCGGGCAGGAATATCTGGTCGCAACGTGGCACCTGCGTCAGATCGAGACATAGGAGCCGGATACGGGCACCCTGGGGAGCGAAGCCACAGTCCATGGAAGGGACCGTGTCATCGATGCCCTGAAGGCGGAGCTGCGCTGCGAGTTGAGCTGGGGCCACTGGCCTGACTGTAGAGTACTGGAAGTAAGACGGAGAGGGAGCCAACAAAGCGGGGCACGCCGGTGCGAAATGGGGACTGACGAGGCCGTGTACGAGGAACTGACTGGTCAGGATGCACGTCTTGCCCCAGGCGAAGATGCTCTGGTCCGGGATAGTCCTGATGATCTCCTCCTGGAGACGGAAGAACGCATTCTGGCCCTCGCCGTAGATTGGGGGCATGTGGACGCCAAAGATGCCCATCAAGCTGTATGCCTGGTCCTCGACCCGAGTCGTCGATCGCATCGCCGCCCAGGACATCCTCTGTGCAACGCTGGCAGAGTCGAGGGGTGCGCGGCCGGTAAGGATGTCGACGTCGATGCCGGTGACCTCGGCCAGAGTACTGACAAGCCCCAGTTTTGTTCCGAGCGGGTTCCAGCCGGATGTGAAGAAGTCGATACGCTCCGCGGCGAGAAGCTCCTGCAGAGTCCACCCGCGCTTGTGCCATCGGCTCTTCCGGAACCAGGAATCCTTAGACTGTGGGATATCGCCTTCGGGGACGTCCGCAAGGTAGACGTAGCACATGTCGGAGAGGCGGTACCACTCGTACATCGAGTTGATCGCCTCGGATAGCTCCGCACTGCTTGACTTGTCGATGCAGCACGCGTCGTTCCATACGAGCCGGAAGCCTGCCTCGCGCGCGACCTTGCATAGGCCCTTGATCTTGTCCGAGAGCGGCGAGTCGACCGAGAACACCATACCGGTGTCCTCGTTGATAGATGTACGAGGGTCTTCCGTTGCCGGATCGTCGAAGAATATTCCTTCGACGTTGTTGGGAAAGGGGGAGCTGTACATATCGAAGATGGGTGATGGGGGCCTATCGGCGGGGGACAGCTTATGCAACTTATCCCGCGCCGTTTTCACAGACTCCTGCAGCCTCCGTACGTCGTCGAAGGATTGCTCGCCGCCCTCTTTGGGGGCCCGCCAAACGTGCGACAGTATGGCGTACCGTACCTTCGCCGGGTTGTCGTGCCACTCAAACTCTCCTGTCCACGTGTTCAGGAACCGTGGCATGCTACGTGCAGTACCAAAGCGCTATGAGTGACTCATTGTACACGTGGAGCTCATTTCACGCACCTGCCCGATGCCCCAAGAAGATTCGGTCGTTCGCAGGGGCTAAGGATGGGGAGGAGAAAGGAGGGGCTGACAACGTGCCCGATACGCCTGTGCGGGTTACGCACACCCGGGTTCGAGACTTTATACCACCCTCTATCAACACGGAACACGCCTGAAACACGCTGCAAAGATTAAGACGCGCGGGAAGAAGCAATCGAGTTCACTCATTCAGAAGGTTCTGTCCACCAAAGTCCACCCTCGAAGATACACGCCCATGATGCCGCTGTCTCGCTGTTGGAGCGCTGGACCTCCGAGTTCTGGTTCCGGGCCGTTAGCATTGGGCTGGAGGGGTGATAGGGCCGAGAACAGCATTGCGCTTACGCGCCTCTGGAACGAGGAGCCGTACTCGTGAGTGCGGCGGTTAGCACCGCACCAGTTCCCTCGCGCGGATGGCAACTGCCCGCGCAGATAATCGTCCCAGCCTTGCGCAGTGCGTCTGTTCTCATCTGTCCATCAGACGTGCGTCCGAGGTCTGCTGCCATCCACCGGCGTGCGCGATCCGGACGGGATTCAGGAGCCGGGCGTCCAGCAAGGAAAATGCGCACAGGTACGCCTACGCGCCGCATCGCTGGAACGGAGGCTCGAAGGGGGTGCCTGCTCCTCTGCCTACCAGCCGCGTGCGCGACATCGTAGCCACGCGTTTGCACGGGTCTCGCTGTTCATTAGCAGAGAAATGAAATTTATTACGGACGCGCAGCGGCGCGACACGAGCCGCAGGGTAGGGATGACGAGTTCTGGAGCGCGATACGGCGTACCAGTGATAGGACACTTGGGAACCTGACGATAGCGTGGAGTTGCGGCCAAGAGTGCGTCGGGGGGACTGATGTCGCACAGCGTATGCAATGCCCGTGGCGCGATCAGCGACTTCGCGCACGAGTGCCCGCCCGGGCCTGGACGTCGCTTACCGCGCAAAGGCACATTGACGAGCATATTATACGACCGGGCGGGTATGCGCGTCATCACCGCGGTCAACGCCCGGGTCCTCTGTACGGAGATCGTGAGACGGAATGTGAAAAATGACGGGATCATAAATGCGGCGCGACGTACCGGTCGCTGGACACCGGACGTCCTGACCACAGCGCGGGGCTACAGTCGAAAGCGCATCGAGCTGGGAGATGTTGCGCATACACTGAAAGAAAAATGTTGTCCGCGTGCCCGTCCTACACAGGGCGGTGTCTAGCATCGACTTGGTGTATTAGCGTCCGGCCTGCGCTCAGTGTGACTCATCACGGAAGACACCGTCGACGAACCTGCTCTATGGGTGGATGGGTGTGCGGGTCGTCTCTACAGCCGATGCCCGAGGACGCTCGACGGAGAACATCTTCCAACTCCATCCCTCTACATGGTGTGCATACCGGCGTGGGTCGATGCTCAAGCTCGCGCCCCACTGTGGTCGGTCACGCTCTTCCCGACCCCCTCCGGCGGGAGCGCACGTTTGCGTTACTTCGTCATAGAATTCACGAAACGCGTGCAACCCCTAGAGCACGGCAACGAACCACTCGGGCGAGCGCAGTGCGATCCCACCTCGCTCATCCCCGTGTACATTGCGCAGTTCTCCTCAGTAACTCTGAGGGACGTGAATGTCTCGCTGAGATTCTTCACCCTGTCTGCATGACGCTAACAGAGCGCCGGGGATGACGAGCGCACGCGTTCCGCGTGCGGCTGGCCATTCACCCACGCGCGAAGGCGAGCCGGGGACGGGATAGCTGATCGGTATGACGCTCCCTGAGCAGCTCTGAGTACGAGGCCGAAGAGCAGACTCACCCACAGAGGGCGCCCAATAACGGGCAGGGTAACAACCTTGGCGTTGACGCGTGCAATTTGTGCGTGGACCTCTGGGCGGCGAGAAGCCTCGCGGGTGCCGATACGCAATGCCCGCGTACCGGGCGTGACGCACGCCGCGGCCAGACTGAACAGCGGTACGAGTGTAGGCTATACGAGACACGCAAGTCACGGCTTTTGGAGAGCGTCCAGGCACTGATGCGGCGGGGAAGGTGAAGAGGGGAAGCCGTCGGGCGCGGGTGAAAATGATTAACCGTGGTACATTTCAGCGAGCCTTTGAGATGTGCTGGCAACGTAGTGCTTTGTATAGCGTGCCGCCCTGGAGAGGCGGCATGAAGGGCGAGTTTCATGGAAAAAATCCACCTGTGTTCGGTGTAATGTTATTCAAGCTATCCAGTGCACCGCACGAAGAAGCATTGACACTCACAATCGTGTTGAACAGGATATTGGAAGATGCGATCGTCAGCGTCGGGACGGTATGCTTGACGGTCCGAGAGTGGTGTGTGCTCCGTTCCAGTGGTCCCGGAATCTCAGAAGTGTAGATTTGTGAATGAGAGGAGGGCGATAGCGAGGAACACGGCACGAGAGAACAGGGCTGCGAGCTGTCGACGCCTGCATGGAACGGGTCCGACCGCTTTTGCTGCTTGCTTACGCATATGGCATTCCCGTAATAGCCTACGTGGTACAGACCTCTTGTACGCCCCATGAGTTGGCCTCCTTGCTCCTCCCAAGCCCCTAAATCTGCGAGTGCCCGCCATTGGAAGCGAGCGGTGCTGGGGGCCTGGTTCCCGCCTTGCGAGAGCGATGAGAGAACGGACCAGAACAAGACAGAGTTAAAGCACAGATATAAGTGACCAGATCGCTGCAATAGAGGAGTACAGGGGCGTAACAGCGGCAGATGGATGAGAGAGAGTCAAAGTGAGAAGTAAGAAGAGCAGGTTGAATTAGCGCCCATCCGCGCTGGTTGCCAGCGCTAGCATCCATGGTGACGTCATCGTCATCCTTCGCGCTCTCCGCGGCGGCCTCTGAGAGATCTCTTGCCTCACGCGCACGTCTCTTCCTTGGTCCCTATCTGCAGCCTTCGCTTCCGCCCTTGCTTTCTGCGCCTCGTAACTAGACCTGCCACAAAACCCCATAAACTCAAAGACTCTCCGTGAAAAATCCGTGAAAAGACAGTTAAACTCTGTATGCGCTCCTACTTGCGCCGACGTATTGCGTGAGACGTAGCATTGTACTTGCTTTAGTGTCCCTCACTTCTTCGCCACAGTGACATTTTCTCCCCAGTGAGAAAGCTACATAGAGCCCGCCCCGGGCGCGTATACGGTGCCTAATCGCAATCGCCTAACCCTGACAGTACTCGCGTGAAAGTGGCTGGCAACCTGCGACACGTACGTGCGCGATATCATGGTCTGGGTTCAAGCCCCATTGACATCCGACACTATAACCAATCATAAAGACCGCTATCTTCGCAAACTCCCCCGCCGACAGACATCATGGAGATGCCTAGACAAGTTCTGCTAGTTCATACACCAACTCCGTCCCGCGTCTGACCACCCACTCGCGATGCTGCTGTTGACACAGAAATCTTTCTCGTCATCGCATCCGAGTCACTCTGACGCTTAGCAGATCGTGATCGTCTCAATAATACTGGCTATACGTGCCTGCTTCCCAGCGCAGGGTGCGGCGATATTTGATTCCGACGGAATTCCTCGGGCTTCAACGATCACTTCTTCGTCTCCTTGTTCAAGTTGTCGTCAACCTGCGGCCTCACACCGGCCCTCCACTTCTCGAGACGAAGATATCCCCAACTCGCACGGTACGGGCGGTCATAAATGACGGTGGGAGTCCCAGTGCCACCACACCATATCGTGCTGATGTACGTCTTTTCTCATTGTATCGCACCTCTTCGTACTGATATGACATTGCGCTCGGTCAACGGCCGACAGATCAAGGCACGCGGCCATGACGCGGCCAAATCACACAAACTGCGAGGTTCAGCATCGCGCCTTGCCACGGACGAGCGCGGTATGGCTCGAATATGAGGCTGTAGCGCGCACGCCTGCCTCGCGATGGGTCTTCGTTATAGAGTAGGATGTGTCGCGTTGCGGAGGGGTACACTGTCCAACGAAGCCCAATACATTGTGTAGGTTTCTCGAATCCGGAGCCTGTATCGAAGGTGCAAAACATACATGTTCCAGTCATCAGAGCATCGTGAATTCACAGTCAGAGGCCGTCATATGGTTCTACGTAGCGTCCGCGCGGGCGAGCGGAGAAGGCACAGCTGCTATGTACGACAGGATACCGACGTAGCGTAAGCTCGAGGACGTCAACACGGTGAAGCCAGCAGGCTACTTACCTGCGGCCGTGGCGAGGGCGTTGAGTTTCTGCAATACCGCAGCCATCTGTGACACCAGCGCGGCGTTCTGGCTGGTGAGCGCAGCGACCTCGGACCTCATCGTGGACACCTGCGTGCGCAAAGCGCTATTCTCCCGCTGCACGGCTTCTACGCTCTCGAGTGTCGCGTACTGCGCCGTCGTAGCGTCCGCGGGATCAGAGACGACGGTCGGCAAGTGGCTGGGTAGCAGCGGCACCGGGGGCGGATGGTACTCTGCCGACGGCGGGGGGTGTGGAAGCGCACGCCGGAGCGCGGCCGCGCTGGAATCATCGGTAGTAGGCGGGGGTGCTGGGGGTGCATGGGCGCCGCCATCGCGACTCCCCATCTCCGTAGTACGGCTGCGGTCAGGCATTTCCTGCGGGGCGAATTAGAACTGAACGTCCGTACGACGCAATACAGAATCGCGTACCGACGACTGTTGACGATTGGACATCCGAGCCCTCTTCGGCTTGGTGGATCCGGATGGTTCGCCGTTGGGGCTCGGTGACCGCCGCCGCTCGCGAACAACCTCAGGCACCGTCGAGAGAGTCGACGTCTGCCAAGGGAGCGTCGGATCACGGAAGACGAGTCAGCTTCGCACCTGTCATGAAACTAGATGGCGCACCTCCAATTCGAAGGGGGCTCGCTGGGACGCGCCGCTTGCTCGCGCACAGGATGCGTCATCAGTTGTTCCGAGAGTGGCAACAGCTATGCTGCTGGGCACGCCAACTTCGCTCGAACCGGAGTGGCCAATCTCTGTCGAACGCCCGACGGGGGCAGGCGCAAGCGGGGCCATGGGAGATTCGGTTTCGAGGACGATATTGCCCGGGATCTGCGTCACGTCACCCCTTCGAGGTGGAACAGACCCGTCGGAGCCGTTCTTGCCATGCCCGTCCGTAGTTTTGGGAGTAGAAAGTACTGTGCCGCCCTGGACAGTGTTGTCATCGGCGGGATCACGAATGTAGCCACCGCCGGATGCGAATATTGGCAACGCGGAGGACGTGGAGGATGAATCCGCTTGACTGCCCGCGGTGGCGTGAGGCGTCCCCTCCATGTTCATGCGCTCGCAGGGCGCGGTATCCTGGTCGGGGAGACCGATCGAGAGTGCTGGTTCCGAAGCTGTGATGGGCGCCGAGTCGTCGATATCTGAGTCGCAGAGCTCGTCGGAGTCACTCGCGTCCGCCTGCAATACTTGCACGTCAGCATCTTGAGATATGCACTGTGAGTCTTAATGCCATGGACTAACCCCAGGGGAAGAGCATTCCAAATCGCTGTTAGGCTCCGACTCGGTGCTGTCGTGCGTGGAGGCGCTGTTAGGGTGATTTGCTGTATCGCTAGAGACGTTCAGGACACACCTGGACTCGTCAATGTGTTTGTGCTCCTCACTCATCTCCATGAAGAGGAAGACGGTACGCGAGCTGTTAGGAGCAGAAGTTTCACGGCCATTCGGAGCGCGTTGGAGGGAGAGTCTTAGGAGCCGAGCCCGCTGTGGCCACTCGGGACGTGGACGGATGACAAGGTCGAATCGGGCAAGTGTGTATCGACGTTGAAGGTCATCGGTGTCTGCTCTTTGGTATTGCACGCTCTCGTCGCCTGGCACTTCCAAGTCTGTCGCTGTGAATTGGGATGTAGCCACGGAACCGCTTGCGAGAACAGACGAACTTGGGCGGGCAGCACCAGAGAAGCGAATCTTGACATCATAGTCAGTCCAGCCATAGCGTCCAAGTAGTTCAAGAGATAGACGCAACGGGATGGAATGCAGGAGGTCGCCGTTACGCCATGCGAGGGTGGTCTCCAAGGTGATCTCTGCCATCCTGCACGCAACCCGTAAAGGGGAGATAGTGACGCCGAGCATGCATAGGCTCTCGACGCTGTCCGGGGAGAGGGAAAAGATGAGCTCGTCAGGACCTCCAGGCCACAGATTGAGTTTGGGAAGCGAGTCGATCGGAAGGAGTGACTTCGAAGGAGGGGTAACCGAGTGGCAACGGAGCAAGGAGACCTCGGCCGTCTCCGGCTTGACGCCTTTCACAATCTTCGCGAGCACCTCTCGGGACAGCCATACGATGCGAAACGGAGTGGTTCCAGAGCATTTGCAAAGGTGACCAACGCGGGACCCGCGCCCGTCGCCTGCAATGTCGGAAGAATGAAAGGCAAGGCCAGCGAGACGCTCGTCCTTATCCTCGCACTGCAACAGGGCCAGTCTGTCCGCCTCGCGATAGAGACCTTCGTTGGCCACGCACGACGGCATATGGTCCTCCTGTAAGCCAGGGATGCGTTGTCGTACCTCCGTCAGACTTACACAGAGCAACCGAATGCGGGAACCTTGAGGGGCGAAGGTACAGTCCAAGGGCGGAACCTCCTCGGGCCCTCGCAGGTTCAGTCTTGACACAAATCTGGAGGGTGTTGTTGGCCTAGCTGTGGAATGGTGAAATGATGTTGGAGAGGATGCCAACAGGCAGAGTCCACTATACACGCCATCATAGTGCTCGGATCGTTTCGGCTGCCAGGCGAATATGCTTTGGTCGGGGATCGTCCTGATAACTTCCTCCTGGAGACGGAGGAACGCGTTCGTCCCCTCGCCGTAGATGGGGGACATGTGGACGCCGAAGAGGCCCATGAGGCTGTACGCCCAATCCTCGACGCGGGTTGTCTCCCGCCACGCAGCCCAAGACATCCTTTGCGCAACGCTGGCCGACTGCACGGGGGCCTGACCGAGGAGGATATTGACGTCGATCCGGGTGATCTCGGCTAGAGTGATAGCAAGCCCCAGTTTCGTCCCCAGGGATCTCCAGCTGGACGTCAGAAACTCGATGCGCTCCGGTGCAATGAGCTCCTGAAGCGTCCACCCACGCGTATGCCACTTGCTCTCCCAGAATTTGGAGTATCGGTCCTTCGGATCGTCGCCGTCGGGGACGTCGGCCAGATAGACGTAGCACATATCCGACAGGCGGTACCACTCGTACATCGAGTTGATCGCCTCCGAGAGCTCTGCGCTGCTCGACTTGTCGATGCAGCACGTGTCATTCCAGACGAGATCGAAGCCGGCATTGCGCGCGACCATGCAGAGGCCCTTGATCTTGTCCGAGAGTGGCGATTCGTTAGAGAATATGACGCTGATTCTGCTGGGGACTCGGAACCAATGATAGGTGCCTTGGAGCGAGCTGCGGGGGTAGCTGGGAAATTGAAACCAATAAGCGGTGTAATATCCAGAGGGATGCTGCTGATCTGCCTTCACAGCTGCCTGGATTCGCCGGACGTCGTCGAACGTCTGCTCGCCGCACTCCTCGGGAGTCCGCCACACGTGCGACAGGATAGCGTAGCGGACCTTCTTCGGGTCGCTATGCCACTCGAACTCGCCCGTCCGGGTGTTCAGTAAGCGCATTCTGCCAATAATATCACAAATGGTGAGTGTTTCATCCTCTGCGTCGCATCCGTACTACTTACATAGTCGAGCGCGTCGGTGACTTTGCGGTTCACAGCGAGTACGGATGTGGAGAGGGGAGGAAGGGCTGACAGCGTGCCCGATACGCGTGTGCGGGTTACGCACACCGGCGGTCGAGGGCTATATACCACCCCCATCGATATGGGACATGCCTGCTCCGTGCCGTGCAGTTCATTCCGGGCGGTAAGAAGCGACCGAGTTCATTCATTTCGGAAGGTTCAGTCCACCAGAGTCCACCTTCGAAGACACGCGCCCACGGTGCCGCTATCTCGTTGCACCGCCGAACCTTCGAGTTCTGTCTCAACCCCGTTAGCATTGGGATGGGGGAGCGATTGGTCGAAGAATAACACTGAACTTACCCATCTTTCAAGCGAGGAGACGTACGCGTGAGTGCGGCGGCGTGCACCGGCTAAGATCCCTACCACGGCCGGAACCTCCCCGCGCACAAGAAAGATCATCGCAGCATCGCGTGCAGTGCTTCCGTCCTTCTGTGCCCACCAGGCGTGCGGCCTAGACCTTCCTCCATTCATCTGCACGCCCAAACCGGGCTGCATTCAGTACCGGTTTGCCTCTGATGAGAACCGCATACAGGTGAATTTACATGGCCCGTTGCTGAAGCGGAAAGCCTGCTACTCTCCCCACCCGCCGCATGCGCGCAATCGGAGCCACGTCTTTGTGCGGGTCTCGTTCTGCATGACTGCAGAAATGAGATATATTGCGGGCGTGACGCGGCGTACCGGACGACAGAGCGGAGGTACGGCTAAGAGTGCGTCGGGCGGAACGATGTCGCGCGTAGGCGATGTCCACAGCGCAATTGGTGCACCCGTCCTAGAGGTAGAGCTGTTTAGCACCGAACATGCGCACGAGTATCCGCCCTGGCCTGAACGTTGCCCACCTCGCAAGGACACATTGGCGAATATTCTCTGCGAGCGGGCAGGTATGCGCGCCGTCTCTGCGGTCGACGCCCGCTCCCTCTTAACGGGTATTGCGGGACAGAGCCTCGATAACCACGAGATAATGGACGCGGCGCGACGTAGCGGTCGCTGGACATCTGATACCTTGACGGCAGCGCGGGGCTGCAGTCAAGAGAGCATCGAGCTCAGAGATCTCGCGGGTACGCAACCTTTTCGATGCCTTCCGTGTCCCCGTCCTGCAGAGGGCGTTGTTTAGCACTGACCGGGTACGCAGACGTCCGGCTTGCGCTCGGCGTGACTCACCTCGGAAGAAAACGTCGACAAGGCTGCTCTACGGATGAGCGGGTGTGGGCCACCTCTACAGCGGATTGCCGAGGCGTGCGCTCCTATCGCACCATAAGCAGCAGGGCGACGTGCCTGCGTTCTGTGCCGCCGCAGAGCCCGGTAAGCGTGTGGGCGCAGTGCGAGTCGACCACGCTCGGCTCGAGCCCCGCCGCATATATCAACTCCGCCGCGCGAAGCGACAGTCGGGGATGTCGTTCGCGCCTGCGGTGTAACCGACCATCTACCACGACCCCGACGGCCGTTCGGAGACCATACATATAATTCAAGCGACGTACCAGTATCTGTCTCGAGCGCCGCATCGCACGCCAGACGGCCCTCCCGCATAGACGGTGATGCGACCAGCGAGGACAGTGGTGATAAGCGGAAGGGCAGTTTCTTGGGAGACGGCGCGCGTGTTTCCACCGAGGGCCTCTTGGTAGTGAGGATTGGTTGGACTTCGGGCGTACTGCCGCGAAATGTACGTGCTCAGCGTGCCATACTGCGCGACCAGTACTAGTGAGGCTGCGGGAAGATCACGGGAGAATGGCGGATTCGCAACGTACCATGCATCGTTCTCCCCGGGATACGTGGCGTAGCCTCTACATGATCCTGTTCCCCTGTTGATGCCTAGGCTATAAGTCGTCCACCATGCCCCTAACCGCAGTTCCACGGATGCGCGGGAGAGCCAAAAGCCGCTAGGTAACTGACGATTGGGTGTTGCTGATGTACGTCTCCGCGACCTGACAGGCGTATAGGCAGAATGGCAAGGGATAATGCCGTCGAAAGACGGAGAGTCGGTATGTAGGCTGGGTTTCCTAGTGCCGGCCCGCATGTCTTTAGTGTGATGCCACACGAACACTTCTATATCGCGCAAAACGAACTTACAGTCTGCAAATGCTATCGAGCAGGCTATTGGTAAATCAGTCGCTGGCATCGATGCTTTGAACTGAAAAGCGTAGGTGTTAGCACTCGACTTGCAGACTAGTCATCAAGTCAGATTTCACAGCGTCCCAGTCGAGCCAACATTTTACACCGAGATAGCAGGGGTAGACTGACTGCAGCGAACTGGAGACAGCACATGAGAGCAAGACTGCACGAGCTGTCAACGCGCGCGCATGGGTCGAGCAGGAACAATTTCGCGATGTACACAGAAGCTTCGTCGGCCATGAATGAGTTCTACTAACCTCTTTTGTACCTCGCAGGGTCTATCCATGGGTTCTCTGCTCCTCTAGAGCCTTGGAACACGGCGACCCTCTAGTACGAGTAGTGGGGAGCCTCAGAGTTTCATTTGTGCGGGCGTGCGAGTGCCATGGTAGATCCGAGAAACATCAGACACAGGGAGCTGTTAAGCAGAGACCTAGGGAGCCGCAGTGAAGGCGCCCTGCGGTGGAGGAGCCATGGACGAGCACGATCTGGTCAGCGAGGTGTAGTGAGAAGGGAGGAGGAAGACAAGAACGAGTCGCACGAGCGCCTGTGCGCGTCGTTGCCAGCGCTAAGTAGCCTGGATGACGTCACTGTCTTGGTGGGCCAGACTTTGGCCCTTAGCGCCGCGCACTCGCTCTCACTCTCCTCGCTCGTTCACGTTCAGGGCCGCCGCCTGTCCTACGATCTGCGACACTCACACTCTGCGCTTCGTGTGTGGACCTCTCGGACATCAGCACAGACACGGTGGTAGCGACCAACCAGGAGCGATGACGCAGTACGGATTGGATGCCGCCGTCGCACGCGGTATCCATGGCTGCTCGTGAAGACCGCTCTCCTCACCGCCGCCGTCAAGGACGTACGTTTTTGAATCCAAAGGTACGCTTTGCGCTTGTATAGTTTCAGGCTTCCTGTCTAATGATCAGTGGCCGGTCCATCATACAAAGAACCCCACAGCGTCGTGGATACAACTGCGGCGCAAAACCAGGCGGACGCCAGCTTGCATCGACGCACATGACATTACTGCAAGTTCGAGGAGGAAATGGGTTCCAGGCCCGTGGGCATGGGCCGTCTCGGAGCACCTATGTGAACTACGGCACCCGCTTCACGGAGCGTACACCGCGGAGAGCTAACCATGCGGCATTCGCCAGGTGTCCCTGTTACACGCCCGCGTACCCTGCATGGCCGGCTTTCAAGCTTTCAAGCCGCGTCCTCAATACGAGGTGGTTCTAAAGCTGACGCCACCCGTAAGAAATGCCACCAACTAAATGCGCGCGCTGCAGACGTCCCGCTGCGCTGCGGCGCGTCCCGCCACACTCGGGTCAGCCCTCGCGAGACATCAACTCTTCCTAGATCTGCCCTCGTGAGTTGGTCTACAAGCTATTATTTTCGTCGCTGGTACTGATGTACATGTATCGCGGCACTAGGACGGTGACTCCGCCAACGTATTCTGCTCGTAGCAGCATATCCGTCGCTCTTCGGACAGCGCCACGCCGATCGCGCCAGTCCAGACCCCGATGACTTCTCTGTGGGAGCGGCACTGACGATTCCGTGGGGTCTATCGGCTGAATCATTGCACAGGCCTGTAAGGCTCGCGCTGGGGAGAAGAATCACCTCAGGTTGAGTGAGGTGTTTTTGCTCGACACCTATACAACCTCGCCCTTCTCGGCTCCATCTACAGTCGATCCCTTCCTGCCGCCCACGGCTCGCGGCCAGGGATGCTGCTCTACTCGGTGCATATCGTTGAAAGCGGCGGCGTCTCCATCCAAAAGCATCTGCGCCCCGGCCGGACAACCCGAGGGCGATCCAGCTGTTGGTTTTGCCTAGATGGAAGCACGGACTCCGTCTCCGTCATTCAAGAGGACCTCTCCGTGAGTGTGTTCAACCTCCTCTCATACGTGGCGCTCGTGAATTTCCGCGCTTTCAGCCGTAATCACGAGCGCGAGCGGGGCCGAAGTGCGAACGTCCACGCGCTTGTTCCGAAAGCGAATCCTCGAGGCGGCGGTTCTCGTGAAGCTACCAGATCCAACTTCTCCTAGCGCGCCCGAGAGCGTGCGTTGAAGCCGGCTGCACGACACGATTGTGGCTGGGGCGCGCGGGAGGCGCGAGGGCGCAGAGTCCCGTTACTGAGGGGCAAAACGTTGCTGACACGTTCGTCTTGACTTCACAGGCTCTTCTACGCCGCCGCGGAGACGGGGCACGCGACGGACGTCGTTTCGCTTACGCTCTCGTCGGCGTGTAACGTCATCGCTACGCTCAAAAGTTATGATAGACGAAAGGTATCGGCTGTTCTGGCCGCTGGATGCTCGCGCACGACGTGATGTCTATCTACCGCTCTCCTGTCAGTAACTTCTTTGCGTCGATTCTCGCACACTTCTCAGCCCAACAGGGCACTGTTCGACGTTTCCAAACTCCCTGGATGCTGTTCGGTCGAGAGACACTCCCGCTTCGGTTGTGCAGTCGTGCCAGGATAGCACGCGCGTCATGCCCGCGCTCGCTCTCTCGCCCGTCCGAGTCGCTCTTGTAGCTTGCCTCCTGTGCCTTGCAACACACGCTTACCCCTCCGAAAGCTTTTCTCTTATCCAGCCTTCACAAAGAAACCACATTGATCATGGATGTTCCCCGTGGAAACGATGAGCAATCTTCGTTGTGCCGCTACCTGCTCCGAGTCCTAGGTACCGCGGACTCAGTACAGTGTCGCTCACTTATTCGCGCCTAATGATCCTCCTTCCAGGGGAACACTACGCTATTCTCGGTCATTCAATCGCAGAATTGACTGAGGAGTTGATGTAGCGGGCCGCTCAAGCTCTCCGTGAGTTCGTACGCCAACTTCGATCTGCGTTAGACCGTTCACTCACAATGGCAGTATCTGCACAGACGCCGTGCACCTCTGACCGGCGGCAGCCTCGCCACGCTTTTACCGACACTGGTCATGCGCGTACAGCGCTAGCTATCCAATCCGGTACCCAACGATATCCCAGCCAAGCAGGATTGGTTAGGCTCGAGTGCACATGTATGTCCTCGAACAGCCCGAGCGTCGTATTGACCAGCACTTCCGCCCATCTATGTCGCTCACACAGTCACTACTACCGAGAGCTATACACCTTCATCGCGTTGGGAAACTCGCCACGAATGCGTGTCTTCACACTCATAGCCAAAGCAAAGGCTTGATGTCCCGAACTTGCACGGCACAGGCGGCCATCTGCAACACGGCCGAGGCTCTGCCACGTTCCATGTCTCTGACACTACTCGTCTACCCGCCAGACCACCTGTGTCCTCTACCCAGCGCATCACGGCGGCGCGACGGCGGGCGAGCTGGCAGAACCGCAAGCCCGTGTTTCACACCTCGCCTCGGACACGCGCGGCACTAGACGATTAGGGTGCTCGCCAGCCTCATCGATAGGGCCTCATAATAAGGTGGACTGTGTCGCGCCTCGTACAAGAATACATACTGCGCGATACATCTCAGTACATGGCATAGTGTCTCGGATCCAGAGCCTGTAGCGAAGGTATAATGCATATAAATTTCAGCCATCAAATCACCGGAAAGCGTCAGAAGATTACTCCAAGCACGTCACTCCCAGAGGCCATCATACGTTCCTACGTCTCTTCCGCTCAGGCGAGGAAGACGGCGTAGCTTCTGTGTGCAGTTAGGACACCGACGCCGTGTAAGTTGGAGGACGTGAACACCATTGCAACAACAGCTGACTTACCTGCGTCCGCGGACGCGGTGAGGGCGTCGAGCCTCTGCCACACCGCAGCCATCTGTGCCTGTAGCGCGGCGTTCTCGTTGGCGAGCGCGGTGTTCTGGCTAGCAAACACTGCCACCTTGGCCGCCATCTCCCCGGTCACGGTGGACACCTGTGCGCGCAGCGCGCTGTTCTCCCGCTCCAAAGCATCCATCCTCTCCTCGAGTGACGCGCTCTGCGTCGTGGTAACGTTCGGGGACTGGGGCCTGGCACCCGGAACGTTGGTGAGGGAGAGCGGCTGCGCCGAGTCGTTGTGGAGGCCCGGAGTGCTGTGTTGATTCGAGGTGCTGTTAACTTTATGTGTCGTAAACCCTGAGACGTTAGGACACACCTGGAGTTGGTGATACGTTCGTGCTCCTGGCTCATCTCCATGACGAGGAAGACGGTAGGCCAGCTGTTAGGAGAATAACGTTCGCGGACTTTCGGACCACGTTCGAGGGAGAGTCGTAGAAGTCGAGCCTCCTGTGGCCGCTGAGGATATGGGCGGATGAAAAGGTCGAATCGCGCCAGTGTGTATCGAAGTTTGATGTTGCCGTTGCGCTCTTGCTGAACGTGCTCACTATCGCTGACCGGCACTTCGAAGCACGTAGCTGAAGAGGAAGTGGCTGTGGAACTGCTTGCGAGACCAGGCGACCTTATGAGGCCACGACTAGAGAAGCTAAACTTAACCATATCAAGGAAGGGCTGGTAGATTCTGACAAGAGATAGACGCAACGGGATGGAATGCGGAACGTCGCCGTCACGCCATGCGAGGGTGGTCTCCAAGGTGATCTCTTCCCTCCCGCGCGCAACCTGTAAAGGGGAGGTAGTGAAGTCGAGCGCGCGTAGGCTCGCGATGCTGTCCGGGGAGAGAAAAAAAGCGACGGGCCTGTCCAAACGAAACTGTGGCCACAGATCGAGCACGGGAAGCGAGTGAATCGGAAGGAGTGACTTGAACTGAGGGGTAATCGAGAGGTGGCGGAGCAAGGAGACCTCGGCCGTCTCCAGCTTGACGCCTTTCGGACCGGTATTCGCGAGCACCTCTCGGGACAGCCATACGATGCGGGACGAAGTGTTTCCAAAGCAGGTGCAAAGGGAACCAACGAGGGAGCCGCGCCCGCCCCCTGCAACTTCGGAAGAATGAAAAGGAAGTCCAGCGAGACGTCCTTGCTCATCCTCGCACTGCAACAGGGCCAGTTTGTCCGCCTCGCGATAGCTACGTCGGCTGACCGTCGCGCACCCCGGGTGATGGTCCTGCCAAGATTCCCAGATGCATTGTCGTACCTCTGTCAGATTGACACATAACAGCCGAATGCGGGCACCTTGAGGAGCGAAGGCACAGTCCAAGGGTGGAACCTCCTCGGGCCCTGGCAGGTTCAGTCTCGACGCGAATTTGGAGGGGCTTATCGGTCTGACTGTCGATGCTCTAAACGATTCTGGAGAGGATGCCAAGAGGCAGAAACCAATATACGCGTCATGACGGTGCTTGAGGGATGGCGCCGACCAGGCGAATATGCTTTGGTCGGGAATGGTCCTAATGATTTCCTCCTGGAGACGGAGGAACGCATTCGTCCCCTCGCCGTAGATTGGGGACATGTGGACGCCGAAAAGGCCCATGAGGCTATATGCCCGATCCTCAACGCGGGTTGTCTCGCGCTCCGCCGCCCACGACATCCTTTGTGCGACGCTGGCCGACTCCACGGGGGTCCGGCCAAGGAGGATATTGAAGTCGATCCGGGTGATCTTGGCTAGAGTGATAGCAAGCCCTAGTTTCGTCCCCAGGAATCTCCAGCTGGATGTCAGAAACTCGATGCGCTCCGGGGCGATGAGTTCCTGCAGCGTCCATCCCCGCCCATGCCATTTGCTGCGCCGGAATTTGGAATCTGGGTCCTTCGGATCGTCACCGTTGCGGACGTCGGCTAGGTAGACGTAGCACAGATCTGACAAGCGGTACCACTCGTACATCGAGTTGATCGCCTCCGAGAGCTCGGCACTGCTCGACTTGTCGATGCAACACGTGTCGTTCCAGACAAGATTGAAGCCAGCGTCGCGGGCGACCTTGCAGAGGCCCTTTATCTTGTCTGAGAGCGGAGACTCGACGGCGAATATGATGCTAATATTGCCCGCAGCAAGCAGCTCTGGGATGTCGTTAGGGAAGGGCGCGTTGATCGTGTCGTAGATGGGCCAGTGGGCGGGATATGGCCCGCCAGGCCCCTCCCGCGCTGCATTCACATCCGCTTGGATTCGCCGCACGTCGTCGAACGTCTGCTCGCCGCCCTCCTCGGGAGTTCGCCACACGTGGGACAGGATGGCGTACCGGACCTTCTTCGGGTCGCTATGCCACTCGAACTCGCCAGTCCAGGTATTTAGGAATCGTGGCATGCTGCAAACACCGACAGGAGATTGTGAGCAGCTGGTCCCATCTGCAGTCGTCCTCGAGCTCACCTGGCTGCGATTCTAGGGGGGAAAGTAGCTCACAGAGATCAGGGATGTGCAGAGGGGAGGAAGGGCTGACAGCGTGCCCGATACGCATGTGCGGGTTATGCACCCGCGCATCCGAGGCATTTATACCGCACTTCATCGATACGAGGAACGCCTGCACCGCGTCACGAAGCAGATGGGCGCGGAAAGATGCGGTTGAACCTTTGTTGCTTACAAGGTCCTGTCCACCGAGATGGACGCTGGAAACACACGCCCAGCATGCCTGTCCCGCTGTAACACCGTTGAACTCCCGATTTCTGCTTCAGAATCGTTGACATTGGACTTGGTGAGCAATTGGGTACAGCTTACGCATCTCTCACACGAGGAGCTGTACACATGAGTGCGGTGGTGAACACTGCCCCATCGTCCTACCGCGCCGACTGACAACTGCCCACGCACAGGTTTGTCCCGGTCTCGCGCGCAGTACGTCTGTCCATCAGACGTGCGGCCCAGGTCTTCTTCCGTCCACACGCACGCGCAATACGGACGGCATTCAGGAACCAGGTGTCCAGCGTGGAAATCGTGCACAGGTACACCCACATACCGCATCGCTGGAACGGAGGCTCTACAAGGGAGAGCCTGCTCCTCTCCCTACCTGCCGCGCGCGCGCAATCGCAGCCACGCCTTTTCGCGGCCCATGGTCTCGTCAGTTAATTATCGCCAAGATGATGTTCATTGTGGAGGTAGACGCGCAGCGGTATCATGCGGGCCACAAGGTAGGAACGACGATACTAAGGACGTAGTACGGCTTACCAGTCGTGGAGAACTTGGGGACTTCCGACTTGACGACCGTGTAAAGTTGCGGTCAAGAGTACGGGTGTCGCGCGTACGAAACGTCCGTGGCGCAATCGGTGCGCGCGTTCTAGAGATGTCGCTGTTTAGCACCAACTTTGCGCACGACTATCCACCAGGGACTTGACGTTGCTTACCGTGAAAGGACACATTGGCGAATCTTCTCTGCGAGCAGGCGGGTATGCGCGCCGTCTCCGCGGTCGACGCCCGGGCCCTCTTAACGGGTATTGCGGGACGGAGCGTCGATAACGACGAGAAGATGAATGCGGTGCGACGTACCGGTCGGTGGACACCCGAAGCCTTGACGGCAGCGCGGGGCTGCATTAAAGAGAGTCTGGAGCCCCACTCAAGAGAGCATCGAGCTCGGAGATGTCGCGGATACGCAAGGTTTTCGACGCCTTCCGTGTCCCCGTCCTACAGAGCGCGTTGTTTAGCATTGACCAGGCATACAAACGTCCGGCTTGCGCTCGGCGTGACTCGCCTCGGAAGAAAACGTCGACGAGGCTGCTCTACGGATGGGCGGGTGTGCGCTGGTTACCTCTACAGCGGGTTGCCGAGCCGTGAGCTCCTATCGCACCATAAGCAGCAGAGCGCCGTGCCTGCGTTCTGTGCCGCCGCAGAGCCCACTGATCTCTGAAGTGCTCGTGTAGGCGCGGTGCGAGTCGCCCCCACTCGGCTCGACTTCTGTCGCATCCATCGACACCGCTGCGCGAAGCGACAGCCGGAGATGTCGCGTTCGCGCCCGCGGTGTGACCGACCATCTACCATGACCCCGACGGCCGTTCGGAGACCGTACTTTGATTCAAACGACGTACCACGATCCGTCTTGAGCGCCGCATCACACGCCAGGCGAGTCCCCCGCGAGGACAACGATGCGACCAGCGCGGACAGTCGCGATGAGCGGAAGGCTAGCTTCTTGGGCGATGGCGCGTGTGTCTCGAGCGAGGACTCCTAGATAGCGGGGCGTGGTGGGGATTCGGGCATACTACCGCGACGTGGACAGGCTCAGCGTACGATACTGCGCGACTAGTCCGAGGGATGCGCCGGATATGGTCACGAGAATAGCGGACTCGCAACGCACCTAGCATCTCCCTTTGCGGCATAGCCCCGATTCCTGCCCAAGCCCCATGTCGTCGCCCACGTCCGTGGACGCAAGGCGGAAGATGCGCGGGAGAATCAGGAGCCGCCCGTATCGGACGCCTGGGCATGGCTGATGTACGTTGCGACGACCTATCGGGCGTATGGGCAGGGTGATCGCAAGGGTTGATGTCCTCGGAAGGCGAGCGCGCACGTCTGCAGTGCGATGTCGCTGGTGTCCTTTTATGTCGCGCGCAACAAACTCACTCTCCGCGGATGCGGACAAGCAGGCTACTGGGAGCGTGATCGTTGGCGTCGGCGCGGCATGCTTCGAACTGAAAAGGGGATGTGTTAGCACTCGACTTGCTGACTGCTCCTCAAGCCAGATTACGCAGCGTTCCAGTCCAGCCATTGTGTGGCATCGGGCATACCAGGGCACAGACTGCTTCGAACGAGACGGCCACGGGGAACAGGACATCTCGAAGCAGAATCGCACGAGGGGTCGATCCCCGGGCATTGGGCGAGGAGACACGTTTTGCGATGTACACAGAAGCGTCGCCGGTCATGACATACTTCCACTTACCTGTGGTGTACCTCGTAAGGCGTACCCATGGCCTGCTTGCTCTGCTCCAGCCTCGGCAACTCTCCAGTACGAGTGCCCGTGCTGAGCCTAGGTGTTTGATTTGTGCCGTGCGAGTGCCAAGATAGAACAGAGCCAAAGCGCAGAAATCATGAGACAAGAACCCAGCTGGCCACCGTTCTAAAGGTGCACGAGGAGCCATAGACGAGCGCGATCTGCTTAGCGAGCCAAGTGCAGCGAGGAGGGAGGAGGAAGACAAGAGCGATTGCGAACGAGCGCCCGTCCGCGTCGTTGCCAGCGCTAAGTAGCGGCGATGACGTCATTTCGCTGGGCCAGACCCTGGCGCTTAGAACAGCGCTCTCTCTGGCATCTGCTGTCCTTCGATCTGCGATGTTCTTTGCTCGAGCTCTGTAACGCGTGCGTGTACCTCTCATACACCAGCATGGACACGGTAGCAGCGGTCGGCTCGGAGCAATTCCGCAGCGGTAAACGCGGGTTGAAAGCTGTCGTCGCGCGCCGCATCCAGCTACGCGTGAGTCGTCAAGACCGCTCTCCTCACAACCGCCGTCGAAGACGTGCATTTCCCTGAATGCAAAGGTGTGTAGCTTCTCATATCAATCTCTGCTTGTACAAGCTCATCTATCATCTCAAGAACTCTACGGCGTCTTGGATACGTCTGCGGCACAAAATCAGACACACACCTTTCATCATGGCGCACAGTACAACAGCTACAAACTCGAGGAAGACATGGGTACCACCTCCATGAGCACGGGCCGTCTCGAGTCACCCGATGGAGAATATGGCATCCGCTGAGGGGTGCGTACACCCCTGAGAACGAACCGCGCAGCATTCGGCGAGTTTGCCTGATACATGCCCGCGTACCCCGCATAGCCGACTTTCCAGCTCTCAAGCCGCGTCCTCAACAGCAGAGGCATCTGAAGTCGACCACAACCGAGAGCAGTTACTGCGAGAAGTCCGCTCTCATTCGTGCCATCAACATGATGCGCGCGCTGCCGCCGACCCACTGCGCGTACCGCCAGCCCTGGCGAGAGATCAACCCTCTTGGACCTGCCGTGGTGAGTTGGTTCACCATCTACACATTGTACTCCTGAGACTGACTCTGCCGACGTTCCTGCCCATAGCACCATCTCCGTCGCTCCTCTTTGGACAGCACCATGCCGATCACCGCGAAGAATGCACCCGAGAGCCGGCTCGCGGCACCCGACGACTTGCCCATGGACCCGCGCTACACACCTACATGACTTGCGCTGGTGAGCAGGGGAACTACGGTACGGTTTCCTGGGTTAACTCATACATAGCTCCTCACCGTTCCCGAATACGTCTACAGCAGATCCGTTCGCGTCGCTCCCGCTCCAGCCAAAAACGTCGCTCTACTCGACGCGTGGTGTTGAAGCGGCGGCATCCCTGTTCCAGATGGAACCACGACTCGTCGGACAGACTAGAGGCGACCAAGTTGTGGGGCTTGCCCCGCTGTCGACGCCGAAACCCGGATTCCGACGCTGTCAAGAATGAGGTCCTCTTTGTGAGTACGCCCAAGCTCCCCTCGTAAACGGCGCCTCGGGGTGTTCTTCGGCCCTATTTGTAAACGTGGCCTAAGTGCGAACATCCACGCGCTCGTTTCGAAAACGGGTTCTCGGGGCGGCGGCCCTCGTGAAGTTGCTGGACCCGGTTTCTCCTAGCGAGCGCGCCTGGGAGCGTGCATAAAGGCCAGCTGCTCAACGCGACGGTGACGACGTCGCGCGAGATGCGCGTGGGCGCAGAGCACCGTTAACGAGGGGAAGAACCTAACACGCTCGCATCGGATTCACAGGTTTTCTGAGCTGCTGCGGAGACGGACTATGAGGATGATGTCGTCTCGCCATCGAGTTTGCCGGCGTGCAGCCTCGTCGCGCTCATGAGACGCCAGTGACCAAGGGTATCGATCGCTCTGAGGGTGGGCGTAGACCGCCGGATGCTCGCGCACGACGTGATGGCCACCGCGCCCTCCCGTCAGTAACCTCCCGTTGGGCTTTGCGTCAATGCTAACACTCCTTTCTGCTCCTCAGGGTGCTGCTCAGACGGCCAGAGGTTGGGCCCTGATCGCACGCGCATCTGTACTGTCCATGAGAAGCTACATCTGACCCAACTACCTGCGATCCTGGCGGCGCGCTGGAGGTCAGCGCACCTCGGAACGGTCCAATTCCAGCAGTCATCCCTCCGTGTAGCGTCAGTCATTCCTCGCAAGCGGCGCCGTGGGCTGCAGACCATAATTTGGGTCTGCACCTTCCGAGCAGCAACACCCATCGTACGTCGTACTTGCACTCTTGTTCCTCTCTAACTGACGCGACTCATTGTCCGGATCTCGCGTTCGTGATCCTACAGGTCGTGACTGGCCGCTCGCATGTCAATAGCGATCCTGCATGTACCCCAAAGCTTACGTTCCTGCGATTCAAATCCACTCATCCCGGCGCGTTCACACGCTGCAGCCTTGGGGTCTTACTCGCGCATATATATATGAATGAGGAAGCTTTGATGCATATATTGCGGGGTTCTGTCAAGGCGTGTACCTCGAACACCGACAGCGTCGCGCGGGGAATACATTGGCAATGCTGCGCTGCATCGCGCGTGCACCACCCGCACAAAGTTCTGGGGCTAGCGTATCGCCTTCGACTCTATGCTGGTGTTGTGTTGCTCGTCCGGCGACCTGCGCGTTCTCTGGGATATTTAATGAGTTTCATTCGGCGCTCGTGTATACACAGCGAGACAAACACACCCCGCGGTTACAAGAGTTCCGCTCTGTCGCGCCGATCGCAACCCGGACAGACGGCGTGCACATTTCTGCAGGAATTCTGGGAGCTGTGTCGTGCCAATCGGCTCCAGTGCAGGCACGCGCGATGTCCGGGGACGCCGGGAAGGGGCTGAGCGCAAGTGGCGAGAAAGAACGGACCCTCGGGGAGTGGGGAGACTATATCGCGCGGGCTTAGTGCTACGTAGTCGCGCCGGGGCGCTGTCGTTCTGGCTCACCCGCCCTCGCTGCTAGGGCTCGCGGGGACACCGTGAGCGGTGCCTACTGCACCGGGCTACCACGACGGGACGCACGCGCTCGCGCTCGGCGGTTTTTCCCCGCTCAAAATCCCTCCACGACGCAACTTCGAGCGAGGAGCGTGCGCAAATCTGCCACCTCGTTCCTCCGTCACGCCCGCGACTGCGCGAGCGGGGAGCCAGGGATGATGCGTCCACACATCCGTTAGGCAGACTAATTGCACATGCGCGACGGCGAGGTGGGCACCGCGCGAGCACGGAATGGCCCGAGAGACGACTCACCCGCGATGAGGCAGGCACAGCTGGCGTCGACGGTGGCTGGGCGCGTCGCTCTGGAGAGCGTGTCATGGAGGGCGTCTTTTCCACGCGCAGAAGACGCGTTTGGTTTTGCGATGAACACCGAATAGCCTGTCCGATCGGCGCCGCCGCGCCAGCATGGCATCCTTGATAGTCTAAGATCGGCACGGGTTAGCACTTGCTTACGTTGGGAGATCTCCCCAGACTAATTCCGGAGCGAGGTCCACGACGGAGCCGAGCATTCTAAGACAACGCTGTAGCACGAACATGAGCCACAAGCAGCCTCAGACGTATCTACAGAGACGCACCGCGGTATGATCTCCGTAGACGATCGCGACCTGGCCGGGGAGAACGGAGGCGGATGAAAACAGTGGGCGTCGCGAGCGCCCGATCCCACTTGCTCTTGTCCACGGATACAGCGCAAGTCCTCCGCCTTCTCGGCTACCGCGAAGCAGGAGACGGGAGCGGAAGAAGATGGGCGCCGCACGGGATACGGGAGCTGCGAATCTTCTACCCATACGCGATGGCCAGGCGGGCGGTGCGCGGTGACGGTCAACGCAAGGTCCGTGGGGCTGAGGCCCTTGGTATGCATCTACATGTACGCCCCTCCGCGGGTGTGCATCTACATCTACGCCCCTCCGCGGGAGTGCGGCATCGCGAGCGCACAGATGGTGTGTTCCCAAACAAGGCGAGCAAATTGGCAGCGCCGGCGACTTCGATGTTTTCCGGGACGCACCTGTCGCTATGAGTGTACCTCTCTTGGCAGCGAGCAGATGCAGAGCCTCGCAAGTTCCGGTAGGCAACGCCCGCCCTAAAAGTACAATTTGCCACGATAATTATGATCTTACAGCTGCTGCACTTCAAGAAGAGGTGATGAAGAGTAGATGGAGTGAGTAACACACATATCATCACCTTACGCGAGCGTCCACATTGCAGCGTCCGCCGGTGCATCTCTCGCGGCGGATGCTTCGAGTCTAGTCGACGAGGGGCGCAATATGCAAGAATCCTCATGCAGAGAGCGGCAGCGTCTCGCCAGGATACGGATATGCGAGCGGGAGTTGTGGTGAAGAGGTAATCGCTGGCCGTACCCCTTCGAGAGACGTCGCGGCGATCGGGAGGTCGCGCTTCAGTGCGCGATATTACTGGGCTTCCTCGCGATACGCAACTGAAAGACTCAGGCTTTGCGCACGAAATCAGACCGCTTGCGCGGGAGCGTTACTGTCGGCAATGGATGGTACACTTGACGAGCTGAGGCAGATAAGGGCACACATGTTAGCACTCGACTCGCGTACCGCTCCTCAAGGCATATTCAGCAGACTATGCCTAGTGATATACACCAGATGAGTTTTGGACGCTTGATTCGTGCATCGAGACACCGACTTCCACTCAAGCGGTCACGCAGCGCGAGAGGATACGAGCGATCGACGCGCTGTATGTGCCACGCGTCGATCGTGCCAAACATCCCTTGCAATGTATACAGTATGTGAGCGATGTAGAGCTTACCTGAGTGCCTAGCCAGGCCCAGTGCTAGTTCATGCGCTTCTCGAACCTGTTCGTCTTCAACTGTCGCCACGGATAGCGGGTGATACTGCGAGGAGTCAGATCAGAACCGAGGAACACCAGAAGGGATTTAGGATCATTAAGAAGCGGAAAAGTAAACCCTAGAGGTCTACGGCCGTAGAAGCACAGAGTGGTATTGCAGTAACTGAGAACGATCTAAAGAGCAAGAACGCAGGAGGAGGCGGCCAGAGCAGGAGGCGCCCGACTAGGTGGCCAGCGCTCCAGCGCTAGCACTGATGACCCCATCCTCGCGCTTCCCTCTCAGCTCGCCCGCCCGATCTTCAGTCGCTCCTGCCTCTTCTCGCGCTTCAACGTAACTTTCGAGGCCTTCATCTCTGATCTAGACTTGCTACTACGCCTTCGCCCAAATTAACTCAGAAGGTTCTGCGTGTATTTGAGCCATAGTTACACACCGTATGTGCCGCAAATTGCTCCACTGACGTAGCGCACACTCACCACATTGACAGTATCGCCTATAGTAGTTCGCTGCTATATCTTCTGACCATAGGTCATATCACCCAAGGCCTTAACCCAAGGGGATAGAATGCACTATTTACGTGATTACGAACTAACCCTAGTGATTGCGCAAAGCGACGGGCCTCCTTGAACTCGTACACGCGGTATCATCGCAGGGAACCCTACGCTAGTACCTCCAGTGATCCCTCGTAGACATTCTGGGGAACCTTGAATGACTGGCCGCGCAAAATATCTGTGAGTTAGTCCTCCAACTTCAGTAGCCCGAGCCTCGTATCACTGACGAGCACTTCGGCGCACAGATGTTACTCATCCAGCCACTAGTCCAGTGAGCAACACTGCGTCGTCTCATAGAACAACGCGTCATGGACCCCGCGGCGTGCACTCACGCCCATCCTTCAGCTTGCCTCCGGCACCGAGGCGCGGTGTCCCCAAACCTACACCACAACGGGCAAGCATCTTCATCCGGGCAGAACCTCTGTCACGCTCCATTTCTTTGATGTACATCTACCCGTCCGACCGCGCGATGCCGGATAAGAGAAGTATAGAGAGCGAGCGACGGCGCAGGCGGGCTAAACCGCAAGCCCATGAGTTGCCAATGGCCTCGCATAGGCACGCCCGCCAGTATCGCGATGGGTCGTTGTTATGGAGTGAGATACGTCGCGTCGCGGACGTGTACAATCTCCAATAAAGCCAAATACATTGTGTAGGTTTCTCCGATCCGGGGCCTCTGTCGAAGGTACAAAACATACATGTTCAATTCATCAGAGCATCGGCGATTCACGGTCAGAGGCCGCCATATGGTTCTACATAGCGTCCGCGCGGGCGGGAGGAAAAGGCACAGCTGCTATGTGCAACAGGATACCGACGTAGCGTAAGCTCGAGGACGGCAACACTGTGAAGCCAACACGCTACTTACCTGCGGTCGTGGCGAGGGCTTCGAATTTCTGCAAGACCGCAGCCATCTGCGACACCAGCGCGGCGTTTTTTCTGGTGAGCGCAGCGACCTCGGACCTCAGCTCCGCGTGGTGTAAGGCCGCGGTGGACACCTGCGTGCGCAGCGCGCTATTCTCCCGCCGCAGGGCTTCTACGCTCTCGAGTGTCGCGTACTGCGCTGTCGTGGCGTCCGCCAAATCGGAGACAACGTCCGGCAAGTGGCTGGGTAAAAGCGACACCGGGGGCGGCAGGGACTCTCCTGACGGCAGGGGGTTTAGATATGCACGCCCGACCGCCGCGGCGCTGGGTTCGTAGGGAGCAGACGGGGACGCATGGGCGCCACCATTGCAAATGCTCATCTCCGCGGAATAAATGGGGTCAGACAGTTCCTGCAGGGTAAGTTAGAACCGAATGTTTGTACAGCCTAGTACAGCGCCGCGTACCGCGGGCTGTTGATCAGCGGTCGATCCCGTGTACTCCCGGTCCCGATCCTCTTGTCCATCTGCATCGTCTCGGTGGGACAGAGCACTTGCGCCGGAGCTCCCGTCCATCTTGGAACATAAGGCATCCATGTTTCCGGTACGAGGGTGTGCACGGCTCGCCGGAGGTGATCTGGACATCCGAGCCCTCTTCGTCGTAATGCACTCGGGGGGCTCAGCGTGGGCGCTCGCTGACCGCCGCCGCTTGCGAACCGCCTCGGGTACCGTTGAGGTCGTCGATATCTGCTACATGTGCGTTGGATGATGCGAGGCAAGTCAGCTTCGCGCCTGTCGTTGAACCAGAATCTAGCGCACCTCGAAGGCTGCTCGCTGGGGCGCGCCGCTTGCACGCGGAGAGGATGCATCCTCAGTAGTTACGGGCATACTAGCGATATTCTCCGGTGCGCCAATGCCTGAGCCGGAGCGACCGATCTCCGTCAGACGCTCAACGGGGGCAGGCGCGAGCGGGGCGATGGGAGCCTCGATTTCGAGGACGATATTGTCCGGGATCTGCGTCACGTCGCCCCTTCGAGGCGGAACCGACCCGCCGGGGCCGTTATTGCTAGTCTCGTCCGCAGTGCTGCGAGTACCAAGTACAGTGCCACCCTGGAAAGCGTCGTCCTCGTCGGGATTGCGAATGTACCCGCCGCTGGGTGTCCGGAGAGCGGGGGACATGGAGGATGAATCTGCCTGACTGCCCGCGGTGACATGAGGAGTCTCCTCCATGTTCATGCGCTCGGAGTGTGCGGTAGCTGGCTCAGGGATCTTGATTGACAGCGATGGTCCTAGGGATGTGAGTGGTGCCTGCCAGTCGTCGATATCTGGGTCGCAGAGCTCCTCAGAGTCACTCGAATACTCCTACGAGACTTGCACATCAGCATTTTTAAAATATGGATTGTTAGTTTTGTCATGCACTGACCCTGAGGGAAGAGCATTCTGAGTCGCTGTTGAAGTCCAGAGTTCTGTTTTGTTTGAAGGCGCTGTTAGAATTATTGGTTATATCCCCTACGACGTTCAGGAGACTCCGGGGCTTAGAAATGTGATGATATTCCTCACTCATGTTCATGACGAGGAAGACGGTACTCGAGCTGTTAGGAGCAGAAGGTTGGCGGCCTTGCGGAGTGCGCTTGAGGGAGAGCCGTAGAATTCGAGCGGCCTTCTGTGGCCTCAGAGGATATGGACGGATTAGAAGGTCGAATTGCGCCAGTGTGGATCGATGTTCAACGTCATAGATGTCTGCATCCTGAATTTGCTCGAAATAGCTGCTTGGCACTTCCAAGCCCGTAGCTGGATAGAAAGTCGATGCAGTGAGACTGCTTGCGAGGCCGGGAGAACTTAAGGGGGCAGCAGAGAGGCAAAACCTAGCATCATAAACGCTCCTGCCGGGAATGCGGGTTTCGAGAGATATACGCAACGGGATGGAATGCAGGAGGCCGCCGTGGCGCCATACGAGGGCGGTCTTCAATGTGATCTTGTCCTTTTCACGCTTGATCCGTAGAGGGATGACTTTGAAGCCGAGCGTGCGAAGGCTCGCAACGCTTTGTGGGGAGAGGGAAAAGGTGGCAAAGTCAGGCTGGGCAGTAAACCACAGATTGAGAACAGAAAGCGAGTCGATCCGAAGGAGAGACTTCGATGGAGGGGGGTCCGAAGGGTAGCGGAGCAAGGAGACCTCGGCCATCTCCGGCGTGGCGACTTCCAAAATTGCCGCGAGCTCCTCTCGAGACAGCCGTATGGTGCGGGACGACCCATTTGCAGAGCAGGCGCAACGGTCACCCACGAGGCAGCCAAGCCCGTCCCCTACAGCGTCGGAAGAATGAAAAGCAAGCCCAACGAGACGTTGATCCTCGGTCTCGCACTGCAACAGGGCCAGTCTGTCCGCCTCGCGATTGACACTTGGGTTGTCCGGGCACCAGTCATGGCGCTGCCGTAACCTCGGGAGGCACTGTCGTACCTCCGTCAGATTTACGCATAGCAGCCGAATGCGGACGCCTTGGGGAGCGAAGGTGCAGTCCAAGGGCGGAACCTCGGGCTCTTTCAGGGTCAGTCTTGATGCAAATTCAGAGAGCCTGAGGGCTATTGGTTTTCCGTCGGAATAGGAAAATGATTCTGGAGAAGACGCCAACAGGCAGGAAGAAACACGCGCGTCATGACAGTCCTGGTCGTAGTCGTATGGTGTCGCACTCCAGGAGAATATGCTTTGGTCCGGGATCGTCCTGATGACCTCTTCCTGGAGACGGAGGAATGCATTTGTTCCCTCGCCGTAGATGGGGGACATGTGGACGCCGAAGAGGCCCATGAGGCTATACGCCCGATCCTCGATGCGGGTTGTCCTCCGCTTCGCTGCCCAAGACATCCTTGCAGCGACGCTGGCCGACTCCACGGCGGCCCTCCCGAGGAGGATATTGACGTCGATCCTGGTGATCTCGTACAAAGTGAAAACAAGCCCCTGTTTTGTCCCCAGAACTGACCAGCCGGACGTCAGAAACTCGATATACTCTGGTGCGATGAGCTCCTGTAGCGTCCACCCGCGTCTATGCCACCGGCTCTCCTGGAAGGGGGTTTCTAAGTTCGCCGAAGGAATTTCGCCGTCCGGGACGTCCGCAAGGTAGACGTAGCACATATCCGACAGCCGGTACCACTCGTACATCGAGTTGATTGCCTCCGAGAGTTCCGCACTGCTCGACTTGTCGATGCAACACGTGTCGTTCCAGACGAGATCAAAGCCGGCGACGCGCGCGACTTTGCAGAGGCCCTTGAGCTTGTTCGAGAGCGGAGACTCTTGGGAGAATATGACGCTGACGCCATGGAGCGTGGGTGTGTACAAGTTGTCCGAGGGCGAGGTGTCGTCGCGGTGGGAGAGTTGGGGCCAGTCAACAGCACAAGAGCCATCAGTCCCCTTCGGTGCTGTTCTCGCTGAGGCTTGAATCCGACAGACGTCGTCGTACGACTGCTCGCCGCCCGCCTCGGGAGTTCGCCAAACGTGGGATAGGATGGCGTACCGGACCTTCTTCGGGTCGCTATGCCACTCGAACTCGCCCGTCCAAGTGTTCAGTAAGCGCATTCTGCGGATAATATTACAAAGTTGTGAGCGTTTCATCCGCTACATCGTCTCCATTGGACATACATCGTCGAGCTCCTCGGTGAGTTGGGGGTTTACAAAGAGTGGGGAGGCGGAGAGGGGAGGAAGGGCTGACAGCGTGCCCGATACGCGTGTGCGGGTTACACCCCTGGAGTTCGAGGGCTTTAAACTACACCCCATCGATAAGGCAGACGCCTACGACACGCTTCGAAACTGATGATGCGCGGCAAGCGGTGACAGGGTTCATTCATTGAAGAAGGTTCTGTCCACTGCCTGCGTCCACCTGAGAGAGGCGTGCCCATGGCGCTGCTATCTCGATGTTGCACCGCTAAACGTCTGGATTCTGTTACAGCATCGTTAGCATTGAATTGGGGAGAGCAATTGGGCAAAAGGATCACACTGCACTTTCCCACTCAAACGGAGAGCTGCACTCGTGGATATGGCGGTGAGCACCGCCTGCGATACAGGCTACCGCGGTCAGTGCCTCCCGCGCACAGGAACTGCCTAGCATCGCGCGCAGTGCTTCCGCTCTTCTCTGCCCACTAGACGTGCGGCATGGACCTTCTGCCATTCATCCGCACGCGCAAACCAAGCTGGATCCCGAACATGTTTGCCTCTGATGACGACCGCGCGCAGGCAACGCGGCGCGGCGCACCGGTCGCTGGACGACCGACGCCTTGACGGAAGCGCGGAGCCGCAGTCACGAGCACATCGAATTGTCGCGCATACGCAAGGTGTCCGATACCGACCGTGTCCCCGCCCTGCAGAAAGCGTTGTTTAGCATCGACTTTGTGTACCAGTACCCAACTTGTCCCCGGCGATACTCACCACACAAGCGCGCCGAGGAACCCAATCTAGGGACGGGCGAGTTCCTGCATCATCTCTACAGTCGATGCCCGAGTCGTTTCTCTCCCCTCGATCCCTCGACGAGGTGCGTACGTCCATATCGCACCATCGCAAAAAAAGCGCAACGCGGACGTTCTGTGCCACCGCGAAGCCCAGTGATGTCTTGACTGCTCGGGTTGGCGCCGTGCGAGTCGACTCCCGGGCCGCTCGACTCGAGTTCTGTTGCATCCATCGACACCGCTGCTCGAAGCGACAGCCGGAGATGTCGCATTCGCGCCCACGACGTACCCGACGGTCTGACATGGTACATGTGACCATGCCCAAGGGTGAGTCGGGCACCGCGCGAGCACGGGACGGCACGACAGGCGACTCACCCGCGATGGCGTCGACGCACCCGGCATCGGCGGTGGCTAGGCGCATCGCTCCGGAGAGCGTGTGGAGGCTGAGTGTCCCGGCGCGAGTCCAAACGTCTCGGGTCCTTGTCATGAGGGCCGTCTCTTCCACGCGCAGAAGACACGTTTGGTTCCGCGAGGAACACCGAATAGCCTGCCCGATCGGCGCCGCCGCACCAGCATAGCATGCGTGATGGTCTGAGAGGAGTACACGCTAGCACTTACCTGGGTCGAGCGATTTCCCAGACGAATTCGACAGCGAGAGCCACGACAGAGCCGGGCATATTGAGACGACGCTTTGACATGAGAAATGAGCGGTGAGCAGCCCATGGCGTCTTTATAGAGGCGCACCGCAATGAGATAGCCGGAGACGATCGCGCCCGAGTCAGGGAGAGCGAAGGCGGATGAAACGAGCGGGTTCCACGAGCGCTCATTCGTACATCCTGCTCTTGTCCACGGATATAGCCCCAGTCCTCCGTCTCTTCGACTACGCGCGAGGCAGGAAACGGGAGCGGTGGGAGATGGGTGCCGCACGGGATACAGGAGGTGCGAGTCTTCTACCCTCACGCGATGGCCAGGCACGTGGTGCGTGGTGACGCTCAACACTAGGTCCGTCGGGCGTTGGCCCTTCGTATGCGTCCAAATCTGCGCACCCTCGCGGTGGAGTTGCATCGCAAGCGCGCGGATGGTGTATACCCAATCAGAGGGTGATCGCGAGCCGCATCCTGTCGAGAGACGTCGAGACGTTCGGGAGGTCGCGCTGCAGTGCGCAATATCAATAGACCTCCTCGTAATACGCAAACGGACAACTCATGCGCACGAGATTATACCGCCTGTCAGGGAGCGTTGCTGTTGGCGCTTAGCAATCTGAGGCAGATAAGGACTCGCAGACCACTCTCAAGGCTACATTCAGAGGGCGAGGTATCGCAATGCGCCAGATCAGTTTCGAGTGCATGAGTTGTGGATCAAGACATCGACTTCTAGTCAAGTATTCACGTAGCGCGAGGATACGAGCGATTGACGCACACGCGTTTGCCACACCTCTTACGATATGCGGAGTAGCTTAGCAGTACTGTTAAGCTTACCAGGACATCAATCTACGCTCATTCCTAGTTCGATGCTCTTGTCGAGTTGTTCCGTCTCCTGCTGTCGCCATGGATAGTGGGTGATTGTGCAAGTCCCGATTTTCCAGTGTAGGTCATGACTCTGAGAGACCAGGGAGATATAAGGCTATGTAGTACGCAGCAAAAGACCCAGATATCCACAGCGGTGCTGCAGCAGCTGAGAAGTTCGAACGGCCGACAGAGCAAGAACAAAGGAGGAGCAGAGCAGTAGGCGCCCGTCTGTGTCCGTGGCCAGCGCTAGCACTGATGACCGGGGCCGTCGCGTCGGGTGAAGCGCCCGCGGCGGACGTCCGGGCGGACGTTCGGGCGGGCGTTCGTACGGACGTTTGCGCGGACGTCCGCGCGAGCGTTTATGCGCACGTCGACGTAGACGTTTGCGCGTATGTCTGCACTGACAAATGCGCGGAGGCGGGCGGGTTTTTGTGCCTACGGACGGGCGTGCGATCATCCGCACACATTTCTGCTCTGGCAACCCGGCAGCTTCCTACATGAAAACGGCTTGCCGGGTACTCGTGCTAGCTCCAGACGGGCTGTAGTATGCTTCTGTATTATTCGCGGATTTTCTGGGACTTTTACAAGGGTATATATGCGGTCAGGAAGAGGCGGCGGCGGGCGGCGAGGCGCGACGAAACGCGCGCGCAGAGGGCGCGGACGTTCGCGTCCTAATCGGGGTGACAGGAGGGAGACGTCTGGGTGGAGGGGGGTCTGTTAAAGCACTTTCCCATCTACAAGGAAGGCGTCTGTCAGACGTATCGGACCCCTGCCTGAGGTGGACAGCAGACTCGCAACGCACCTAGCATCACCCTTGGCGGTATAGCCCCGACTGCTGCCCAAGCCCCATGCCGTCACCCACGTCCCTGAACGCAAGGCGGAAGATGCGCGGGAGAGTCAGGAGCCGCCCCGAACTGGACGCCTGGGCATGGCTGATGTACGTTGCGGCGACCCATCGGGCGTATGGGCAGGGCGATTGCAAGGGTTGGTGTCCTCGGAAGGCGAGCGCGCACGTCCTCAGGGCGATGTCGCCGGTGTCCTTTTATGTCGCGCGCAACGAACTTACTCTCCGCGGATGCGGACGAGCAGGCTACTGGAGCGTAATCGTTGGCGTCGGCGGGGCATGCTTCGAACTGAAAAGGGAATGTGTTAGCACTCGACTTGCTGACTGCTCCTCAAGCCAGATTCCGCAGCGTTCCAGTCCAGCCATCGTGGATCATCGGGCATACCAGGGCGCAGACTGCTTAGAACGAGACGGCCACGGGGATCAGGACATCTCGAGAGCAGAATCGCACGAGCTGTCGATCATCGCCCGGGCATTGGGCGAGGAGACACATTTTGCGATGTAAACAGCCTGAAGCGTCGTCGGGAAAGATATATCTCCACTTACCTTTGGTATACCTCGCAAGGCGTGCCCATGGCCTGCTTACTCTGCTCCAGCCTCGGCAACTCTCCAATACAAGTGCCCGTGCTGAGCCTAGGTGTTTAGTGCCGTGCGAATATTTACCTGGATAAAACACAGCCAAGGCGTGGAGACAGAAATACAGGTACCGAGGCCAGCGTTATGGAGGGGCAGGAGGAGCTGTAGACGAGCGTTATCTGCTGAGCGAGCCAGGTGCAGCGAGGAGGGAGGAGGAAGACAAGTCGCACGAGCGCCTGTCCGCATCGTTGCCAGCGCCGATGACGTCATTTCGCCGGGCCAGACTCTGGCGCTTAGTACCGCGCTCTCTCTGCTGTCCTTCGATCTGCGATGCTCTTGCTCTGCGATGCGTGCGTGTACCTCTCATACATGACCAGCATAGATAAGGTAGCAGCGGCCTGCTCGGAGCAGTGAACGCGGGTTGAAAGCTGTTGTCGTGCGCGGCATCCGGCTACTCGTGAGTCGTCAAGAACGCTCTCCTTATGGCTGCCGTCGAGGACGTGCATTTTCTTAAATCCAAAGGTGTGTCTGGAGCTTCTACCATGTTTTATGCTTGTAAGAGCTGCTAATTCATCATTTCAAGCACTCTGCGGCGTTACGGATACGACTGCGGCGCAAAATCAGGCGCACCCCTTGGATTGGCACCTTCGGACGCGCATGCAATAACTACAAGTTACAGGAGGACATGGGTACAAGGTTCGTTAGCATGAGTCATCTCTAACTACCCGATGAGAGACTATTGCATTTTCTTGGCGCTGCGTCCACCACGAAGATCAAATCGTGCATCATTCGGTACGTCTACCTGATACAAGCCCGTTTACTGCGTAGCTCACTTTCCACCTTTCAAGCCGTGTATTCAGTGCCAGAGGCATGTAGCGTCATGGTACTCGTAAGGAAATAATGCGACAAATACTGTCTCATTCATGCCGTCAACCAGATGCACGCGTTGCAGCCGTCCCGCCCAGCGTCCCGCCACTCTCAGGTCAGCCCTCACAAGACATCGCCTCTTCCGAGACCTGCCCTGGTGAGTTGGTCCGCAATCTATTATTCTCGCCGCTGAAACCGATACTCATGCACCGTCGCACTAGGACAGTGACTTCGCCGACGGATTCCGCTCATAACATGGTCATCTCCGTCGCTCCTCTTCGGACAGCGCCACGCCGATCGCGCCAGTCCAAAGTCCCCGACGACTTGTCTGTGGATACGACGTCGACGAGTCCGCATCATTCATCGAGAAACTCGCTGTAAATGCTGATGAGGTTCGCTCGGGGAGAAGCAGATCCTGAGTAAGTGTTTATTACTCGATATTCACACACATCCTCACCGTACCCGGGTACGTCTACAGTCGATCTGTTCGTATTGATCACATCTCGCGGCCATGGACGCCCCTGTACTCGGCGCATATCATCAAAAGCGGCGGTAGCCATGCCCAGAAGTATCTGCGCCCCGGCCGGACAGCCTGCGGACGATCCAGCTGCGGGTCTCGCGCAGACACCAGCTACCAGTGGCAAAACCCGGACTCCGTCGCTGCCGTTGGCGAGGACTGTTCTATGAGTACGCTCAATCTCTCCTCGTACATTTCGCCTTGGGGGTTTCCTCAGCCCTATTTCTGAGCGTGGCCGAAGTGCGGACGTGCACGCACGCATTCCGAAAACGAGTTCTTGAAGCGGAGGCCCTCATGAGGCTGCTAGATCCGCGTTCTCCGAGTGCGCCTGGGAGCTTGCATGGAGCAGGCCAGGTGCTCGACGTGACGGTAACGACGTAGCACGAGGGGCGCGTGGGCACAAAGGACCGTTACCGCGGCAGAGCGTTGCTGACGCGCTCGCATCGGCTTTACAGGCTCTTCCGCACCGCCGCGGAGACGGACTACGGGACGGACGTCTTTTCGCCGGCGTGCAGCCTCATCGCTGCGCTCATGAGACGGAATTGACCGAAGATATCAATTGCTGAGTGTGGTCGCCGACCACTGGATGCTTGCTCACGATGTGATGGCTCTCCACTGCCCTCCTGCAGGTTAGTAGCTTCCCGCTAGGCTTTGCACTGATTCTCGCAAAGACATCCTTGCTAGCTTGTACGTCCTGGCTGCAATCTCCGATCCGTTCCGAGGCTCACCCCTTTCACTGGCATCGGCAGAATCAGACCCGAGAAGCCGGTTTGTTCGACGCGCGTTATAAAAGGGCCTACAGTCGCCGAGTACTGTCCCATGGCGTCGCCCGCATACTTCCCCGATCTTCCCTAACGTGTCTACAGGCGGAAGTCGCGTGCAGTGACGCAACTGGGATCGTCGACGGCGCCCGTCAAGACCATTCCACTAGGCTTCGCCACAACATACCCGCGGTTCGAGACACCTCTTTGCAGTCGTACCATGGAAACCTGCACCAACAAAAATAGTGCGTATGTCTGCCGGTCGTTGCGGCGCAAGAGGTGTCGCGCAAGGTGGCCTAGCGGCAGGCGGCGGGCGGCGGCAGTCGTATGTCCATGCGACATCGCTGCGGAGTCGCGCTACGGCAACACGGTGAGTTACTCCTCACGTCAGAGCCCCGGAACGCCGAAGTCTCCAACCACTGGTCGCCCTCTATCGGCCTTGCGAGAATGCCCACTGACAATTCCTTCGTCCTTTTCCGTAGCAGTGCCTCCCTCCATCTCCGGAACCGCCATGGTTTGCACAGATGCCGACCGGCTTGGCAGGCCGACGAGCCGGCTTGGAAGGATAACCTCCGCGCACACGTAGCGACGCTATATCCTTCCCAATCGCGCTCGAGCCCGGCGCACATATAGACCCAGGTGAGTACTGGGTTCGCGAATGACCCTCCTGTATACTAAACCATCGCCGCGCACGACTTCGCATCTTCTCGGGCCGGTGCACGGACCCTTACCGGGCCCCGACATTCGCTTTAGCGACGATCATGCGCCCTGCTGCAGCACTACGGCCGGCCGCCCGCGCGAGGGTGGCGTAGTTCGACCTCGCTCAACCACGTCCCGTGCACATCGAGCACTTCCCCGATGAAGCGTTGCGCGGGCATGAGCACTCTCCTGAGGTTCTCCGCCTCGCGACTGTCCTCTAGTCAACAGGTTCCCGCGGCAGCGCGGCCTCACGCCAACGCTCAACTCGTTGCGGCGTCGGCTAGGGATCTAGCTCGAATACCTCGGATGGTCATACACGCCGCGCCTCGCCGTTGACGAGCAGAGCGATCTCGACGCTTGATTGTAGCGCCTTTTCTGGCCTCACAATTCATGGGTCTTCGCTCGCCGAGAGTAGGGTGCGTGGACACTGGACGGCATAGTCATTCTACTGCATACATACTGCGGAGTTGGGGCCTGTATCGAAGGTCAATGCATACATATCCATATCAAAAAACGCCACAATATTGCTCCGAACACGTCACTGACAAACTTGGAGACTGTGACATGTTCCACCGTAGCGTCCGCGCGGGCGGGGCGAGAAGAGCTAGTCGCTGCGGGCGATATAATACCGATGCGGGGTCAGGGAGAGAACGTGAATGAATCGGAGGCAGTGGATGACTTACCCGCGGCCGCGGCAACGGCGTCGAGTCTCTGCCACACCTCAGCCATCTGCGCCTTTAGCGTGGCGTTCTGGCTCGCAAGCGCAGCAACCTTGGACTCCATCTCCGCGTGCTGCGAGGTCGCGGCGGACACCTTCTTGCGCAGCGTGCTGTTCTCCCACCCCAGGGCATCCGTCGTCTGCTCGAACGCCGTACATCGTGTCGTCGCAGCGTCCGGGGACTGGGGTCTGGCACCCGAAACGTTGGTGAGGCAGAGCGACGGCGCCGAGTCGCTGTGGAGGTCCGGAGTGCTGTATTGTTTCGAGGTGCTGTTAACTTTATGTGTCGTATCGCCTGAGACGTCAGGACATACCTGGACTTGGTGATGTGGTCGTGCTCCTGGCTCATCTCCATGACGATGAAGACGGTACGCCGGATTTTAGGAGCAGAAGTTTCGCGGCCATTAGGAGCACGTTGGAGGGAGAGTCGTAGAAGTCGAGCCTGCTGTGGCCGAAGTTCAGGATATGGACGGATGAGAAGGTCGAATCGCGCCAGTGTGTATCGATGTTCATGAAGGCTATCGATTTTTGCTTCCTGAATTTGCTCGCTATCGTTGCCTGGCACTTCCAAGTCCGTCACTGTGCACTGGGAAGTGGCCGTGGGACTGTTCGCGAGACCAGACGAACTTGGGGGGGCAGCGCTAGAGAAGCAAATCCTCACATAGAAGTGGGGCCATGTAGGTAGTTCTTTTCCTTCAAGAGATACACGCAACGGGATGGAATGCAGGAGGTCGCCGTCACGCCATGCGAGGGTGGTCTCCAAGGTGATCTCTTCCATCCCGCGCGCAACCTGCAAAGGGGAGGTAGTGAAGTCGAGCGAGCGTAGGCTCGCGACGCTGTCCGGGGAGAGAGAAAAAACGACCTCCGACCACAGATAGAGCGCGGGAAGCGAGAGGATGGGAAGGAGTAACTTCGATGGAGGAGTAACCGCGCGGTGGCGGAGCAAGGAGACCTCGGCCGTCTCTGGCGTGACGACTTCCAAAATCTTCGCAAGCACCTTGCGGGACAGGTGTACTGTGCGGAACGATCTTCTTTGATAGTAGCAGGTGCAAGGGTAAGCGTCGGAGGAATGGAAAACAAGCCCAACGAGACATCCGTGCTGATCCTCGCATCGCAACAGAGCGAGTCTGACCGCCTCGTCATCGAAACGTTGGCCGACCAAGCACAGCGGGCAATTGGGATTCTGGAAGCTCGGGATGTATAGTCGTGGATTCGTCAGATTTACACATACCAGCCGAATGCGGGCACCCTCAGGAGCGAAGGTGCAGTCCAAGGGCGGAACCTGCTCGGGCCCTCGCAGGTTTAGTCTCGACGTGAATTCGGAGGGGGTTATTGGTCTGACTGTGGACCAGAGAAATGGATTTGGATAGGATGCCAGCAGGTAGGAACCAATATCTCTGTAATCAATGATCGATTTCTCCCAGGCGAATATGCTTTGGTCGGGAATGGTCTTGATGACTTCCTCCTGGAGACGGAGGAACGCGTTCGTCCCCTCGCCGTAGATAGGGGACAAGTGGACGCCGAAGAGGCCCATGAGGCTATACGCTCGATCCTCGATGCGGGTTGTCTCGCGGTCCGCCGCCCACGACATCCTTTGTGCGACGCTGGCCGACTCCACGGGGGCCCGGCCGAGAAGAATATTGACGTCGATCCCGGTGATCTCGGCTAGAGTGACGGCAAGCCCCAGTTTCGTCCCCAGGAATCTCCAGCTGGACGTTAGAAACTCGATGCGCTCGGGTGCGATAAGCTCCTGTAGCGTCCACCCGCGTCGACGCCATCGATTCATCTGGAAGTGGAAGTCCGTTTCCGGAGGGTTTTCGGTGTCGGGGACGTCCGCGAGGTAGACATAGCACATATCCGACAGGCGGTACCACTCGTACATCGAGTTGATCGCCTCAGAGAGCTCGGCGCTGCTCGACTTGTCGATGCAACACGTGTCGTTCCAGACGAGATCGAAACCGGCGTCACGCGCGACCGCGCAGAGGCCCTTGATCTTGTCTGAGAGCGGCGACTCGAAGGAGAATATGATGCTGAGGTCGTCATAAAGCAGCCCTGGGACGTCGTTAAGGAAGGGCGCATCCATCGTGTTGATGGGCCAGTGGGCTGGATATGTCCCGCCAGGCTCCTCCCGCGCTGCCTTCACATCCGCTTGGATCCGCTGGACGTCGTCGAACGTCTTCTCGCCGCCCTTCTCGGGAGTTTGCCAAACGTGGGACAGGATAGCGTAGCGGACCTTCATGGGGTCGTTGTGCCACTCGAACTCGCCTGTCGACGTATTCAGGAACCGCGGCATGCTACCAACTTCAACAGAGAAATGTAAGCAGTCCTTCCCCTCCGCAAGAGTCCTCAAACGCACCTGCTTGCGATGTTAGGGAGAAATGGTAGCTCACAGAGGCCAGGGATGTGGAGTGGGGAGGAAGGGCTGACAGCGTGCCCGATACGCGTGTGCGGCTTACGCACACGCGCATCCGAGGGCTTTATACCACCCTTCATCGATACAGGAACACCTTCACCGCGCCACAAAGCAGATGGGGCGCGGATCGGTGGGGTAGTAACTTTATTGCTTGCAAGGTTCTGTCTACTGAAGTGGACCCTCGAAACACGCGCCCAGAATGTCGCTGTTTCGCTGTAGCACCATTGGACCTCAGAATTCTGCTTCAGAATCGTTGACATCAGACTTAGTGAGTTATTGGGTAAGGGGTAATAGTGTACTTATGCAGCTCTCAAACGCGGAGGTGTACTCGTGAGTGCGGCGGTACATACTGCTCCAGCTCTCTACCGCGCCGATCAGCAACCCCTCGCGCACAGGATCATCCCGGCATCGCGCGCATGGCTTCTGTTCTCGTCTGTCCATCAGACGTGCGGCCCAGACCTTCCGCCATTCATCCGAACGCGCAAACCGGACTGAATCCAGCTCCCGGTTTGCCTCTGATGACGAACGCGCACAGGTGCCCTTACGTGCCCCATCGCTGAAACGGAGGACCTGCTACTCTTCCTGCCCCGCGCGCGCAATCGGAGTTGCAGCTTTGCGTGGGTCTCGTGGTTCATTCTGGGAGATATGGAATCTATTGCGGACGCGCAGCGGCGCCATGCGAGCCGCCAGGTACAGATGCCGAAATCTAGAGCGCGACACGGCGTACCAGTCTTACGAAACCTGGGGACTTGACGACGGCGTGGAGCCACGGTCAAGAGGAGTACGTCGGACGGAACGATGTCCGCGCGTGTGCAATGCCCGCGGTGCGATGGGTGCGCCCGGCCTAGAGATGGCGCTGTTCAGCACCGGCTTTGCGCACGAGTATCCGCCCGTTGCTCACCATACTCTACGAACGGGCGGGTATGCGCGTCGCTACCGCGGTCGATGCCCGTGGTCTATTATCGGGGATCGCGAGACGGAACATAGAAAACGGCGAGGGCATGAATGCGGCGCGACGCACTCGTCGCTGGACATCCGACTCCTTGACGGTAGCGCGGAGCCGTAGTCAACAGCACATTGAGCTAGGAGATGTTGCGCGTACCCGGGGTGTCCGATACCGTCCGTGGCGCCGTCCTACAGAGGGCGTTGATTAGCATCGACCTGGTATACATGCGTCCGGTCTGCGCTCGGTGTGGCTCACCACGGACGAACACGTCGACGAACCCGCTCTATGGATGGAGGGGTGTGCGCGGATCGTCTCTACAGCCGACGCCCGAGGACGCTCAATGGAGAACGTCTCCCAGCCACATCCCTCGATGAGGTGCAAACACCCCCATCGCACCATTAACGAAAGAGCGAGGTGCTTGGGTTCTATGCCGCGGTGGATCCCAGTGATCTCTTGACTGCTCGTGTCGGCGCAGTGCGAGCCAATCCCGGGGACCGGTCGGACTCGAGATCCTCTACCGCCGCCGACACGCGAGCCCACAGCCGGATACGCCGGGCACACATCTGGGGAGTGACCCGCCATCTACAGACTTCGGCAGCGGTTAGGGAGTGTGCAGGAGATCCTAGTGAAGCACGAGCATCCGCCCCGAGCATGGCATCGCATACGAGACGACCTGCCAGCGGATGCTCGTCAAAGGCGCGTCGGGTCGGGTGTTCTGTTCCGGAGGTGCAGCCATGTCGTGCAGGCCGACGGCATGGTCGTCACATTCATCCGCGCGCTCCGCAACTGAGCCTCCGAGGCTCAAGAGCGCTGCGAAAGTGAAGGGCGGCGCGTGCTCCCCGCGAGGTTGCCGATGGGGCGGGGGCGGGCGCAGACAGTAAGGGTAAGGGAAACGGCCTGTTTTCCAGACAGCGGCGCGTGTGCTTCGACGGAGGACCTTTACGAGGAGAAGATGAATCAGAACTTGGTGCCGGCACGAGATACCGTAGCTGATGCCCAGGTATCAGAGCAGCGGAGGGACGCCAAGAGACGGTAGGGAGCTTAGGCGCATTTGACTATGTGTCCTCGAGAGAGTGCACTTTAGGGAGCTGGTGAGGAGCACGGACGAGGGTGCTGCCACAAAGAATGCTGCCCTCAGTATGGAGTCAATCGAACTGCTCCATCCCGTGCGAGAAGTACTCACAGTCTACAAATGCCGTCATACAGGCTGTTGGAAAGCGTGATGGTTGGCATCGGCACAGTATGCTTGATGGACTAAGGAGAGTACGTGTTAGCCGTCGACTCGTAGACCACTCCTCGTGTCAGACTCTGGAGCGTCCCAGCCAGACTAACAGGGTCCATCAAGAGTATTATGTTGCGGAGTGATTGAAACGAACTGGAGACTGCGAGTAGCACTTTATGAGAACAGGTCTGCACGAGCTGCGACGCGGACGCGTTGGCTGAGCAGACACATGTTTATGATGAAGACTGTAGCTTAGTCGACTGCACAATACTTCTACTGACCTCTGTTGTACCTCATAATGTCTATCGGTGACTTTTCTGGCCCATCTCGAGCCCCAAAAACCGTAAGCCTCCCGTACGAGTAGTCTTCAGCCTAGGAGTTTGATTTGGGTCGTGAGAGTAACAGCAGGCATTAGATGAGAGCCAGATAGAGAGCAATTTCCACGTTATAGAAGCACACAGCGGTGGAGGTGCTATAGACGAGCGCGAGCCGCTTAGCGAGCCAGGTGCAGCGAGTGAGGAGGAGGAAGACAACAACGATTGCACACGAGCGCCCGCCCGCGTCCGTTGCCAGCGCTTGGACTGATGACGTCATCTTGCCGGTAGGCCAGACTCTTAGCGCTGAGTGTCGCGCACCAGTCGCGCACCCTCTCCAGTCCACCTGCTCGTTCAGCACAGCCTGTCCTGCGATCCGCGCTGCTCTCGCTCCAAGCTGTGTGCGTGTACTTATCAGACTTCGGAATAGGTGTGCTTAAAGCTTATGTACTGGCTTTAGCTCCGACGAGGTGCTCATCGCAATTATGACTCTACAGCATCGTGGATACGACTGCGGCGCAAAATCAGCCGGACACCTTGCTTCATGACGGACATACAACAGCTACACATCCGAGGAAGACGTAGGTACCACATCCGTGAGCACGGGCCATGTGGAATTACCTGATGGACACTACGCTATCCGCTTCGCGGTGCATACACCATGGAGAACGAATCATGCAATGTTTGGTAAGTCCACCTGATACATCCCCGCTGACCCTGCGTAGCTAACTTTCGACCTTTCAAGCCTCTTTCTCAATAACAGAGGCATGAATCTTTGATGGTACCTGTAAGAAACACAGACTGCCTAAACACTCGTGCTAACATATGAGTGTGCGCGAAGCAGCCGACCCCCGATGCCCGTCCCGCCACTCTCTGGTCAGCCCTCGCGAGACATCAACCCTCGTTAGACCTGTCCTGGTTAGTTGGTTCACCATCCACACTTTTCGCCGTCGAGACTGATACATATGCACCGCGGCGCTAAGACGCTGACTCCTCCCACGTATTCTCCATGCACCTATCTCCGTCGTTCCTCTTTGGACGGTGCCACGCAGCTCACCACGGACGATGCGCCCGGGAGCCAGCCCAAGCAACCCAACGAGTCGTGTGTGGATGCGACGCCGACGAGTCCCCGGAGTACATCGGGCGACTCGCCATACACGCATGCAAAGTTCGCGCTGGTGAGCAGCGGAACCTGAGAAACAGTAACGTTTCATTGCCTGACACCTACACAGCTCCCACCGTTCACGGGCACGTCTCCAGCGAATCCGATTCTGTTGCCCACGCTTCGCGATAGAGATGTCGCCCCGCTCGACGCGCGAAGTAGAAGCGGCCGTAGCCCTGGTTAAGTTGAGTTCGCGACCTGCCGGGCAGACTACAGACAACCAAGTTGCGTGCATTGCTCCAGCTGCCAGCGCCGAAACCGGGATTTCGTTGCTGCCACGGGAGAACGCTGCTCTGTGAGTACGTCCAATTTCCCCTCATACACAGCGCCTTGGGGTGAACGTGCACGCACTCGTTCCGAGAACGAGCTCTCGAGGCGGAGACCCTCGTAAAGTTGCTGGATCCGCGTTCTTCTGGCGCACCTGGGAACGTGCATAGAGGCCAGCTATATGACATAGTGCTGACGACGGCGCGCGGGAGGCGCGAGGGCGCAGAGCACCGTTACCAACGTGCAGAACGTCGCTGGCACGCCCATATTGGCCTACCATGCTCTTCTATGCGTGCGGCAGGGACGGACTATGAGGCCGATGTCGCCTCGCCATGGATCTCGCCAGCGTGTAGCATCATCGCTGTGCTCATCGGGCTGAATCGACCGAAGATATCGATCGCTCTGAGTGTGAGCACAGACCGCCGGATGCACGCGCACGCCGTGATGACCATCCACCGCCCTTCAGGTCAGTAACCCCCTGCCACGCTTTTCGTAGATGCTCACACTCTTGTCCGCTCTTTAGGGTAGTATGTGACGCTTACAGCTCCCCATGGCGTCGCCCGCATACTTCTCCGATCTTCCCTAAGTTGTCTACAGGCGGAAGACGCGTGCAGTGACGCAACTCGGATCGTCCACCACGCCCGTCAAGACCATTCCACTAGGCTTCGCCACAACATACCCGCGGTTCGCGACGCCTCTTTGCAGCCGTACCATGGAAACTTGCACTAACGAAAATAGTGCATATTTCTGCCGGTCGTTGCGGCGCAAGAGGCGTCGCGCAAGATGGCCTACCGGCAGGCGGCGGGGGGCGGCGGTCGTATGTCCATGCAACAGCGCTGCGGAGTCGCGCCGCGGCAACACGGTGAGTCACTCCTCGCGATAGAGCCTCGGAACGTCTAAGTCTCCTAGCAGTCGCCCTCTGTCGGCTTCGCGAGCGTGCTCGCTGACAATTCCTGCTTCATTTTCCGTAGGGGAGCCTCCTTTCATCTCCAGGATCGCCGTGTTGCACGCGAATACCGAGCGGCCTGAAAGGCTGAAGAATCGCGCTTGGAAGGATAGCCTCCGCGCACACGCAGCGACGCTATAACCTTCCCAATCGCGCTAGAGCCCCATCACGCCGGTAGACAGCGCACACAGAGACCACGGTAAGTACTGGGTTCGCGAATGACCCTCCTGTACACTAACTGTCGCCGCGCCCGCCTTTGCATCTTCTCGGGCTGGTGCCCAGACCCTTACCCCGTCATTCGCTTTAGCGACGACCATGCGCTCTCCTGTAGCACTACGGCCGGCCGCACGCGCGAGCGTGGCGCAGTTCGATCTCGCTCAACCCCGTCCCGTGCACTTCGAGCACTTCCCCGATGAAGCGTTGCGCGGGCCTGGGCACTCTACTGAGGTTCCCCGCCTCGCGACTGCCCTCTAGTCAACAGGGTCCCGCGGCAGCGCGGCCTCACGCCAACCCTCAACTCGCTGCGGCGTCGGTGAGGTATCCAGCTCGAATACCTCGGATGATCGTACACGCCGCGCCTCGCCGTTGACGAGCGGAGTGGGTCCGACGCTTGATTACAGGGCGGTCCTTAGCCTCACGATTTTCCGGTCTTCGCTCGCCGAGAGTCTGGCGTGTCGCCCAGTAGAAGGGGAAAGCTGGACAGCATACTCGTTACATTGTATACATATCGCGTACCCGTATCCTGTACTTATCGAAGGTCAATGCATACATAGCCAAATCAAGAGACGCCAAAAGATTGCTCCGAATAGGTCGCTAGCAAACCTGCAGGCTATAACATGATCAGGTGTAGCGTCCGCGCGGGCGGGGAGAGGGAAGTTAGTCGCTGCGTGTGATATAATACCGATGCAGAGTCAGTGAGAGAACGTGAATGGAATGGAGACAGTGGATGACTTACCCGCGGCCGCGGCGAGGGCGTCGAGTCTCTGCGACATCGCAGCCATCTGTGACACCAGCATGGTGTTCTGGCTGGCAAGCGCGGCATTTTGGCTGGTAATTGCTGTGCTCTGGATGGCAAGCGTGGCGTTCTGGCCGGCAAGGGCAGCGACCTCGGGGTTCGTTTCCGCGTATTGCGAGGTCGCGGTGGCCACCTGCGCGCGGAGCGCGCTGTTCTCCTGCCCCAAGGCATCCACCCTCTCGTCTAGCGCCACCGGCCTCTTCTTTGTGGTGTCCGGGGCATGGGACCGGACATCTGGGATGTGAACGGGGGACGGCGACTTTGCCGAGTCGCCACTGAGGTCCGGAGTGCTGCATTGTTTGGAGGCGCTGTTAACTTTATTTGTCGTATCGCGTAAGATGGTCAGGACACACCTGGACTTGACAACGTGTTTGTGCTCCTCACTCATATCCATGACGAGGAAGACGACACACGAGCTGTTAGGTGCAGAAGGTTGGCGGCCCCTTGGAGCGCGTTCGAGGGAGAGTCGTAGTAGTCGAGCCTGCTGTGGCCGCTGCCAAGGATCTGGGCGGATGAGAAGGTCGAATCGGGAAATTGTGTAGAGAAGCTCGAGGTCCCCATCGCTTGATTCCTGCTCAATATAGCTGCCTGGCACTTTCAAGTCTGTCGTTGTACCGGGAATGGCGGTGGGACTGGTTGAGGAACTTGAGGGAATGGTGGTAAAGCTATAGGAGTGAAGGCTGACCGTTAGACGACGGAATTCCCGATTCCCCGACTCGGGGAATCGGGAATTCGGTCGTCTGCTAAGAGATAGACGCAACCAGGTGGAATGCAGGAGTTCGCCGTCACGACATGCGAGGGTGGTACCCAAAGTGTACCCGTGTCGCCCACGCGTGACCTGTAGAGGGGAGACCGTGAAGCCGAGCGGGCGTAGGCGCGCGACGCTGTCTGGGGAGAGGGAAAAGATGGGCCCATCACCACGATCACCAGGCCACAGACGGAGCGCAGGCAGCGAGGCAATCGGAAGGAGTAACTTCGATGGAGGGGGATCCGAGTGGTGGCGGAGCAGGGAGACCTCGGCCTTCTCCGGCTTGACGTGTCCCAAAATCCTCGCGAGCGTCGTTCGCGACAGCCATACGGTGCGGAGCGACGTGAGTGCAGCCCAGTCGCAACGGTCACCGACGATGGAGCCAAATCCGCCCCCTGCAACGTCGGAAGAATGAAAAGGAAGTCCGACAAGACGTCCATTCTCATCCTCGCACTGCAGCAGGGCGAGTTTGTTCGCCCCGCGACGGAGACTTGGGCTGAGCGCGCACCGCAGGCTATGCAAGTGCTGTAAGCTCGGGATGTGTTCTTCTACCCCCGTCAGATTTACACATAGGAGACGAAGACGGGCACCTTGAGGCGCGAAGCTGCAGTCCAGGGGCGGAACCTCCTCGGGCCCTCGCAGGTTCAGTCTCGACGCAAATTCGGAGGGGGTTATTGGTCTGACTGTGGAATAGCGGAATGAATGCGGAGAAGTTGCCAGCAGGCAGTAATCGATGTATGTCTCATCACCGTAGGTGGATGATGTGGGATGCCAGGAGAATATGCTTTGGTCGGCGATGGTCCTGATGACTTCCTCTTGGAGGCGGAGAAACGCGTTCGTCCCCTCGCCGTAGATGGGGGACATGTGGACACCGAAGAGGCCCATCAGGCAGTATGCCTGATCTTCAACGCGGGTCGTCTGTCGTTCCGCAGCCCACGACATCCTTTGTGCGACGCTGGCGGAATCCACGGGAGCCCGGCCGAGAAGAATATTGACGTCAATCCCGGTGATCCCGGCTAGGCTCACAGCGAGCCCCAGTTTCGTCCCCAGGAATCTCCAGGTCCATGTCAGAAACTCGATGCGCTCCGGTGCGATGAGCTCCTGTAGCGTCCACCCGCGTAGATGCCATCGGCTCTTCCGGAAGCGGGAAACCATATCGTGTTGTGCAATATCGCCGTCGGGAACGTCGGCTAGGTAGACGTAGCACATATCCGAGAGGCGGTACCACTCGTACATCGAGTTGATCGCCTCCGAGAGTTCCGCACTGCTCGACTTGTCGATGCAGCACGTGTCATTCCAGACGAGATCGAAGCCGGCATTGCGCGCGACCTTGCAGAGGCCCTTGATCTTGTCCGAGAGTGGCGATCCGTTAGAGAATATGACGCTGACTCTGCTGGGGAATAACCAACAGTAGGTGCCTAGGGGAGAGGTGCGGGGGTAGCTGGGGAGTTGGGACCAATCAACGGTGCAAAATCCAGAAGGTTGCTTCTGCGCTGCCTTCACAATTGCCTGGATCTGCCGGACGTCGTCGAACGTCTGCTCGCCGCCCTCCTCGGGAGTCCGCCACACGTGGGACAGGATGGCGTATCGGACCTTCTTCGGGTCGCTATGCCACTCATCAGCAAAACCCCGGTCCGTCTGCGCTGGCTTTGCCAGGGCGCTAAGGCGATCAGACGCCGAAAGTCCTGATCAGGACCTCTCAGACCGCAATGCAGGCTCCAGTTCTCCTGTATCAGACCGCTCAGACGGATTCAGACACGCCAGATCGCAAGTCACGCCAATTGTCCAGGCCATCAAGGCCTCTCAGGCCTGCCAGGACCGCGCAGTCGCTATCAGACCGATCATAGGGCGCAGGAAACACTCCAACTACAGACAGCTGTGCACCCCTTTACCGAGGCCGAGTCTGGCATCGACAATATATCTCTTGCATCGCGCTGAGGGCGAGGTGGCCGTCTGCCGATCTCAGCGTCCATGATCGCGAGCAAGGTCATCTGTGAGGCCTGTGAGGACGCATACTCGGACCAGTGCTGGTTGATCGTGTGCTGTGCATTTACCTTGAATGGTAGCTCAACGTTAACCCAGCCAGCACCTACCATTCTTGAGGGATCCGAGCAGAGAGTACGCCGCGACTTCAAAAGCCCCGGGCCCTAGTACCCCACCTACGTTCTGTCGCCGCCGGTGCCCTTGCACATGCCCTCCACAGCCGGGTTCACGTAGGCGAACACCGGCGCACCGCCGTTTTTGTTTACAGTACCCCCACCCAGGACCCATTCATGCCGCCCCGAAGTCCATACCACTCCCGGCGTGCATTCATGAAAGAGCCTGATGGCTCAGGCGGCCAGCGCAAGCCCGTCAACGACTTTCCTCCTGTCTGCCGCGTCGGACACGCCGGACACTGTGGGGACGTCATAGACGTTGCCTGCAAGCTCTGTGCCGGCTCCCGAGCCCGCTGCGATACGAGAACCACGGCGAACACAACGTCCGCTCGGGTATGATCGGCACCTCCAGTCGCCGGCACAGAAATAGGCCTGCTCCCTCTTCCATGCACCACAGCCCGTCGACAACGCTCGAAACGTCCGTGCACCGCCCTCGACCCCAGACCCATTGAATCTGCGCTCGAGCTCTGAGCCGCCCCTCGAGCTCCGCATCACCTTCGAAACCGCTACGGTTTGGGGACCACAACGTGCGCGTCGTTGGCCCTGTCACGATCGGCACCCCGATCACCATCGACTCGTCCTCGGGTCATCGTCAGGTCCTAATGCTTCGGTGACGTCCACATATGCGTGCGGGGGTCGCGAGCCACCGCAGCGACGACGGCCGCATCGAGAGCGAAGGGCGGCGATATCTTCCTGCGCGCGTCGCGATGCGTGAAGCAGACACCCGAAGCTCCACTCGCGCTGTGCTGTGACTTCGCCGAGCGCGCTCTCGATGAATGTGCGAGCGGAGCGCATGGCGCGCGAGAGATGTGGACTTGGCGACGGCGAGGTCGAGGTCGATCGACGGCGGATCGGGTTGAATGTCGCGGAATTGCATGCTGTGGTCTGTTACGAGCAGCGGGTCTGTTTCAAGCAGCGGCGTGCCTCTGGACGGGTCCGGAGAGATGGCGTCCATCGGCGGGGAGTGTGTTGGGCATTGGCTGCAGATTCGGGCGTGGGCGCCTCCTATCATGTCTCCGGAGCACCATGTACGCGATGAAGTGTGCAATGCTCCGCGTCTACCCCTTGCCCCCGCTAGCGAACGGCGGGAAGCCCTCGATCGGCGAGACGGGCGTCTGCATCTTGAGGTCGAGCAGCGCGCCGAGCTCCTTCGCGCGCTGCTTCTGCTGCTTGCGCACGCGCCGCGCCTCCGCGCGCATGTCCATCGCCGCTTGCAGCTCGCGCTTCCGCGCGCGCTTCTCCGCGAGGTCGAGCTCCGTGGGCAGCGTGCCTCCGGAGCCGGAGCCGGTGCCTTCGAGCGGCGGGAGCAGCGCGCTCGCGGCGGCGGTAGCGCGCTCGCGGCGGCGGTGACGCGCTCGTTGAGCTCCGACTCGGCGAGGCGCGCGGTGCGCTCCTGGTGGAGCGCGTGTTTGCGCAGCGCTCGGAGCGCGAGAAACTCGTCGACGGCGAGGTCGGTTGACGTCGGATCGAGCTGGATGTCGAGGAATTGCATGTCATCGTCGGTGGGCGACGGCGAGCGCGCGAGAGGCGAGTCGACAGAGTAACTCTGGAGAAAGAGCCCCAGGCCTTTGCGTTCGGGGGGTGGCGCGCCTCCGAGGAGGAACGGAGAAATGGTGTCCATCGGCGGAGCGTGCGACTCCGCCGCGGACGGCTCCATCTCCTCGTCCTCGAGCTCGAGCTCGGGCAGCGCGGGATGCGGCGAATGAGGGGAACTTGGCACTTCGCAGGGGTCTTCCATGTCGAAATCCGGGAGGGTGAACAGGCCGCTGTGGGACGAGTGCGGGGCGGGTGTTGGGCATAGGTCTCCGTGGAGGTGTCGCGTCGTGAAGGTCGTTCAGGGTTCGTCGGCGGGGAGACGACGGGACCGGAGTGTCGTCGTTGTCGTCGTCATCGTCCAAAGGCATTATGGTGTCCAAGTGCTCGGACTCTAGGACCACATCAGCCACAGCTAGATGCAGGAGCGATAGAGAAAGGTAGAAAGAACAGGGCTGTGAGCTGCAGCAACAGGGACAGAATAAGTCATCACGTACCGGCGAAGGCGGAGGCGCAAGCACGCCTCCGTCCTCCGAGCCGACTCCGTACCTCCGGCCATTGACGGGATAGTTCCCCAGGTTTCAATCTAATACTTAGAGCGGTGGCGACGAAAGCGCAGCGATGTGTCGGGCGCCACCGTGTGACATGTTCTCATGAGCGACCTCTTCTCAATCGGGTAACGCGCGTTTCTGGCGGTTATACAGGGAGGCCAGGGGCGGGTAAGGCGGTGTAGGAGGTGCGTCGGTGAGCAGGCGTGATGAGTAGACTTAGTGAATGTGCCGAGGATGGCTGCATGGAAGTGTGGCTTCGCATGAGCGTCGAGGCCGCAGGGATGGTCCTGATAGCGACCGGGGGTTGGAGACGAGTGCTCTTCTCGATAGATAAGTCCATTGAGCGGAGATACAGGGGAAGGTGGCTGCAAAACTTTATGCGGGTCAAACCAACGATCGCGACAGGAGTTTCAGGCGGCGTCTGATTCTTGATGTTCAAAGCTCGCTTGTGGGACTTTCGCGAAGGCCTTACCTTATGGGACTTCGGTACGGTGCATCAACAGGGAGCACGCAGTGGAAAGGCAGGGCGCCCTCGTCACTCACCGAAGATGGGGAATGCCGGGGTACTTCACACAACTAGGGCTTGTGTCAGCTTGAACGCTGGACAGTGAGGACGACATGTAGCTATTATGCATGCACGTACCAGCGAGCCTAAGACAGCCAAAGTAACGTCCCAGGCTGTATGAATTCACTCGTGGCCCGGGTATTGCATCCGAAAAGACGCTGCATAGATGTATCAGCCTCTCGAGGACAGCAGGTACCGAAGGAGCTCCAAGAAGCCTTAAACCGCAGTCAGAGAGCTAGCCGAGCCTTGAGTAGAGTACAATACCAGACCAGAAGCCCAGAGACATCATCCCAAGATTCTGCAGTCTGAAGGGCAGATTGGAAGGGTACCGACGTATCCAATACGTACCAGTGCGCTGCAGAAGGAGAGAAACACGTACCGATATGATACACCACCCACTTCTTCACGGCCTCGCGGGACTAATCCGGCGGGATTTACTTGCGGTGTGCAGGGAGACACGCGCGAAGGGTATCTTGGAGAAACGCACCGTGTGTGGGTGGTGCCGCCTTCGTCAGGTCCCTCGCGGTTGGCCCGGAGTGCCACGTGTAGCGCGTGGGCTGTGAGCATGCATACAGTCCCGCGGGCTGCTTGTATCCGGATCTCCTTGTGGGGCGAGACAAGAAAATAAGCGTAGCTAGCTTACGAGGGTCAGCGAAGTGAGGTGAGGGTAGGAGAGAGAGCCACACAAGCGCGCAGACACACTCGAGCACGTCGGCGAAAAGCGCGTACTTAGCGCTTAGCGCCAACACCGGATCGAGTCGCTGCACTGGTAACTCTCTCGATTCCTCCCCTACTCATTATCTTGTATTCGTATATGTTGCTTACGACTGAATTAATCTAGGCCTCAATATGCACCTGCCCCTGTGTGTCTATGGCCCAGTACTATTGTATCGTGAACTGCCGAATCCCGGCTTCGTGTCACCCCTCTCGAGCACCATTCGACTTCGCATCCCAAGTCTCACGCTCGACGCGATTGCTCACCCACCTCGCCTTCGTCTCGCACTATTCGCCACTCGCCCCCCACCGCTCTGGACTTCGCCTTCTATCGCCGTCTCGCTCAGCCCACGCGCTGCTTCTTGCTTTGTCTAGATTGTCTCTAGTCGACTACTACAGGTCTGCCTATCAGGCCACTTCCTTCTCTTCCTCCTCCCCTGTGTCTGCCGACGCTCTCGCCTCGCCTTCTACTTGGACCAGGCGGCAGGTCTAGGATAACATCACCGCTGGAGCAGCAGATGCGAAAAGAATACACTCACACAGATATTGCAGTGCGGCGACCGTCTCTCCAGCGAGATACGACATGACAAGTTAGAATCCACAATGCAGTGATCTACGGCACGGCACGGGGAAGTTCGATCAGCAGGCGAATACACAGATTAAGAAGTCGGCAATGGTAGTAGATTGTGAAGGGAGGCTGGGAAAGTAGCGACAGAGGAGAGTACTAGAAGAGTCTCCGAGATAGCTATGTATGTAGAAGTTCAAATGCGTGGTGGTCGATGTACTTATTCACATAGAATGTGGAGAAGGTATCAAGCGCGCTATGACTCTGCAGCCCGAGAGGTGTGTCCCTGTCTAAGCTAACACCAATGAGATGAGCAGCGCGAACAATCGTATCCAGATGAATGATCGAGAGTACCGGGGAACGGTTACGAGGCGTCCCGACAAACCTCGGCTCCACATTCCACATACCCGTGTCCTCGTCGGGCGCGTCGCCGAGAGTATGGAACCAATGTACGACAGCGCAGGGGTAGTGAACTTGCTGATGCTGGATACGCAGGAATAGGCGAACCCTTCCGACGTTCATGCCGAGGAGGCCGGGGGCGTCGTTGTTCTTGTTGACAAAGACGCAGTCGAACCTCGCGGGGCCTCTACGCCATTGAGGCGTTGCACGAATAATCTCGCGGTGCATACCACCCGTACCGCAGGGGTCGCTCGGCGCATAGAAGGTCGCTGCGGCGGAGTGATAGACGGAGAGCCTTCCCTCAAGCACAGGGCAGAGGTCAAGCTGTACGGATGCTCCGCTGAGGCTGGCGTCCGGGTGTAGCTGGTGGTATAGGAAGCGGCGTATGAGCTCCTCGAGGGGAGGGATTCCGAACCGTCGTGCGATTTCGTCGGTGGTCCTTCCGTACTGATGTTCTATATGATGTATAAACAAGACGCGGTATAGACGTATGCTCTTGAATACGCACGTGGAGTTGCAGCCATTGCCATGTATGACATGACCCGGGGCCCCTCGACATCGCCTTCCTCGTCGGCATCTGCGTTCGTCGCATTCACGGCCGAACTGTTGCCCACATCCCTTCCTGTTCGAACGCAACACTGTCAGCGCGACTGGTGAATATTAGACGGTGACAACGTACCGAAGCCCTCCGTGGTGTGCAGGCCCTCTTCAAGCATTCCGCGCTCCTTGAAGTCGATGCGTGCCGCGGCGAGTTTCCCCATGCGTTGGTTGGTCATGAGCATTTGCTCGAGTGCTTCGAAGCGATTCGAACGTCTCCAGGGCTCCTTGACGGCCTTTATATGCTTCGACTCCGTTATCGAGGAGCAAAGGCCGTTCGGCGCTGCGAATTCCCAGATTCTATCAACGTAGTGGACGAGCGAGTGTTGGCGTGGAAGCAGGAAGTCTTTGCGGACCTCCCATGTCCTAAATACCTCACGGTGCGTGTGAAACGAGGAAAGTGCGTCCTCAACCTTCGCGATGCTCTCCTCGGTGTGTACGTCGCGCCGCACGAGGTAGCAGAACTCCAAAAATGCGCGGATCGAACGGACAATCTCTGTCGGAAGTAATCCGTCGATTGCCGGAAGATAGACCTGTTTGCAGTCCCATGAGCGGCTGGCTATAGTGTCAATGCACCATAAAGCGAACGGCATCATACCTTCATCAGAGCTTTGGAGTCGTCACCCGTCCACTGCTTGAAACCCCTCCCCTCGTGGAAGCGGCGCAGTTTTGAGAACGGTGGTACAGCTGCAATGCTAGCCATCCCCACAAGAGAGACGTCAGCACTCGAACATGGCATATTGCAGACATCACTCACCGCCGGTCTATTTCGGATAAAATCTCCGACGCTTTCGTTTCTCCATGCTCTTGCTTCAGATATTGCTCGACCCAGGTCACCAAGTGATCTTTGAAGGTGCCTTTGATGAGTTGATGGAGAATATCAGGGGCGAGCAGATGGTGAATATCGGCACGAGGAAAATAGTTCGTGAAGGGCTGAGGAGGACCAGTCAATCCATGCGTTATGGGTATACAGCACTGCGTCAGATACATACGATGACGTCGCCTACTATTCCGTAGCTATCCCAGAGGTCGCCGAGCTCGAATTCCTGTACGAGAAGCTCGGTGTGCTCGCGCGTTCTCAATATGCGATTGCTACTATCGAGATCGTCCTTGGGACTAGTGCAGCTATATGGAGGTATTCAGACTCCTTGTAATGCAGAGCCGATGGAACGTGACTTACATAGGACACCATCCCTGCACAATGCATGCAAGGAGGGCCTGTTCTGGATAATCCGCAATGTACGGACCGATTCCGTAGACAACCTTGCGAAAATGCCCGTCCCCACAGCGTACGATCTCCGGATCCTCCATCCACGGCCGCAGAGAGCTCAGAATGCGTGTAAGGGAGCTGTGAAACAACTGACGGCGAAACTTGCGGAATTCAGCGTCGTTTGCGTGCTGCTTGTCGGCTGAACGAGAATGAGGTCCCATAGCTGCGAGCATGGGAGAAGGGACGCACTCTTCGGGATCGCCAAGAACGCGATCACTTCAACGGCGTTGCGATGTGCGCGTCGAACGTTGTTGTGGACGTTCCCGATGGAACAGTAAAGGGGATAGTACTCGTTTTGCCCGGTAGCGACGGAGACCGTTGTCTTGTCACTGCCGAGGATAACGGGAACGAACGACGCGTTCACGCAGGTGTCTCTCTGCGAGAGGATGTTCTAGGATACATCAGTAAGTCTATAAACGCTTCCTAGCTGAGAACAGAGACACATACCGCCTGCCTCCACGCCCATTCTCCGCTCATGAAATTCTGGAGGCGGCGCTTTCCATCAGGTCCATGCACCCGTAGCGGCGCGTAGTCTATCTCCTCCTTGAAGTCCGGACTCGAGAGCATGCCGTGAATGATCTTGCGCGGATCTCGGAAGAATACCGCGTGCTTGTCAGTCATCCAGGCGGGCACGTCGCCGTCGGGGCGTGTACCGCCGTACGAGACGGAAAAACTCTCCCATTTCACGCCGCCATGCGGGGTGTTGTCAATGGTGCTGTAAAGCTCCGGTTGAGTACGGAAGGGGGGAGAGCCTCCACGGCGTTCGGCGTCGGCCGTCCAGAGTTGAAGGAGCATATTGATATTCCCCGCAGACATTTGCTCCCTTGAGTATAAGAGGTCCGCGAGTTCGAACGCGACGCGATCCTTGTACGGGGACCAGTCGTCCGTGCTGCGTTGTGGCAAGGGCGCTGGGCCGGCCCCAGGATCGAGAGGATCTCCGTCCTCGCCAACTGGTCTCCCTAGAGCAGATGTTGAACTGAGTACTTCAGTCTGCAGAAACTGCTACCCAAACATACCGTTGATCACCGGGTGATACGTGCACGTGCTTGCGGCCTCCGGCACCTCCCCTTGGACGCCTCCCGTAGGTCCGTGTATGGACTGTGCAGGGGAGCCCTCTACGCTAGCACTCGAAGCTGGCGACGCGCCACGAGAAGCTGCGCCATGAGCATGTTAGGTTTGTACGACGTGCGGTGTGGCGCGCTTACATTGTGGGGGATCTGCCAGGTACACATCCTCCTCCTCGAGCTCGAGCTCGAGCTCGGGCAACTCAAAATCCACATGCAGGGAGAACGGGGGAGAACCTATAGCCACGGTCAGGATTTTATGCGACGAGTCTCTAGATCTCACCTCTCCCGGAGCCTGGCTCGTCGCCGTACGCGCTCTCCTCGTCGCTGCTTGAGCATGGCGGAATGTAATCGTTTGCAGAACCTAATTTTGCTTAGCAATTGGCCGCGATTGCTGTAGACACGCGTACCTTCATACGCTACCTGTTGATCTTCATCGACATTAGGTACCGCCTCGCCGTGCTCCGACGAGACGGGCGTAGTCGAGTGCGACAACACAGCTTGGTTATTCACTTGAGCACAAAAGAGGTATGCGAAGCTTGAGGGCGACACTCACCCGGAAGAGCAGCGGGCTGCTCGTTCACTGCGGAATTGCCTCCAGCCGAGCCATGCTCAGATGCCGCTTCGCTCTGCGAAGTGCTATGTGCAATCCTGGCCGGTCGATGTTAGCTACAAGTGTATGTTGCACTGCCGCAGAGAAACATACATATCATTCGGACGCGGGACGGCACTATCAATTCCGCCTTCTTCATCGTCCGAGTCCGAGTCGTAGTCGATAGGGAGGAGCGCGGGAATGTCAGGATTCCAGTCAGGGTGGGCCCATTTCAAGTGCTGGGTATAGCCGGAGCGGCTCTTAGCGACAAAGCGACATCCTGTGACAGCGCATGGAAACATGATGGCGGCGGGGGTCGCCAGCGGTGTACGTTCACGGATGAGGCGTCGCAGTGGTCAGGGGTGTAGAGGGGTGCTGAGGGATTCTGTCGTAAACCGGTGAAGTACTGTTGATTTTATATGCAACGCTGACGCCCAGATACAGGGTATGAGGAGACAGATATCAACGATGAATATCCGATGTGTGCGGAATGAATTCACCTACATTCGAAGACGACGGCGCGTGAGGTATCCTCGGGCAATTGCAGGGATGACGGCGGAGTATAAGCGAATATACCAGCAGGTCCTGTAGGTCAGTCGACATAATCACGGGGGCATATGAAGGTGTATACGTCCGATGTCATTCAGCGACCGGGGGGACAAAACACGGAGAGGAAGCTACGTTTAGGGCTCGGGGCAAAGCTCGGACCACATGCTGAATAGCTCTACGCCGCGCAGCCAACGCTCCCTCCCAGTCATCTGATACTCACCTCCGCCAGCCAGAAACTCCTTCTGCGACATAAACCCGCACTCCACCCATCGAAACAAGCCGCCTGCGGAGTATTGCGTGAGCGAATAGCGCCGCTCGTGGGGCCGAACTGTGGTATTTGAATGGCGGAGGAGGGCTGAGGCGATGAGGATGGTAGCACGTGGCGGGAACTCGATGACCATGCGCGCGTCCCACAACACGATATGCCCTCCGGCGGTCGGGTCGTAGTCGCCTACCGCGGTGATTGAGCACCATCCAGCAGGAAGATTCTGCGCGTCGGTGTGTGCGTATGTTACAGTTCGCGGGCCGAGGTTATACGTCATACTGCCGAAGACTGAGTTGGGGAAGTTCGGCTTGAGGTGTGTATGCTTTGTGAACAGCGCCTTCATCGTCTCCTGATAATATTCATGCAGCCGCGGCGCATAAGTGCGGAATGAGGCTGCGGTTAGTCGATATCAGGACGTGCGGTGACAACATGCGAAGGGCGGCCGTACCATCCCCGAACCCAGCAACCTGTTGAATTGCGGTGTTTGTCCGAAGCTTACGAGCGACGCGCTCTTCTAGCTGCGTATCGTAGGTCAAAGTGCGTACTTCCTGTAGGCGAGCATGATCAGCAAGAGTCACCCCACGCCAGTCGGGGCAGGGAATCACCGTTTGCCCGCCTCCGTAGGAGATACCGCTTGCCAGCGTAGTGAAGCGGCCTCGCCGGTGCTCGTCCTCCTGCCGCGCCGGGTCGCGCAGCTCATTACGAGCATCTTCAAGCGCCTCCTGGACGGCCTCCATGGTGGCGTCCCAGTCGTCTCCATGCGGGCGACCGACAAGCACGGAGAATACACGGCCGCTTGCGTCGAGAAGTGGCACGGTTGAGCTGCCGAGGAATAAGTCTAGCGCATCATGATATGCAAAACACTCACACCCCATCCCATTCCACGTAGCGGAAGCCTCTCTCAAGTGCTTCAGCCTTACTTAAAGGTGCGCGGTCGGACGCGCTCTGCGTCTGGCGAAGACCGACAAATCCCGTGGAAGACGTTGGGAGAGACTGCAGGAGGAATTCATTAGGCTTCGGAGGCGCGTCGTCCCTCCCATACATGTCGAAGACTTGTGCAGGCCTCGCACGCTCCCGGTGCTTGATGGCGACCTGTTTCAGCCCAGTCGCACCCCGGGCGGCGTCGCGTACGGCGTTGCGCCTTTTCCTAGACCGGGACTTGTTCCGCAGCTCTTCAACAGCTTGGGAGGTCCCGCGCGAAGGTGTGCGGCCTCCATGCGGCGGCTCCGTAGTATCGTCATGGGAAGCTACGATAAAGTGTACATGGATGTCAAAGCGGCCGGATGATCTGCTGAAAGTAGTACGCACCTTTGAACTTTTTGGACGGGCGGTCCACCTCTTGTCCCTCGTCTGGCAGCGTACCAACCACACCCCGGACATCGCCCGGCGCAGAGTCCAGCGCGCAAGATATAGCGATGTTTTCGGCGCGACAAACACTCGGCGTACGTCCGTTTGTGGAAGGACTGTCCGCCTCAGCAGAAGCCGCCGTCCTCTACAGCTGCGCTCAACTCTCTGCGTACATGCTACATATTAAGAAACAGCCACCTTCCGTACTTCCGGAGCCGTGTTTGCGCGCACGTCATCGGAGGAGCCACCCGCCTTGTGGTTCGAAGCGTCAGGGCCTGAAGGAGTGGCGGGGTAAACGGCCCCGCTGTGTGGCTCGGCGCCATCTAACAAGATGCCGCGGTCGTCGTTCTCGACATCCTGCTCCATCTCTCGGACGGCACGGGCTGCGGCCTGGTCGAAGAGGCTCGATAGCCTCATCTCTTCCGGCGCCTGAATGCAAGACCACGGCGAGAATTGCTTCCCGCCGCGAGTCTGGCCCAGACAAGGATCAGGGGGCGCGACCGCTGGTCCGACACGAGCTATCACGCACTTTGCGGAAGACCAATCCATCAGAGGAGGAGTTCCCTTGGATTTTGGGGCGTCAGTAGTCGTCCTGGAGTGTAGTGAAAGCCCCCAGAGCAGCCTGAGACCGTGTTCCAGGGTCGGATCGCCGTATCCAAGCAGGAACTGGGGGCTAGAAGTAAAGGGGAACCCACCAGGATGGGTTGCGTGCATTGCAGGGTGCGCGCCGGGATGTTCTTGCTTTGGGTTTGTGCGTTGGTGCGGGCGCACTCCAACGCTGTGGAGGTTCGAAAGCAAGTCACAAAAAAGTTGTTATTGTCGGCAGCGGGCGTCTAATGCGGAGCCCCAAGTTTTGGCGGAGTGCTATTCCTCCGATACCGCCCATCCCCCTCGCAGCTCGAGTCCTCGACGCTGCAAGAGATATTCGAGGTGTAAATACACTATACTGCCTCACCCTGATCGTCCTGCTACTCACAACTTGATTGTATGAACGCTGTCAAACGGCGGCATATAGTATCTTAGCGGCCCTACCCAATCGATGCCAACCCCTTGAACAGGACGTGCTCATGATCCCATCGGTCTCGGAGACTCCGGCACGACGTACTCGGGGACAAGCAGGCTTGGAATACTCCATGAAGCTCACCCGGAGGATGCGAGAATCGGAATTCGAATACTTGAGCCAACTATGTACATACAGTCGTCGGTATCAACACTACGAGGCGTTCATCGACGGAGACGCTTCAGCCTGTGTCTCCCTTTTGACAGCTACATGGCCACATGGAATCAAGGCTCCTCCTGTATGAGCAGAAGGGTCCCATCGAGCCAAGTCGGATTCCGCCCCCTAGTCCTGGAGCGCCTGCGCTTCACAAGGTCAGTCTCAGTCGGATCGACGGCGTCGAAGGCAGACAGCACATACCGAGGGGACATACAACGAGTGATAGTAGACTGCGCCGGGGCGGAAGCGGGGGAACGCCGCACGCATAGCTGCGGTAATGGCGGAGCTGTGGACGCCCGGCGGAACGTAGAATGTTCCGACAATGAGATGCTGGAACACCGAGGCTTGCGAGCCGCAGATCATGAGGTTGTGGGGCGAGTCGGCAACGCGCATAGCAGGCAGCGCGAGCGTCTGGAGGGTCGGTCGGATGCTGATGAGGCTGCCAGTGGTCCGAATGTCAGGGATGGCCGACTTGGCTGCAACCGTGAATTGCAAGCGGAGGTTGACGAGATTGGGGAAGGCCTCGCCGATCCCGAGAAGCTGGCTGTCGTCGAAGGAGAATACGTGCCGAGGGAAGGAAAGCTGAAGGTCTTCTAGAAGCTGGAGTCGGAAAAGGGGGCGGATGTTGATGAGAAGTTTGAGCGACGCCGGGGAGACGCAGCCCCAGGAAGAGAGGCGGAGAGAACGCAGAGACGCATACGGATAGATGTCGAGGACCTCCAGGCATAAGTCGAGACCGTCCATCCCCGGGATAGCACATAGCTCCATGCACTGCAGTGGGATCTTCTGCTGCCGCTCGAAGGCCCAGTTCACTGGTAGTTGACGGTCAGCATGCGTGCACGGTGCGATAGAGAGCCTACTTACCGTGGCTTGAGAGAACGCGGACCGGGAGCCGGTGAAGCTTGTGGAAGTATACGGCAGGTACAGCGCTGTAGGGGTGCTCCATCGCGTCGGTGGTGAGGATCGTGATATCGGCGAGGTGGGGAGCAAGTGTGGAAAGCCGTTCATGAAGGCGTCGGTTCCACTCCAGGAACTCGCTGCGGGCAGAGATGGAAATTCGCGGGAAGTCGCAGATTTCGAGGACGAGTTTACGGAGGGTTGGGGTGATGAAGAATAGGAGATCGTCGTTGGGCGTAGAAGCGGCGTTCCAGTACAAGTACTTGACGCAGGGGAGGAGAGCGGAGCAGTCTGTAACAAGAGAGGACAGGAAGGGGATGGCTCCGGTGCCGTGCCAGTATCCGCCGTCAATTCGGATGCTCCGAACGTGGCTACCGTAATAGAGGAAGTTCTTCCACACAACCGACGAGGAGATGGTGTCCGCGACCTGGTTCAGCGTACTAACGCCGACTCGTGAGTAGGGTATAGCGACTCGCAAGGACGTAGCGAAGAGCATACCTATCGTCTTTGGAGTCCAACAATGACTCAATCATGTTGAGGAGCGGCTGCAGTCCGACGTCGTTGAGGGAGCCCCAGAGGACGGACGACGCAGGATGAAAGAATGCCTTAGTCGACAGCATAAGCTGTAAGAGCATCTTGCGGTCGCGCCTGGCGCGGTAATCCTGCCCGATGTGTTGAAAGACGACGGACAGGATGTCCGGGCTGTTGAGGAACCTGGCAGTCGCCTGGCATGTAGCCGTCGAAGCTGCCAACGGGGCTTGGGCCGACGTCGAATCCCCACCAAATATGTAATACCTGGGGCGCCGACCGCCAACTGTTCCTTCAACGCGGATGAGGGGGAGCACGTCGCTGTGTCTGCCGGGTTAGATGGGGTAAGTATGGATATCGCGCGGTAGGGGGGAGGTTCTTGACCTGCGGGGGAGGGTCATGGTGGTTGATGGTTGCGTTTGAGGGTTGCTCTGCTGGCAGGTGGGCGTAAGGCCGTGGGATATCCCCTTAGGCTCTTGATGGCTCGCTTGCGACGCCCCGCTGCTTGAACGGAGCTCAGCGCGCTTGTTACTGGACCGCTATAAAACGCAAAACCCCGACAAACAAATGTTCTCTCCGATTCTCCACGACGTGTCCCGCTGGCACACTCCCCCTCCCCGTCCCCGTCCCCCTCCCCGTCCCCTTTCCCTCTTGCTATCCCCCTCCCCTTCTTACCCATCGCCTTCCCCGCGTCAGCATGGCGCGCACTCGCTCGTCCAATTCTGATAGCCACCCCGGCCTCCCCGACGTTCCTCCACGCCGTCGGAAAACCGGCGAGGTCCAAGCGGATAACGCGTCCAAGGCAGCTGCTAAACAGCGCGAGGAGCAGGCCACTAAGGAGAAAGAGGATAAGTTAGCTCAGCTCGAGCTCCTGATCAAGGAGAACGAGGAGCTTACCCGGAAATTACGTGAAGAGCACTCGAAGCAGAAGGACAGCCCCAAAAAGCCCCAGGTAAGCGGCAGCCCACCTTCTCAACCGATCGTGTCTGAATCTTAGGGCAAATGTGCTGCTTGCATGAAGCCTAAGCGTAAGCGTAAGGCCAAATCCAAGGGCACCGACGACGAGTCGGACGCCAACGCCATGGAAATAGAGGCCCCTACGCCGGCGCCAAAGAGTCGTAAGTCGCGCGGTGCTGACGCCGATGGGGCTAAGGCCGCCGCTACGGAGGACGATGAGGAGGAAGAGGAGGAGAGCGAGCCTATCAAGAAGAAGAAGAAGACCGCGAAGGACTCGTTGCGCGCCAGCGTCGAGGCCTCGAAGGCGAAGTTCTTACGCGGCAGAGTCGACGAGTCTGCGGCCAACTCGGACTCGGCGCTTAGCGCGGACACTGCCACCTCGAAGTAAGTTCATCGATTACTGCGCGCTGTCCGGTGCCTTTCGTCTTTTGCCATCTGACATCTGCCCTTCAGAGGGCAGTCGCGCGTCAGGCACTGGGCTGCGGGGGTGACTGCGACCGCTCCCTCCTCCTCCTCCTCCACGGCCTTTCCTCGTACTCTGGCTATCCCCGCAACTCCGTATACCGGCAACCAGAAGCCTTCCGGCGCCACGAAGCCCAAGGGGAAGGCGGCGGAGTCAAAGGGGAAGGCGGCAGAGCCGAAGGGGAGGACGGTACAGCCAATGCCGGACGTCAAGGTCAAGTCCGAGCCTCTCGACGAGCCCGAGCGCGGTTTCGTTGGCACCGATGACGAGGCGGAGGAGGCGGAGGCGGCGAAGAACAGCCCCGCGAAGAACGGCGCGCGACTCTCAAGCGCGGTAAGTCACACCTCCGCAACATTATACAATGAATATCTAACTACATTTACAGGCGCTCGTTCAGTGCGATATTGTCGACCTCACAACGCCTGGTAAGACGACCGAGAAGAAGGTGCCTCGCAACGACAAGTCGGCCAAGGGTGGCAGGAGTATCCCTGGGTCATCGCGATCATCTGTGAGTCCTGCTACCCTCAAACCAGACTCGGAACGCATTGACGTATGCCCCTGTAGGCGATCGCTCTCGATGAAGACTCCGCGGATGCCCCACCAACGGCGAAGCCCCCGCGCTCTGCCGGGGCTACGAACAAGGACCTGCCGGCGGTCGCCGTCGCTAACAACAGATGGAAGCACGTGTTCCTCCCCACCCTCTTCGCGTGGTTGGGCTCCCTCAACAACCCTTGGCCGACGTCCGATGTAGTGACGGTCCCCGTCCTGCGCCGGATCTGGTGCGCAGTTTACGGCGAAGATAGTGGGTACACGATCAAGGATACCAACGACCCCGTGTACTGCCTGGTGAGCATCGACCGTTCTTGGATGCTCTATTATCTTACTCACACGCATTCTGTCTAGGTCAACCAGCGCATCTATGAGTGGCGCGGAGCTTTCGGGCACGGTGCCCTCCGCGCGTTCGAGGTCTTCTTTGGCCTGAACCCTAAGAAGTACGCTAGTCATGAAGCCCGCAGCGAGTTCTGCCGCACGATCTTGGTCTCCAAGCGTATCTTCTTCGCCGACCTCGATCCCAACAGCGACGACAACTCGGTAGGTCCCACGCTCCCCGTATATATCTCTGCTGACCGTCCACCCACATGTCCAGGGACTGTACCAATCGCCCTTTGTTCTTGGGCCACTGTCCGTACATATGGAGGCCATCGACGGTGCCATCGAAGTCCCGGGGCTGTTCAGCCGTCGTACGGGTAGGTACCCGTGGGGAGCGATTGGCCTCGCCGCCGCTGCAGTGAGTACTACATCCACTACATCGCCTCGAAACTGTCGTGATCATAACACTTCATAGGCCTTTCGTGCAGCCATGCTATGGCTAATGGGAAAGGTGGGCTATGACAAAGAGGGGCGCCCTATTGCGGCGAAGACCTTCAACCCTGCCACCGGCAAAGACAGCAGCAAGGACACCGAGTTCAGCATCACGAAGTACGAGGCGAGGACCCTGCAGTTCGTTAGCTCCGCCAAGACCCTCGCCATCGAGAGCGTCGATCAGATCATCCAAGCCGCGTTGGAAAGGTCGGACGTGCCCGTCGCCTCGACAGCTCCCGCTGAAGACCCGCTGCGGATGATCTTGGACTTCGACTACTCGCAGCTCACCGAGAACTAGTCATCGGTACGTTCTGCTGCGTACACTAGTGACATTTGCTGAACGTTCGACCCAGCGCACGCGGACAGTACGACACACTCCTCTCGTGAATTCTCCATCGATGTAGGCGGTGATGACGCTATGCCCCCGGCAGCTATCGCTCACGATGATCTTCTAGCCTTCGTCCCTACGCCACACGTCGAGGATATTCAACCACCCACGACGTTTACTCTGCAGGCACCCTCAACGGGTACGCGCACTGTTCATATCCGCTTCACCGCCTCGCCTATGCCTCCGTCTTCCTCTCTTGCTTCCGACATCGTCGACATCGCCGACATCACCCCGCTCTCGACATCGCTATCTGCACGCCTTCAACTCTCGTCAACATCGTCCACCATATCAACAGCATCTGCGCCCGTCGTTCGTATGTTTTCTTCATCTGTGCTCACCTCGCCGCCTAGACCAGACCTACAGCCTGATATCTAATGGCGCCTCACCAACCCCTCCTCCGGCGTTCACGCTCTGCGCTACCGCCATCCCCTGCACTAGTCTTCGAGCAGCCGTGCTCGCTATTTCCCGTACTGTGAGTCGCTCAATGTGCTCAGCTAGAGACGTTCTAATCATTGATGCATTGCTGCTCCGGCGCTGTCGAGTGCAGTATGCGGGACCCGAAGGCTGACGGTATATCATCGACTGATCACTCTGTCCGCCCTGGTATCGTCTGCGCGCCCTGGCGGCTCCTTTCACGTCTGTTTTCATTGACACCTGCAATATATCGATTTCCTGATTCCTCTGTCTGTCTGATGACATGATTTCATTGCCGCTGCTGAGCTCATTTCATTACTTATTTCCCTTACAACATGCCCTCCCTTGCATCGCTGTAGCTCACTTACTCGACTTAAGGAGCCTGTCTGTCTGGTGGGCTGGGGTACCTGATCGTCTGAAAGCACTGTAGCCCTGCGGGTTCGGGCGATATGTTTCCACTTAACGTGTCTGAACGCCCTGAGGGCTTCTGAATCTCCTGATCACGTCTGAATTTCTCTTTGCTGGATCAGGAGATCAGGAGATCAGGAGAATCAGGACACCCTAAGTCAAGTACTACAAGAACCTGCATTTACGGTCTGACCTGTCTGAACGGTCTGGCAAAGTCCGTAAGGCCCGATCAGGACATCCGGGATTTTGCTGATGCTCGAACTCGCCAGTCCAGGTATTCAGGAATCGCGGCATGCTGCGAGCACCAACATGGAACCGTTAGCAGCTCGTTCTCTAGGCAGAGAACCTCTTACTCACATGCCAGTGATCCTAGAAAGAAACAGTAGCTCACAGAGACCAGGAACGTCCGGAGCCTGAGGGGAGGAAGGGCTGACAGCGTGCCCGGTACGCGTATGCGAGTTATGCACACGCCCATCCGAGGGCTTTATACCGCACCTGATCGATACGATTAACGAGGAAGGCCTGCACCGCGTCACGCAGCAGATGGGGTGCTTGGGAAAAGGGAGACAGCGTGCTTTCCCGTCTCTCGAATGAGGAGCTGTACTCGTGAGTCGACGATGAACACTGCCCTAACTCCCTACCGCGCCGACCGACCACTCCCCATGCACAGAATCGTCCCAGCCTCGCGCGCAGTACTGCTCTTCTCATCTGTCCATCAGACGTGCGCCCGAGGACTTCTCCCATCCACATCAACGCGCAATACAGACGGGTCCCAGGAACCGGATATCCTGCGTATAAATAGCGCACAGGCACACCTACGCGCCGCATCGCTAGAACGAAGGCTCTCCAAGAGCCTGTTCCTCTCCATATGCGCGAGTCTCGTTATTCTGATCGGAGATCGGAGACATGAAATCTATTGTGGACGCGCAGCGGCACCATACGAATCGCAACATAGAAAAGACAGGGTCAAGGACTCGCGGTGGGGCTTACCAGTCGTAGAAACCCAGGGGACTTGACGACGGTGTGGAGGCACGGCCAAGAGTGCGTCGGGCGGAACGACGTCGCGCGTACGCAATGCCTATGCCTGTGGCGCGATTGGTGCGCACGAACTGGAGATCGGTGCTGTTTAGCACCGACTTTGCGCACGAGTATGCGCCATGGCCTGAACGTTGCTTACCGTGCAAGGGCACGTTGGCGAACATTCTCTGCGAGCGGGCGGGTATGTGCGCCGTCTTCGTGGTCGACGCCCGGGCCCTCTTAACGGTTATTGCGGAACGGAGCCTCGATCATGACGAGATGATGAACGCGGCGCGACGCACCGGTCGCTGGGCACCCGACGCATTGACGGCAGCACGGGGCCGCACTCGAGAGCGCATCGGGCGGGGATATGTCGCGCGTACGCAAGGCGTACGACGCGCCTGGTGCCCTCGTCCTAGAGAGAGCGTTGTTTAGCGGCGACTTTGCGTACTAGTACCCAGCCTGTCCTCGACGAAACTTACCACACAAGAACGCGCCGACGATTGCAATCTACGGATCGGCGGGTGTGCGCGGGTCGTCTCTACAGCGGATGCCCGAGTATGCTCGACGAGAACGGCTCCCAGTCACATCTCGTGGTGAGGCGTGTAAGCTCCTATTGCACCATCAGCAGCAGAGCGACGTGCCTGCGTTCTGTGCCGCCGCAAAGCCCAGCGATCTCTTGAGTGCTCGTGTTGGCGCAGTACGAATCGATCCCCGCCCAGCTCAAGTTCGCATCTATCGACACCGTAGCGGGAGGCGACAGCCGCAGATGGCGCATTCGCGCCCGCGGTGTGGCCGGCCACCTACCAAGGGTCCGACAGCGATCCGGGCCTGCACAGATGGTTCGGTCGGCGCACCAGTATCCGTCCCGAGCCTCGCATCGCATGTCAGACCACTCCCCGGCGAAAACCACGATGAAGTCGAGTTCGCTGGCGATAGTGCGTGTGTTCCTGACAAGGATTTCTGGGCAGCGAGGATGCGTAGGACCTGGGAGTTGCCGCCATGACATGTACGCGCTCGGTGTGCGATGCTGCGCAACCGGCGCGCCCGATGTTACGGAAACAAGCATACCTGACATTACGGAGACGAGCATACGCAAAAGCTGGTTTGCGACGCACCTGATATCGCTCTCCGTGGTTTATGTGGCGCGTCCCCGGCATGTTCCAGCCCCCCGTGTGATACCTAGGCCTCCTTGAAGCGGCGCTCACGGCCCTGGGCCCAAAGCAGCGACTGTGCGGGAGAGTCGGGAGCCGCCACAGAGTTGACGACTTAGTCTGGCCGATGTACGTTGCGGCGACCTATCGGGCGTATGGTCAAGGTGATAGCAAGGATTGATGTCCTCGAAAGACGGACAGCAGATGTCGAGGCCGGGTTTTCCCGTGCGAGCCTGCACCTCTTCAGTGGGATGTCACCTGAGGTCTTGCATCTCGCGCGCGAGTATACTGCGAGCTGCGAATGCTGACGGACGGGCTATTGAGAGTGTGATGGTTGGCATCGGCGCAGCGTGCTTGATGAACTGAAGAGGGTAGTTGTCAGCACTCGATTTGCAGACTACTCCCCGAACCAGATCCCACAGCGTCCCAGTCGAACTAGCACCGTACGTCAAGAGATCGGGGCACAGAATGGTTGGAAGTAACTGAATACGGCGAATAGAAAATCATGAGGGCAGGACTACAGGAGCTGTCGACGCGCACGCATTGGGCGAGCAGACACATTTTTACGACATGAGCTAAAGCTTCGTCGATCATGACATGATTCTACTAACCTCTAGGATACGTCATGGGGCTTTCCCATGGAGGGCTTTATCTTCTAGTGCCTTGAAATCAGCAAGCCTCGAGTACGAGTGTTGGTGAGCCTCGGTGTTTTGATTGTGCCATGCGAGTGCCATGATAGAACCGAGTAACATCAGACAAGACAAAGTCTAGAAACGATTGGATAAAGGCCTAGGTGCTTTGTTGGAGGCGCACAGTGGTGGAAGGGCTACCGACGAGCGCGAACTGCTCATGTCAGCGAGCCAGGGCAGCGAGTCGGAGGGAGGAGCGAGAAAGGATGATTGCGAACGAGCGCCCATCCACGTCTGTTCCTCGCGATGACGTCATTTAGCTGGTGGGCCAGACTCTGGCGCTTAGTGCCAGCGCGCACACGGTTGCGCGCGGCCGACTCGCCGCTCGTTCGGATTGAGGGCCGTCTGTCCTGCGCTTCAGCTTCCAGTGTGACGCCGTTGCTCTAAGACATAAGCTTTGTGCATGTACTTATCAGATCTATGGATAGAAACTGGTAGCGGCCACATCAACAGCACGGCATCGAACGTCGAATGGGTGCTGTCGCGTGTGGTGGCCTCTGGCTGCTCCGAGTCGTGAAGACCGCTCTCCTCACCGCCGCCGTCGAGGACGTGTATCTTTCCAATCCAAAGGTATATTTGGAGCCTCTTTATCAGTTTTCCTCGTCCGAACTGCTCATTCGTTATGTGAAGCACTCTACGGCGTCGCGGATGCAGACAGTGGCGCAAAGTAAGGTGCACGCGCCTGGCATCGACGCTCATGGGACTACTGCAATTTCCAGGAGGACTTGGGTACCAGGTTCGGAAGAGCACAATCCGTCTCTGATTACCCATAGTGACTACTACATCTGCTTAGCGGTGCGCACATCGCGGAGAGCGGATCACGCAGCATTCGCCAAGTCTGCCTGTTACACGCCCGCGTACCCTGCATAGCCAACTTTCATACTTTCGACCCTAGTCCTCAGTACCAGAGGCATCGCCAATACGCGTGCTTCAACACTTATCTACTGAAATTAGGATCAATCGAGCACTTCCCAAGGGACTTAGTTGTTCAGGCTCACCCTCAGAGTCATAGGCGTGACCCGCATGCGCTGCCAAAGGCAGGCGATCTCACCGTAGACCGATGCCCTCTCAGTCACTCCCATCCTCGTTTCGGCTAAGCCACTGGTATTCCAAACGTGTTCTGCCTTCTGTACACGTTCATACTCCGCGCTCATCTCCATGGTCAACCAGACGGTCCTGGAGTCGCGCGGCTCCGAGTCCGCAGGGCGCTCCAATGAGAGCCGCAAGAGTCGAATCCAGTTTGGCCTTTCCGGACGCGAAGGGAGGAGGAAGTCGGCGGAGATAGAAGCGGGCCAGTACTCGGCATGAAGTGTGGAAACCTCCTGAACCTCTTCGTCATTTGTGGCGACCGTGGAACTGGTTGAAGCGCCTGGCGAGGAGGGGGGATGTTCGGGAAATTCGGAGTAGGAGTTGACAATAGAGAAGCGGAAATTGGTGTCCCAGAACGCCAGTCGTTCAAGAGATACTGTCAAGTGGATCGAGTGAAGGGGCCTCCGAGACTGCTTGTCCCGGAGCATCAGGGTGGTTTCCAAGGTGATCTGCCTCTCCCTGCGCGCAATCTGCAGCGGCGATGTCGTGAATTCGAGCGCACGCAGGCCCGTGACGCTGCGAGGGGCGAGAGCAAAAGCCACTTCACCCGTGCAATCAGGCCCAGGCCAGAGATGATTGAGACGGGGTGAAGACTGGTCAAAGCTCTTGAGCAACTTCGATTTCGGAGGATCGGAGTAGCAACGCAAGATTGAGACCTCGATCGTCTGCGCTTGGACCAGATCCAGGATTATCGCAAGTGTATCTCGGGGCAAGAGAAGGGTGTGTAATGGTCGCCGGCTGTAATGGCAGTCGCAAGGATAGCATTGGATGAAGGTACCGACCGGAGAACCACGCCCGCTGGCCATCGGGGCGGAGGAAGGATGAAGGGGAAGTGCGGCGAGCCTGCCCTCTGCGTCCTCGCACTGTAGCAGAGCGAGAAGATCAGGGTCGCCACGCTGCACGCAGTCTTGGCACGGGTTTTGGCTCCCCGGTGGGATGCTTAGGGCGCCGAGCATTGGTAACTCCGTGAGATCGACGCAAAGCAGCTGCATGCTAGCACCTCGGGGAGTGAAAACACAGTCCAAGGGCGGGACATTTTCGGCCCATTCCAGCCGCAGCAGCGTTGCGAACTCAACAGGCCCTACTGGTCTGATAGTAGAGTCGAGAAAGTAGGACGGTGAGGGTGCCAATAGTGCGGGACAGGGACGTTCGGGGAAGGGGTCTTCAGGAAGGCCAGGCGGATGCATGATGTGCTGTTTCCGAAAGGCGAAAATGCTTTGATCCGGAATGGTCCTGATGATCTCCTCCTGGAGACGGAGGAATGCGTTCTCTCCCTCGCCGTAGATAGGGGGCATGTGGATGTCGAAGAGACCCATGAGGCTATAGGCGCGGTCTTCGACGCGGGTTGTCTCGCGCCTCGCAGCCCAAGACATCCTCTGCGCCACACTAGCCGAGTGCACCGGGGCCCGGCCGGTCAGAATGTCGACGTCGACCGTGATAACGTCGGACAGCGTAACGGCTAGCCCTAGCTTGGTCCCAAGGAAGGTCCAGCTGCGCGTCAAGAACTCGATACGCTCTGGTGCGATCAGCTCCTGGAGTGTCCATCCACGCCTGTGCCACTTGCTCTTCCAGAAGCAGGAATCTTGGGCCTGTGGGATATCGCCGTGGGGCACGTCCGCGAGGTATACGTAGCACATGTCGGAGAGCCGGTACCACTCGAACATCGAGTTGATAGCTTCCGAGAGCTCCGCGCTGCTCGACTTATCGATACAGCATGCGTCGTTCCACACGAGTCTGAACCCGGCCGAGCGAGCGACTCCGCAGAGACCCTTGATCTTGGTCGAAAGCGGCGACTCCGCGGAGAAGATGATGCTGACTCCATCGAGAATGGGTGTGTGTAGGTTGTCTGAGGGGGAGACGTCGTCACAGTGGTGGAATGAGGGCCAGTCGATCATGCAGCATCCATCGGGTTTATTCCGCGCCGCGTTCACTGCTGCCTGGATGCTCCGGACGTCGTCGAACGATTGTTCTCCGCCCTCGTCGGGAGTTCGCCAGACATGCGACAGGATGGCGTACCGGACCGTTTTGGGATCGTGCCATTCGAACTCGCCTGTCCATGTGTTTAGGAAGCGCATTCTACGAAAGTAATATTGTGAGTGATTTATCCTCTGTACGGTCAGTACGACACTGAGCATGTTTACCTGGAGGGGATCTATAGTGGCACTGGTGATCTAGAGGATGGCTCAGGATATGGGGAGGAGACTCGAGAGGGATGATGGCATGTCTAGTATGCGTGTGCCGTGTAGAGAGGCTGGGATCAACGCCTTATATCAGTGACATGAGTACCGCCAGTACCACAGCAACGACAACTATGGCGTGCTTGACCTTTACTGGGAAGTACAGGCTGCGGGCTAGTTAGCGCGAAGTTCTGTCACAAGGCACGCGAATGCCGCCTTGGGCGGGAGGATAGATAGCTGCCGATGACTCGGAAGCGACTGGACATCACCGTCCCATGTCCAATCGACACTGGTGCACAGGCCTGTGAGATAGAAGTCAAGGCACGCGAAGCGATGGACGTACAATCATTGTACATCTCCGACCAGGAGAGCTATGGGTATTTGGACGAGGCAGTACCCCCTGCTGCGGTTTTGAGCCGCAACCGGTGGTTCTCCTTGTGTGCCGGTCGATGCCGCCGTTCATGTGGTTCGTTCATGTGTCTCTGTACAATAGCTTCTGTGTCTGACTGCGGTCCACGTCCACAGACGCATTATTTCAAGCAAGCCGCCGTACTCGTAAATGGGGCAGTGAACACTGCCTCAGCTGCCCACCGCGAGCGGCACCTCCCTGCGCACAGGATCGATCAGGCCTTACGTGCAGTCCTCTTGCACACCCACGCGCGAGGACCGGACCGTATTCATGGACTGAATTGCGTGCGACGCCCAGTAAAACCGCGAAAAGCGCGCACAGGCGCGTACGTGCCGCCGAGCATGCGCTTCTCTAGACCCGGTGCCCCGCAGTCGCAGTCATGCCCACGCACGAGTGGAAACTGTCATTTCGGAGATTAGGATGTATTGTGAGCGCACCGGCGGCGCCATGCGAGACACAAGATAGAAAACATCGAGATAACACACGCAGGGAGACGTACCAGTCACTCAACACGTCGCGTCTTGACGACAACGTGTAGCTACAGCCCAGAGTAGGCTGGGCTGAACGACGTCGCGCGCGTATGGCAGACGTTCGGAGGGCTTGGTGTCTCCGTCGTCTATATTATGCGGTTTGGTACTGATGTCCGGAGGGGCGGGTATGCGCGTCATCCCTACGGTTGATGCCCGTATCTTCTCGACAGGGATATTCTCCCAATCTCGTCCCTCGATGGGATGGTGCACCATCGTGTTCCGTACCGCTGTGGTCCGAAGGAGCTCTACGCTGCTCGTGTTGGCGCAGCGGAACTCGCACCCGGGCTGCCCCTCATCCACTGCTACCGCTGTGCGCGCCAGCGTTCAAGGTGCGATCGACCATCTACCGACGACCGACGGCGATCTGGGGGTGCACAGCTGATCGAGGGCGCACCAGCAGCGTTCGGCTCGAGTAAGGTGTTAAAGAGGAGACGACTCACGCGTGGAACCAACGACACAGCTAGCGCCGATGGAGGCGATCATGGCGGTAACCTCGGCGGTGGCGCGCGTATTGCGACCGAGAACTTCCCAGTGGCCGGGACGTGCGGGTTTCGGGGGTGCCGAACGCGATATCCACGCACAGAGCGGGAAATAAACCGCGTTGAATACGAGTAATGCTGCGAGGAGTCGGGATATATGGTACGAGCGAGGCGGCAGTGGTCGTACGGAGGACGAAACGCGCATGCTATAGCCTATTGACCGTTCACCTCCGCGCGCTTTCCTGCGGTGAACGTACGGACCCCCAGAGCGGCGGATGGAGTTGAGAGCGGGAGGCAGCTGGGTATTGGGCGACGGAGTCTCGCCAGGACGGAGTTTGTCCGACCTGTCAGATATTTTTAGTCTGGTAATTGTGAGGCGTGTCGCTCTTGAGAGGCGGCATGGAGGCCGAGTGAGCAGCGCAATTCTACGCGTCGTGAGTGCGATGCGACTGGGACTGCCCTACGCCGATCACGAGGGTTGGGGCTTCGCCGCACATGATGTCCAACATCCCATCGGAAGGTGCGGTGGGCGACATTGGGACTGGAGACTTGATAATCTAAGGGGAATGCGTCAGCGCTTTCTTTGCGGTGCACTGCCGGAGCCAGGTACCTAAAGTTCCAGTGGAGTTCTTGCCGCACATGAGACGTATACAGAGAACAACGTATTTGGCCGGCGACAACAAACGATACAGCACGAGCGTTCAGCAGTGCAGCTAGTCGACGCGCGCATGGAGAGCAGGCTAGATGGAGTTTTCGACTTACCTCGGAGGTGCCCTATAGCACCTGGCCATGATCTATTAGCTCTCCTCGAGCCCCTACTCCGCAAGCCTGCGGTGTAGAAGCCTCAGGCTACCTGATTTGCGCCCGCACGAGAGCCATGACATAGTTAAGCAGGATGAGACGGTGCCAAGACCTACAAGAAAGCAAACAGAGAGCCAGAGCACTGTATCAACAGAGGCCCATAGTAGTGTAGCGGCGCCAGACGAGCGCGAGCTGTTCAGCGCAGAGTCACGGTCATGGAGGAGGAAGACAAGAGCGATGTGAATTAGCGCCCGTCTGCGTCTGTGGCCAGCGCTACTGTTATCATTGATGACGTCACCCGTTCGCAGCTCAACTCAGGCGCCCAAGCGCTCAACGTTCAACGTCAACCCATACGCCTCTCTCGACTTCGTTCATTCGCTTCAGCCGCCTGCCATCCTACCGTTATCCAGAAACATTCAGCCTGTTCCAAAGCATAGTTGTCGTACTGATAAAAAGTGCTAGTATGCCACTACTCACGCGGAAATTGCTTACTAGGCGAACCACGAATGCTCGCTTCCTGGAAACCTGCGTGTGAGTTCGTCTACTGAGGCATCAAGTCGTCTGAAGCCCAAGTCTAGCTGCCATGCCGATTAATACATGCAGAACGTATGAAGCATTGCGAACACACAACGGGGCAATACTACAATTGTGTCTGGGCCAGCCTCGGGGCCGTTTACCTTGACTCTCCTGTTGGCGAGCTTCGAAGATATTGTGAGCCCTAGGACAGTGAGTACCACAGCACACACATCTTATACCCTCCGATATTCTAGACTTCTCGCTTATCTCGCCGATATTACCTTGCGTTCCGCCTCAAAGTCCATGCGCTGAGCGGTCATACCAGTACCGTCGATATGCGACAACATCGGCCTCGCCGTGAGCGAAGACGTTCTCGCCGGAGCAAGATTTGCCTCGGCGACACCCAAGACTGAGGTCCGGTACAGTTGCAACGCGTTCACCCTATGTCTCGCAAGCTCGGAGATGTTCGCATGCACTTTGCAGGCGGCACGACGATCACTGCCCGGGCAAGGGAGCGCGTGAAGTCCAGTACGTCGTACACTCCCAGAACTATCGACGAATCATTGCCGTATATCGTACACCCAAGCCACGCCTACGCCGCAGGGGTGTTGAGCACGGGGTTCTTGCGTTCGGCCATATCCAGCACACGTCTCGTCGCGCGTCATGGGTCTCTCCATTCGCGCATGGGGCTAGGGTACGTGCTATCAGTCGCGTAGTTGAGCGATACCTTATCCCCCGCAGGACGAATCTGATTCTGCAAGCTTCGACGCGGATGCAACATCGAGTGAGCCGGGGAAACTCGTCGTACGTGCCCACCGAGGGACCGCCGCGATCCCGAGAGGCTACTTCGGTACGTTTCATTCACTCACAGGAACCCACGCGCACTAACAGCACATTGCTGCGTCTTCAGCAGAACCGTCCGTTGCCCTCACGCCCTCCGGCGAGTTGGGAGGCTCCTCTACCAGTGGGCGTGAGATTGCACGAGCGACGTAAGTGCGGGGTCTTACTGCTTCGTCTGCAAACTCTTTCAATGCTGACGGTCTTGTAGTGTACGACGCTGCACATCGCCCTGAGCGGAGGCCACAAGAAGATGACGCTCACGCGCGTCGGCTCTCTAACGGTCCTCGCCAGGCTATCCGACGCATGCACAATCCGGCTGGTTGTCCCGTCGACCGGTCACAACTAGACGGCCCGGACCCGAGCCTACTGCACGCTCTGCGCGGGCGGCCGGGTGATGCGGCACACGCCGGGGTATAATATATAACACTCGACACATGGGCTGTAGTCTTACAACTAGGCCGACGAGCTCGATGTTCGTATGGAAAATATACACATATCAAGACGTCAGAGAACGTCACGACTATCCCGAAGCCCCCAGAGATCCGGACGTGCGCCTACAACGCGCCCGAGGGAGCGTTCAGATCTCGAGTGGCCGCTGTACGCGCGGCGGGTGGTTACCGAGTGAGAGGCTCGTTCGCAAATATAATAGGTGAACGGAGACGTACCTGTCGCTCCAGCAAAAGCATTGTCGAGCCTTCGAGACATCGCCGCCACTTGCGACGCGAGGGCGTCGATGCGCGACATCACGACCGTGTTTTGCGAGGGTTGCTACGCCCCCAGCGCCGCGTTCTCTAGCTTCAGGGTATACATGCTCTTCTCCGTCATGGCGGGCCTTGTAGTCGTGTAATCTGTGAGTGCGAGAGCGTTTTCGCGTGACGATATCGGTGACGGAGACGTCTCTGGATGCGATGGACTTCCTGGAGATGGAAGTGAGCTAGGGCGAAAGGGCAGGGTTCCGAGACGACATGGCCGCATTCTTGTATGTATGCCGGTATATATGAGAGATCCTGAGAGCGTTCGTGGACGTCAGATCCGCTTGGTCGTGGCGCTGTTCGATGGGCGATTCTCCTCAGCGGTGTCGAGTCTATCGACTGCTGGAAGACCAACTGTAGCGCGATTCAGATAAGCGGGCGCGGTGTCGGTCTGGAAGTGATGCATAGCCTTACCTGAGGATGGCTGCCCGAGGGCCTCGAGCCGCGACAGCACCTCTGCCATCTGGGCGGAGAAGACAGAGTTTTGAGCGGAGAGACAGTCGACCCTAGAAGATAGCTCCATGTTCTGCGAGGCCATCGCGGACATCCGTGCCCGTAGCTCGTCGTTCTCGCGCTGCAATGCGGCGACACTGTCCTGCCCGACGTACCCAGTGGTAGGATGGTCGGTGTCTCCTCTTCTGTCATCGGCGTACGTGTTCGAGCACGTCTCGGAGAGAGGCACGGCTCTGAGTGTATCTTCGGCCTCGAGATGTATGGGCGAACCGCTTGACGGCTCGCAACGGAGCGTATCGGACGGTAGTTCGGGTGCGCAGGCGCATACCATATCGCGGAGGGGTTGGGCTACGCCTTCGCCTGAGTTTTCACCGTCGTGTTGCCCCCTGAACGTCCGGTGCTGCGTCTTGGGAGTTCAATCGGTCAGATTTCTGCAAGCCCGCCAGGAACCTCGCCGGAAAAGCGCACCCTGTTACTAGCTGTTTCCCTAGTCGCGCTGCTCGTAGGCCAACAAGACCTAGCGCGTGTATTGGAGGGAGTGCCGTTAACTTGTCCGCCGAGGTGGACCCCATTGTCGGGGCGAGCCACGCTCGTAGAGGCCGCAAAGGGACTGAGCGGGGGCGGCGTGATCGAGTCCTCCGCTTCGGAGATCGTATTGCCCAAACTTGACACGGCTGCGCCGCTCCGAGGCGTCAACGTCCCTCTTGAGCTGCTCCGGGCGAAGCCCGAGAAGGAACAAGCCGCAGAGCCGTTTGAAGCCGCACGAGCGACAGTAGCCATATGAGCTTGGGCCGTCTTGAGGCTGGAATAATTACTCCCATCGAAGGGAGCTGGAGCAACGGGAGGCGATGCAAAGGGTAGTGGCGACGAGTGCACTGTAAGAAGCTGCGAGGTTGTGGCGCGGATGCCTGCAGGCACTGTGCGACTGTGCCCGGACGGGGCGACAGCATCGCGTGCCAGTGATGCTGGCGGTGGCTGCTCCTCGATGATGTCCGATGCAGGGGGTATCCCCGCGAGCGATGGCTTAGCGGCAGGATGCGAGTCCATGGCCCACTCTGAGTACAGACTGGCGATGTCTTCGACGTCTTCCCCCAAAGCCTTCGGTAAGATCTGTATGGCAACACGTTAATGGCGTCGCTCACTTAACCACGCAGACTCAAACTCACCTCAGAGGAATGAAGATCGCCGTCGGAAGGTGGGCTCTCGTCTTCCCCAGCTTGTTCACCTGAGGCACAAGGGAGGGAGGCCGGATCTTCGGGTACACCGTTAGTCTCTCCTATCTTCGCATCATGCGAGCGGCCCCAAACACTCCCGGCCTTGGGGACGCGCTCATACTCCGGGCTCATCTCGACAGCCAGCCAGAGGGCCGCGGAGCCACGACTGGACGCAAAGCTCAGGCTGTCCACGGATCGTTCCAGTGAAAGACGCAGGAGTCGAACCGAGTTCGGCCGGTCGGGAAGTTCGGAGGGCAGCGGGAAGTCGGCATAGGCCAGCGTGTACTGATACCTCAGAAAGAGGCTGAAGCATGTCTGAGCCGTTTCATGATCCCCGACGCATGGAATCAGCTTCCTCCCATCGGCAGTGGCGACGAAGATCGAGGCACTCGGAGGACTTGACAGCGAGGAAGTCTCGGTCGATCCAGTTCGGAGGGGATCGATGTGAGAGAGGTGGAACTGGATCTTGGTGTCGTTCAGCCGCCCTAAGCCCGTTGACGAGTTGGGCGTGTGATCGAGAGATAGGCTCACCCGGACGCGGATGGACTGAAGGTGTTCTCCGTCGCAGCTCCCTGAGGCCGTGTTAGGAGGAGCCAGAGTGGACTCCAAGACGATGCTCTCCTCCCTGTAGCGCTCGACCTGCAACGGGGAGGCCGTGAAGCCATGCGCGCGCAGGCCGGCGATGCTCTGAGGAGCGATCGCAAAGGACGCCCTGTTCGGATGATCCGCAGCCCAGAGCACGAGAGGCGGGAGCGAGTAGTCCAGTCGAAGCGATTTGGACCGCGGGGGGTTCGCATGGTGACGGAGGATGAAAACCTCGACCGTCTCCGGCCTGACGCATTCCAGGATCCGTGCGAGCGCATCCCGGGAGTAGAGGACAATGTGGAACAGCTCGTCACCCCGCGAGAGGCACGGTGCGCACCGCTCGCACGCGACGTAGGTGCCGACGGGGCGACCGGGGCCGTGTCCGCTCCCGAACGCGGTGGAGGACGGGTGCAGGGGAAGCGCCGCGAGGTTTCCCTGGCCGTCTTCGCACTGCAGCAGAGCGAGTGTATCCGGTTCGCCGTGCTGTATGCACTCCTCGCACAGATCTCCGTATTGGGGGAGGAAGATCTGGCCGCAGCGTGGAACTTTCGTCAGATCGAGACATAGAAGCCGGATGCGAACACCTTGGGGAGTAAAGCTGCAGTCCAAGGGCGGGGCCACCTCGGTCCCTTCCAGGCGGAGGCGTGATGCGAATTCGGCGGGTGTTACTGGCCTCATGGTGGACAGGGTAAAGACGAGCGGAGAGGACGCCAGCAGAGCAGGATGTGTATGGTAGTTTGTAATGGGTGCCGACAGAACATTATGTGGGAAATGGTAGGAAACGGGGTAGACACGCGAGCGGAGCTGACTGTCGAGGATACACGTACTGCCCCAGGCGAAGATGCTTTGATCAGGGATGGTTTTGATGATCTCCTCCTGGAGGCGGAGGAAGGCGTTTCTGCCCTCGCCATAGATGGGGGCCATATGGACGCCAAAGAGGCCCATCAGGCAATAGGCCTCGTCCTCGACACGGGTCGTTTCTCGCTCCGCCGCCCAAGACATCCTTTGCGCCACGCTAGCGGAGTCGACGGAGGCCCGCCCAGTGAGTATGTCAATGTCGATCCTGGTTGCCTCAGCTAGAACGTCGACAAGCCCCAGTTTCGTTCCGAGTGCGCTCCAGCTGCTCGTCAAGAACTCGATGCGCTCGGGGGCGACGAGCTCCTGCAACGTCCACCCGCGCTCAAGCCATCTGCTCTCCCGGAAGTGGGATCTCATGCCCTGCGGGACATCGCCGTCGGGGACGTCCGCGAGGTAGACGTAGCACATATCCGAGAGGCGGTACCACTCGTACATCGAGTTGATGGCCTCGGAGAGTTCGGCGCTACTCGACTTGTCGATACAGCAGGTGTCGTTCCAGACGAGTTGGAACCCCGCCTCGCGCGCGACCTTGCAGAGGCCCTTGATCTTATCTGAGAGCGGCGATCCGGCAGAGAAGACCACGCTGAGGCCGTCGGGATTGGATGCATACAAGTTGTCCGAGAGTGTGGGGCGGTCAGAGAAAATTCGGCTGGCGTCGTTAGGGAAAGGCGCGTTCAGTGGGTCGAAGGCGGTCGCCTGTGTCCAGTCGACAGAGCACAGTCCCCTAGGCCGCTCCTGCGCGACTTTCGCTGCTTCTTGAATTTGTCGGACGTCGTCGAACGTCTGCTCGCCGCCATCTCCCGGAGTCCGCCAAACGTGCGACAGGATGGCATACCGGACTTCCGCCGGATTGTTGTGGCATTCGAACTCCCCTGTCCAGGTGTTCAAGAACCGCGGCATGCTGTGAAGACACTTGAGGAGAGCGTGAGCGAGAAGCTCATCTTTGACGTAGGAAACATCGCGCTGACCTGTCCGGGGCCCTCGAAGGGACTGAGAGCGCACAGGAGCTGGAGGTGTGGAAAGAAGGAGACGGGTTGACAACGTGCCCGATACGCGCGTGCGGAGGGGCTCGAGATCATATAACCATCTTTCACCGGTACGAGGTACGCCGGCATCAGGATACGGAGTTATGAGCGCAAACAGAACTGATGAACATGCCTTTCTCGGAAGGTTCAGTCCCCGGTTGCCACAGAATTGACATATCCGCACTGCTGTTCAGCACTCCATCTTCCTATAATGTCACCATCGCGTCCCTGCACTGTCAAACGTCTCAGATTTCAGGTGTGGCGTCTGGTTCGTTTGACAGCTGGCGAGGGCAGGCAAACTTGCACAGTCTCCGCACATGTTTGGTATTTGCATGTGCAGCGGCAATGCAAACTCTAGCTTCCTGGCGCGCGGCGTCTCCGCTCGCGCTCGGCATAGGGCTCCGGCGAGGATTCGCAGACGGCACTGCGCAGCTCATCACTCCACGGGTAGCTCTGTGAATGACAAACCGCTTGTATAACAAGGCTCGGGGCACACTCGATCAGAGCGACGCCTGGGGGTGGCGGGAGCAGCCATCTGTTCGGGAGATGGTGGGATTCATTGTTGACGCGCGAGGGTCGCCAAAATGATGCAGAATGTGCAAAGTGGCAGCCAGAAATACCACGCGACGTACCTATAATTCGACATTGCGCTCAAGGGTGCAAAATCGGGGCCAGGCTGACGAAAGTCGTGCATGGGCGATGTGCTCGGTACGATTGGAGCCACCATCTAAGGGTCGAGGTCGTTGAGCACTCCCTGTGGAGGCCGGTTTCCAGTGTGACCTCGACGCGGTTGAACGCACTCACGGATGTATGGGACCTGGAGGAGCTATTTCATCCGCTTGCAAGTGTCTGTGTCGTAGGGTCCGCCTGATTCATCCCGCGGCGAAAGTACGTATCTGTATAACAGCGCAGGTAGTCGAACTAAGCAAGGGCGAGGAGCGCACCCGCCGCGAGCCCGTACAATCCCGCCCCTGACCGCTACCTCGCAAACTACCGCGAGCGAGGCAGGAGACCGGAGCGGCATGCGGCGGGCGTGGCACGAGTTCCAGGTCGGGCGGACACTCTAGCAAGGCGCGACAGCGAGGCGGACAGTGCCCCCATGACGGTCAAGACGATGTCGGGACGAGGTCCTCCGTATCGATCCACACCTGCTCATCAATTTGCGCGCCCTCGCGAGTGGCTGCATCACAAGCATGCAGATTACGCGTCTTGCGAACAGAGCGGAGCAGATAAACGGCTCTGACGATAGCTATGTTGAGCAGGGCGCTGTTGTCGGCGGCGACGCACCTGGACGACGTTCCTCTCTTCGCGGCAAGCATACATCCAGCCTGGGAAGTCGAGGTGAGAAGCCTGCGGGTGGAGTGTGCGGCGAGCCACCATAAATTCCGGGTGATGCTACTGGGAAGCCCATGAGGAAGAGGTGGTATTGGGCGTATGGGGTTGCCAACGCACCCTGCCATCGCCCCTCGCGAGCGTGCTCATCGCGGCGTCCGCTACAGTGTCCCCATGGCAGGTGATCCAGTTTTATATTTCGAAGAGGCGATATGTTCGCCACAAACCAAGAGGGAGCGTCTCGCCAAGATTGACTGGGCAATTTTGCGAGGCGTGCTGGCGAGGCCGTGTCTGCCCGGAGGGATGTTGACGCGACCTAGATAGACGTCGTCTTTCTCTGCGCGAGGTTACTATGACTGCCTGGACTATGCAATGAGAGTGACTCACGCTTTTCGAACGATGTCAAACCGCCTGTCGGCGAGCTCTATCGATAGGCCCGGTACATACCCTTGGATGAACTGAGGTAGACGGGGGGAGGGTTAGCACCCAGACGGCAAGCAAACTTATCAAGTAAACTAGTAGAATCCCATCCCTGTCAGTCCGTCGCAGTATACCAGATACATTCAGAGTGCGCAACTCGCGGAACAGGGCATCGACAAAAAAGGCACAGAACGAGAAGAGACGAGCGATCGATCCGTAAGCATTGGCCGGGCCAGAGACCTCTTGCAATGTACACGGAAGGTACCGGCGACGAACGGTGTACAGCTTACCGGGATGCCCCACTATATACATTGTTCAGTCCTAGTTTGATGCTCTTTTCGAGCGATATCGTCTCCAGCTGTCGCCATGGATCGCGGGTGATACCGAGTGTCCGGGAGCCTTGCCAGAGCCAGGTAAGGAGGACCGAGCAGTATCAGAATGGTATGAGGAACAAAACCGAGGATTAGGGAGCCTATAGCTCCGCGGCAGAACGACGCAGTGAGGTGGGAGGTGTAGAGGCTCAGAGCGACCAGGCAGAATCCAGTAAGTAGTCTCCGTGGCAGACTGTAGGGTAGATGACAGTAAGGAGCAGCTAGGGAGCAGCCTGCAGGCGCCCGTCTGCGTCCGTGGCCAGCGCTACCACGGATGACGTCAGCTCGCTCTCTCGCCCGCTGCCCGGCCGAGGAGTCTTGAAGCTTAAAGCTTAAGATCTTAAGTTGAAGCTTGACTTGCTCTTTCCTCCTGCGCCTTGGTATAGGTGATCGTCCTCCCCCGCTCGTATGGATCACCTTCGTCTGCCTAGGGGAGACAATGCGCCTTGCCTGCGCTCCCGCCAAGTTCTGGGCTCATGCTCTTAACTACCTTTGCCATGAGTACTGCGCCTTACCACGGATGGGCGCGGGATGGCTCTGACGCGAGGCTATGGCGCGCGCGCTTGCATCGCGATGGGCCCTCGCTCGGGGGCAGGGTGTACCAAATAGATGATAGCGGACGGAGAATACTAGACACGATACTCGTTACACTGTGTACATATCTCGGATCGGGACCTTGTGCCGAAGACGCGAAGCATACAAATTCCAGACCGAGTCAGATCATCGGAACGCCCTTGTCAGAAGCCGTCGTACGCTCCTACGTAGTGTCGACGCGGGCGGAGGAGAAGGCGTAGCCGCTGTGCACGATAGGATACCGACACGGTGTAAGCAAGTTGGAGGACGTGAACGGGATGGAGACGACAGGTGACTTACTTGCGGATGCCGCGAGGGCGTCGATTCTCCGCCACATCGCAGCCATCTGTGCCTCTAGCGCGGCGTTCTTGGTGGCGAGTGCGGCGTTTTGTTCGGCAAGCGCAGTGTTCCGGCCGGCAAGCACAGCGACCTCGGACTTCATCTCCTCGGCCACGGCGGACATCTGCGCGCGCAGCGCGCTGTTCTCCTGCCCCAAGGCATCCACCCTCTCCTCGAGCGCCGCACCCTGCTTCGTCCTAGCGTTCGTGGGCGGATACACAACGTCCGAAAAGTGGCTGGGGGCCAGCGGCGTCGCAGAGTCGCTGTTCACGTCGGAGGGCCCGCCCTCTCCGGAGGCGCTGTCGGCCTGCGCCGTTGCCGTCTCGCCTGGGTTCTCCGGGAGGCTATTGGCCTCTGGGGTGTGCTCGTACTCCTCGCTCGTCTCAAAAACGAGGAAGACGGCGCGCGAGCTGGTAGGAGGATAAGTCCTGTATTCGGGGGAGCGTGCGAGGGAGACTCGTAGTGTTCGAGCTTGCTCTGGCCATTCAGGGCATGTCCGGATGAGAAAGTCGCATTGGGCAAGTGTGTATCGAGAGGCGACGACATTGGTGCATGCATGAATCTGTTCATTATCGCTGCCTGGCACTACTAAGAGTAGGTCAGTCGTGAGAGAGGCATTGCTTGCCAAAAAGCAGAACTTGACACTGTCAATCCAGGCGGCTTCAATTGGAGAAAGGGGGGGGTAATCAAGCGAGAGTGGTGCCAATAGTCGTTCAATGGTTATAAGCAACCTAATGGAATGGAGGCCGCCGTTACGAGGTGCGAGGGTGGTCTCCAAGGTGATCTGCCACATCCCTCGCTTAGCCAGTAAAGGGGACGCCGCGAAGCCAAGCATCTGTAGATTCGCGACGCTCTCCGGGGAGAGGGAAAAGGCGACTCCGTCAGGAGAATCCCCAGACCACAAATCGAGCGCCGGGAGCACTGTTTCGGAGCCCGGGAGCCTGAGGACTCGGAGTGACTTCGATGGTCGGGGATCCGGACAGTGCCTGAGAAAGCAGACCTCGACCATCTCCAGCTTAACGCCTGTCAAAATCTCCGCGAGCATACCTTGAGGGAGCCGAAAAGCGCGGTATTGTGTCCTGTGAGAGCAACTTGACTGCGTGCATGGGGTGTGGGTACCAACGAGTGAGCCATGCCCGGCGTCGGAGGAACGAACAGGAAGTGCAATGAGGCGTCCGTACCTATCCTCGCATTGCAATAGGGCAAGCCTGTCCGCAAGGGGAAGCGATGGGGTGTGTTTGCACGACTGCTCTTCGCGAGGCCATCCGGCGGACTGGAAGTGTCGCTGCACCTCTGGATCCGTCAGATCCAAGCATAATAGCCGCACGCGGGCACCTTGAGGAGCGAAGGCACAGTCCAAGGGCGGAACATCCTCGTTCCCGTGCAGGCGCAGTCTTGACGCAAAGTCGGAGAGGGCTACCGGTCTGACGGTAGAGAAAAGAAAGGGGTCCAACGAGGGCGCCAACAAAGAGGGTGCGTAGTAATTGATGCTATTGGCATGGCAGGTCCACCCATCGTCAAAGCGACTGGCCGTGAAGATGAGTGCCTTCCCCCAGGCGAACGTGCTTTGGTCGGGGACAGCTCTGATGACTTCCTCCTGCAGGCGGAGGAATGCGTTCGTCCCCTCGCCGTAGATGGGAGACATGTGGACACCGAAGAGTCCCATCAGGCTATACGCCCGATCCTCGATGCGAGTTGTCTCTCGCTGCGCAGCCCACGACATCCTTTGTGCGACGCTCGCCGAATCCACGGGGGCCTGGCCAAGGAGGATACCGACGCTGATCTTGGTGATCTTGGCTAGAGTGTCAGCAAGCCCCAGTTTCGTCCCCAGAAGTGTCCAGCGAGACGTCAGAAACTCGACGCGGTCCGGGGCGATGAGCTCCTGTAGCGTCCACCCACGTGTATGCCATGTACTCCGCCGGAACGGGTTATCCCAACCCCACTCAGGGATTACGCCTTCGGGGACGTCTGCGAGGTAGACGTAGCACATATCCGAGAGGCGGTACCACTCGTACATCGAGTTGATCGCCTCCGAGAGCTCTGCACTGCTCGACTTGTCGATGCAACACGTGTCGTTCCAGACGAGATGGAACCCCGCCTCGCGCGCGACCTTGCAGAGGCCCTTGATCTTGTCTGACAGTGGCGACTCTGGGGAGAACATCACGCTGACGCCGTCGGAGAGGGATGCATTTAGTGTGGCGTTGGGGAAGATTCCGCTAGGGGAATTAGGGGAGGGGTCGTTCATCGTGTCGAAGTCGACGATTGGTGCTTCAGGCCAATGGGCTGGATATGGTCCGCCAGGCTCATTCTCCGCGGCCTTCACATCCGCTTGGATCCGCTGCACGTCGCCAAAGCTCTGCTCGCCGCCCTCCTCGGGAGTCTGCCAGACATGCGATAGGATGGCGTACCGGACCCGCTCCGGGTCGTTGTGCCACTCAAACTCGCCCGTCCAGGTATTCAGGAATCGCGGCATGTTGCGGACACTAACTGAGTATTGTGAGCAGCCCTGCCCATCCGCAAGAGCCTTTACACTTAACTTACCGGCCTGGGATTCTAGGAAGAAACGGTAACTCGCAGAGACCAGGGATGTGGACAGGGGAGGCAGGGCTGACGGCGTGCCCGGTACGCGTGTGTGGGTTACGCGCAAGTACTGGCGTTCAAGGGCTTTATACAGCCCCCATCGATACGGAGCACGACGGCTGGCGCGTGCGAAGCTCATGGCACGCGGGAAGAAGCGACTGAGTTGATTAGGCAAGAAGTTCTATTCCATGACATGGAAGCCTCGGAGACGCGCGCCCAGGGTTCTCTCTCTCTCGCTGTCGCGCCGCCAAACCTCCCGGTTTCTGCCATGATAAGCATGCATTGGACTGGGGGTGCATTTCGACGCGGATTGGCACTGTGATTACGCACTCCTCAGCGAGGAGACGTGCTCGTGAGTGCGGCGGTACACGAGCACATCGGTGAGTACTGCCCCAGATCCCTACCGCGGCCAACACCTGCTCACGCCCAGGAACACCTCGGCCTCGCGCGCGGTACTGACGTTCTTCTGTTGCACAATCGCGTTCCGTACCATGGCGGTCCGAAAGTGCTTTGCGCTGCTCGCGTGGGCGCAGAGGGAGTTGAACTCAAGCTGCTCCAAATCCGCCACAGCCGCTGCGCGTGCGAAGAGGTGGCGACGCGCGTATTGCAGCCGAGGACCTCTCAGTGGCCGGGACGTGCGGACTTGCCGAGGTGCAGAACGCAATACCCGCGCACAGCGTGGGGAGTAGAGGGCGTTGAGTGCGAGTGGTGCTGCGAGGAGTCAGGATAGGCCGTACGACAGAGGCAGTGGTGGTATGGAGGACGAAACGCACATGCGAAGGCCCTTGACCTTCCCCTCCACAACCTTCTCTGAGGCAATGGTCCAAGTCCCAGAGCGGCGGCTGGGGCCGAGAGAGAGAAGCGGTCGCGTACTGGGCGACAAGATTCGGCTAGGACACGGTTTGGCGGGCTTGTGAGCGCTCCGGCGAGGCAGCTTTAAGGCTGGATTCGCGACACCAGTCCACGCGTCTTGGGTGCGACGCCACTCGGTTTGGCCTATGCCGGACGTAGGGGTGGGTTTGCGCTTGACGTATGGTGCCGAGCAGCCTGTTGCAAAGTGCGATCGTAGGCATCGGTACGGTGTGCTTTATAGTCTGAAAAGTGAACATGTTAGCACTCTATTTGCGGGATACTCCCCGAGCCAGAGTCCGCAAGATTCCAATCCAGTATTGCCGCAGATGTGACGGACTCATGAGCTGCATGATGAGCATAGCCGATAGCGAACAACACAGAGTGAGTGAACCAGGGCTGCAATTTGTCGACCCGCATAGGTTGAGCAGACCATTTTTTGCAACCTACCTGTAAGATGCCCCATGAAAATTGGCTGTGACACGCTTGCTGCTCTCGAGCCTCGAACTCCGCAAGCCTTTGGTATCCGAGCGAAAGTCTGCCTTGCGCATGGAACCTGTAGACGAGGGGTACGCGGGGATGTTTCGCTTAGTCAGAGGTTCACAGCGATATACAGCGGTGTAGCAGCCTGGACAAGCCTGGACGAGCGCGGTAGCTCAGCGCTCAGAGAGGATGGTGGAAGAAAACAACGATGCAAACGAGCGCCCGTCTGCGTCCGCTGCTAGCGCTAAGTAGCGCCGATGACGTCACCGAGTCACGGCCAAACTGTAGCGCTTGAGAGGCGGAATATTCACCCGCTCGCTCATTCTAACGTTCAAACGCTTCAGCTGGCCGCTGTAGGCATCCTACCGCTATCCGACACTACCGCGCTATCTGCAGGAAGGATGCATGAGTTTTAACATCAAGGTCAGACTCTGGCAAGAACCACCGGGCGAACTTAACTTGGATACTCACTTCCTGTCAGCGCGGTCTGCGCACGAGCGAGTGTACCTAATCATCAAGTTCCCCGGAGCCCAGCAAGGACATGTAAAGTGCATAAAAGCTTAAAAGAACACAATAAGCCAATACAATCGTATCTGGGCCACTGCCAGGGCTGCTAACCTGGGTCTCCTGCCGACACGCTTCTCGGAAGACATCCGAATACGCGCCAAGCTGAGTACCACAGCACACGCAAGTTCTACCTTCCGCTATTATAGGCTGCTCGCTCATTTCGCCAAGACTACCCCGCGTCTCACATCACAGTCCATCCGCTAGGCGGCGGTCGCCCCAGCCCCGTCGATATGCGACGACAGCGGTCTCGCTGAGAGGAAAGTCCGGTACGGCTGCAACGCGCTCACCCTTGGTCGCGCAAGCTCCGAGATATTTGTATGCAACCTGCAGGCGGCACGACAACGATTGTATGGACAAGGAAGCGTGTAAAGACCAGTATGTCGTACACGCCCTCAACTCTCGGCAGATCTCTCTCATTCTTTACATATCTAGTCGGATGCGCATACGCACAGGGATGCGACCGTACGCATCGCGCGCCTTCTCGAAGCGCTATCGCGCGCCCTGAGCCTCGACATGAGCGCGCGGGGCCGGGGTACGTGCTCTCAGTCGCGCCGTCAAGCAGTACATTATACCCCACAGGCCGAACCTGACTCTGCCAGCCTTGATCACGAATATCGCGGTGAGGAAGCTGCGAGTGTGATAGGGAAACTCGTTGTACGCGTCCGAAGAGCGGCCAGCACGATCCCCAAGATAAGTACCTCGGTGCGTTTCGTTCATCCATAAGAATCCACGCGCACTAACAATATCTGCTCACCGCGTCGAAGGGTGGGCACTGCCCGAAGCTCGTATCTAGGATTGCGCGGGCGGCGTAAGTGAAGGCTCTTACTTATTCGCTTTCGAACTGTTTCAGTGCTGACCGACTTGTAGTGTACGGCGCTGCATATAGCCTTCAACTCAATCCGCAAACAGGTGAAGTCTATCTGTGGGACCTCTCTAGACATTCTCGACAGGCGTCAGGCGGGCGTGCAATCTATCTAGTAGTCCCGTCGACTAATCCCGACCGGGGGGTTGAACCCGTCTCTGTTTGGTGTGCGCGGGCGGCCGTGTGGTGCAGCACACGCCATGGCAGTAGTTACTGAGACAATATCACCAGCCGCGCCGCTGACGGGGCCTAATACTACATACACGACTATAGCCTTACAACTTATGTCCAACATGACGATTCCGGTGTTAGTAGCTACCTTGGGTACGGGATATACACCTTTTCAGACATTAGAGAGCGCCGAAAGACTGTCGAAACCGTCAGAGATCCGGATGTGCGTCTACAACGGGCCCAAGGGAGTGTTGTGATCTTGAGCGGCCGCTGGACGCGATCGGGTGGTTACCGGCGAATGAGAGGCCCGTTCGGAAATAGGGTAGGTGAATAGAGGCGCACCTGTCGCTCCAGCATGCGCGTCGAGCCTTCGAGACAACGCCGCCACTTGCAATGCGAGGGCGTCGATGCGCGACATCATGAATGCGTGTTATGAGGATAGCTCCGCGCGCAGCGTAGCGTTCTCCAGGTGTAGGGTATGCACCCTCTCCTCCGTCATGGCTGGGCTTGTCGTCGGCGTGTAATCGGTGAGCGCGAGAGCCTGTTCTGGTAACGGGATCGGTGACGGAGACGTCTCAGGATGCGATGGATATCCTGGAGATGGAGGCGAGTCGTGCGATGACCGTTGGGACGCGAGCGCGCCATCATTGGAGGTCGCCTGTGAGTCGGCGGACCGTGTAAAGTCGAGTATACTCTGTCGAACGAATGAGGACCATATGATTTCGCTGAGACGCATGTAATAATGAGAAAACATACCGTTGACCGCCACGATTGTCCAACATCGCCGAGCTCATCCATGACAGTCGTATCCCCGGAGTGCATAGAGTTGATGTCGATGCCTAGACTGCTCATTTCTCTTTCGAGGCCACTGCTGCTCGGGGTCGTACTGAGTGTCGGTCCTGATCGATTCCCCATTAGTAAGGACAGGTCTTTCGGAGTGTGATTGGTCCTCGGATTCGCACCTTGTGTTGCGGTCGGGCTGCGCTCTTGAGATAGACCCGCCAGACGGCCCCGGGAGAGATGTTCCGCGAGCTGGGAGCCTCCTGCCTCATCCGCGCTCTCGGCGCCACTATCCGCTAGCTGCTCGCTGGGATTAGGCGTGGGAGGCGTCCGTGGCGCAGAGAACCCTCCAGCACGATGTGAACTTGAAGCAGCGACCGAATTGGAGGGCGAGCCGGGAGGACACTCCGGGTAGGTCATAGCCGCCTGCGAGGTGCGCATGTACACATCAGTTCCACACATGAACATAAAGAAAGGACGCGCTCACCTGAGCAAACGAAACGGCACCGCTATAGGATTGAATCACCTCCTGATCGTCCGCGCCTGGGACGATTTCTGGCGTGCTATCGGAGCCCTCGTCCTCTGACGCGTCGTTCGAGCAGTCGAAAGTACTGTCGGTTTCGGGGACGTGTTCAAACCTCCCGCTCATCTCCACGACCAGCCACAAAAGCCTAGAGGCGCGAGGAACCGAGGTCGGCCCACCGGACGGGCGCTCGAGGGAGAGCCGCAGGAGTCGGCTCTCGTTGCGCCGCGCAGGATATGACGGGATGAGGAAGTCGGCGTAGGCGAGCGTGTGTTGACACTGGACGTCCAAGTCGTAGACTGACCGGATCCGCTCTCTGTAGCCGATACATGGCGCGTTAGCAGCTACTGGTGCCGCGGAGGTCCCGGAGGAGCCAGGTGCGAGGAGACTCCCAGGGGACCGAGCGAGGGAATGGGTGACGGCGAAGCTGAACTTCAAGCTTTGGAACGATCCCTCTTCCTCCAGAGACAGCTTCACGCTCAACGACTGCTGGTATCCGTCGTCACAGTCTTGCGGAGGGGCTTCGTCACAAGGCACCAGAGTGGTCTCCAACGCGATCGCCGATGCCGAGCGCGTAACCTGCAGAGAGGAGGCCCAGAAACCAAGCGAACGCAGGGCTGTGATGCTACCAGGAGCGATGGCGAAGGTCGCGCGGTCAGGGCTATTTCCGGGCAAGAGATCGAGGTGCGGTAGAGAGTTATCCGACTGAAACGGCTTCAATGTTGGAGGATCCACATGACGACGTAGGATAGCGACCTTAGCAGCCTTCGGCTTGACATACCGCAGGATCTTCGCCAGCACCTCTCGGGACAGGAGGACGGTATGGAACGGTTCCTCAACCGACCAGTGGCAATTGCAAGGGTCGCTCCGTATGGAGCTGCCAATCAGACGACCGCGTCCGCTTCCTACGTCAGAAGCCGGGGGGTGCAGGGGGAGCGCGACGAGGTTCCCCTGGTCGTCTTCGCACTGTAGTAGCGCGAGTCTGTCTGGTTCGCCACGTAGCATGCAGCCCTCGCATAGATGTGCGTCGCCCGGTGGGATAATCCTAAAGTGTCTTGACAGCGTCGTCAGGTCCAGGCACAGAAGCCGCATGCGGACGCCTTGCGGGGCGAAGACACAGTCCAAGGGCGGTACGGACGGTGCCCTTCCAAGGCGAAGTCGCGAGGCGAATACGGTGGTGGTCATTGGCACAACGTTAGAGTCGCCAAAGTGGAACGGGGACGGTGCTAGGAGGCTGGGGCGCTGGCGGTCAGTGTGAAGATAGGCGATCTTGGACCGAGGCTGAGTATCCGGGATACAGGCTCGTCCCCAGGCGAAGATGCTTTGATCGGGGATTGTCCTGATGATCTCTTCTTGTAAGCGCAGGAACGCGTTTTGGCCCTCGCCGTAAATCGGCGACATGTGGACGCCGAAGAGGCCCATCAAGGAGTACGCCTCGTCCTCGACGCGAGTCGTCTCTCGCTTCGCAGCCCAAGACATCCTCTGTGCGACGCTGGCCGAGTCCACCGGAGCCCTTCCGGCGAGGATGTCGACGTCGACGCCAGTGGTCTCTGAAAGCTCTGCGAGAAGCCCCAGTTTCGTCCCCAGGAATCTCCAGCTGGATGTCAGAAACTCAATGCGCTCCGGTGCAATGAGCTCCTGCAACGTCCATCCGCGCTTGTGCCATTTGCTCCACCGGAAGCGGGACTCGGAAAGGTCTTCTTTTCGAGAGTCTCCGTCGGGGACATCCGCAAGATAGACGTAGCACATGTCGGAGAGCCTGTACCACTCATACATCGAGTTGATCGCTTCGGACAGCTCCGCGCTGCTCGACTTGTCGATGCAGCACGCGTCGTTCCAGACGAGTCGGAACCCGGCCTCGCGCGCTACTCCGCAGAAGCCCTTGATCTTATCGGAGAGGGGAGACTCGTCAAGGAAGATATCGCCGACCACGTTGAGGGGGAGTGCGTCCACTGCGTCTGGGGTTGAGAGATAGCCAGATGTTCCGCCAACAACGCCGTTAGCCGCGAAACACGCTTCTAACCCGGCCGAGGAAGATGCCTGAGACGAGTCGAGAAACCCGGGCGCATCGCGTTTTTGCCGAGTTCGCAGGACACCGGCTTGGATTCTCCGGACGTCGTCGTATGACTGCTCGCCGCCCTCCTCCGGGGTTCTCCAGAAGTGGGAGAGGATGGCGTATTGGACCTTCGCAGGGTCGTGATGCCACTCGAACTCGCCCGTCCAAGTGTTCAGGAAGCGCGGCATGCTCTCCTATGGCAGACCGGGTGAGCGACACAATCTTGAACAGACAGAGGAATTCGTTCCAGTAACTCTCACCTATGCGCGGACCCAAGCGGACTCGATTATTCGCCGCAGGACGAGAGATGTGGAGAGGGGAGAACGGTCGTCTGCGCGCCCGTTACGTGTGCGCAGCTTACACTGTGGACAGCCTCGAGCTCAACACCTGTGTAAACGCGCGTGCTAGGCGCGCGCTGTGTTAGTACCCTTGACATTTCGGGCAATGTCACGGTGGGCGAACCGTCTGATTGCCTCGCATGTATACCAAGCCCCTATGAGGTTTAGGACGACTTCCTCCAGGGAGGCACGCAGCTTATGTGGGCGGAGCAACCCCTTGCATCCGGGCATGAAGCCGGGCACGCATAACGCCGGCTTTTGCGAGGCATGAGCTGCCAAATCCTGTCGACAAGAGGCTGCGTTTGACGTGATCGTGCTAGTCAGTGTCCAGGGGAAGGCGCGTGGTGAGCATACGGAGCTATGCCAGCAGTGCAACTCAACTTTGAGGCAAGAGCAGGCCTTCTCGGCGTTCCAGTAGGTAGAGCGAGCAGAATGTAGAGTTCCATTGCCGTTTCATAGCTGGAGCAGCCTCGCAAGTGGATCGAAGCGAGAGCGAGCGAGTGAACAAGCGAGTGAGTTCTGCACTGGGGGCCGTTAGTGCTCGAGCGCTTGAAGCCTCCTCGGGAGCAGTGCATGCCGGTGCGCGCCGACGCATGATCGAGGGAGTGTATATGTGTACTTCTATTTCGCAGCCGTACATCATGGCACACCAGATAACTATGCCCATGTGTCCTTGAAGCATTCGCCTGCACTCCGGGCAGGCATGCATCACAGCATTGCTAGCCTTCACCGCAGCATTTCAAGCCCAGGGACTTAATCTGTGTAGGAACAACTCGTACAGTTCAACGTACGGTTCGGAGTGTGAGCCGGCCAGAAATAAACAAGGTCCGAGAAGTTACAGCATTGTTGAAGGAGCGACAGCACGAGGTCTCAATCTCTGGGGTTGGACACGGCTCACTGACGCATCTCTTGCTTAGGAACGCTCGCCGTACGGCGTGGCGTAGTACGACTCCTCGTTCGCCTCGAACGCTTTGCCTTCCCGTGCGAGGTTGCCGGATGGCACCGCACGATAGCCCTTGTTCGCCCGATTGACCTTCACGAGGAGCGCGATGACGACCGCGAGCATCGCCAGCACGGCGGCGAGCATGCCCAGGATGACATAGGAGCTCGTCTTCAGCGTCGAGAGATCGACCGGCTGGGTGGTAGCATCCTCGGCAACAGCCCCTGCGACGCGCACGGAGTCTGCGTCCGCGCCCACGGCAGCGGTGCTACTGGGGATCATCAGTGAGGATTCGACGGGGCGGAGAGTATATCAATAGTACGCACGTGGCAGAGGCGTCGAGAGAGGAGCTGGTCGCCGCGATACCGGTAGCGCTGTTCGGGGCTGCAGCGGGCGTCGACGAAACGTTGTCCGCGACGCTGGTGAGGCTGGCCGCCGCGACGCTCCCGGTGAATAAGGGGCGGTCGGTAGGGAGCACGGTGGAGGAGGCTGCGCCCGCGGTCGCTTGCCACTGGTTCTCAAACGCGAGGACGCGCGCCAGGTTCAGCGCATCGGCCTCGGCCCACGCCTGCGCCTGGTCCGTCGTCTATAGCGCGATGTCGGAGTCAACGTCTTGCGTAACTACACCGCTGAATCCATAATTCGCTCACACTTAGGAGGCGTATTGACGGGGACGAGCGCGCGTCGAGGGTGCCGTAGTCGTATAGCTGATATACGTTGCGGAGGAACGAGTCGCCAAGGAGCATGTCTATGCAATACCAGGAGTGTGAGGAGGACACTGTCGTACTCGTCAAGGAGCATGGTCGCGTACCTTCTGTCGAGCTCGCGGTTCCACCAAGTATCGTGCCGTAGCAGGTGAAGCTGCCATTCGGATACTGAAACACATCGATGGCATCTACTGGATGCATGGGATAGAGGTGGCCTCTACACGCGTGACATTCGTCAGCCCTGTCCGTCGTACGCGCTCACATCGCGAGAGATGCACCGTAGGAAAATGCGTACCCGAAGGAAAACGTGATGTTCAGTTTGGTGTTGCAGGGCACAAAGTACGCGGTCTGCCCTGGGCCGGCCAGGCCAACGTCGGCGGGGACTAGCTGAGCTCCAGGCACGTTCTTGTATATAGCGTGCGTGAACGCGGCTGGTCCTAGGGCTATTGGAGAGGATCAGCCGTCCTGCTGCAACGGCGATTCCCAAGCGCGCGTGGAGGAGGACTCACCAAAAGAGCTCCCGGTATCGAACGTCGCGACGACGCTATTCTCCGGTACCGAGATGTTGTATGCCGACAGGATGTCTGCCGACATGTTCGTATGGGCCGTGATCAGCTCGCCGTTGACGTATATGCCGTCCATCACCGACGTCCACTGGCCAGGGAAGATGCTGGGAAACACCGGGGCGTCCACAATGTCGGTCATGTTCGACAGGACTTCAGCTGTGTGCGCGGCGTTACGTTTTGCGATGCTACAGAGAAGCTTAATAGGATGGCTTACAGATAGTGAGAATACCGCCGTCGCTAATCCCAACCTCCGAGCGTGACATGAGCCATGTCATATAGTTCGGTAGGTCGGGCTGGTTCTTGAATATCTGGTTCATACGATCAGTGGTCTGCTTGACCGGTAAAAACGTTGTCGAAGGTCACAAACATTGTAAATGATTGGGATCCCATTATCGGCGTAAGATCCATTGTGTAGGAGCGAATAAATTCCCGAATTCGAAGTCCTGCACGTGAATGTATGCCACAGAGTCAGCAACTGCCCCACGGTTTACTGCGCCATTTACACCAACTCACCCGCCCAAACCTAGAATGCCATTATACAACGCGGGGTTCGTCGATCCGTTGTAGGAAAGCACTGCGAAGCCACAATTAGCTCATTATACACAACTGAGCCGAGGCAAACGCACTGATGGCTTGGTTGCTGATAGAATACGGCCCGAGCTCGAGATCGGCCAGGACGATGGGGCCAGTAGAAACGGAGCCGTCGCTGCGCATTTGCGGCTCAATCAACAGGGACCTGCCTCCGAATCGGGCAAGGGTGGGGCGTACACGTAGGTGCTGGTCGAGTTGATCCCAGTAGAAATCAGGTTAGGCGGCTCAGTCACCCCGGCGGACCATGGGTCAATCCACGTATCGGAGCTACCGGTATCGAGAACAAGCTGTCGTTGGTCGCGTTCAGCGATCCCTCACGGCGTGGCAGTTGACGCAAACGTACCTGATACGGAACTCCGTTCACGTAGAGCGTCGCGGTGTACTCGTCGTTGGCCGCGTGCGAGAATCCGAAACCGGCGGGACCGTTGTTTCGCGAGACAGATACCGGATGGGTGGACGGGTCCGAAGAAGCACATGAAGGGCTCGAGAATGCAACGAGGAGAGAGAAGCAAGAGAGGACCTCGAACGACCGCATGACAAAGTGTGTGTAGACTTAGAGGAACTTGAAGTATAACCGCCTCCCGAGAAATGAGAGGAGCAGTGGCAGGAAAGGTGGGGAGGGGGAGCGAAGGTCGGCAATGGTGTATCAATATATACGCTCAGAGCTGGTCGGCCTTCACGGCTGTTCATCGCAGGTGAAGCGGTGTGACCTACACAGAACGCAATTTGAAAGAGTCAGCGGGGGCGATGCGCTGTATCGATGCATCTCCGGTATATACCTTGCCTGGGCCGCCCCGCACCGAAAGGCCATCCAGGGGGAGGCTGAAGTTCGGCGCATACTACGTCGTACGTGGCCGGAAGGTTCAATCCGGATTTCTGCTAGGACGAGGCCCTCGCCATACCATGTAGACTGCCAGGATGTTTTTCGCAGGTTGTGGAATGTGTAGCCCTCCTCAGCCGTGCACTCGATCCGTGCGGGTGCTTGTTTTACGGCCTTGATCGGCTCGGCCACCGCCGCAGTGACTGTTTCGATGAGATTCTTGGGATGCTCTGAAGCATTGCGAGAGGAACAAGGTTTTTTAACCGCGCTGAGAGCCGAGAAGGCCGAGTTGGTGATCACAGGAGCGAAGATACGACTGAAGTCAGTGAGGAAACTGTCCTAAACATGAGTGAACCACTGGTGGCACTCAAGTACTCATACCCGGCACATGCCGAAAACGCTGTCGCTCCGGGCGCTTACAGCACTCAAGCAGGTCATTCCCTGTCAGTGTCATTCCGAATCACACATAGCACACGCGTCTTGAGTGATAGACAGTTCATCGAATACTCGTACACTATCATTTTTGTACTACATCTGCGAGTGTTCTACTGGACAGCGCGGCGCACGGGTGACCGTGGCAATCAAAAGAGTGGAAATGCGACGAAGGAGGCGAAGATAATGCAAAAAAGGCGACAAAGAATAAAGATACGATGCGGGAGGTAGCAGGCGACGCGAGATATGATGTATGAGATGTGCAGGATGGGGATGTGAATGTGCAATGCGAGGAAGGGAGGGGCATACGGCATAGGAACGGACATAGATGCAGGTGTGGTGGGCGAAGCATAGGCGTGGTAGGTGGGCATATAGGACAGACGGATGATGATGATGCAAGAGACGATGGGGGAGTTTTGAAGCGTGCCGCGGACCTCCGCACCAAAAGCGAACGAAGAGGGGAAGAGGGGGGTATCCAAGGAACGAGTCGAGTCCGCGCGGCTCATGCAGCATGCGCCGAAGGGGTGTACGCCGGCAATGGCTGCTCGAAGTACACCTTGCTCGGCTTCACGTCGCTGCCATGGTGGGGCGCAGGCGACGGCGACGATGACGAGCGTCCAAAGACGCGCGGCTGCGGGCGCGGCACGCTCTCGGGCTGGCCCGTCGCGTACGCGAGGCCCGTGAGGAGCATGTCCCAGGCCCAGTCGATCGCGAGCCACAACCGCCTGTCGCTGATCCCGAGCTGGCACGCGTTCTGCCACAGGCCGATGACGTGCCGGAGCATGCGCACGATCGCCCACGGCTGGTAGCGCGACGCGAGCCGCTTGCCCGTCTCGACAATGTAGTGCGGGTTCTGTGGGTTCGGGTTCGCGGCGGTGGGGATGGTGAAGTTGGGCTTCGGGACGGGCACGAGCTCGTCCAGAAGGCGCGAGACTTTGTGGGTGTAGAGGCCGTACATCAATTGATGGAAGGACTCGACGTGCGCGACGGGGAGGGGGACGACGGGGAGCGTGAGCTCGGTGCCCATCGCGCCGCCGGCGTTCACGACGACGCGCTTGCGCTCGGCCGTGGGGTCGGAGGGCATGGGGAACCAGTTCGCACAGTGCGCGGCCAGCACGAGGTTATGGGCAGGCACGAGGCGCACCTTGCGGCGGCCGGTGGAGGGGTCGACGCCTTGCTGTGAGGGCGCGTTTGGCGCGGAGGACTCCCAAACGGCGAGGACGTGGGTGGGGAAGGAGTTGGGAAGCGAGGATGCTGCCGCCATCATGGTGTGGTCGGCGATGACGACCTTCAGCTCCTCAGGGAGGGAGCTCCCGAGGTGCTCGGTCTCGAAGCTCGCGCCTTGGATGAGCTGCCACATGCTGGAGGAACATTGTCAGATCGAGCGATGCGAGAAGAAGGTATGCTACTCACTTGTGACCCGTAACATCCAACCCGCGCATGATGTATTCGTGGGGAACACCGTAGACACCTTCTCCGCACGCATCGATGTTCTCGCGGTCGAAGGGCTGGGGGAAGATGGCGGGGCGCGCGAGCCAGCGAGGGAACTCGAGCGTCGATCCGACAGGAGGTTGCGGGGCGGGCGCGGGCTGAGTCGCCTGTGCGTGCTTCTGCTGCGTCTCCATCACAGGGGGGAGGGGCTCGGCGACGGGCTCGAGCTTGACAAAGGGGGCACGAGGGTGCGCCTTGCTAGCGCGGCGTTGTGCGTTCTGGACGATCTTGCGGAGGGCGACGGGCCCGCTGACGACGCGGGCGCGCCGTCTGCGTGAGGCCTCGCGGGCCGACACGAGCGCCTCCGCCTTCTTCGTGTGAACGGCCGTAGGGGGCAAGTTCTCCGCGTTGGACGACTTGCGCATGAGGAAGCGTTTGCCAGCGGGGTGGAGGAGGGCAGACATTGCGGGGGGGATAGGCAGGCTAGGCGGGGGAGGCAGATGGGTCGGATGGACTGAGGGCCAGGGGGCATGGGGAGAGTATATGTACGCGCCGCGGTTCAACTCCTGTTACGTAACGATTGCTGCAATTGCTGCTTCTTCTGCTTGTACATCTTTGCGGCTGTGTCCGTGGCTTTGTACCCACCTGCCATAGCAGGGAAATTTTAATAGCCACACTTTCCTCCTTCGACGCTGTTGGCGCCTCGCTCCTTGCAATCCGACCGCAATCCGCCACACTCGCTTTTGTCTCGCCCCTCCCTAGCGATCCATCTGGATGTACTCGGATTGTAGCAACCGCCCTCCACATGACCCTCGATTCGTCGCCTGGCTTGGTTGCTGACAAGGACGGCGCAGCCGCATGGCGTGGCGACAATAATGGCCTGCTTGGATGTCCTGCTGGGTCCGGACTCTACACCGATCAGCCTCTTCCAAAGTGCCGACCGATTTGAAATCCTCCAGGGGAACTCGAGAGTGCGAATGGGCATGGTGTGGAGTTCCTGTGGTCTGTCGGTAAGTCGCCGCTTGGAAGCATAATGGGGATCCTGCCTGCCTAGCGCCGTGCGGGTGGGTGGGACCATTCATGTCTTATCCCTGCAGGATCACATGGGCTCCGCTCCATTCTTCTCGTCGGTATGGTCGTTGAACGTAGCCGGCCGTCCTCGATTATCCGTATCCGCCATTGTGCCAATCGGTAGCGCCAAGGCGTAGCCGCCGCGCAGTTGTCCCCCCCCCCTCTCCTCCTCCTGGGACGGCAGCCCTGGATCTCCGGACATACGCAAACTTTGGGGGTGTGCACGTTCGTAATGCGCGCGATGCGAGCTTTTCGTCAAAGTGTCCCACCCATCCTTGAAGAACACCAGCTGTCGGCCTTTGTGTTCGGCGGAAGACGCTCCATCACCGGTGGAACAGGAGGATATCGCCTCTGAACGCGCAACCCTTCCAATATTATCCATGCGGCCGGTGGTTTGCAGATGACCCTGTCCTGGGATCGAAGACCATCCGTCCTCCAGTGGCAGCGCGGTGGGGGAGTTGTCTTGAGCGCCCGAAGTTATCTGGTACGTCCTCCCCCGCGGTGCCGTTCTGCACGGCTGGATGCCCCCTTGCCGTCACACTGCGGTGTTGCATCGCATGCCATGCCCTCGCTCTTCTGAAGCCCGGTCCATGGCGGAAAAGGGTCGTTCGCATTGGGCTCCCTCTACAGTTGCCGGTGGACGACGCTATCCTTCGAACTTGAGAGGAGGCGCAAGGTAGACCTACAAGATGTCAGTGGTCGAGACCAGCGGGCGCAGACCATGCATAACCTCCACCTTCCATCGGTTGACCAGGTGTCATAGCCAGAGTCAGCCGCTGGCAGGTGCAGCGGGCGAGGGTAGCGATCGATCGACACCGTTGGCTCACAAGTGTCAGGTTACGGTGTCGATCTTCGCCAGCCCTCCGAGTAGTATCCCGTACGTCGGAGATCGAGGCGATGGAGGGTGAACTGAGCTGTGACGGACGTGGTGATCGCCCGCAACGATCGACCTCAGCACGAGGATGACACTGCGATCGCTGAAAGCCTCATCGATGGTTGCTTCTGTGGCTGGAGTCGAGCACAGTGTCATCCTCGCGGCTGGGTATCTTGGCCTAGCGATCATGCGATACCAGTTCGAGGATGCAGAGGATGGTCACTCACCTAGCCTCCTCGTTTACACACTTCAGTGCACACACACTGCGTGTCAGCCGTCGGTTATCACCGCTTGCGAACGATAGCTGAAGGCTGCGCCGAGCGTGGCAGTCCACTTCGCCTGCATCCAAGCACCTCGTCGTCAGCCGCGCCATCGGAGAGGTCGTCCAGTTAGCCACACAGCCAGGCCGCCCGATCGATGAGTCTGCTGCGTCGGTGGTTGACTGCAGACGTCGAGTGGCGGATCGAACTCGTCGGTGCGGAGGGCCGGGCTTGCGCCGCTGTGGCTGTGGCTTGTGGCCCATGCGCTCGTCTTGTGGTTATCGTCCTTGGCGCCCCCGCCCCGCAGATCGATGAAGCTCTGCGACAGTGCTGGAGAGACTTGAGTTCACGAGCAACGAGGTACCGATTTGAGTGCTTTTGTATATCGAGGGCTTGAGCGGGCTGAGCGAGATACTTCGGATGGGGGTCTTGCACTGTCCGTCCAGGATCTTGTGGCTAAATGCGTGGCTTGTTGTCGCTGCCGTTTGCTGCCCGACATGCTTCGCGCCCGTTGGGGCTGACAGGCATGTGGGTAATGTGCAGGTGGTGTGGGCAGAGTGGTGGGGGAGGTGATGTCGAAAGCCGAGAGAGAGGGGAGGCGGGCGGGGGTTGACTGTGGCTGAGTCGGGCGGACGAGCCAAGTGGCGGGACGGACGAGGAAGGCCCGGTCAGCCACATCCCCCATCCCAGCCTTTATAGCCTCCCTGGACTGGACAAAGCAAAGAGGTGTGAGAAGAGTCGGGGTGCGAATCGTAGGGTGTGGCCACGAGTTGGGCTGTGTTGGAGGCGGGGAGGGAACGTGGTGGCTTCCGAGTTGGGTAGGTGCGGTGGGACGGGTCCAAGCGCTGCGGGTCGCAGCGTCTTTCGCTCCCTCTGGTCGGTGCGTGTCTATCGATGCAACTCCACGGTATGGCCTGCGAGGTATGCTTGTATGTGGCGGCAAGGGGAGGGTGGAAGGCAGGAATTCCGGGGAAGGGCGTATCTGGTCGGGAGCTTGAACAATATTGGCGCAAGTTGCTCCGTCTCAAGTACCTGTTTCAATCTATGGATATTAGCGACTTACCTCACAAGCTTGATACGATACTCGGAGTCCTGTACTTCTGTGCGAGCCGATACAGACTGTGCTGAGGGTCGAGGCGAAGCAGCCTGGATGGCCGCAAGATTATGCACAGCTCTGAGCTCAAGCCATTCAATTCCGTGGATTGCGGAGCGCCCGAGACAAGCAGGCGCAAACAGCGCGTCGCGCTGGTGTATTGCATCACGTGACCGCGGTAGAGTTGGAATGGAGGCGGTTGCGCTGGTTGAACTCGAACCAACTCCCGCCCCCCGCCCCGCCAGCCCCCGCCCGCCTCCCGCCCGCCGACAATCGCCCGCCTACACTACTGGGCTGACAACTACTACCACTAGACGGCCCGTGCCTGACACTAGCTTTGCCCTAGACACCCTGGCATGCGGAGGCACCCGTCCTGATTATAATGGCAACCACGACACAGATACTGTTCAACTCGCCCGCGCTGCACTCGCTGAAGCGCGACCAGCTCGTGAAGCTCTGCAAGATCCACGCCATCAAGGCGAACGGCAAGAACGTCGAGCTCATCGAGCGCCTCAAGCAGCACGCACAGGCCCTACCCCCGGACGCGCTCGTCGCGCCCTCCTTCGACGCCGATGAAGACATGGATGTGGAGGACGGCGTGCCCGGGGGCTTCCCCGGGGGCGCCTCAGCCTCGGAACAGAGCACGATCGGAGACGGAGAAGGGGACGGAGAGGAGGAGGGCGACTACGCGATGCAGGACGTGGTGCTGACCTCGCGCTTCGGGATTCCGCGCCCGAGCGAGCAGTGGGAGGTCGTGATGGACGACATCGCGGAGGTCGACGAGAGCGCGGTGGGCACGATGTCCTCCAAGGGTAGCCTGCGCACGGTCTCGAATGGGGAGTTTGGCACGCATTCGTCCAAGGGTGAGTCGCGTCTTATGCTATCGGGCACTTCGCTGCGCATGGGGCTGCCTTCGCGGTCGTGATTTCGCGCTTGTGCTTCTCTGGTAGTGCATATAAGGTTGAGGTGCGTCAGCCGCGCATATGGTCCTCGTGCAGAGCGGGTGATCAAGTGCGCGGGGCTGACATTGGTCTGGGGTGGGATTGCCACTTCATAGTCAGCCGCAGAGCTTAGAGCAAGCCGCTGTCAGCCTCTTGGGCTGGGCAAGAGTTACGCCTTGCAGACCTTGCCGACGTCAGCCTCAGTGGTAGGAAAGCAAGCGAGTTGTGAGAGCCGTGCTCCGACGTCAGGCTAGCATGCAAGGCTGGAGGCATGTGTGGCACGGCTATGCTCGCCGCTTATAAGATAGACAATGGCATACAAAGACGGGCTGTAGTAATGCGGAGTAGCCCTTTGAAACTGATTTGTTTTGACGTTGTGTTCCTGCGGAACTCATCTTGCGGCTCTCCACTACGTCACCGCCAGATGCCCTTGGTTCATGGCCTTTCCGGCGTCAGGGTGGGAGGGAGGCTGCCTCGCATTCTCTATTTCTTCGCTTGTTTTCGCGTGTTTCCTTCGCCATGTGCACATGAGCCACTGTCGTGCTGACCATGCCTCATACTCCGTCGAAATCATCAGCCTCGGTAACTTCGTCTCTCAAGGCATTCGCAAGCTCCCTTGGGATCAAGCGCGCGGTCAGCAAGTCCGCGTACGGCCAAGAGAACGATGGCGCGTCAACGAACAGCAAGGAGCGCGAGCCTGCCTCCTTCTCGCCAGGCAAGCTATTCTCCAGCCGGGCGCGCGACTCGCTCGCCGAACACGCGACCCCATACTCCCAACTCCCCCCCGCGGACACCCTCCCCGAGACGGACCACTTCAAGTTCTCCACCCCCGACACGAGCATCCTCGGCGTCGAGGGCGATGACGAAGACGCGCCCGTGCCCGGCACGTCCGCGCGCGCAGGCCGCCCCGCGCCCATCGGCGCGCGCCTCAGCATGGGCGTCGGGCAGAGCACCATCCGGCTCGTGACGCACCCCGCCGCGCCGCGCTTCGAGGACGCGTACATGAGCCCGCCCCGCCTGCCCGCGATCCAGCCCGACTTCGACATCAAGATGGGCACGCCGAGCGCGGGGCGCATCCTGAGCGTGTGGCCGGCGTCTCCGCACACGTCCGGTGCCGGTGCTGAGGGCAGCCTGTACCCGAAGCTGCCGCTTGACGGCCTCGAGGCCGCACGCGGGGATGGAAGTGATGCGGGGGAGGACGCGCCGATGCCAGGTGGTATGTTCGCGTCAGCCTCCACGCCAGCTCAGACCCCCGCCCGGAACAGAACGAAGACCGAATCCACGATCACTGCAGCAACGCCCCGCCCCACGAGCACCCCGGGCCCTGTCGACGAGCCCGACATGTTCTCTCCCGCTAAACCCAGCGCCGCCGCCGCCGCCCCTGTAGTCGCCCCACAGAGCACCGGGGAGCGCCCGCACATCCCGCGCAGCACCCCCTTCCTCTTCGGCTCCCCCCTTCCGAGGCGGGACGCACCCAAAGCAGACAGCGGGCACTCCGACGCGGGCGTGTCCAACGTCGCCTTCGAGGGCGCCGCGAAGTCTGTGCTCGAGGAGATGCACCGGCGGCTCGCGGAGGCGCAGAAGGAGAGGGAGAAGAACGGCGAGGCGAAGCCAGCACCCGCCACCGCGGCCAGCGACAACGTCTTTGGCGGTTTCCTCTTCGGCGCCAACGCGGCTGTTGGCGGGGACGCGAACGGAGGTGCGGGAGACCGCTTCGCGAAGGCGCATGACGCGCAGTTCGCGAAGATGGACTCGATCGCGAACCACTACGCCGCGCGCCGCCCCGCAGGGAACACCCGGAAGCGCAAGTCGGAGGCCATGGGCCCCGGCGCGCGTGCGGGCCAGAAGAGGCGGAGCAGCGCGGCGGGGACCCGTGTCATCAGCAACGGCGCGCGCAAGCGGGGCGTCCCCGGCGGCTTCGGCGGCGACGATGACGAGGAGGAGGAGAGCGACGCCGAGGAGCGCCCGGGTGCGGCGGAGAAGGCGGAGGAGCGGGATGAAGAGGACATGGGTGCGCGGCGGTCCAGCAAGCGGATGCGGATTACGGAGGGGTGGGACGTGCACCGCGGGCAGCGCGTGTCGCTCGCGCCGCCGCTCCCGCCTGCGGAGGAGGAGAAGAAGCAGCGGGAGCGCGACGCGGCGAAGCGCGAGCTCGACGCTGCGAAGGCGCGCCGGAGGAGCAGCCGCGGGCGCCCGAGCATGGGCGGGAAAGCCGCGCCACCTGGTAAGTCACCCCTTTTGTGCACTCGGGTGAATGCAGACTGATGGATGTTTGTGTTGCAGCAAAGGGCAAGGCCTCGAGGTTTGGGTTCCTCTCGTCGGCGAAGTCGATCGTGAAGGGCGTGTGGAACCTGGGTGGCGGGAAAGCGAAGGCCGCTACGCCTGCCCCTCCCTCCAGTATCCCCGTGCCGAAGGCAGCTCCAGCGGTCCCAGCGCCCAGCCAACCCAAGAAGACGGACGCTCAGAAGCTTGGAAATGGTGTGGCGCCCGCGGCGCCTGCTCAAAACGGGCGGAAGCCATCCGGCTCTCATTCGCGCGTCCCCTCGGTTTCGTCCACCACGAGCAAGCTGCTCCACCCCTCGACGGCTGCAGATGCGAAGACCACTGGGACGGTCACGTCGACGCGATCGAGCAGCTCCCGTGCTCGGTCTCCGTTACCGTCCTTTGCCGCGCCCCCAGCCCCTGCCGCTTCCCGGCCGAGCAGTATCGTCGGGACAGCGCGGTCGCGCGTAAGCAGCACTGCTGGCACGGCTACATCGGCCTCCCGCCAGTCGCGGATGAGCACGGTCTCATCGATGGGCACCAAGTCAAGCCTCGCCTCGGGTGCATCCTCTACCGCGGTGTCTTCCATCGGCACTCGGCGGAGCGTCGCCAGCACGAGCACGCTTGCTTCCACCAGTTCCAAGGCGGAGAAGGAGGGCAAAGACCAGCAGACTGCTCGCAAGAGAACCTCGTCTCTCCTCGCTCCGACTGCAAGTTCCTTGGCGAAGGTGAACACCGCGATGAGGCCGTCTGTCTCCGGGCGCACGTCCGGGCTCCCACCCGTGTCGGAGAAGCAGTCGTCCTCGATACCTAGGGCTTCGAAGTCCCCCGTCCACGCCAGCAGCAGCCGTCTGTCGCCGATGTCCTCACCTGGCAGGATCTTCAGCCAGCCCTTGACGAACTTCGGCAGCCCAGGCGCGCCTTCGTCCCCAGCGCACCATCCCTCTCTCGGAGCCGCCGCCTCGACGCTCTTCTCTGGTGTCGAGGACAGCTCTCCGTCGAAGATCCCCCGCCCGGCGGTCCTCCCGCCGAAGCCCAAAACGCTCGTCGCCCGCAAGCCGCGGATCTCGCGGTCACGCGTCATCGCGAAGGTGGGCGCACAGCGCGCGGCCGTGGCGCAGGGCTCCGCCTCGTCGCCCAATGGTCGGACGCGCTCGAGCTTCGGCGCGCGCAAGTCATTTGGCGGCGTGAAGTCCGGGCGCGCGAGTGCTGGTGCTGAGGTGATGCGCGGTGCTGCGAAGAAGCGGGCTCGCCAGAGCGAGTACATGCGTCGGAGGAGCCGCGCTGGGGCGGGCGAGAGCGAGGAGGCCTAGGGTCTCGAATGACTCTGGACGTTGCGGTTCGCGTTCGAAGTCTGCTGTTGCTTAGTCTTATATCGATATTGTAACATCTGAATCCAGGTGCCTATTGGACACTCGTGACTGTACTCTCCCGTGCCTCGTTGACCTTATCTTGTGCTGTAGCCCCGCGAAGAATACTATCACTCGTGCTGGTCGCGAGAACATCTTGATCACTACCGACTGGATGTGGCGTTTGTCCATGCCGCACGCCTATAATCGCACTGCAAGGAGTTACATCTCAAGAAGAAGCAGAAGTACATTATATCATCGACTACGCTAAGTTACCAGTGAATACCATACGATGTGGAAAGTCAGAAGATTAGGTACAGCTGCTAGTATACTCACGCAACGGTCTGGTACCTCCTGAGTTCGGGGTCCTGCAGTAGCTTCTGCATCGCGTCCTCGACGAGGTGCAGCGACAAGCACACCGTCTCGTGGTACCACCGCCTAACCGCGCCCGCACCTGCTGAGCTTGACCCAAAACTCTCCACCAAAGGCCCGGCTTCCATAATGTGGATGCACCCGTCCATGTCGGGGATGAACGCGTCGACGTAGCGCGGCGGTGCGCCCGTGCCGAAGTCCACCCCGTACACGTCGAGCTCGTGCCACGACGTGACGACGGAGTGCTGCTTCCCGTCCATGCTCGGCATGACCGTGTCGATGTACGGCGGGCGCGCGCCCGTGCCGAAGTCGAGCGCATACAGGTCGAGAGTGCGCCAGACGGTGAAAACGGGGTTTGGCCGGCGGAGGTAGGCGTGCCAGTAACGCTGCGGGTCCGCCTGGTGCGCGACGTCGTGGATGAAGGCCCCGAGGGCCTCCGGCGTAAACTGGGAGATGGTAGAGCGGATGGCGACGGCACCAGAGGAGGCGGAGGCGGAAATCTCGTCCACGGGAAGTGATACGCGGGATAGGAGGATGGGCGAGCCCACGAAGCCGGAAGGAAGAGGAGGAGAGAGGCGGGTCCGAGCACCGACAGTAACGACCATATGGGCGGGCCCGTTGTCTGGCTTCATGCCTCGCGCACGGACGATGAGTCTCCAGATGAAGGCGAGCAAGGCATCAAAGCGGCTGACGCTGGCGGTGGTGGGAATGTGAGCAGAGGCGTCCTCCCAGATTCGCTGCACCTCGGTGGGGGTGATGTACACCAGGGTGTGCGCTGTGCGAGCACGCCGGCTAGAGTCGGGGTTTGCCAATGAACTCGCCGGAGCGAGGGCGCTCCAGTCGTGCTTGATGA